>OX359291.1:83731611-84931611 GCA_947179395.2 Pulicaria dysenterica
TTCTGAAAATTTTGCATTTAAGTGTTGTGTATGGAATTTGTATTTTTGGTTTGAATAAGTAATCTGCATTTTTTTGTTTTGAATTTGTAATTTGCATTTTGGGCTTTAATTTTCATTGAATCAGATAGTGAAATGCAGTTGAGAGTTGTTTAGTTTGCATTTTCATTTGCAAATTTAGTGATGTACTAGAATGTATTTGCATTTTGCATTTTCATAATTTGCATTTTGGAAGCATCTCATGATCTGCAGCTTTGATATTTTGCATTTTTAATTTTTTTGTATTTTGCATTTTGAAATGGAAACCCATATGAAAATGCAAATTTTGAAAATTTTGCATTTGAAAAAAAAAAATTTCAGAAATATATCAAGCCTAGTCTTGTTTGAAAGAAGACGAAAAATTGAATCCAATGGTATAATTTTCTTGTTTAAATTCTTAAAAACGAAGAAGTTATGATAATTTAAATTTTTGAGTGGTTTTTTTAAAAAAAAATTTGGTTACCTGGAATGTAAAGGGGGAGGCGCGTGGGTCAATATTTTGAGTTTATTTTCCAGTTTTGCCCCTTTGTATAATGCCACATGTCATCACCAGGTTAGTTCTTTAGGTCCTATGTTTAAGGGAGGTTCTTTGTTTAACCTTACCATATATATATATATATAGAAATTGGATCAATAAAGAACCATGTGTTAAACAAAGAACCTAAAGAACCAATCTGGACCCTTGGATCATCAAAATCAATGGATGAGATTGATTGGTGGCAAAACTGTAATTATTATGTACTAGCTAAACGACCCATGTATTAACACGGGGATGATATAAGACAATTTTAATATTATATTTATATACTTTTATAAAGTACGAACACGTTAAAAAAATAATAAAACATATATAGAAATATAAAATCTCATAACAAATGATAAACATTACAGAAGTTTGCAATTCATACATAAAATTATCATTAGATTTTATGTAGAAACTCTTTATAAACAACATTCATGGTTTTATTAGTAGGGTTGCCTTTATCATCGCAAATCAAAACTTTTAACCCCTCCTTACTCTTCACTCGAGAAACCGTAACATGTAGCTGCCCATGAGTGAAAACGGGTCGTCTCAAATACAATCCAACATTTAATAAATATTGACCTTGGCTTTTGTTTATCGTCATTGCAAAACAGACCAACAGAGGAAATTGCCTTCGTTGGAACTTGAATGGTATTGTAGGCTCTGATAGAATCATCTTCAATCTTGGAATATGAGTAATGTAACATTCTTACCTGCAATTATTTTTGCTTCAACCACATGTGCACCAAGTCGAGTAACTTGTAATCTTGTTCCGTTGCAAAGGGTTTTAGACTGTTCAAGATTATGAAGCATCATTACGGTCACACGAACCCTTTAAAGTTAACTTGTAGTTTGGAAAGCCAGATACTTTTATTGAATTTAAAAGGTCAGGTGACCCGATTCTTCAAATGTATCAGAATCTTCAATTGCACACATATTGTCAGAGCTATAATATGATACCTCCTCACCATCAATCTTTGAAACCATGATTGGATATTAATACACTCGACATCCTCATTTGTGAGAGCCAAAATTGTTGTTTCCTGGAGAAAATTTATATCATAAAGATTGTTGTTAATGGATGGATATATGAAGTTAATTATTGATTGAACATGATCACCATTTGATTTAGTCAAAAAGTTATCAAGAAATTCAATTTTAGCCTCTCCATCGTTTGAACCACCAAGATTTCTTTCACCAATTTGTAATATCCAATAAGCAAAACCTCTTTATTAGATTTTCTGCATGTGGAAGATATAAGGGTACTAACATGTAGTCCCGTGTATCATTTCATTTTCTGTAAAACCTCTTTATTAACAACATTCATGGTTTTATTAGTAAAGTTTCCTTCATCACCGCAAATTAAAATTTTTAACCCCTCCTTGCTTTTCACTTGAGAAACCGTCACATAAATTGTCCATGAGTGAAACATGTTTTTTAATACTTTTTATAAATACTCTTTTTAATGTATATAAAGTTACATAACATGTCTAAAAGTTTTTATTATAATACTAATGTGTTTCCCGTGATAGAGCTTTATCCCGACATTGTAAAGACATAAGTAAAATATTATTGTTGATGTTATAATATCAAGTGCTTTATCGTTATTTTTATTAGCTAATTATATATTTGAATATTTGAAATGGTAAACTAAATTCATTAAAAGTTAAATAATGATGACATACATCTAAATATATGCAAATTAGATCACATAAAAATAAGGTTCTAACATATAATAGATTATGTCTATATATACGTAAATCATTTAAGTAAAATTATTTTTCAATTAAATATAATTGAAAACACAATATATCACTGAAATTTAAATATCCATGTAATAACTTTTATTTTATGTACTAAGATATTAGTTAAAAATAAGAAAACTTAGACATTAAAATTTTTTATATAAAATTCCAAGTTGTATGTGTAGTTACAAAAAACTCATTAACATAATAGTTATTTCCCTACCCAGTAATTATGTAGAATTATAGTTTATGCAGGGTTATTTACTTACAACTAACAATCAATTTTAAAAAATTTTAAGTGTTAGTGGTAGTTTTATAAACAACTTTATGTCACTACCGTTGTTATAGTATATTTTTAATTCTTTTTATCGAAAAACCAAGAAATAAGTGATTATATCGACTTTATTATGTAGATGTAATAAATTTAAAAGACAAATAAAATGTCTAATAATTATCTACACGTTGCTCTTGATGGATAAAACAATCAAAATATACTAATTTAAAAAAAAAACTCATATTCCGATAAAATTTATATCAAACTGTAGATAAAAATGAGCCGATTACAAATATATAATTATATTTTCTTAAAACAAAATATATTACAAGTTATTAAACATAATTTTCTAACAAATTATAATTAACTACATTAATATACAATTTACCTTAAACCCCTCACATATTTCACATACCACCCCTAACAATTTATATAAATAACCCTAATTTTTTCCTTAAGCTTTTCAAGCAATAGTGACGTCATTTTCCTATTTTTTTTAATTTTTTTTTAAATCCAAGGGATGTGATTGGTGGAGTGTTTTTAGGAAAACAAAAAAACCCTTTTCTTTTAATATATTATAAGATTAATTAAGGAAGAAAAGGGTAAACATGGAAAATTCCCCCCCAACAACCTCGATTTTTTTTAAAAAAACCCTCAAAAATTTTAAATTGTCATAACTTCTTCAGTTTTGTGAATTTGAACAAAAAAATTATACCAATCTTTTAGTTTTTTAATCCTCTTTCAAACAAGATCACTCTTCCCATATTTTTCTAAAAATTTTTTAACATGAAAATTTTGTTTGCATTTGGGCAGCATGTACGTTTTCGTTTTTTGCATTTTGTATTTAGGTTTGAATGAACACAGCTCAAAATGTAAACTACGGATTTTGCATTTAGGCTTGAATGAACCCAGCTCAAAATGCAAACTACGAATTTTGCATTTAGGCTTGAATTACCCAGCTCAAAATGTAAACTACGGATTTTGCATTTAGGCTTGAATTACACAGCTAAAAATGCAAACTACGGATTTTGCATTTAGGCTTGAATTACCCAGCTCAAAATGCAAACTACGGATTTTGCATTTTGGGCTTGAATGAACCCAGCTCAAAATGCAAACTACGGATTTTGCATTTTGAGTTTGAATGAACCCAATTCAAAATGCAAACTTTGCATTTCAAAAAAAAAAGTTTCAGAAATATATTAAGTCTGGTCTTGTTTGAAAGAGGACGAAAAACTGAATCTAACGGTATAATTTTTATGTTAAAATTGTTAAGAACGAACGAGTTATGATTATTTAAAGTAAATGGGTTTTTTTTTTAAGTTTGTTGATAAGTTTTTCCTTGGGTGCTGTAGGCGCCGATTTTTTTTTTTTTTAATTTCCTTTTTTGCCCATAAACAATGTGCCACATGTTATCATCAGGGAGGTTCTTTAGGTTCTTTGTTTAAGGGAAGTTTTTTGTTTAACCACACCCTATATATATATATATATATATATATATATATATATATATATATATATATATATATATATGATGTTTCAGGTAATCTCAAATATTATGAAAGTATAAAATATATTTGAAGCAAACGACATTAACGTACGTCTGTATCCCCCCACCTAATTTCCTTCTCGTGGTTTCTTGGGTGATGCTGTCGGGACCCAAAACAAACACATGTTTCGACTCCAAGTATATATTAATTACTAGTATAGTGCTGGACGATACGACCGTACATTTTTGTTTTCTAGTGGCGGCTCCATGTGTATATTAATTGCGTGCAATCTTTTTTATCAGGATACTAGTTTAATACCCAGTGTACAAACACGAGATGTAAAAAGTTAATTTTAAATTTAAATGTTTAATAAACGAATAATACCATATGTATAAGTAAATATATCGATAACAAATATCTCATATATAAATATTATCATAAAATAAAATAACAAATCATGATAGAAACAAAAAATAACAAGGAAAAAAGATACTTGAAGTGATATGTTATAATGTTACTTTCAAAATGATTCCCAAAATAAATAGTATCAGAAATCAAATAATGAACATTCAATGTATTTTTAATCAAATTGTTCAACGTGCTTATATAAATATCCACGAAAAATGTATCTATTAAATGATTTATATTTTATTTTGTATAATCTTATAGTCTTAGACATGTTAAATGAGCTATAAAAATAAAAATCTTGAACAATATGCAAGGTTTAAGGTTTTTAACGTATAAACAATTAATTCTAAAAACATTTAAGAAAATAACAGATATGATTGGAATTAAAAATTCTAAAAATATGATTATGATATTATAACCTTATTCTTTTAATATTTACAAAAATATATTAACTTTATGACAATGATAATTGCAGTCTTTCGGGTTGTGAATAAAAATAAAAACATGTGTTTTTTATTACTAAAAGAGTTTGATATCTAAAAGTGTACTAAAGTTGATACTTTTTACTATTGTATATTCTCAAATTTAAAACTACCATTCAATATATTAACGGGCTATTTAAAAATGAAAATTAGTAAATACTATGAAAAAATATTAAATAGTTATAAGATGTAAAATAAATGAGAATTTAAAAGAATGAAAAATTAATAAGAATTAAAACAAATAATATGTTTAAAAAACAATCCATATGTTCCGTATCTTTTGGTTATACATGTTTAAATACCAATCAAATAAAAATCATATTTAGGATAACAAAACAAATAATCTTATCTATTAATATATATACATGTTATATTAAAATATTATAAAGATACACACGGGATAATGCACGTAATTTATATTGGCTTAAATGTTATAATTATCTTAATTTATATTGATTAATCACATTAGTTTGACTCTAAAAAGTCAAAATCAAAATTTTAAAATTAAATAAATGAACGACTTAGATTAAATATTTTATTAAATAAAGGGTCGGGATCGTCTAATAATTTGTTCCTAATTAGTCTTTTATATATATTAGAAGATTTATTATGATAATAGATATTTAAGTTAAAATATAAGAACAAACCTTTATTCATAAATTAGATTTTGATATACTAAATCTAACGGTCACAATTCATACTTGAGTATGAATAAAATGAAAGGTTAAATGTAAACGAGCTATAAGTAAGTTTTTTATTCTCATTTAAATCTCTCACCCTTCTTACCTGATTTATCCTAGCTTTGGGCAAACTTGAATCGAATTTGCAAGTTACATATATAGCATCCATAAATTATTGTTATAGTTGAAATCTTGCAAAATATGAGAGGTGTTGTAAAATAAATATATCGAATCACGTAAAAACGAAATACAAATAAATAATAAAAAATGAGAACACAAAGATTTAACGTAGAAAAATCTTTTACGGGAAAAAACACGGACACAAACGATGATATCACTATATAGGAAAAATATAAGCAAAGTTACAAGAACGCAGATAATAAAACATAACCTGAACTTACGAGTAACAAAAGCTATAAATTAGAAACTTGGTATTTAATAAACTGCATGAAGCCGTACGGAAAAACAAACCAAGAAAATTAATTATGAAATCTCTCTCTCGGTGGTATGTAACTCACGGCACCTCATATATGATATACGTATACACACACATAAAGATATGTGTATATATCTTAAATTTGAATTTTAAATTATCCTAAAATGGATAGTATCTATCTCGAACTCAAAGTTTGAGTACGGCACCAACATAATATATATAACCTTAGAGTCCTAATTTAAATCGTGAAGTAAATAGTAAAATAGATGGCCAAATTCGATCATATTCAATAAGAGGTTAATGGAACTTGCCATATCAAAAAATAACTAGTTTATTACCCCGTGTAAAAACACGAGGATGTTTAAAAAAATATAAAATTTGATGGTATGAAATTATAAAAGATATAATAAGTGTAAAAGTGTTTCAGAAATTTTCAGATAAAAATAATAAAATATCACCAAACATTTACATATCAGAATTTTAACAAAAAACAATAACTTATTGTTTTTGAAGTACTACTATTAATGGATAACAAAAAATTAAGAATATACTAATTTTTAAAAAGTATCATATTACAATAAAATTTATACCAAAACGTAGATAAAAATGAGATGATCATAAATATATAATTATTTTTTTCTCTAAACTAAATATATCACAAGTTACTAAACATAATGTATAAACACCGTATAATTAATTATATTAATATACAATTTTTATAAAACCCTCTCAATTTTCTTAAAAACCCCTCGCATGTTTTATAAAACCCCCTCATAATTTTTATTCAGGCTTCTCCCAATTGATATAGATTTGAAATTCGATGTCATTAATCTTTCAAATACCCACTACTATTAATGGATAACAAAAAATTAAGAATATAGTAATTTTAAAAAAAGTGTCATATTACAATAAAATTTATACCAAAAAGTAGATAAAAATGAGACGGTCGTAAATATATAATTATTTTTTCTCGAAACAAAATATATCACAAGTTACTAAACATAATTTATAAACAACCTATAATTAATTACATTAGTATACAATTTTTATAAAGCCCCCTTACATTTTCCTTAAAAAGCCCATTCCATGTTTTATAAAGCCCCCTCACAATTTTCATATAACCCCCTCCTAATTGATTATTAATTGAATTCCATCGAGATTAACTTTCCAAAATTGTTTTTGAAATTGAATAATTTTAAAATTGAAGGTTTTGATTGGTTAATTAAGTCTCAATTTTAGTTATTTTAGGAAAATTGGTAAATCTCTTATATATATACATATATATATATATATATATTGATATTGATAAATATCAACTTATTTTCATTAGTATATATATGAAACTGAAAAATATAAAAATACCTCGTTTTTGCATATATATTGCAGACTTGATCAACTTTGGAGGTATCAATCCACGCCTCTTGAAGGTGACCATCTCTTCCGATACCCATGATCGAGCGGAAGCGGGACCTTGATGAGTGAGTATGGCACTTGAGAGATTCTGAGAGCTCCTTCTTTGGGAGCTCATCATTTTTGGTTTCAGTTTAGGGTGGTTTGGGTTAGGTATCCTTTGGTATAGTCATGTCATTGTCATAGTGGGATAACATGTGTATTAGTTGGAATTTATTGTATGCATCTTGAGTAGGTAAACATGAAGGGTTAGTAATTTAAGTTAAAGAGTTTTAGGATAAAAACTTTCATGTTTACCTTAGATTCCTTCGACTTAACGTTAATAGTATATATAAATTAGATGGATGCTGATAGCATCACTAGTCTGTAAAAATTAGAATAACTATTAGCTAAGTCGATAAGTTATTACAATTACCACTTGAATTTATTATTGTTATTATTACTATTTCTTCAAAAGGTAGGTGTTCTTTTTACTTTTTGTAATTTTATTAATAGATTGAGTAAACTACATAAATGGTTCATATGATTGTTATAAAATATTACTTTTTTTTAAAGGCAAACATAATATATATTCATATAAACAAAGGAGAGTACACAAATCACCGCATGACTTATTGAGAGATACACTAGACCACAAGATGTGAAGTAAGCATATCTCTATAAGTCTCGGTAACTAAACAACACACGTCACTTTTTACACATATAATAACACAACAAATGAACAAACCTTTACGCCGGAAAGTTTGCTCCAGCCGGGTTTACCAACCAGTCCCGCCACCACAAATCTTTACTATTCTTCGATCTGTTCTTAATCCATTGGAACAGTAAAGTTTGAGCATTTAACAAAATTAACTTCAAATTATGCTTTGCTCCCGTGAACACCACTCGGTTCCTGTCCGCCCAGATTAAGTACGATGTAACCAAGATAGCAAGCTTCCAAAAAATTCTCGCTTTAGCACCCAGCTGAATAGCGTTTTCTTCTAGCTCGTTGAAATCTCGACCATTTATACATCTCAATCCCCACCATCCGTGTAGATCTATCCAAATCTGTTTTAACTTGTTACATTGGAACAGTGCATGCTCTACCGATTCAACTTCCTCTTCACATCTTGGGCAGAGTAAAGAGTGAAGATCGATCCCTCTGATATCTAAATTAACCCTAACGGGGAGTCTTTTCCGCATAGCTCTCCACTTAAAGATGCATACCTTAATTTGAACGAACTTGGACCAGAAAGTAGGCTGCTGTGACGGTATATCATCGGCTTGAATATCTTCCAACAGCTCCCTTAGTCTTTTCACTGAATAGTTGTCATCGTCGCTGAGAGACCAAGATCTTGAATCCGGCTGACCTTGAAAAAGATTCACTTGAGCTAGCTTTGCCATGAGAGTGTTGAGTTCATGTGCAGATCTTCCCCTAACCGTGTTCTCCAAACCCAAATCCCAACACCAACCTGAGCTTGACCATCTAACAAACTCTGCCACCTTTTTATCTTCCTTGTTCAGCTTGGCAAAGACTCTAGGAAACTGCTGCGCTAAAGAAGGCGAGACATGCCATTCATCGTGCCAAAAGCTTGTGTCGCATCCGTTCCCAACTTTGATGTTTTGTAATGCCGTGAAATCAATCCCTTTTGAAGCTAGCAACCTGCGAGAGTTATAAATACCCGCCCACACCCCACCCCCAACCGAGAATAACTTTTTGTGATTAGGCAAAGGAGACCACCCACCTGAACCCCCGTAAATACTCTTGATAATTTTAACCCAAAACCCATTTTTTTTTTCCAAAACCGCCACCACCACTTAACCAACAACGATAAATTCAAGTGATTTAAGTTTTAAACATCGAGCCCTCCACGAGCCCTACTTACAGTTATATCCCCCCATTTTACCCAATTGATTTTATTTGAACGCTCTTACCCCCCCCCCCCCCCCCCCCCGAAAAAGCCCGCCTGAATTTATCTAAAGAGTAAAGGATACTGAATGGGACACGAAACAAAGACATGAAGTAAACCGGCAAGCTGGCTAAGACGGAATTAATAAGTGTCAACCTTCCCCCGTACGATAACGTTCTCGCCTTCCACCCTACAAGTTTATCTTGAAATTTTTGTACTACTGGATCCCAATGCGATTTCCTTTTCATTGACAAATTAATCGGTACACGCAGATATTTTAATGCACCTGATCCCTGTTTAAAACCTAACAATTCTGCCATTCGAGACCCCTCTTCTTGTGTAATCCCGAAGTTCCAGACACTACTCTTTGACCAATTGACTTTGAGACCCGAGTCTCTTTCCCAAATTTTCAAAAGGCCAACTAACCTTTGCAAATTTTTTAAGCACCACTTTCCAAAAATAATTGTGTCATCCGCATATTGTAGATGCGACACTCTTAACTTGTTGTCACCCAAATACAACGGTAGAAAGACCTCTTTGGCGCAAGCTTCTTTTAACATTATATTGAAACCTTTAGCTGCTATAAGGAATAGATAAGGTGATATTGGATCACCTTGCCTCAATCCTCTAAAGACACTAAATTCTTTTGACGGAGAGCCATTTATTAATACTGAAACCGAGGCCGACTCTAAACACAACTCCATCCACCTAATCCATCTTTTTCCGAAACCCAATTGAACCATAATATCAAACAAGAACCTCCAATTAAGACTGTCGTATGCCTTTTCAAAATCCAACTTTACCACTGCCGCCTTTTTCTTTTGTTCTCTTTACCTCCTTAATTACTTCTGCCCCTATTAAAATGCTATCCAAAATTTGTCTTCCTTCGATAAACGCCGATTGTTCCTTCCCGATTAATTTATGCATCACCGATTTTAATCTTTTGGACAACACTTTGGACACAATTTTATAATAACACCCTACCAGGTTGATTGGTCTAAAGTCTGCAAATGTTAAGGGGTCTACAGTCTTGGGAATCAATGTAATAAACGATGCGTTCCTTCCCGATTAATTTATGCATCACTGATTTTAATCTTTTGGACAACACTTTGGACACAATTTTATAAAATATTACTTTTAATCTTTTTAACTTTAAATCTTACAAAAAAACTAGTTGTCACTTTATTTCAATTTTAGTCATTTATACTAGTTTTAGTTAAGTTTGATAGTTAGTCAAAGTGTATTTTGATCTTTTCTCCCTTTATTCCTATCACCAAACATGTGTAACTACTATCTATATCTATATTACTATATTTTAACACTCTCTCTCCTCTTATCTTAAAACTTCTTAAAATTCAACCAACAATAGATCTCCACCCTTCTTTTTATCTAATTTTATCTCACCCACTCAATTTAACTATTTATCTCTCCTAATAAACTTTAACTTTTTATTTTTTTAAATCATATTTTTCCACTAACACACTCTCTTACATAAACACAATTATCCACCCACATCAATATAATTTTTAAAATCTTATTAATTTTGTTTCCTTATTTCATTAATATAAATCTTTTTTTTATTTTTTTAATGTTTTTTAGAATATATTTTTAAAATTAATAAAATAGTTGAAATATATGAAAAGTTGAAGAAAAAAACGGAAATGTTGTAGAAATTTTTTCGTGACATTGAATTACGCGAATGACATATCATTAAATCCTTGAAAACGACATGTTGCAAAACAGAAACTATTTACCGTCGCAGCATTGCGCGGGTACGCTGCTAGTTTAAACTTAAACAAACACCCATATTGTCTCACTTCTCTTAAACTTAAACAAACACCCCTTTCTCTCTCTCTCTCTCTCTCTCTCTCTCTCACCACCCCTTTTCTTTTGTAGATCGCCATCACCACCACCGTAGCATGACCTTCGTCGCCATATGACAACCCACCGGTCTTCAACTCTTGGCTTCCTCCCCTATTGTCACAAAATCCCAAACCACCATTGCATCTGGTGTCACTCTCAAATCAACAATCGAACCTTGCTTAAAAATAACTGCTACCACCATTGCACAACTAACTTCACTTCCACTTAGTTTTTGGTTTTCGTGTCCTGTTCGAACATATTGTTTCATTCAATCGAGGGTTTTATGTGTTGGTTTGATTTCCAGATTAGGTTTTGTCAATTGTGTTTGGTGATTCTTGTTTATTTTTACGGTTAGGGTGTAATTTGGTTTTCTTGTTTATCGTCGATTCCTATTCGCAACACATTTCAGGTTTTGTAATTTTGTTTTGCTTTTAGTTTTGGTATAGATCGATTCATGATTCTGTTACAATAGATTATTGTTAAATCATTTGTTTCTAGGTAAATTCTTAAACTACCAAGATCATTTGAAGATGATATACATATCACTAGATATTTGCTAATGTATTTGATTTTAGTACAATTATCTAATTTGGTTTAAAGAATAGTTACAAAGAATATCTTGTTTGGAAACATGGTAGACGAGATGGTGAGTGCGAGACGATGGTGACGGTGATGGTTGTATGATGGACGAACGGTGCTCTTTTTAGTTTTTTAATAGGGGTTGTCTATAGAGACACCCCTATTTTACTAATTGACACCTCTAACAAATTTCCTAATTAATCTCCTCACCTAACTAATATTGTTGTCTTAAATAATTTTGTCTTAACATCTACTTTTTGTCTTTTTTAATGTATTATTATTTTAATATTAAAATTATTTTATGATTTAAGTTTATATTATTCTAAACACCGATCTAAAGCAATAATTAAGTTACAATAAAATAAGATTAAAATAATTTAATTGAAATTACAAATTATTATAATAATTCTATATTTCATATATTATTCAAGAATAATCATGTAAAAAAATGCAATACACATTTTCTTCTAAAAAATACAAAAATACGAGCAAAATATTAAAATATAATAAAAAAATATATTCAAGAATAATCTTCTATCTCTATAGTAGGGTCATTGGGATCTCGAGGTTTCAATCGTTGTTTATATGATTCCAGACGTGACATGTACATGGTTTGCCATCCAACTGCAGACGGAGCTCTGTGGCGGATCCAATACGCCTGAATGAGCGGCATTGGATAATCTCCTTCTAATTCTAGCTTAACATAATGACAATCATGTACATGTAAAATTGTAATAATCCGATAGTCTTGAATCTCTTCTGGACCCTTCCAAAGAGGAAAGAAAGTTAAGCTACCTCGTTTGCTTATAAAATGGAGGACCACTCCAAACCTAGTAGTAATCAGGACACCTGTTGTAGGCATACGCATCCAATGTTGTGATGGTGCAGGCGATTCTGAGAAAGATAGTGAATTATGTAATTCGTCGAAGTCATCGGTAAAAACTTTAACATATGCATCATACGAACTCAATAATTCATCTACCAACTGTTCTCGAACATAGAGCTACTGATCTTCACCATAACCGAGACAAACAGATATTGCTCGGAACCCACAATTTCCATCACCCCCGACATCTTGTATATGTGTGATATAAGGGCGGAACATATCTAGAACTTCTTTCATTAGTGGATGATTGTAGTATGATTGAGTCATATGGTTTAAGTCAAAGAAGTTTGGAACTTGCTCTGAAGGCTCCTCGTTTAAGTCTGGAACTTGCTCTGAAGGCTCCTTGTTTATGTTTGAAACTTTCTCTGAAGACTCCTTGTTTGAGTCTGGAACTTTATCTAAAGGCTCGTTGTTTAAGTCTTGAACTTTCTCTGAAGGTTCTTGCTTACGTTTTTTGGGAGCTTGACTTGTAAAATCAACTCGTTTTTGTTGTTGCTTCTTCAAGGTTGGTCGTCCACGTGTATTTTTTTGAACTTTGGGTTCTTTAACGAGTGTCTTACTTGGATGGAATATATCTCTTAGCTTTCTTAACATACTTTTCTTCCCATCTTTCGACTGCTTGGTGAAGTTTTCTTTGAATATCTATAAGTCACTGTCACAACAAATATCTTCTTTTTCCACAGAAGTTGATGGTGACACATCAAGCTTTCTCCAAAATACATCTATCGAATCCAATAAAATGCACTCACCTACATATAAGTTCAAATAATTTATAAAAGTTAAATATTTAAATATAATGTAAACAAATACTTGTTGAAAGTTGATTCACTTACCAGAATTCAAGTAGCCTAAGAGCATGCAAGCACATGGTAACCCACAACTATGACGTATTATACAACCACAGTTTGAAGGGTTGAATTCTGGTCTCCTTGATCGCTTAATTTCCCCTACTAGTAAATCTAGACCTTCAAGTGCCACAAAACCTCGCAATAATCTAAAACACGGTAAGTTGTGGTCGTGTTTGAGAATGGTTTTACTTTTTCCAAAACTTGCACGTATCAATGAAAGTTAAGACTTCACAATTTGATCAATACAAGCTACAAGTTTATCGAGGGAAGAATTTCATGTAGGTATTTCTTTAGTTTATGAAAATGTTATATACATATAAAATATTTTTAAAATCATAAACATGGAATAAAAAATAAGGACATACTTACTTGGATATTTGTTTAACATTGCTTCGAGCTTTCTATAGTTTTCGGTGTACAACATCAATTTTGGAGTGTTAACAAGTGCAGTCCATATTGCACGAAAAGAGTTCCACTCATGTTGCGATTTGATAGATTGCCTACAGTGTTTTCTAATATTCTCAGTAATGTGCTATCTGCAAAGTAACCGAGCTGCATTGGGGAAAACTTGACCGTATGCATTCATTAGAGCTAACTCTCTGTCTGTGACTATAACGTGTGGGTGCATACACTCCTCTAATGTGGACTTTAGACACGTTAATGCCCAATTATAGTTCTCCTCCTTTTTGTTAATGATAAAGGCAAAAGCTATGCTAAAGGTCTTGTTGGTTGAAGTTACGCCAACCATCTGAACAAAAGGCATATCATATGTGTTCGTTTTGTATGTTGCATCTATGATCAAAACGTGTGGAAATGCACGCCATATATATAATGATTGTGGATGAATAAAGAATAGATTTTCCAATGCATTTGAAGTACTATTTACCGAAAAATCCGTAATAAAACGTTTATCATTCAAAAGCAACATAAGAACCTGCATCGGAGTTTTTCCAACATTCTGTGACGAGCGAAACTTTTATCGTGCATTGTATATGGTTTTTAGTGTAGAAACATTATTCTCGTCATGTTCCTTTATTATCGATAATATATCCCGCGGTGTAACATTCTTGCTCGTCAGGTCAGCCACTAATTGAACTTCGTTTTCTTTCAATTGTCTTTGATAAGAATGAGTCTCTAAATTGTTAGAACTGTATTATTGTAATAGAATAGGAGTTCAACAATAGTTGATGGTGCTTATTGTAAATATACCTTATAGGTATATAAGCCTTGTGCTAGACAAGGAAATGTAAGGATTGCCACACTTATATGAAATAAACTATGTGTGTTTTGAAGGTGAAAAAAAAAAAAGTTCATCCGAAATGCATTTTCTGATATAGCGATATTACCACTTGTTGGTGATAAACAAGCGGTAGATTGAAGGATTGCTAAGATAACTATGAAGAGGTAGAGAGAGAATCTCGTTTCACCTTCAAAACACACATAGTTTATTTCATGTAAGTGTGACAATCCTTACATTTCCTTGTCTAGCACAAGGTTTATATACCTATAAGGTATATTTACAATAAGCACCCTCAACTATTGTTGAACTCCTATTCTATTACAATAATACAGTTCTAACATAAATATTGTGCGGGTGGATGATTATGTTGATCACATATAACCCTTAAAGTCCATCCATCATATATTTTTGAATAAGAACCTACAAATTGAAACGGACAATTGGTTTTTTTGGTGCCAGTTTTTCTACTTGTTTCTTTAGATTGGTATTCCCGGCCATGGTCACAAATAAGCGTGACATAATACACCACACCATTTTTTGCTTTTGATCTTCTCATTACGATGACATAGCCTAGAGGTAATGCCGTGATGTTTACCCATTCCATCAACTCCTCACGTGACACGAACACCTAAAAAATAAATAATCTTTGTTAACATATAATAAATTTTACGAGGATACAAATACTATCATAATAAGTAATATACCCGATCAATCGAAATTGGTGATGCATCGTTAGAGATTTTATCATCTTCATTTGAGTTAACCATCTTTTCTGTAAACGCTACATATCACAACAAAAATTAAAATTAAAATTTCAAACTAAAAATACCGATTTAACATAATTAAATCAAAATTAAAAATTTTCAAAATCTAAACTAGAAAAAACAATTAAAAAGGAAAAAAAAATTTCACTTTACTCCTCACTTTTAAACACCAACCAAAAAATAATTAAATTGCAAACCCCCAATAAAAAAATATAATTAAATTGCACACCCCAAGAAAAAGCAAATAATTATAAAACAAAAAAACCCTCCACCCAATAAACCCTACATATTCTCTCACACTCATCTTCTACCCATTTCTCACTTTCCACCATTCCTCCCACTCCCTCTCTCAACTGCTGCCGGCCGCCGGCCTCCGGCTGTCCACCATCGGCGATCGCCGCCGGCGCCACCTTCATAGTCATCAACACCGCCGCCGCCTTCGATTTCGTAGTCTACCACCACCGTCGCTCAGCCATCAGCTACCGCCGCTGCATGCTTCAGACAACAAACACCACCGCCTCCTTCCCAACCAACACCAAACGCCATCTGCTACCGCCACAACGCCGCCTTCACCGACTGTCAACACCACCGCAGCCTTCGCTCTCTCTCAACCCTGCCTCTGGTCCACCATATGCAACCGCCGCCGGCGGTCCGCCACATCGTCGCCGCCGGTCCGCCGGTCCGCCGTCTGCTGCCACCGCCGCCTCTATCATCTACGAATTCAAACATACACAAGATATGAAATATAATTTGATTACCTTCTTTAGCATCCAACTAATATTAATTTCACTCATATAAATTTTTATTTATAGATCTTAGATCTGGAACTCCTGGAAGATAATGTTTATCCCTGTAGAATATGATCTTTAAATTTTTAAAAAGTAGATTGTGATGGTTTGTACCTTATGCATTAGTAGTTGTAACAAATTCAAATTTACAAATATTTAGGAAAGAAAAAACGAAGACTGGTTTGACTTTGGTCAAGGGTGTCTTTTAGAATCCTAAGGGTGTCTTTATAGCTACTAATTTTATTGAAAAATGAAAAATAATTCAAAAGAAAGGAATAAACCATCTTTGGTGATGGGGATAAAGGTAAAAAAGATCAAAATTTTATTGGTGCATGATGCTATATATCCCCCTCCTCTCACATACATATATGTCAAATCATTGACTTATAATTTTTAATGTTATTTTTTTCCTCACATACATTACATCAAGAGGAATATATAGATATTAAGGGGGACATATAGAAACACCCAATTTTATTTGACTAAAAGTTAAATTTCTCTGAAATTAATGTAAATTATTAAAAGTAAAATAAAATGACAACTATAATAATTATGTATACTTTTTAAAGTTAAAAACCAAAAGTTAAATTTATAGGGCAACGTCAATTTATGTAATTAACTGATATATTTTGATGATATTATAATGCTTGGACCGGGATGACTTCGAGAGAACCACTTTTGCAAAAGTCTTCGATGGATGCTTCTTATCGGAATGACTCACCGGGATCTGTATGGTCCCTGGAGGATATTTCCCGGCAAGATTTACTCCCTTTCAATCTCAACGACTCCCAAGATATGCTGCTTTTTGACATGATTGCAGCATCAATGTTGGATCTCCACCAGTCACCGGAATCCACTTCCTCAACCGTCAGCGACGTCACTTCCCAATCAAAACCCAGCAACAATAACAAGTCGTATCGTGGCGTGAGGCGACGGCCGTGGGGGAAGTTTGCGGCGGAGATAAGGGATTCGACTAGGCAGGGCATCCGTGTATGGCTGGGGACTTTTGATAGCGCGGAGGCAGCCGCCATGGCTTACGACGAAGCAGCTTTTACTATGCGAGGGTCATTGGCTGTTTTAAATTTTCCGGTGGAGAAAGTGAAGGAATCACTGAAGAAGATGAAGTATGGTTTTCAAGAAGGGTGTTCGCCGGCAGTCACGCTCAAGAAACGACACTCACAGAGGACTAAAAAAGTCGCCGGCGGCAAGTATTCTGGCGCTGATTATTTGAGCAAGTATTCTGCCACTTCTTGAGGGTGAGTCTCATCGACTCGTCTTCGGTTAATTAGTATGTTATAATCTTAATCTGTGAATCCATGTAAATATATTTTAAGTCGATCTTTTAAATTGTTGGTAATCTTCATACTTGAACGATTTTGTGATCATAAATGCTGTTTTATTCTGTACAAATATTACTTGTAATAAATAATAATAGAATGTACGTGGTTACTAGAAACAAATCAAGACTAAGATAAGTGAATAGAAAAAGATACATATCATATTATTGGAATGATGAGTTCGACATAATAAATAGAAGGTGCATCCAGGGGCGGACCTGCCCTTTGTGGGGTCAAGCGTCACCGGTCATTTGACGATTCGCAGTGTTAATTTTTGACTTTTTGAGACGATGCTACCGGTAAATTTTCGGGTTGCACCGGGTGATGCCACCAAAATCAAAGGAAAAAAGAAACTTTTTATAAAAAAATGATAAGAAATAGTTTAATCTTTCAGTTTATACCTTTAAAATACTTTAATTTACCTTTAAAATAGCATTTTAGTTAACAGGTCTTCATATAAATTGTGTTTTGTTTTAAAATTTGGCCTTAAAATACCAGAAAAACAGCCGAAACCTCGTTAATCCGACCCGATTAACCGGAAACCCGAAAAAAAAACCCGAACCAGACCCTCAAACTTATTTAATTTTATTCTCGCATTATATGGTGCTACCGGTCCCCAGAAATCCTGGGTCCGCCACTGGGTGCATCACGCTATGAAGAGATCTATAATACGTATAAAGTGAGAGGAGAGAGAGAGAATTGTATGTCTTGTATTATAATGTGTAATTACATCAGCAAAGAGACGACTAAACTATTTATAGAAGTACATGGAAAGTGAACTAATCTGACATGGCACAATCACATGAACATCACATGGGAAACACATGGCAAATGCTTATGTGGCATATTCTTCTATCATCCCCCCTCAAGCTGTGCTGTGGTTGAAACACATTGCTTGGAACATAATAAAAGAAACCGACTGGCAGAAAGTCCTTTGGTAAAAACATCAGCAGGCTGAAGCATCGTAGAAATATATCGAATACCAAGAGTACGAGTTAAAACCATATCTCGTATAAAATGTAAATCAATCTCGATGTGCTTAGTTCTCTGATGAAAAACTGGATTAGCAGCCAGATATGTAGCACCCAGATTGTCACACCACATCGTAGGAGTAGAAACAATATCAATGTGAAGTTCCTTTAGAAGAGACTGTAACCAACAAATCTCTGAGGCAGTTTGAGCAAGAGCTCGATACTCAGCCTCAGTACTAGAACGCGCAACTGTATGTTGTTTCTTAGAACTCCAAGTAACAAGATTTCCACCAAGAAAAATAGCATAACCAGTGGTCGATCTTCTATCATCCGGACATCCAGCCCAGTCCGCCTCAGAATATGCATGTAAAGAAAAATCAAAGGACTTCCGAATAACCAAACCATGAGTAATAGTGCCATGTAAATATCGTAACATCCGCTTTACAGCAATCCAATGCCTATTAGTAGGACGATGCATAAACTAAGATACCTTACTTACAGCAAAAGCTATCTCAGGTCTGGTCATAACCAAATAATGTAACGACCCAACAATGCTCCTGTATTGCGATGGATCAGATAACGGAACTCCCGAATCTTTAGACAACTGTTTCCCTGGAGAAATGGGAATAGACAAAGATCGACAATCACGCAAGCCAGAACGCTCAAGTAAATCCGCAATATATCTCTCCTTACTCAGATGTAGAGAATGATCAGTAAAAGTAGCCTGAATACCAAGAAAATGATGAAGCTGACCAAGATCCTTAAGTGCAAATCGAGAATGAAGTTGCCGAATAAGAGTAGTGACATACTTTATAGAGCTACCAGTAATAATAATGTCATCAACATAGACCAAAATATAACATATCTCGGTGGTAGTATGTAACACAAATAAGGAAGTATCGGAAACACACTGAGTAAAGCTAAAACTGAGTAGAACAGATGAAAGTTTGGCAAACCACGCCCGTGGTGCTTGCTTAAGCCCATACAGAGCTTTCCGGAGTAAGCACACATGATGAGGATAAGTAGTATCCTCATAACCAGGAGGCTGAGTCATGTAAACCACCTCAGACAAATCACCATGCAAAAATGCATTATTGACATCAACTTGCCGTATAGACCAACCTCGAGTAAAAGCCACGGATAGCACGGTGCGTATAGTGGTGGGTTTAACCACAGGACTAAAAGTCTCAAAGTAATCAACACCTTCTGTCTGTGAAAAACCTTTAGCAACAAGAGGTGTTTTATACCTACTGACTGTACCATCGGAATTGCGTTTGATCCGATAGACCCACTTATGTAACATCCTCTCAACCGGCCTAGATTAATTAAGGTAATTACGTTAGTTAATCTTGAGATTTATATTTAAATATAAGAATTATTTGACATTATGAATTATTTAATAATTGGTTGTATTATTGTTTTTATTTTTATTATTTTAATTAGGATATGATAAATAATTTAATATAAAAATGATGAGATGTCCTTTTGTTGAGTTAGTCACGTTATTTGGTCACCAACTCACCACCATACCTTATTTTTCTTACAAGTTAAACAAAGTGTGTTTGTGTGTGTTTTGTGTGCTCTCGGCCGAGAAAAGGAAAGAAAGAAAAAGAAAATCAACTTCTATCTTGTTTGCATTTAAGTTGATTATTTGATATCATGTAAAGGTTAGAATTCTGAATTATAGTTGTTAATTGTTGAATATATTCGGTTTTGAATGTTTATATGAATTCCGACTGTTCTTGATGATTTGATGATTTAGGATTGAATGCATGTTAGATTTTATGATCAATACATGTTGTTTATAAGCTTAGAATGAATTCTGGAAACATAGAACACTTGCATGTTTGAAAACAGATTGAAAATGATGTTAGAAGTAAACTGTTTGATATATATGAATGTATCGGGATTCATGCTATGAATGTATCGGAATTGATGAATTCCGATAAAATATTCTTGGAATGGGTGATAAATCCGAGCAAATTGATAGGATTTGTATAAATACCGATAAAAGATGAACTGTTGGCCTTAACATATTTTCTCGGATTTGATTTTATCAGAATTGGACATTTTTCTCGGAATTGTATTAATACCGATAAAATATTCTCGGAATTGTCTATTCTCTCGGAATATGATAAATGCCCTAACACTTTTATCAGAATTCAATTTTATCGGAATGTGCCTTTGCTCGGAATTGAAATATGATTTCATCGAAATTGATGATTAATCGGAATTCCTCACTTCTCAGAATTTGATGTTATCGGAATTGACCTTTCACTCAACAATCAAACTATGATTTGATACACATGATATATATATATATATATATGTGTGTGTGTGTGTGTGTGTGTGTGATATTCATGTGATGTATGAATAAATATGATATATTTTATGAATCAGTATTGTGAATTGAATACTGACTTGTGTTTACTTAATCTCAGGAACTGAGAAGACTCGGTGAGTTAGTCAACTGAGTGTGCTACAGCCTTGCTGACTGTGGTGAGTGGATTTATATCCTGATGGTACATGATGTAACATCTTGATTGATTATGTGCTCATTGGATATGTATACATGTTATTGTGGAGGTCAGTCGTGACAGTTTTGTAGGCTGGGCTTGTTGCTTGGGGATTTACAGTATCTGATCTTGAGGTGCATTTGTTGCACTCAAGGGTGCTTTTACTGTTATCCATGTTAGCAGAGCTATCGGTAAACATATGCTTTGGCCGGCATTTGGTTGTAGGTGGTTGCAACACCGCCGGTCCTCTTGAGTTTGAGCTTGATTAACTTGTTGGGCTGTTAGCCTTGTACTTTGTGTGATATATGTTCCCTCACTTAGCTTTGTGCTAATTCCCCACTAGATTGTTTTGCAGATACTTCATGGTGAGTTTTGATGTTGATGACTAGGAATATGGACAGACCAATACTCTGATGTCCAGGATTTTGTATAGAGCCTGTTTTTGTAAATCAACACTGTAGTGGTATTTTGTAATGATAACCAGTCAAAGTTGTATAAACTCTTGATTTTAAATCTAATTATATGTAATTAGCTTCCGCACGCAGTTTATTGTTAATTAAAAAGTACAGTGTTACAACTTACAACCAACAACATGTGCTCCAGAAGGAGGAGGAACCAACACCCAGGTCTGATTAGAGTGTAACGCAGAAAGTTCTGACTCCATAGCAATACATCACTCTGGCCACTTTTGAGCATGGAAATAAGATTTAGGTTCTGTAGTGGGAGGAGAAGCAGATTTTGCAAGATAAACAACATGATCAGGAAATTGTTTTGTTTGACGGGTATGATCACGAGAACGAGTAATCATAGGATGAACAAACGAAGAAGATGATGGTGGTGGTGGAGATGGTGGTGGTGGTGGGGGTGGTGATGGTGGTGGTGGAGTTGGTGATGCTGTATGAAAGATAGGATTGGGAATATTGACATGTGACGCATCAGAAGGAGATGATGAAATAGAGTATGTAGGAAAAGTGGTTTCATGGAAAGTAACATGACGACTAGTATAGATTTTGGAAGTGAGAGGATCAAAACAATGATACCCTTTATGATTCGGAGCATAGCCAAGAAAAATAGAGGGTATGGATTTTGAAGAAAGTTTGTCATCTCTCAAATGACCATGGTAAGGATAAAACAGGCACCCAAAAGTGCGAATAATGGTGTAGTCAGGAGATGTATGAAACAGGAGCTGAAATGGAGACTTATGACCAAGAACAACAGACGGAAGCCTATTTATTAAGTAGGTAGCAGTTGAGAAAGCTTCAACCCAGAAAAATTTAGAAAGAGTTGCTTGATGCAACAACGTGAGTGCTACCTCAGATAAATGCCAATTTTTGCGTTCAACAACTCCATTTTGTTGTGGAGTGTATGGGCACGAAATGCGATATGAACTACCACAGCTAGATAAGAACTTAGCCATAGGACCTTTGATGAGTTATGGTGCTCCTTCACATTGGAAGTATTTGATTTTGGTGGAGAGAAGATTTTCAGTATGAGTTTTGAAGTTACAAAAAGCTTCAAAAACTTGAGAACGATTTGCGAGAGGATATAGCCAAATAAATAGACTATAATCATCAATAAACGTAACAAAATATCGAAAACCAGCACGAGAAATAAAAGGTGCAGGTCCCCATATATCACAATGCACAATATGTAATGGAGAAGTCGAGTGTGTGGTTTTCGTGTTATTTTCGATACATTGCAAGAATTACACGGAGCTAAAAAAGTTTTGTTATGTAACAAAGACAATTTTCGCAAAACCTAAGATCCAGGATGGCCAAGACGTGTGTGCCAAAGCCACGAGGAAGACGAGGAATCCATGGATGTAGCAGAGAGACCATAGACATTGTACGTATTAAGCGGAATGTGGTGAAGAAGCTGCCCGGTGAATGTCTGTATAAAAAAACCAAAAGATGAGAAGGCAACAATACAAGAGTTATCACGAACGAGTTGAGGAATGGACAATAAACTCTTTTTAAGATTTGGAACAAGTAAGACATGTTTGAGATATAAGGTGCAACGAGGTAATTTAAGGAAAAAGTGACCAATGTGAGTAATGCTAAGTGATATACCATTTCCAACGATAACTCTTTCATTCCCGGTGTATGGTTGAGCATCACTTACAAGTCGAGGATCAAACGTCATATGTGATGTAGCCCGTGAATCCGGTAACCACGAGTCAACCAAGTCACAAACATCCGAAAAATTATGTTTATTAAAATCTGCCATCATAGCATATTCAGGTAGGGGTGTTCAATCGGTCGGTTTTCGGTTTTATGGATTTAATCGGTTCGGTTTAATTGGATTTTAGGGAAAAAAAATAACCGGCCATAATCCAAACCAAAAGTATTATAAACCAAACCAATCCAACCGAATAACCATCGGGTTAATTGGTTCGGGCCCCGTAAAACCAAATAAGAAATTTGCTCAAAAAACACATATAAGACTTACCATTAGTCACTCACACTTAGCACTTGACTACAAGATCACCAAATTCAAATAACCATATTAATATATTATGTACAAAATTATCAAGCAATGTGCAAAAGCATTATATCATTATAATATTAAAAAACATGGGTACTTGACTTTTGTTTACTTGCAAATGCTTTTAAGGAATTACTATTACATTCAGTAGTTCATAAACAAACTCAAATGAAATAAATTATTTCCAGACAATATATATATATATATATATATATATATATATATATATATATATATAGCAATCTCTTTGTTTATTCGGGTATTCGGTCGGGGCTCAAAAGGAAAGCTTAAAATCCAAATCCAAACCATAATCCGATCAAATATTCGGGTGTATCCAAATATCCGATCCAAATCCAATTAGCCCATAACCAATTAATCCAAACATATATGGATCGGGTGGATTTTCGGGTGAAACCAATTAATGAACACCCCTATATTCAGGAGCCAAATACTTTTGTTTTGAATCATTTATGAGAAAGTTGCTTCCACCCCGAGGTCTTCGACTTCACAAACATCGGCTACTCGGCCAAACAATACTTTTAGCATTGGATCGTCTTGGTTACATAATGTATCTCAATCAAAACGTACACGAGTTCAATCGTCTTTAGACGAACTTTCCATATATAAAGAAACTGATTACACTAGTTATATTGTCACCGAAGATTTTGCAAAATTTGATGTATTAAAATGGTGGCAAGAAAGAGAAAACGTTGGTCAATTTAAGATCCTAGCCCGTATGGCTAGGGACGTACTAACCGTCCAAGCTAGTAGCGTAGCTTCGGAATGCTGTTTTTCTCTTAGTGGCAGGATTTTAAGCGCACCGCGATGTATGTTGAAGGCCGAGTCGGTGCAAATGGAAAGATGTCAAAACGATGCGGATCTCGAAGAAGGCATAACTAATTTGGAGGAAGCGATTATGGAAGACGATTACAATAGAGACTTCCAATCGGGAACATCAAACACTAACACCGAAGCTGAAACTGAAGAACCCGAACCCGGCGAAGAATACGTTGACGACACTCAAAATAGAATGAACGCAGGTTCATCATCCAACGTCCACTCGAACGAAGTCGCCTATTATGGGCATGGGCCATATACCGACGATAGTTACAACTATTGGAATATCAATTCCGACTATCCATTTTAGTAGTTGTCTCTTTATATTTTGTGTCGTTATTTCTTTCGAACAATATGTATTTTTCGGGTCTCTAACTTGGGGTGATGGCCATGCCGAAGCTTCATTGCTAGAGTTCCCTTTTCTTGTTAAAAAAATAATTCAAGTTTCAACAAGATGTAATTTTATTTCGTAATTGTATCACAATGTTATTTATATGTTTTTATTAACTTGCAATTATATATGTTTATACTTTAGATTTTATAACTTGCAAATTTTTTTAAAATTTACAAGTCACTTTTTTTTCAAACAAAAAAACAAACCGAAAACCGGAAGATTTTAAACCGAAACTAAAAAAACCCGGAAATGTCTAAACCGAACCGGAAATACCCGACCGAAAAACGGACCGGTCCGGACTTGGACCGGTCCGGAAGTGGTCTAGGACCGCCCGAAGACCGAATTTATCGAAATGGTCTTAAACGAAGACCGGTCCGCCGAGGACCGGACCGGCCAGGGACCGACTAGGTCCGGACCGGACCGGACCGGCAGTGGTCCAGGACCGGTCCAGGACCGTTTTTGCCCATGTCTATGAGAAACTGAAGCCCAATGTGCAAAATGTTCAGGCCCAAAACCTTGGTCTGGCCCACTAAAGTTAGCTGATGTCCATGAATTAGATTGTGATGTGTGAGAAGGCCTATGAGAAAACGAAGACCCAGATCATAGGGGTGTAATCGAGCCGAGACAACTCGCGAGATACTCGAGATCGACTCGAAAATTATTCGAAATCGACTCGTGATTTATCGAGTCGAGCTCGAGCTCGAGCTACTCGAGTAGCTAACCGAGTCGAGTTCGACCTACAAATTACTCGGCTCGAGCGGCTCGCGAGCCTTATCGAGCTTTTATAAAATTACACTTTTACCCCATGAATATAATATTATGTTGGGTCATCTCATCACGTTATATATATTTTTCTAAATATATAATATTAATTAGAAGGCTTCTTGCAAAAGGGATAAAAGATTACAAGGTAAAATCTAGGGTTTTTTAATTCTTTCCTTTTCAAATTTCAAAGTGACTTTGGGGGCTGCACCGTCTACTCGTCTTCTCCAAGCATCCAAAAAATCCATTGAAGTTCTTCTTAAGTCTTTGGTTTCTCATCTTCTACTATTCCCTTGCCTTAATAATACCTTCAAGTTGGACTAAGCTTACAACCTTTATGTTCGATGCGTTGATTTCGAGCCATTGAAGTTCGAACTCTTCAATTTCGTAGTCACAGGTAACTTTTATCGGTTTTTTAAAAAAGAAAACTGTTAAAAAAGTCTTTGTTTGTGGGTTAATTTGTTCTTACATAATCACTCTAACCATTAGTGAGTTCGATTGAAAATCTTGTTCTATTTGAAAGTTTTTGTTTGTTGTTTGTGGGTTAAATTGCAACTGACGTAAAATGGTTTCAACCAAAAGTTTTCTATTTAAATTTAGTTTATGACTTTTAACTTCTGGAAAGTATTGTTCTATTTAGATGGAAGCAAGTCCAAATGAAGGTTTGTCATCTTCATGTATGGATCAAAATGGTTCTACTAGTCCAAAGGAGAACACAACTTCTGTAAATGACGGCGCTACAAATCATACATCTGATGATGCTGAAAAAAATGTTGAGGAGGAAAGTTCTCACTTTGAAAGTAAGAAAAGGCAAAAGACTTCTACTGCATGGTTAGAGTTTAAAGAGGTAGTGGATCCTGATAAAAGTAAAAAAGCAGAGTGCATACATTGCAAAACTAGACTTTCCATACTTAAAAGTAAAAGCACAACTCATCTTTTAAGGCACTTGAACACTTGTTTGAGACGGAAGATCTATCAAAGACAACAACAAAGGATTACCTTCGAAGTTGTTGATCCAAAAATAACCTTTTGATGTCAATTGCTGCCGTTTTAGATCCTAGGTGTAAAAAGAGGGCCATCAGCTTTTGCTTTCCAAAAATGTACCCCGAAAAAGAAGCCGAGGAAAATATCACAAAAGTAGAGAAAGCTATAGAAGAGCTATATGATGAATATGCTAAAGAATATTACTCTAATGGCGGTGAGCAAGCAGGGGCAACAACACTTGGAACCAACAATGTGAACATTGAAGAGTCGTCTTCTGGGTGGTCCGAATTCACTCAATTTGTGAGGATAGTGGAAAATATTCAACGAGAAATATCAGAGTTAAAAAGGTATTATGAAGAAGGGTGCTATATTTGTGATGATGGCTCAACACCTTTCGACGCTTTAGAATGGTGGCGAGCAAATTCGTTGAGGTATCGTATTTTGTCTTTAATGGTCGTGATATACTTGCTATCCCTATAACAACAGTTGCTTCAGAAGCTACTTTTAGCGCGGGTAGTAAAGTTATTGATACTTATAGAGCATCTATGTCTCCTGAAACCGTTCAAATGTTGCTTTGTGGAGGAGATTGGTGTAGAAGCCTCCATGGATTGAAAAGAAAGAACAAGGTATATATTTTTTTCTTCTTTACCTCATTTTATACATTTTTGTAGATTTAAACATACTAATTCTATCTAATCTTTATGAATTTTAGAAGGAAAAGAAACCAACAGAGATTGTCCTTCCAATTCCTTGAAGTTTTATAAGGTGGTGTCCATGTTTTCTACATTACTATTTAGTTTTTTTATTTTCTAGAGAGCATATTTATCATAAATTCTTTTAACAGATTGCCCAACATATTTTGCTTGATCTGCCATTTTGACTACCCGTGCCTACTTCATTTTGTTTGTTACTACCACCTCCAGGTTTGTCATATGTTTTTATTCTATTTGTGTCATGGTTTGTTATTTATTACTCTCCAGAATATCATTTTTCTGGTTTAAATTAATTAGCTATCTTCATTTGATTTAGTGTTTTGGTTAAGTAAAGACATGAAGTTGAATTTCTTTGATGTACTGGTAGTGTTATGCATCAGCTTTTCTGATAGGTAAGCCATTTGAAATATCAAGGTAGTGCTGGTTTTTTTCTAAGATGGAGTATATTAAATTGAAATCTTAATAATTTATGATACTTGTCATTACACGGGTGAAGTGATATGGTGTTTTTTGGATCAAATGATGCAGATTGCTAGAGGATTATTTTTTGTTTTTTTTATTATTTGGGCTGGTAGATTATTGACTATTGAACTTTGGTTTCTTTTTTTATCAAAATTGTTGATAAAAAAGTTATATAAACCCTTGACTTGATCTTATGACTTTGGGAATTCAGATATGATATTGTTGGGTTGATGGTTTTTAATTTCATATCGAAAATGTTTATTCTTGTTGAAAACGTGTGTGAATAATTAATATTTATGTTGTTAAGCATTTTTTAAGACATTGACGAGTCGAGTCGAGTCAAGCTCGAAAGTGTCGATACTTGTTACGAGCTCGAGTTCGAGTTTGAAAATCTAGGCTCGACCAAGTTCGAGTCGAGTTTCGAGCTACGAGTTTGAGAGTCGAGTCGAGCTCGAGCTTGGTGCTGTGTTGACTCGACTCGGCTCGATTACAGTCCTACCCAGATCAACGAAAATTAAATCCAGTAGCATTATTCTCACAAAAATGATTTGGGCTTTGTGTTTGTGGCCCAGCAAAAGAAGACCCTTGGTCAAAAATAGGGTTATGATGATAGGGGTTTGTATTCTACGAATGAACAGGGGCGGCATTACCACTATCGACAGAATCACCATTCGCATAACCTGGTTTGTATTCATCAGAAACTCCATTCATATACCCTGAAAATTTTCGACCTCCTCCAGTTGTGTTCCGACCCCCTCGAAAATTACCACGGGAAAAACCAGTCATGTTTCGACCTCGACTACGAGAACTTCTACCTCGGCCACGAAAGATGACATTAGTGTCAAAACGCCAGTAACATTTCGAAGCTAGATGGCCATCCTTATGGCAAATTTGACACTGACTTCCAAGATTTAGAGAAGTTTTAGAAACAGAAGTCGAGTTTTGATGAGGTAAACTCGATCGTGAAACGTTCATAGCAGAAATTTCAACAGAGGTTTGAGATTCTCGTGAAAGTCTCTGTTCATGGACAAGCAATTTCGATCTGAACTCCATAAAAGAAGGTAATTCTGTGGAATTTTCAACACTAATTGCAAGAACACGAAATTCTTGATTCAAACCTGTTAAGGCATGAATCACCAAATCTGAATCTGTTATTTTTATTCCAATTAAGGACAGAGATTGAGCAATTGAATCTATTTCATTACAGTAAGTATCAACTGTTCTTGTGCCTTGTTTGATTTGGTGAAGACGGGTTTGAAGCTGAACTTTCTTAGCAGATATTTGCTGTAAGAAAAGTGTTTCAAGTTTCTTCCAAAGTTCATAGGCAGTAGAAGTTCCTACTGCAACATGTGCTATGGAAGGACTGAGAGTGGCATTTATGCAAATTTCAGTGTATTTGTTCAATTTCTTCCAATGAGCATATGTTTCATTATCAACAGAAGGAGGTAAGTGTGTTCCATCCACAAACTTAAGTAAATCTAAGGATTCAAACACAGAAGTGATTTGATGTTTCCATACAAGATAGTTATCCTCTTTGAGTTGTACAGAAACAAAATTTGATATATTCAGTGAAGGCATTTGAGCATTTTGACTGTTAAATGTTGCCATGAATATCAATCCAAGAACAAGAATGAATCGATTATAATATTGACAAAAGAAAACCAAAATAGGATTTTTGAAAAAAATATTTACTAATATAGGGTTCTTTTGAAAATATTTACTAAAATAGGGTGCCTTTTTGTGTGACTTTGACTCTATTTTAAAAAACACGGGAGTTTCAAAAGAACCCTAATCTCTATCGCCCTCCCGACTCCTGCTCTTTCGACGACGCATGCGACTCCTTCGGCGACCACTGTGCGACGGCTCCTTCGGCGACGACTGCGACGGCGGCTCGGCTTCGAGTTCGACGGTGAGTGAAGCATAACCTTCCGCCGGCCAACACGACTGCCCTGCTCCGTCGGTGCTCTCTCGACAGCGACTTTACTGCTCCCGTCGGTCCTCTGTCAACAGCGACCCCAACTTGCCGCCGGCCACCACAACGGCGACCCAATGCTTCCCTAGTCCTCCTCTCTCAACAAATGTAAGTGTTTCCTTAATCATCTTCTCCTTTGGTACATGATTTGTTCTAATTTTGCCCTCATCAAGCCCTAAAGGGTAATCAAATCTGATGAAATTAGGCTTGTTTAATCTTGTAGCTGAAATGTAATTAATTTGTAGACAAAATTTGTTATATTTTTCTGATTTTGTAACTGAAATTTATAACATTTATCTTGCTGAAGGATTGCAATGTTGTTGCTTTTGTTGACTGTCGACTACTGCTTCGAACTCGTGCATATCTCATCACGTTGAGATTAATTTCTGCTTCAATTGTTGTTGCTTTTGTTTCATATAGGTCATGGATTTGTGTAGTTTTGTTTTTATATTTGGTATGGGTTAAAGCATTTTTTAACCTGCTTGTGTTTTCTTCCCATTTTGTTGATGAAATTGTGAGGATAAGAGTAATTTTTATTGTCAATGTGTTTAAGCTAGTTTGTCATCAGATGATTTTTTTCATGAAATGCTTCTGGTAAAAAGCATCCAATGTGGGTTTAAGCATTCTTATTCATGTTCTTTTGCGATGGGATAATTTTAGTTTTGGTTTGGATTTTGTTTAAAGGTTATGAGACCGATGTTAAAGTTTATAAATTCTTGTTTGTCCGTCCTATTTTTTTTAAATTGCTACTATTCTTTAATTTGCTCTTTAGTTTGCTTTTGTTATTGTTTAATGTTGACTCTTTTATGTTTAGCAAATTTTCACGAGTCGAGTCGAGCCAAATTAAGTGTATCGATTACTTTACCGAGTTTGAGCTCGAGCTTGAAAACTTAGGCTTGGTCGAGCTCGAGTCGAGTTTATGACAAATTAAAGATCTTATAACAAATATGGGGAATTGAAAGCCGAATTGAAAGCTTTAGCTTATCGTGCCAGGAGTCAAATAGGTCATAATCGAAAACGATGTCCGTCCAAGCCAAGGTAAATACAAACACAAAATATTTTTTTATGGTTGTTGTGACTATTATCTTATTTCTTTTATTCTTTCTTTTTGCAGGTAGAGGAAACATGTGATTTGTAGTTTTAATTTAAATCTTACAATTGTTGGAGCTTTTATCTGTAAGAAACTTGTGATTTCTTTTTATTTGTAACAGATATTGTATGCGTGATTTGTATATTAATTTAAGATCTTAGAATTTAATGTTCAAAATTAGTTGTATACTTCATGTTAAAAGTATAAAAATTTATATTAAAATAGCATAATAATTTATATAAAAAAAATAAAAAAAACCTTATTTTGGTAAATATTTTAACTACTGTTCTATTTTGGTAAATATTTTTAGAAGGACCCTAGATTGGTAAATAATTTTCAGAAGGACCCTATTTTGGTCAAAAACTCATTTTGTCTTTGATATCAGATGTGAGATCTCGATCATAGAGATATTCTGTCCTTGATAAACCTCAAAGCTTTTATCCATAAAATCTTGATGAGACATCTCTGTTATAGTCAACTTTAAAATCAGCTTTCTCTGTCCTTGAATTCAACTTTAATGCAGCTTTCTGTTCATAGATTCATCTTCATGGATACATGGCTCTGATACCATGAAGAGATCTATAATACGTATAAAGTGAGAAAAAAGAGAGAGAGAGAGAGAGAGAGAGAGAGAGAGAGAGAATTGTATGTCTTGTATTATAATGTGTAATTACATCAGCAAAGAGACGACTAAACTATTTATAGAAGTACATGGAAAGTGAGCTAATCTGACATGGCACACTCACATGAACATCACATGGGAAACACATGGCAAATGCTTATGTGGCATATTCTTCTATCACTCTATAACTGTATATTTTCTATTTTCTATGTTAAATACTATAAGAATTAATTTAGTTTAAAAAATCATTTATTTAACCAGCATAAAGTTGATGATTAATTAGATTATGTGGTATATCCCTCTTTTCTTACTCCACTCATATATTAATCGTCATTTCAACACCAATAACTCGTCTCTAATAGCATATATATAGTGTTAATAACATAAATCACTATTATTATTGTATAGACATAATTATTTATCTTAAATTCTATTACTTGAAAAGTAAAAAGACTTATTTCTTATGGTTTCATGACTTGCATAACAAGCTGACTACTAGCCACAATGGTGGTCAAAAGCTACATGGCTCGTTATTTGGTAACTTGTCTCATAATCTTCATGAAAAGAGATCCACTGCGGATGCTTTAGCACAACATACATCACTTCATCTTCTATCTTTTTTCTAGTATTTTGAATTAATAAATACACACTTTTATTTCTTCCTTCTTTCCTTTTTTTTTAGTATTAAAAACCTAGAATGTAATTAGGAATATAGAGAGAAAGTGTGTGAGAGAGGAAAAGAAAGAAAAAAAAGAGATTGGTGTGGAGAGAGAGAGAGAGTGTGTGTGTTGTATGTGTGTGTTTTAGAGTCTTTACAACCCTCCCTTAATTATCATCACACCGTCTTGTCAGCTTTTTTTCTCACCACTCAATCCACTACTCAGTTATGTAGTGATCACTCTACACCATATATAATTCTGAGACCCACATAATACCAACTACCAATAAATAAATACCTAATGAGAGAGAGTTATTTTGATGAAGCTCACAAAGTCTCACCCCCTCAAGTGGTATTCACCCCCCAAACACTCCCACCACGCCCTTATGGAGTGGAAACCCCCTCACCACATCCTATCCCTCACTCATCCCCCTTCCCACTCCAAATACTCTTAGGGTTTTCGTGGAGAGACCATCGTACATCTAGCGGGTAATATAACATCTTATCTCTCATTTCATCCTCCATCCTGCTACTCCATTCTGTGCTATTTATTACTCATCACTCTTTCAAATATTAAACCCTAAGTCCCTAACTAATTAAAAGTTTTTCACTCTTTGATCTCTATCTAAATTATGTCAAGAAAGGCTACAATTTTTTAACATTGGTTTCTATTTTCATGTATCTGAATATATGTTAAAGATGTGTTTGTGGTTATGATTCTGTCAAAGGTGAATATTACTCATGTTTCATTGGTAATTTTTAAAGAGATTGGTTCATGTTTCATAAGTATGATTGATTTCATCTTGATTTATGTTTCTATATCAAATTGTGAGATTGGTTCATGAATCATTCGAAATTCTAAATTTTTTTATTGTGACTGATAATTGCCGGTTTATGACAATCAAAAGTGGTGAAGGAGGTTTACGACAGTTAAAGGCAGTGAAAATGGTGTTTTAAGTCTGGGACCCTATTTGTAATGTTTAAATTGTTCACACATTAAAAGTGGAACAACGGGTAAAATAACTTTTTAAAAACTTAACAACTATATATTATAATATTTCACTAGCCTTAAACCACAAAATACTTTAAAAATAAGAATTATTTTTGTAATATTTAAAAATTGTAGACCAAAAGCGAAAAAAAGATTAACCACGGTAACAAAAATCATTATTTACTAATATCTTCTAATATAAATAAAACACTAACACGACTAAAAATATATTAGACAATCCGAGATATTATTTAATAAAATTTTTATCTAAGCCTTTTGTTTTTATATAAATTTGAAATGCATTTTTGACTTTTCTTGGATTTTATTATGATTTTCAATTTAAACAAAATTATTAAAACATATTTTATATATGTCATTTTTAACCTTTACAAAATTGTATTAGTTCACCTTAATTTAAAGCAATATACTTAGTTTAGCCACATGATATAACATAATTTCATAAACATCTCTTTTGTAAATCAATACTACAAATCGTTGTGAAAGAGAAAATAACATATTTGTTTTTGTGAATACTCAAATGAATAAAAACGTTATTTTAGGTGTTTTATTAAATGGTTTTATATATACCCAACTATACAATATTTATAAACAGCTGACCTCTTTCTCTGCCTTACACAAATGTCTATATATACATAGTAAATATAGAGTTGTTTTGCATATAACTTATATGTGAAACTTTCAAAACTACTTCGTTTTAATTTAATCCTTTAATAAAAAAAAGTTATCTTACCTTAACAATAACCCCTAAAATCACGTTCATTTTAATTGTGAAGATTTAAACGTATAATTCATCAATTTCATTAGCTAATTTACTTCTAATTGTTACATTCATTTCACTTAGATGCGATCATCACCTACATATCATGTTATTTGTCTAACATTATTAATATATGAACATGGAGTTTAACGGAAACCTAGGTATTGTTTACAAAATAAAGGTTACATCAAATATTGGTAGTTAATAAATAATAACTGAAGAAGACTTGGTATCATGGATAAACAAGATGTAAGTATGGAGGAAGATACGAAAATTAATAATTAGAGACAACCATGGGTTTTGATTTGGTTTCAATTGAAGACAACAGAGGCATCGGAGGAGAAAGTCGATGCCCTGGGTTTGTTTCTTTGAGGTATAAATCGATCATAAATATGTTATAAGCAGTTGCTATCGCGGGTTTGTTACTTTGGGAAAGAAATCATGTTTTTTTTAGCAAAAATACGTCGTTTTGAATGTATCACATCTAAGATTATATGTGAAACATCATATTCATTTTTCCATATATATATATATATAGGGGAGGATTCAAACGAAAACTGTTTTTCGTACGAGAACTACGAGAACCAATCTCAGCCGTTCCTTGGATATGAAAAGTTCATGGATGGAGAGCGTGGAGGGGATCAAGTGTGGCAGGGTACATGTGAGGAATTCATGGGTAGGCAATGACATTAAAGGAGGGGGAATCGGACGGCTCAGATTGATTCTCGCAGTTCTCGTACGAAAAATAGTTCTCGTTTGAACTTTTGCCTATATATATATATATATATATATATATATATATATATATATATATATAGGGTAAGGTTACACATAGAACCACTCTTATACATAGAACCTAAAGAACCACCTTAGGTGGTGACACGTGGCAAAATGAAATAAGGGCAAAAATGGAAAATAAGCTAAATAACCTCACCCTCACGCGCCTCCCCTTCAAAACTCCAGACAAACAATTTTTAAAAAAAAACCCCACCCAAACATTTAAATTATCATAACTTCTTCATTTTTAATAGTTTAAGCAAACAAATTATATCATTAGATTCAGTTTTTCATCCTATTTCAAACAAGACTATGCTTGATATATTTCTGAAACTTTTTTTATTTTTGAAAATGCAAATGTTTCAGAATTTGCATGTTCATCTGGGTTTCATTTTCAAAATGAAACATGCAAATGACGAAAATGCAAAAGCAAAATGCAAAATAACCGAAAATGCAAAAGCAACAAACAACAATCTGAAATGCAAAGCAACAATATTTTCACATAACTGGAAATGCAAGAATCAATATCCATCACTGAAAATGCAAACAACATCTTAACATGATATGTTTTTCCAAAGTTGCATACTGAAAATGCAAAAACTGAAATGCAAACAAATCTAGACATATCCATTGTAAAAGAGATAATGAAGGAACATAAGGGTTCACATAACATTTTCATATCATAAATGCAAAATTAACAAATGCAAATTCTGAAAATTCTGAAAATGCAAATTCTGAAAATGCGAAGTAACAAACAACAATCTGAAAATGCAAAGCAACAACTCTTATCTGCATTTCACAATCTGATTTAATGCAAAATACTAAGGCTGGCAATTTCTGACCCGACACGAAACACGACCCGAACCGGACACGAAAAAAGTGACACGAACCCGACACGAACTCGAAATGGGTCAAAACCAGGTCGACACGAAGTTGACACGAAAATAAATGGGTTGGGTTAGGGTCAACCCGACAACCCGAAAGTGACCCGTATAAAGGTAAAACTAAAATTAATAAAATTTTCTTTAATACTTAAATTTAAAATTTTAAAAAGAAGATTGTGAATTCAAATGAAGGAGTGACATCTTAGTCAATAAAATCCGATAAACAAAAGTACAAAACCTTGAAAAGCTAAAAATTTAAATAAACAATAAAAGATTTATACCTAAACAATATTACATCATTTTGCTTTTTGTTATTTTTACTATATTGTTTTAGACTTTTGGTAATTTGACGTTTGTCAACTTGGTAAGACTTAAACCTAAACAATATTATAGTGATAATGATTTAAATCAAGACCCTTTGAAACTCACCCAACCTGATATTCCTTCTGAGAATACAACGGTAAAGAAGAAAAAAAACTTGCTTTTTGAAATTGAAATTTTCCTTTAAGTTATTTTAGTTCATGGTTTGTTTACTAGCTACTACTTTGTATTAAAGCTATTAAGTTGTATTGATATTTAATATTTTAATCACTAGTTAGTAGAGAAAATTGGAAATAGACAAGGAATTCGAAAATTTTGTGAAGAAAACCGAATTTGAAACCCATAAAACCGTAATTGAAAACCGTACCCGAAACCCGTATTCAAAAACCATAATTGAAAATAAAAAAAGACTAGTCAAATACTTTTGACCGAAATGGGTTGACACGAAACACGACCCGAACCCGACACGAAAAAAAGTGACACTACTCGAACCTGACACGAAAATAAATGGGTCGAAATTGGGTCGACACGAAACTGACCCGAACCCGAATGACACGAACCCAATAACACGAACCCGACCCAAATTGCCAGCCTTACAAAATACAGCCCAAAATGCAAAATACATATTCAAACTCAAAATACAAATTCCATTCATAACACTTTTCAATATCATAAGAAACAGTTGAACACAATAATCTAAATGCACTTTGCAATGAAATTTGTATGTTTATTTATCTGTATAATCTGAAATGAAACCCAAATGAAATACAAACAAACTAAAGAACTAACTAGAAATAAAACTCAGATTAACTGCAAACAAACTACAATTTGAAAAGGCAAAGCTAATCTGAAATGAAACCCACATGAAATGCAAACAAACTAAAGAACTAACTAGAAATGAAACCCAGATGAAATGTAAACAAACTTTATCTGAAAATGCAAAAACCAATATTTATCTAGAATTAACTGGAAAAATACATCTGGAAATGCAAAAAAAAATAAATTGGCATTTTCATATAAAAATGAAACAAGCGAACAATCTAAAAATGTAAAGCAACAATATTTTTTCTTCCTCTTAAACTTAAGACAAGTTTTTTCAGCTTTGACATGTCAAAAACTTGTATTTTTTAAAATACAAAGATGAAATGCAAGGACAAAAATGTATATGGTTCATGAAACCCAGATGAAAAAACACATTGAAATGCAAACAAGAACTAACTGGAAATGCAAAAACCAATATCCATCACTGAAAATGCAAACAAGATCTAACTAGAAATACACCTGGAAGTGCAAATTTTTATAAATTTGCATTTTCACACAAAAAAAATACAAACAAACAAACAATTTGAAAATGCAATCTGAACATGCAATTGTGGATGAAGATGTTAACCAAAATACAATCTATATTAAAAAGATAACCAAAATGCAATCCAAATGAAGATGATAACCAATTGCAACCAATATGAAAACTTTTATGAACTTATTTTTCTTTGAAAAATGCAAGTCCTTAAATGCAAAATGCAAATTTGAAAATACAAGTTTATCTAAATAGAAAACTAATATACAAATGAGTAAAAAATGAAAATGCTAATAAAATCTAACTGAAAATGCAACCCAGATAATAATGCACCTCGTGATTTTATGGTTGCATTTTCACATATCTCACTTTTTTCTTTGATCTAACTGCACCTCGTTATTAATCTTACGATTTCGTCCATACAGGTGTCGTTGGAGTCAGCAGTGCGTGGTCGTCGGAGTTGGCGGTACGTGCCGGCTACGACGAGTTAATGTCGATTTCAAACAACTTAACAACTTTGAAACCATGGAGATTTAAGTACCATTGTTCAGTGTGCAGCAAGTATTTCGCCGGTGTGGTCGTTCGAGTATGGTGGTTGGCGATATTCATTTTAAAGAAATATAGTTCCTAATCAAAATCATGATGATAAATAGATAAAGTAGATCTGCAAAAATTGAGTGGAGAGAGAAACAAGATTTGAATTTTTTAATTGAGATATGTGCCACGTAATAAATAGAAACTTTTCCTTCAGACTTCCAAATATACCCTTTCACATGTTTTTTACAAATATATAATTAATTACGAATTTGTTTTTCTCTCTCTTAATCTCAACCACTTGTTATTAAATCTAATGGTTATTATTGATTCTATGGTTCTGTATATAAACAATGGTTCTACATTGATCCTTTTTCTATATATATATATATGAAAATGTTAAATAATTAATTAATTGTTAATTTAAATTTAAATTACTATGTTAGTACTTACATGCATGGACGCATGGTTAATTACTAGAGCAGGAAAAGAATTACGGAGATCAATTCCAGGAAAAGAATCGAGAAAGGGAGATTGGCAGCTTGCTAGAAAGAAAGGAAATGGGAGATTAAGCATGCAAATCATTAAGCAAATGGCAAGAAACAAACATCTGAAGAAGGAAAGTATGGCTAGAAAGCGAAAACCTTCATCCTCCAGAGAAAAATCCCTAGCAAATGAATTGAGCAATTCGGGAAGCAAGGATGAATTAGAGGCTTTTGGAAAAGAAATTGGATTGCAGTGGAGTGAAGGTACTAGTTGCGAACCAGGAAGAGGAGCAAAAGAATCTTCGATGGTTCAAGGTTAGTGTCTTCTTGTTACTGTTGGGTATCGAAATCATACATATTTAAAATGAAGGTATTATCTCTAAACATCAGAGGGTTGGGGTCAAATAAAAAGAAAAATTGGGTTAAGGAATTATGTAAATCTTCAAAACCAGATTTAATAGGTTTACAAGAAACCAAGATGGCTTATTTTGATGAGAGAACAGTAGCGGGGTTATGGGGGGCTGATGATTTCGATTTTGTCTACAAAAAATCAAATGGTAAATCGGGAGGGCTGTTGTTAATCTGGGACACAAGTTGTTTTAAGAGGGATAGAATAGTGGAAGATGATGGTTTTATTGGTATTCTGGGTGAATGGATTGGGATAAAGGGTACAGTTGGGTGTATCAATGTCTACGGACCTAGATTAGTTTTTGAAAGGAATGAATTGTGGAAAAGAATCAAAAATTTATGTGGCAGCAGGGACATTAACTGGATAGTGTTTGGGGACTTTAATGAGGTAAGAGGTAGAAACGATCGGTTAAATACTTTGTTGAATGAACATGGATCGAATGAGTTTAACAATTTCATTAAAAATGGCAATTGGTGGGACGTACCGATGAAAGGAAAAAAATATACAAGAACCAGTGATGATGGAAGAAAGTTTAGTAGATTAGATCGAGTGCTAATTTCAGAAAGCTTTTTGGCAGTTAACAACTCTTGGTATATTGAAGTGTTAGATAGAAAATTGTCTGACCATAGCCCAATCATACTTATGAACAAAACAGTAAACTTCGGTCGAAAACCATTTCGCTTCTTTGACGTTTGGATGGAGGAAACAAATTTCGAGGAAGTAGTAAAGGAGGCATGGGGGCAACCAACTAATGCAAGCACACCGGATAAGATACTATTACAAAAACTCAGAAATGTAAAGGCAAAGTTGAAAATATGGAGCTCAAGCAGATTCAAAGGGATGGATAAAGAAATAGCCGACAAAAAGAAACTGATCAGATCGCTAGAAGAGAAGGCAGAAAATCAAGATATTGAAGAATCAGAGTTGGAATTGTGGCAGAAAGAGAAAAGATTGCTGATAGAAATAGAAGATCGGAAAATTGAAATGTTAAAACAGAAAGCTCGGCTCAAATGGAATCTTGAAGGGGATGAAAATTCATCATTCTTCCATGCAGCTATCAAGAGAAGATACCGGAAAAACGATTTGCCAGGCCTAGTGATTGATGGGAAATGGTCCGAGGATCCGAAAGTGTTAAAAGAAAAGATTAAGGATTTCTTTGAGGAAAAATTCAAAGAACGGAACAGTGATAGACCAACCTTGAGAAGCAGGAAATACAAACAATTGTCTGCGGAAAGTGCGAAAAAGCTAGAGGAACAATTCGGTGAAGAAGAAATTTGGTCAGCAATAAAACTATGTAATGGGTCAAAGGCACCGGGGCCGGATGGTTTCAACTTTAATTTTGTAAAGAAAATGTGGGGAGTAGTGAAGGAAGATTTCATTAAGAGTATAAGATGGTTTTGGAATATGAGTAAAATAAGTAAAGGATGTAATGCATCTTTTATTACTTTAATTCCGAAAGTGTTATGCCCTACGGAAGTGAATGAATTCAGGCCGATAAGTTTAATTGAAGTGTATTATAAGGTAATTTCAAAGATCTTGGCGGAATGGCTTAAAAAGGTGATTGGTGAGGTCATTAGGCCGACTCAAAGTGCGTTCTTAAAATATAGGCTTATCTTGGATGGTATACTCATAGCTAATGAGATTACACATCATCTAAAAAAGCTAAAGTCAAAAAGCATGATCTTTAAGATTGATTTGAGAAGGCATATGACAACGTTAACTAGAATTTTCTGATGGAGTCTATGAAGAGAATGGGATTTGGGTCAAGATGGGGCAAATGGATCATGGCATGTTTAGAATCATCAAGCGTGTCAATTCTTGTAAATGGGTCCCCTTCAATGGAATTCAATATGAAGAAAGGATTAAGACAAGGTGATCCACTCACACCTTTTCTTTTCTTATTAGCAGCTGAAAGTTTCAACATTTTGATGGGAGAAGCGGTTGAAAAGAGGAAGTTCGATGGTGTGTCTCTTGGAAATGCAAACGAAATGTCAATATCCCACCTTCAATATGCAGGCGACGTGATAGTTTTTGGGAAATGGAACATAAGAAATATCAAGAATCTCATGATGGTGCTGAAATGTTTAGAGATGCTTTCGGGGTTAAAGATAAATATGAGGAAAAGTAAATTAATGGGAATAGGAGTAGAAATGGAAGAGGTACAACTCTGGGCGGAAAATATTGGATGTAATGTGGGTTCACTTCATTTTGAATACTTAGGTCTTCCTGTTGGAGCATATATGAATCGGGTCGAGTGTTGGGGGTCGATTGTGGAGAAATTCACTACAAGAAATTAGGGTGTTTACCCACACATACTATGTGTTGGTAATATATCCATATATGTGAGTAATTATATTTACCCACACATAAAATAAGTGTCACTATGTGTGGGCTCATGCCTGTAGGTAAAGATTTTTATCTACACATACTTTATGTGTGTGTATAGATAGTACCATATACCTACACATATATGTGTGTTTAAAAGTAATCAAAATGTGTTGGTAAAGATGTTATCATTTGGTTGACGATGACGTGGATGCTTATGTGGGTGATGACATGGATGCTGACGTGTCAAGTGACGTGGCATGACCATACAAAGTGTCAGTAACATGTGTCATCAACATGTGTGGGTAAATGTACTTTTATATATAGGTAATCGTGGTAGATTTATTGGTAAAAACAGTTTTGTGTAGGTAATAAATGTTTTAAGTATATACACAATGTATGGTCAAAAAATGTTTTAAGTAATAATGTTATACAATAATATATTCAACCATAAAAAGCGGAATATCAATCATTCAATTCAAATTCTAAATAAATAAAAGAGATACTAGTCATAAGTTGCACATGTAACATCAAAATGATAAACATCCGTAGATAATCCTAAATATTTAATCAAGATCACCAAACTCGCCCCCCAATATCAATATACTCATCATGAGACTCTCCAAACCGAGTGTTGTGAAATGTATCATCTTGAGAATGTCCCCGTGGAGGCAAGATATTTTTCTCGATTAAAAGTTTGTACATAGTTTCAATGATTGCTTTAAAGAGATCCAACTCGAACCGTCAATTGGCTGTAATTATAATGATTTGACTTGATAGTGCTCGTGGTCTTACATTCAGCCGGATCACGACCCCTCCTAGAACTTCGTTCAAGTATTTTTTTTCCGTAATAGCCTTGTCATCGTTGAGTTCATTGAATTCTCATTTCTAATTTTCAACATCTCTTACTGATGAAGCAAAAAATAGCCCAAATATAATAATTCAAAACTTTATATAGACAACAATATAAGTAGGCATGTCTTAAAGAAATAAAACTTTACCTAAATAAGCAGAGCTTTGTCCATGTCGTCTTTCTTGTCTCTCTCGTCCATCTCGTGTAGTTCATTTTCATGTTGTCATTATGTTCTTTGCAAGTATAAAGAAGAAGAAGCATAGTAACTCAACTAATTATATCAAATTTAACAATTAAAAGATAGTTGACAATAATTATCAAGAGATATTATGCAATAGATTCATCATAATCAGTATTAAGACTTGGATTAACTATATATCCTTTGCTGTAAGAAGAAGAGAAGTGAAAACAAATATTAAATATCCAATTGACATTTTTAAAACATAAATATGTCAATTGGCACAATAAGCAAACAAGCAATCCAACACCCCAGTTATCTAGTCAAGTATTTATACATTCATAAGTTATTAAGATACTTGTTTTCTAAATTTTTTAAACGTGAGCTTCTATAAAACTTTTGTGATACAAATACTTTTTAATCTTCTTTGTTTCATACAAATTCTTTTGTAAGATGATGTAATCGATCCTTCTCACCAAACATACAAGAACTAGCGTTCAAATGTTCAATCATGAGAAACATTTACTCACTATAACAAAAGTTAACAATCGATTAGCAACTAGGATTCAAGCATAGAAGGCAATAGAAAATTAATAACGAGACAGATTGGAAAAATTAAAACACAACTATAGTTACCAAAAAGAATCATCTACAATCCAGATATCACAAAAAAAAAAAACGGGAGAGGGAGACGATAATTTCCAACAACATACCTTGAATAGATAAGAACAGCACTGCTTTATTTTCCTTAATCGAAATAGTTGTTCTTTGTTAATGGTAGCTATTCCCTCTCGTAGCCTTCACTTTTTTTTCAAATGCTAGCCGGCCTCCTCCTTTTTCTAATATTTAAAAAAATTTGCCAAGATTAGTAGCGGGATTGAAAGCCAAATATCAAGAATCACGGAGGAGATAAATCTCTCACCTCCTACTTTTTTGTTCCCTCTACTCCACGACTTAAGTTTGTTAGTTATTTATTTTATTTTAATTATATATAACTCTTTCAATTTCCACGTAAGTTTTACATTAAAAAGTTAAACTATTTTATTTACACATTGTATCAAAGAGTATTATGTGTAGGTAAAATTAATTTATTACTTACACATGCATTATAAATTTAAATTTTGTGTGGATGTATATAATGGCATGTCATTTTTAAAAATGAAATTCATAAAAAATTGTTAATTCTTTTACCTTCATATTCATATGTATTTATATGTAAATATTATGTATCTATAAAACTTAATCCATTATCCACACATATGATAAAAATTTGAATTTGTGTGAGTAATTTACTCACACATTAACACAATTAATGTTATGTGTGGGTAAAGTACCTTTCTATCAATCGTTATTTTTAGAGGGAAATTTTCCCTGCAAGACAAAGTGTGAGTAAAAAGTATTATTAACATAAAATAAGTGCTAAAGGTCTTACAAAGTAAGAATTTCATATTACCCACACATACACAAGATATGTGTGGGTATTTACCCACACATTAAAATGTGTATCTAACCTATGTGAGGGTAAATGTCTCAATTTCTTGTAGTGAAAGTGAGATCACAGTTGTCGCATTGGAGATCAAAGAATGTCTCGTTTGGTGGACGATTAACCTTGGTAAAATCAATCCCTGGTAGCTTACCTTTGTATGTCATGTCTTTGTTTCGAGCCCCGAAAAAAGTGGTGAATGAGCTTGAGAGCTTTCGTTCTAATTTCTTTTGGGGTAAAGGGGTGGGTTCGGGTAATAATAAAAATATCCATTGGGTTAATTGGGAACAATCTTTAGATAACTTTCACTATGGGGGGCTAAATATTGGCAGCTTACAAGCTGCCAATTGGGGTCTTTTATGTAAGTGGTGGTGGAGATTTTTTAATGAAAAGGATAGTCTATGGGTTCAGGTTATTAAAGTTTTATATGGGCAAAGGGGGGGTTTAGTTCATGGTCAAAACCTTAGTCGTAGAACTAGCTCGGTGTGGGGAAACATACAAAAAGTAGGGGATATATTAGGAAAAAAAAGGGCTTACCATTGCGGGTTCACTAGGGTGGGAAGTGGGGAACGGTGTTGATATATCATTCTGGAATGACAAATGGGTAGGAAACGCAATTCTAAGGGATAGATTTAGAAGATTGTTTGATTTAGAGATTGACAAAGGAGTTAAAGTGGGTGAGAGAGGGGTTTGGAGCAATGGGGTGTGGGAATGAAAATGGAATTGGAGAAGGAATCCGAGGGGTAGGGAGATGGGTGAGTTAGAAGAGTTGTTGGGCTGGGTTAGTAGTGTAAGATTGGACGTCTTGAAAAAAGATAAAAGAAGAAGGTGGTTATTTAATGATGGGTTGTTTTCGGTAATGAAAATGAAAGAGATGGTGGAACCGTTTTGTTTTAGGAGAAGTAGGAATGTAGTGGAAACTGTTTGGTGCAATATAGTCCCAAGGAAAATTAACGTATTTATGTGGAGGCTTAGGCAAGACAAAATACCGACTAGAAAAGCGTTAGACAAATTAGGAGTGGACTTGAATTCTTGTTTGTGTCCTCGATGCGGTGGCAGCATTGAAGACTCAAAACATGCTATGTGGAATTGTAACAGGATCAAAGAACTTTGGAAAAACATTTACAGGTGGGGGAACAAGGACCTCGAATAAGGGACGTCTATCGAAGAAGTAATTCTACACAGCAACCATGTATGGCGAGCAGTGATTTGGTCAAGTTTGTATCTTATTTGGAGAGACAGGAATAGATTGGTGTTTAATTTAAATGAAGCAAAGCCAATGGATCTGTTCACGGAATGTCAATTGCAAAGCTTCAGATGGATCGCAACATGTTACAGGAAGAAAAAACTGAACAGGAGAGATTGGGCTTTGTCTCCCTGTACAGCGTAGGGGGATGGGTCAGAGTTTTCCTGCTGGGCAAATGCTTCAGGTCTGCATTCTGAGTGGGATGCTTCTTTTATTGTAGGCTGCATGCTTTCTGGTTTGGTTCGTAATTGTTGTGTTGGCTGAGTCATTTTTTAATTCAAACATACTTGGTTTTATTTTGCATTCATGCAGGTAGGTGATAGATAGGGAGGTTTATAATGCTTTTGTACCTTGCAAAAGCTTGGAACTCTTTTGTAATGGTTTCAGTTTGGTATGGTATTTTGCTTTAAAAAAAAAGATGGTGCAAATCTTTACTACTTTATAAACCATTTAGCCTACTCATTTTAAGACTTTTTTAAGTTAAGTAGTACAACACATAATGCATATATTACAATACATTAAAGCAACATTTTCAAACATTGAAGTTATGAAAATTAATTAATTGTAAGTTACAAAACAAACTAATTAATTACATTAATTTCAAATTATTGTAACCAATTATTATGATTTATTGCATATTAAATTAAACTCAAGTTTAGTTCAATAATTTATTGTTTTAAGGTATTGTAAGTAATCTTTTAGTAATTGTACTACTTAATTAAAATAGTTTTCAAAAATTAATAAATATTTCTTTAAGGTATTAAATTTTTGTTGTGATTTAAATAATATTAAATTCAACATAAATTTTGTTAAAAAATGATTTTTTAAAGTATATCTTGATTACTTATCTTAAATTTAGTTCTTTTAAAATGGTTTTAATATAGACAACACATATTATCCATAATCACACTGTTCTTCTTTTATATATATATATAAAACACTGTGATAAACTGAGCCGAGGCTCTGATACCACTGTTGGGTTTTACATGTCACAATTCATACTTAAGTTGTCCTGATTCACAACCAAACTGGTTTGAACCAAGTCAGAATTGTACAAATATAACACAGTTATTATTCATTAAAGCGGAAATATAACTGGCAACATTAACAGGGGAGGGCAGCATTAACTGGCAGCACTAACGGTGATGAGATCAACGGCTCAGATTTGGTCTCCCGTACTTTTTTTATTTTCTGGTCTCTTTTGAACCTCCCACTATATATATATATATATATATATATATATATATATATATATATATATATATATATATATATATATATATATATATATATATATATATATATATATATATATATATATATATAGCATTAACCGAGGAGAGGCGGCATTAAGTAGCAGCATTAACATTTGGCAACATCAATTCAGTCATGAAATATACCTGGTAGCATTAACTGGGGAGGGCAGCATTAACTGGCAGCACTAACGGTGATGAGATCAACGGCTCAGATTTGGTCTCCCGTACTTTTTTTATTTCCTCGTCTCTTTTGAACCTCCCACTATATATATATATATATATATATATATATATAGTGTTTTACCCGCGCGATGCGGCGGGGTAAAATATGTTTTTTGGGATAATATGTATATATAGAGTGTGATTATTGTAAAAGGTGTGAAAATGTAAAAAGGGTAAGAGGCAATCCTAACCTTCGGATTGCCATAAAATGTCAATTTCCGTCGGTCAAAATTGATGACATGGAAGGACGGTTTAATTGAGACGCGAGGGCAAAATTGGAATAAAATGATCAATCCAGTTACCCTAATACCGAGAAATATGCTACGTGGCCTCTAGCAATCACGATTGTTTGGAAAACGAAATTCATACGATTAGTTAAATAGAAGACTCAGAAAGAAATTATTCATCGGAAAGAAAAGGTACGCGCACTTGATTTATGTTATTAATTTAATATACAATAATATTGAAAAATGCGGAACTTCATTTATTTTAAAAATTGATGACTGCATATTAAATAATTGGTGAATTATCATATATTTCAAAAATTGAAGGATGCCCAACTTCATAATTTATTTCAAAAATTGATGATTGCATACTAAATAATTGATGGATTATCATATATTCAAAAATCGATGAATATATTATTTTGTTCGATTAAAATGATGAACATTGTACATATTCTTAAATCAATTTGTAAGGAGACATGAAACAGAATTAAACCAATATAAATAAACTAGAGAGTGCTCATGAAAATCAGAAAGAATATTGGAGAAAAGGATAAAAACAGGCGGGAATACTTACCAACATAATATGGATTAGTTTGACTAATTAAATTTTTTTAAATGCATCATAAACGATATAAAAAGTCTAATTTACCCTTTTATAGTTTTTGCCATATGTCATCTTGTGAATGCCTCTTACACATTTTACATTAATTCACTTTTTATTTGAACCAAATTTCATATGAGCTAAATCTGGGCTTGATCTATTTTAAATAAAATTGTATTTAAAATAGATTTAACTTAATTTTACCTCATAAGTTAATGACATAGCTTAAGAAACAAGTCACCAAAAAACTCTCTTCCCCTCTCCCTGTTGGTTCGGCCGATCACAAAGGAGGAAGAAAACCGGGTCGGTTTTTTTCTTATTAGACGCACACACACGCATACAAACAAACAACTTGTTTTGTTTGTGGTAGCTTGAGTAACTATGATATCATATTTTTCTTTTATATGATTAGTTTTTGAGACTGCTAGATCCTAACCCTCTTTCGGATTTTTAGGGTTAAGTTGAGTTGATCAACTTCCGGTAACAATCTTAACACTTTTAAAATTGTACAACTCAAATAGCATTATTTAAAATATGTTTAAGCAATAATCTTAAACACTTTAAATGATTTACAAAAAAACTCTCCTGAATTATAATGACACTTTAAATGTTTTATAAAAAACTGTCAGAATTTAAATACACTTTAAATGTTTACAAAAAACTGTCATGAATTTAATGACAGGAAAGGCGAGAGGTCGGAGGGAGCCAGAGAAATGGTACTTTAAAAAATTGTAAAAACATTTATATATTATATAATATATAATTAAAAAATATTAAAATATCTAATTCGGTTTATTCGGGTTGAAAATTCCTAAAATCGTAACCGAACCGAAAACCGTTTATGGTAATCGGTTTCGGTTTTTAAACCGAACCGAAAACCGAATTTTTAAACGGTTTCGGTTTTTTTGGTTACGAAGCGGTTCGGATTACGGTTAAAGCGGTTTATATCCGAATTTTGAACACCATTATGTCGACAAATGAAACTATTTTACCCCGCCGCATCGCGCGGGTAAAATACTAGTTTAGTTGAACAAGAATTAAGGTAACAAATGACGATGAAATCCGAAGTAGGAAAAAAAAAAAAGAGTCAAAATTTAACCAAGTGTCAAGGTCAAGATTTGTGCACAAAAATGACGATTGAGGAGCACAATGAAGGAAAATCATATTCTAGAAATCTCTTCATATATATAGTTGTTAATTGTTTCATCCGTCGCTTTACAAAAAAAAAAAGAAATTATAGTTATTTCATTAAAGGTTTATAACCGCCATTAATTAATTACATTTTTTCTCATAAGATTTTGTTTCAAATTACAAATATATATAATTCCTGTGATTTAAACTTTATGGGTTTACCCCGACTAATAGATCTAAATCTATTGTATTTTTTAACTGTGACCAAATTAAGAAAACTAATATACCCTTGCATTACATTTATACTAATTTTAAATCATTTTATAAAAACTTTTAACAAAAAAATTGATGTTTGTAACTTCACATCATTAAACATTCAAATCCCCAAACATCGTCATCTCATAAATCTGAAAAAATGGCCACACCTCATGATTGATACCACCATCTCCGGTCACCCTCTACCAGAAAAATTAAACACAGTTGAACCCTCTATTACAAACCCCTAAACTGATTTTTCCTTTAAACATATATAGTGAATACATCAAACAGGCGTATGGCCGATGTGCCCATGAACAGGGCCATTACTATATAATATTAGGGACCCAAAAATTAATGCTACCTTTAATTTTTTTTTTTTTTTTGAAAGCAAGTATGATGTATATTAAAAATATAAGGTTCTGGACCTGAGTACAAGCAAAAATTCACATATTACAAGAGGAATAAGTGATCAAGATGTTAATTTCCTAATTGGATCAATAGTGATCCAATTAACATATTAACACCCCAAAAATGAAACTAGTCCATTTGAAGGTAACTAAACTGATCTACCACAGGTTCGAAATGTTTGTCGGGTCCGAAAGCCAAGCCGTCCATGAAAGAGATGCCCCGAACTTAGTTCTGTTTTTTAACCATTGAAAAATCGTAAGTTGAATCTCGAAGAGCAGTTGGCTCGGTTGTATTTTCCGGTTTTCAAAAACGATAGAATTTATGTTCTTCCACAACAGAAACGCTGATGATCTGATAACTAAATCCCACACCTGAGAGGCCCTTAGTGAAAGAAAGTTTACCGCAGCTTCTGCCATCGATTGGAAGGATTCGCAATGTGTAAAACTCAGGCCCCACCAGTTGTGTATCGCTTCCCAGATGCCTCTTAGTTTGTTGCATGTGAAGATCGCATGTGTTACCGATTCCATGCATTCCAAACATCTAGGGCATAGCAACGAGTTTAAGTCTATTCCTTTTTCGTCAAGCTTTAATAAAACCGGTAGTCTTCTTCTGTCGGTTCTCCAAGCGAAAACTAGCACTTTTTTTGGTAAAAATCTTGACCAAAAGGTTAGTTTATTCTCCGACGCATGACTGTTGCTTGTATCCAAAGTTCCTTCCAGCTTTTCCCTTACCCATTTGACCGAGAACGATTCGTCCATTATCTCATTGCAAGACCATTTATCCGATTTTTGCATTTGAATTGTTACGATGTTCAGCTGTTTTTTCAGATTAATCATTTCTGCAGCGCTTCTACCCAACATGGCAACATCTGCCTATCTTCACCGATCCGCCACGTCCATTTATCTTCAGCCCATACTCCAGCGTCTTTCACGAGCAAGTTGCTTGAACCAAATTTGTTGTATAACCTTGGATATGTTGTGGCTAATCTTGAATTCCCCAACCACATATCCTCCCAAAATTTAGTATTTGCCCCATTTCCAATTTCCACTTTTAGCCACGAGTGTATTGTGGTACCCAATTTGTTTAGTTCCCAACCCACATTTTTTATACCATCCCACACCCCCGATCCCTTATTACGATTCAATGAATCTAGACCCCCATTTGAACCGTGTATAGATTTTATTATTCTAGCCCACAATGTGTTTGGTTCTACCCGAAACTTCCACCACCATTTTAAAAGAAGTGCAATATTAAGATTGTTTAAGTTCACAATCGCTAAACCTCCCGAATCCCTGTTTTTAATCACATTCTCCCATTTGACCCAACAGATCTTTTTATTATTTAAATCCCCTCCCCAAAAAAAATATTTCCTAATTCTATCAAAGGATACGATAGTCGATAACGGAGCACGGAACACGGACAAGAAGTAAACAGGCAAGCTTGATAACACCGAATTGATCAAAGTTAGGCGCCCCCCGAATGATAACAATTTCCTTTTCCAAGTGGATAACTTATTTTCCAATTTTTCTTTTATCTTGACCCAACTACTTTGTTTCCTCATGTTTACGTTTACCGGCACTCCCAGATACTCGAACACACCTTTCCCAAGCTTGCAACCAATTGAGTTTGCTACCTCTTGTTGTTCCACTTCTTGAACCCCAAAGCCTCTAATACAACTTTTCTTCCAGTTGACTTTTAGTCCCGAAAAATCTTCCCAGCAATTTAGAAGGAGGTTTGCAATCTTAAGGTTCCTTTTACTCCATTCTCCAAAGATGATCATGTCGTCCGCATATTGGAGGTGGGAAAGTTTCACTTCGTCTTTACCGACCGTTAACCCGTGGAATATATTTTTTTTCCGTTGCTTCTTGGAAAACTAGATTCAGCCCCTCGGCAACAATTAAAAATAGATAAGGAGCTAACGGATCACCTTGCCTCACGCCTCTTTCCGGTTTAAATTCCGCTGAAGGTGACCCGTTAATGAGAACTGACATATAGGCAGAGTTTAGGCAACCCAAAATCCATTTTACCCATTTAGACCCAAAACCCATTTGAACCATTGAGTATTTCAAGAAGTTCCAATCAAGACTATCATAAGCCTTTTCAAAATCAATTTTGAGCACCAAGCCTTTTTTCTTTTTCTTTTTCAAGAATGATAACACCTCGCTAGTAATTAGAATGCCATCCAAAATGGACCTTCCTTTTAGGAAGGCAGTTTGGACCTCAGAAATTAAAGAACCAAGAACCACTTTTAATCGATTGGCTAGGACTTTTGAAATAATCTTATAGTAGCCTCCAATTAAAGTGATGGGTCTATATTCTTGAAAAGTCAAAGGGTCCGAGACTTTGGGAATTAAAGTTAGGAAGGAAGAATTACAACCTTTCGTGATGAATCCGTATTTTCCGAACCATTTGATTGCTTCCAAGAGGTCATCTTTAATTAGATCCCAGAATTGTTTGAAAAACGCAAATGAGAAACCGTCGGGTCCCGGAGCCTTGTTGCTCCCACAATCCATTACAGCGTCTCGCACCTCCTTTTCTTCAAAGTCCCTTTCTAATTGAGCCGCTACTTGTGAAGTTAATTTCTTAAATTTGTTGCTTATGAATTTACCCTTTCTTGAAACCTTGCATTTGAAGAATGAATTGAAGTAAGAGGCGGCTTCATTTTTTATTTTTTCCACATTTTCCTCTCAACGATCCTCAATTAGAATTCCTGCAATTGTATTTGATCTCAATCTTCTTTTTATAGAGTTGTGAAAAAACTTTGAATTCTCGTCCCCTTCCACTAACCAAGCCGTTCTTGATTTTTGTTTTAACATTTCTTTCTTTAACGACTCTTTTTCCAAAAACTCCTTCTTTTTTTCCTTCCAAAATTCACTATCTGTTTGTGATAATTCACCATTTTCAGCCTTTAATTCCCAGGAAGTTAGTTCGATGGACAGACTTTTCAATTCCAAATCCAACTTGCCAAAGTTTTCTTTTGACCACGCCTTAAGTGCCGTTTTGACCGATGATAATTTTGCCATGAATCTGCTATCTGGGTTTTTAGGGGGTGAGGTTAACTGACCAGCCCAAGCCTGTTTCACTACGGTGTGGCAATCTTCATTTCTCAGCCAACAGTTGAAGAATTTAAATGGTTTCGGTCCGGAATCTTGTATATTATCATAACACACAATGGGGCAATGATCCGACTGTTTTCGGTCCAAAGCTTTACATGCTAAAGAACCCCAAGACTGTAAAAATTCGCCAGAAATTAAGAAACGATCTAACTTGCTAAATTTTATACCTTTAGAGCAAACCCGAGTGAATTTCCTATTTCCTTGTTGAATCTCAATAAGCTCGTTATTCATTATAAAGTCATTGAAGGCTTTCATGTTTGCTGGAATTGTCGATACATTGTGTCTCTCGTTTGTATCTCTCACTTCGTTGAAATCACCGAACAGCATAACCTCTTTAGCGTTTTCATGAATTACCGATGATAATTTTGACCAGACAACTTGTTTTTCTTCACTTGAGTGTGCGCCGTAAACATTAATAAACATAGCGTCCTGCTGCTTTCCTTTCCACTTCCCGCAGACTACCAAGAAGTTGTGATCACCCCACGCTTTGACCTCTGATAGAATTCTTGAATCCCAAATAGTTATGATCCCGCCCGAATTGCCCTTTGCCTTAATATATGCTATACTCATTTGTTGCCTACATCCGTTTTAGGTTAGTACAAGTTTAACGTTTAGTCATATACGTATGAAAAATTAGAACTCAGCAGGTGTGATATCAATTTGCCAAGTGAAAACATAAAGACGATTTGTTTCTCGATGTCCATTATCATACGGGTTAAAATATATAGTCAATGACGGCAACCTTAATCTTGTCTTAATTAGAAGTATACAGCAAAACTAAATTAAATGCTCTTTTAATACACGATTTGGTTAATAATAATAAACATAAACATTAATGAAAAAGTATTAAATAATTATAAAATATGAAATAAATAAGGGTTTATAAAAGGGTTAAGATCTTCTTATATTTTGATCAAACATTATTTATTATGTTCTTTCATAAAAATGAGAATAAGTCATTTAATTTTAATTCAATAATGAGTCTATTTGTAAGGCTCATTTCTATGTTTGTGAAAAAATTATAGATCATGTTTGAACAAATATATATGAGAGCACCAAAACCTTTTTAAAAAATGGTGACAGGCAACGTTAATACTCAGATCAGCGGTGAAAACATCGACGCGAGGGGGAGGCAAATGTGATTGTAGAAACGTATTATGATACAAAGAGAAATCATTGTATTTGATTTTTGGTACAAACTATGGATAATTATTTTTACAATTATATATAATCAACAAGATTAATTACTGTTTAATGGTTATAACTAAAAAGATATTAAAATATATTTTGAAGTGATAAAACTAAGATCTATTTAAGTATGATGTTTTCAAATGTTATAAAAGTCTTATATAATACCTATAAATTAAGATGAACAAATACGAAATGTAAAGTTTAAGAAAGGTATATATATCTAATAATTTACATTCAAACCTTAAAGAACTTTGAATTTAGTTTTACCAGAACAAATGTATGAGAAATTGTTTAATAGAAATGAGCCAATGAATGTTTCATCTATATATAAAGATGAAATGAAAAACTGGAATTATATTCTTAATATTTAAATGTTATAAGTTTTAGGACATATTCTTACTAAATTACATATGGTTTAAGTATGCTAGTATATATGTATATGAAATGCACATGATAAGTCGACCTCGTTGTAGTGGTCGTGGTGACTATTTTTACTGTATGTTGGTGTCAATTGTTAATGCGTAGCCGGTTCGAGTTGCTTTGTTGGTAACATGAAAGAATATGCCTTTCAACATCTCTATATAAATAATATATTTATATTGGATTGAATGACAAAAATAAATGAACACCAATGGCACGACCATATCAATACAAATATGACCATATCTGTAATAAATATATATATACAAGTCACAGGCAAATTATATATATATATATATATATAATCCTAACAAGAGAAATAAAAATATTACATTCCAATTGAAAATCTTATTAATTAATATTAACCTCAAAATCTTAAATGAATCGGTCGTACGAGTGAAAATCGACATTTTTGATTTCAAAAAGTAAATGTCATATTATGTTACACGTACGAGACGATCAATTCACTTTTTGTTTTTATTGTCATCGTAATCAAGAAGATCTTCTAACAGTTTATCATCCAAATACTCAAATTCAAACACTTCTCTTCCTCCTTGCACATAATTACTATGACTCGAAGACGACGACGACCCTGCCGCCGCTGACGACGAGGCAGCCATACTTGAAGCATTATAAGCCGCCGCAGAAAATGTAGGCGGGTATTCGTCGGGGAAATTAAGAACTGCCATGTGACCTCTCATTTCAAAGGCGGCTCTATCATAAGCTCTCGCCGCCTCCTCCGCTGTTGCAAATGTCCCTAGCCAAACCCTGTTACCGTTTCGGTTAGAATCACGAATCTCCGCTGCAAACTTCCCCCATGGCCGCCTCCGAACTCCACGGTACTTTACCTCCTCCGTCCCTCCTCCACCGTCCTTCTGGTGTTTCTTGGAAGAGCCGCCGTGATCGTCCATTATATATTTAACTAACTTATAACTAACTATTATCTGTTTTATTTAGAGAAAATATGATATCTATATAGGGATTGGAAATGACGACAGTTGGAAATAAAGGTGAATATTATATAGGGATTTAGAGGTGGAAAGTGGTCAAGAATCAAAGGTGACAGTGGCGGAAATACGAGAAGGTTTGGAAAGTTCTTTAGTTGGGTTTGAATTTGAAACGTGGGTCAATCAAATTTCTAATCGACTTCTTGATGGCATTTTGGTTATGTGGTGTATATACATCCATGCATATGCATGCATCTATCACACACACAAAGACAGGGTAGGGATGAGTGAGAAGTGTTTTAAAATAATAATAAAGGTAAGAAGTAATATGAATAATTGATCAAATGTTAATTATGTATGACAAAGATCTTTGAAGAATCTTATTATTAATGTCTAAGTGATTAACATAAAAATAGCCGGAGGGGTAAAATCGGAATCGAGTGGAGAACACTCTTCTAAGAATAAGACTCAGGAGAGTGAGATATCCTTTATTTAACTAAAAATTCACAAACCACTTAAAATTGAAAACTATAATATTTTTTATGTATAACTTTTTTTTATTACATTGTTTAAAGAGCCTTTTACTTTAATTCGATATCAACATTGTATATATTTTCTTACATTTTTCTTAAACTATGTTGTAAAATATTTACACTGTGTTGCATCATTGTCACACTGTAAGACATATTAAAGTGATACACATATATATGACATATCGTGTGATGCGTAACTTTTACACTATATTACACGATAGTAATATGTTACACAATTTAACATTACATACAATGACACATATGACATATCGTGTGATGCACAACTTTTACACTATATTACACGATAGTAATTTTTTACACATACTACATTACGTTGCACATCTACTACTATGTTATACAATTTTTACACCATTTACGACTTTTATATTCTTTGACGAAGAAGTAAATTATCCAAATAATTGACACTTGACAGGTTATTATAAAGTAAAATCTTTGGGCTGATAAATGGCTAAATTTGAACGCAGTTGCTTATAGCCTTATGGAATTCAATATAAGATTTGTACTATGTTCCTTTTTCTTTTGGTGGCATCATAAATAATTAGCAAGTGATAATACTATATATGTTTTACTTTTCCTAGTCAAAAATCAAAGTCACATGGATGGGATCCTAGCCTGGTTATTCAAAGACCGTCACAGGATTTGGTTTCAAAAGAGATAGAAACCGCTTTTGAATTGAGTACTATCATATAATAGGCTAAACCCGCTTTTGTAGGACCCTTAATCATGTAACCTATCTAGCTCGTAGAGGACTTGACTATTATTACTGACACGTGTTAGTAATTAATAATGTTATGAATCTAACGTAACAATTAATGATTTTAAGAAGATAAAAATGACACGGTAAAAAGGTTTCATGAACAAACACAAAAAGTTAATAAAAAAGGTTAATTATGGATTTACTTGTATACTTTATGTTCTAATATGATTCAACTTATAAACTCTTTTCTTTTAAATGCTTGAATCTCAAATTTTTTATTTCAGTGCGTCATAGCAACATGATCTTTTATATTGTAATTAATGCTACCTAATATTAACTAATGAATTGAATTACAATTAACAATTAATTAGAAAGACTATATTTTCAATTTAAAAAATCTTAACCACCCACCCCATCTGCTTCCTTCACTAATTAATTCAAGAATCCTACCCCTCTTCTGTCGACCGAATTCTTCACCTCCCTAAAAAGTAAAACCCTCCTTCTCCTTAAACTACGACAAGTTTTAAAGGTTTTCTAGATATGCATATATGGTCACCGGAGTTGCAATTCATCACCGGAGTTGGAGTTGGAGTTGTGAAACGTCATCAAAGTTGGTTGCTTGTGCCGGAAACTGGTTTTAAAGGTTAGAAGTAAACATTTCGGTTTTCGGGAAAAAAATCAAACTTAGAGTTAAACATTTATTAATTGAAAATTTTAGATTAAAACATTTGTTTGAAAAAGTTTAAAGATTAGACTGTGTTAAAATATATATTTAGATAACGTATAATAATTTACCTGTGTTAAATTTGATTATATAGAAATTATATAACCCACCAGATTTCTAGTTTTTTGTTTATTTTTGCTTTAAGGTTTTGTTTTGTGTGTTTTGTGTTTTCAAATGTTTTTAATCTTTAGTTTGTTTAAAGATATTTATAGATTTTTATATCCAAATTGTAAAAATAAAAATAAACATGACTATCGATCTCTGAAAACTCTAACCTCATGACAGGTAGGAGGCATTAAGCGGTTTTATCTACACACACACACACGTCTTAGTAAGAGTAATGAATAGAGTATTTGTTTTTCAAAAAAAAAAGTAATTAAGATATCACCCTAAAATATTATGGAAGTACAAATCTTAAAGTTAAATATAACATGCTAACTCTTATTACACTGAAGTTGTAGAAGAAATAGAAAGCTTCTTATTGATTATTAAATTCAAAACTTATAAACACCCAATATGTTTGATGTAATATTTATGAATTGAAACCCGTTTAACCCAAAACATTGTAACCAATATGTAGCCCAACATTACAAATAAGCCCAAGTTTTGAAAATACAGGCTACGGCTATTGGGGTAAAACTTAAAAGCTAGATAACTAAACCCACTTTTATTTGGTTTAACTGTAGAGAAATTTGTCTAAATATATCTATTTTAATATTAGGTGTAATAAATTAAATATTTTTAAGATTTGTAATATAAACTATTCGAAATTTACATTGTATATAATGTGCTCGGCAATTACAGATTAAGCATGTCACATTTGATTTTTTAATTATTTTATTCTATCTTTGTTGCCATTTGTTGTTGTTATTATTACTACTACGAGGTTGTTATTATAATTATCATTATCATCATCATCACCACTACTAATACTATTACTATTACTATTATTAGAAAAAAACCAATTGCCTTAGATCTTGTTGGAAGAAGCCCACCGTTGTTGGAATACCAATTGAGCTCGTTCTTCATGGCGAAAGCACGATGAAGGCGGAGAAGAAAACCACCACCTGGAACACTCGAGCAGCGTACAAAGAAGAAGACCACCATCATGGGCGGTTCTTCATCTTTATCTTAGTTAAGATTTAGGGTTTGAATATGTGATTCTTCATCATCATCTTGGTTAGGATTTACGGTTTGCATGTTTGATCTTATTGAATATATGATTTTTTTATTTATGTCCTTTCGAATCTTTTCTTTCTAATGTTACAGATTTACGATTTGGGGTCTTTTCCGCTAAAGTTGTTTGCCTACTCTGTTCGGGTTTCATCACAAATCTGTAACAAGAAGTCGAAATAAGATCCCAAATCCGTTATGGTTTCTTCTTATAAAGTTTTTGGCCTTGATTTGGGGTCTTCTTCTTGGAAAAAGCATAATATAGTACTAAGAAGAAGATGAAGATAAATATTGGCTTTATTTTTGTTATTGATGATGAATGATAATTCATGAACTTTAATGAATGATGATGATTAAACTTGAATGATGATATTATGAAAATGAATATTTGGATGATAGATGATGATTGATGAAGACTGAAGAAGATGATAGGAAGATCAAGATGAATACTCAGACGATAATAATAATAATATTATTATTATTATTTTTATTATTAACAATAATAATAATAAAATGATAAATTGTAATAAAAATAAAAAAGAGAATAAATTATTGAGAAATACATGATCGGCTCCAGCTCGGCATTTACCTGCTTTGCACGTAAAAATTACACATAATATAATTTTCGGATAGTTTATACTATTAATCTAAAATAATTTTAGTTAATTACACCTAATTTATAACGAGTATAATTCGTTCTATTTTAATGCAATTAATCATTTGTATTCGGATACAGTTATAAAATAAGAGCCAACTTACCTTAATAATCCAATTCTAATCCATTTCACTAGTTATGTAAAATCACAGACTCTTATTTTGAAAATATTATTAATAAAGCTAATTTAAATTGCCTAAATTTTTAAAAGAGAATTAAATGTTAAAAAAAACGTATTTAATAGAATCAAGTCAATCAACAATTTATAAAAATAGATACAAATTTTATAACAAAGATTTTTGTATGAAGTCATGAACCTTTTTTAGAACCAATCTATAACTTGTATGCCAATTCATATGTTTTTATACAAATTTATTACCAACAATTTTAATTTATATAATTTATTTTTATACTTTTAAAGGTTGAAGTTAGTGAAATGATGATGGTTAGATTTGCAAGTTAGATCTATTTTGAATCGAATTCCATATATGCAGATTTGACGGTGTCGATTTTCATATAAGCAAGACAGTAGCATTATGTTCTCGAGTATTTTTTTTATTCATTCAATATCCATAGTCAACGACTTTAAATTTTTTTAACCTTTATAACCACAAATTAAGTTAAAATAACTTGCTTGTAACAAGTGATCGATACATATATGATCCATCCTGAAATTAAATTTGGTTCTTAGTTTGTACAAGAACTAAAATAAAAATATTACGTGGATACATATATATTTGAAGATAGGAACATCGAGATGCACAACATGAAGTTTCACAACTGAAAGCAGTTACGTTTTTTCCTTTTGATTTTATTTTGTCGCTTTTTCTATTCTGGAAGGATAGGTTTAATTTAATTTTTATAGTTTAGTAAAGTTTTAATAATTCGTAAATTCACAATAAAATTTTGAAATTATAGGGTAGACAAAGTATTCTTTAAACTTCGTAACTTTCGGTTTACGATCTACATGCTTACACCCTTTTTTAGGGATAGAAAATTATTCAAGCTACTTATAAGTTATTCAAGCTTCGATCATTAAAAGCTTAAAATGAGCCGAGCCTTGACGAATTATAGCTTGACCTCAAGTCTTAAGTAAAACTCATTAAGTAAACGAGCTCGAGACTTAAATAGTGGGTTTGTCTAGTTCGCGAGCTTAAACGAGCTTAATTCATATACAATATAAATTTACAATCTTATGTATATTCTTGTATATATACTTTGATAGAAATTCAAAATAATAGTCAAGCTTAAACGCATTCAAGTCTAAGTGAGTCGTAATTAACGAGCCGCGCTGATCTTAATATATAGTAAACGAGCCGATCTTAAGCTTCGTATATTTTAAACTAATTAGCCGAGCCTACAAAAACAAACATGTCCGACTTGATAAATACCATGTTAAAAGCTCGACTCGTTACAAACCTATTTTTTTCTTTCAAAAAGATTTGTAAGACGAATTAGTTTTAAATACTGAGCAGATAAAATACCTTTGTTTCATATATTCATATAATACCATACATTCGCAACTTGAGTAGCTTGTATAAATTACCACAATATGACTAATCTCAAAACGCAAATTTCCATGAGACGAAATACGCGTTTTTTTAGTGAAAAACATTATACATTCGTTCTTCTTTTATATAACAACTAGTTTAATTTCCCGTGTAATTACACGGGTACTCATAACGTATTATTTTATATTTATTTATTTAAATATATAATTGTTTTGTATTTACGAAATAAAAAAATAATATGAAACTTTCTATAAAATAAAGTTTATATTAAAGTCATTTGATATAGAAAAGTAAATGATAAATTGATAACAACTTTAGAAATAATGTAAAGTTTAATTACGATAAGGTTTGTATAATATATTAAGATAATGATAAAGAACTTGAATATTTATTCCTAAATTAATGTAATGGGATAAAAAGTTTGAATTATATAAACATTCCAAGAATTTTAATGATTCAAATTTTATATAAAAAATATTTCCAACATATAAAATATTAATAATTCAAACTATATATGAAAATATTAATAAATATTATATGAAAATAGAAATAACATAAAATTGAATTAAGTTTATATAAAAATATTAATAGTGAGAGTTAAAAAAAATTACTTCATTCAAAAATATCCATTATTAATATTTATATAAAAATGATAAAAAAAGAAGTACGATTTTGAAATAGTTTATAACTTATTAAATTCTTTTGACATTTTGTCTAATTGTTCAATTGTTTATACTTTTTTTATATTTATCATTGATTTAATTAAGGGTTATCTTTATCTAATTCATATTAGTTTGACTCTAAAAAGTCAAAATCAAAATTTTTAGAATTAAAGAAATTAACGGTTAAGATTAAATTTTTTATTTAATTAAGGGTCCAGATTATCTAATAATTTTCTTTAAATTAGTCTTTTATATATATTAGAAAATTTCAATGTTTAAAATGTCTTAAAAAACCTGGTTCAATAATAGTTAAATAAACATCTTGAATGGCAAGATATCACGGAAAGGGTTAGATAGCGCATATTAGAGCATAAATCAATTACCACAAAAAACTTACTAAAATGATAAATCCCTCTTTATCAATGTAATGAAATAAATAAAGTATTTTAAAACAAAACTCTTTGTATCGTATCATCACTATGTATCATGACCACTTTATCACATCATTACGATATGCTCTCTCAAAAACTCAATTAATACATATAAAAAAGAAATCTGAAAAACACGATGTGAGTACTTGCACGATGAGCTAATCACGTCAGTTTTCACACGTACAGAGACACCGGAGCACGTCTTGATCATCTTCACCGCTCTTAACTTACATCATTACTTGCCTTTTTCCTTATCATGTTATTTATATTGAGCGTATAGTCACAAAAATCTTTTTTAAAAAATTTAATTAAGATAAGTTAAGATAAGAATCACATATGTCATTATAAACTACTTTGAAAAGAATGATAAGACTCTTGTCAAAATATTTAATACTTCAAAGAAAGAAGTTACTTGTTTTTAAATTGACTATTTCATCTCTTACATTATATTAGTTAGAGATATAAATGCCTATTTTTTGTTTTTACTTTTTAAGTCACCAAGTGCATTGCATTAACAATGGTTCAAAGATACCATCTAAAATGTCAACTCAGCGTTATATAACTCTTTCTTCTCCATCACTCTCACCCGCAAGACTTCTCTCGTAATTGTTTATCATGACTTTAGGTCACTTTTTAATCCTCCTTACCGTTTAAAAGAAAAAAAACTGATCCCAACAAAAGTGAAAGAATAATAAGTTAGTAACCCACCCCAAACAACGCCTATACTGTAGCCGTATCCTATTTCTCCTTGGATGCTGCTAACACACTCTACATCTCATATGACCGCTCCATATACTCTCCTAGGAAGAATTTCATTAAGGGTTTTTTTTTTAAGATGGGTCATAAAAGGACATGTCAAGATGTACTAAATAAACGTAATTCTTCAATTTATAATAAAAATAAATTTAATTTTCATAGACAAGATGTAGTTCTTACATTTATTAAATGCCTTTTGTAGTATGAAAGATAAAGTTTTTGTTCATTTATTAAATATTAATTACCGTATAGAAAACCACTTCTAAACATAAAATGTAAGGTTCAAGTTTTTTTTTAAGTTTATTATCTTTGTTGTCTAAATACACTTTTAAGTATAATGTCATTATCTCGGCACAATTTTATAAAATTTAAACATCGAAATATTGATTGACTAATTTTCCAAGCAAGATATAAAGAGACTAGTTCAAAATCTGAGTTAATATCAATTTGCTAAAAAGTAATATGCAAGTTTTGATATCTATGTTATTTATTATTATTATTTTATTATTTTTGCAATTTAGCCAAACTTTAAAGTAATTAGTTGTTCATTTTTTTATGAACAATCACTTTTTAAAGAGGCTTATGTGTAACAAGTGGCACATTAATTGAAATCAAAGTTGTTAAAGTCGTGTCATAGGATGGTTCGATTTCATGATTACTAGCCAAAGCCGCTAGATTTTACTAGGGTCGTAGGACCATAATATTTTTTTAACTGTCCAATCCTACGAATAACATAAGTTTTATTATATCTCTAAATAATATGCAAGGTTTTAAATTACTCATACTCCCACAGTCTCACATTCTATTCTCTTAGGCCCACTAAAACTCTAACACGCCTCTCCATTGACCATTGCACCGTTTAAGACATTGGTCCTTAATAAGGTTTTAAAAATCGGATCGTTAATTAAACCGGTTATTTAATTGGTTCACTGGTCGGATCGTTTCAAACAGTTTAAAGAACCGGATGATATAATAATTAATTTAAATTATTAGTCTTACATATGTGACGTAAATATTTAACGCATATAAAAGATTTTATTGCTATACAACTTAAATCTGTTTTAATATTTAACAAAACATACATATTTACATGTCTTATAAATTTTTACTACAAAGTCACAAAATATCATACCAATATTCATATACAACCAGTTTGATCCGGTTCAAAGCGGTTCTTAGCGGTTCATTTTTAACGGTTTGGCCGGCATTATACACCGGTGCCTACCCCGGTTCAGGGTTCAACCAGTTGAACCGTCTGGCCCGATCCGGTTTTTGATCAAAACCATGGTCTGATGGTCCTCAAAGTTCTAACACATTGTTCACTAATCTTCAAGTCGATTTAAAATGTTCTCTTGCATACTTGCATCAATATGTCAATTGTCAACTTCAGTACATCGACATCAATTAAGTTTAATTTGTGATTTCAACTCTCAAGTCGACTTTAATACATGGAATCAAGACAATTGCATACTACAAAATGCACAGAAAGATATATACTTCCAATATTGTCTTTGCTCCTTTTAAATTGTCTCATTTGCTCCACCATTAAGTATGTGATCTCATTCACCAATTAAATTTTTTTTTTTTAATGACAAAGTTAGTTGTTAGTAACACCAGGTTAGAATTAAATTTCATTGCCAATATTTGAATCCTGGACCTTCTAAAAGGCTTTGACTCCCCCTCACTCTTAACCAATAGGCTAAGAGATCATTGGTATCCACCAATTAATTGTCTTGCAACTGTACACTAGTGCAGCCCATTGGTTCACTACTATATATAGAGTATTTAATTATCATTACTTAAAGTCAAGTTTTTTACTGACCTAGTTACAGGCTAGGTACATGATCTGTCAATTATCTTACAAGTTTGACCAGATTGATAAAGATGCATGAAGAACTTTTGCCTTTAAGTTTTTAACTCACTAAATTTGAACCTATTAGTTGTTTACTACTACTAATTGACTATTATATATATGTGTTTTAACTTTCAAAATTATATAAAACTGCGATATAAACTAGTGAGTTGTGTTTAATAAAGTTCATATAAAAATTATAATAATTTAATTTTAATATTCAATCACATGTGATTCATTGTACAATCACATGTGATTGTAAAATCATCAAATGTGATTCTTAAATCATCATATGTTAATTACGAATATGTCACTTAGCCAAAAGTTTTAAAATTCAATCTGAACCATTGATGGGGCTGATTCAAAACCTAAAAATTATCCCTTAAAATTCGATCTTATGATCTTCACTTACAAAAAACGAATCTGATCTTAAATAGTATCCTGATGCTAACAATCCTACTTTCGGATTTGTTTGGTTAATGTTTATGGAATTGTAAATCAATAAAATAAATAAGAAGACAACAAATTGCTTATTCTTTCTAACCCTAATATCTTATATCTTATTTGTTTGTGAATTAAAGAAATAATATTTCATAGATGTGCCTGAATATATTTCTCGTACGAAAAACAGTTCTCGTTTGAACTTTTGCCTATATATATATATATATATATATATATATATATATATATATATATATATATATATAGACAAGAGTTCATGCGAGAACCGTTGTTAGCGCGAGAACCGCGAGAACCAATCTGAGCCGTTCAATTCCCCCTAATTCAATGTCATTACCCACCCATGAATTCCTCACATGCACCCTGCCACACTCTATCCCTCCACGCTCGCCATCCATGAAACTTCCTATATATATATAACGGCCGAGATTGGTTCTCGCACTAACAACGGTTCTCGCATGAACCCTCCCATATATATATATATATATATATATATATATATATATATATATATATATATATATATATATATATATATATATATATATATATATATATATATATATTAAGATGCACGATAGATATGAGTCTCATAATCTAAAGACGTTACGTGCTTAAGAAAACTTGCTAAAACTATTAGACCATCAACATCCATCATATGGTTTTACATACTTTTTGTCCGCCACATTAGTGCCACATCATTCCCCCATCTTATCACACAAACCTCTGCATCCATCACATCTCATCATATAGTTTAAAAAGCAAAAAAGAAAAAAAAAACAAACTTCACCATGTGACCTCGTGACCATTATCCCATTCGTGACCGTGAGGCACCTGGTGTGACGCGTTTACGTGCGGACCGGATTTCACAACGGTACGAGTGCACACGGCGCGGCTAGGCAGAGAACTCATCGCGTGTAGTACAGTGTGCTGGTAAGACCGATGATTTATATCGAACACGGGTACGGTGATAGCTATTGCTACTCTCTATTCCAAACTGTTGTCTAGTTAGATAGAAATGTGAGAATAAAAATAAACTAAATACTAGATAGAAAAATAAATAAAGCAAGAAATAAAAGAAAGTGTCAAGTCACGAATCCTCCAAATAAATATTAATAGTAGTGTTAGCTAATCTGGTTATAAAATGAGTGAATTTATTAAGATGATTTCTAAAGTAAATTTGGTACCAATCATTTATCAGTTTGAAACGATCTTAAGGTAACTCTGATTTAATCCCTGTATTATTAAAACACCAGATAGATAAAACCTCGCTTCCTGGGTGTTATCCCGTTTTACTTAAAAGTTCAGTATTTATCTCTTAATGAAATAATAGACAAAGTAAATACCATCGTTGGTCAACATCCGGTAAGAAGATATATATTTAGGTATTAAGATAATATATAAGTTCAACACCTCAAGTGGGTTTATGAGCAAATGTCTCTGTATACACATACCAGACTTATACGTATCATACACCTTAAGTGGGTCCATGAGCAAATGCATATAAATATGAGTCTGTTTGAATATATATGTATAAGGATACAGATATCCTAAGCAAATGGTTTTTCAACACTTACAATGCCGAATACCTGCATGAACTGATAGTATTATAAAATAGCTAATTATAATGTTTCATTATTTCAGAAATACTAAGTCTAAAATAAAATCATCACAATATAATCCTACGCATAACGACTACATATTTATATCAATTCGGATTCAATGAAACGAAGCGAAAATAAAGGAAAGAGAATACCAGTTTGTATTATACAAGGTAGAAATACATCTGGACAGCATCCCGACTTGTACAAACTTGCTGGAACTCGTTTCCAAAGACAGAAAAACAACTACAGCTACTAAAACTACAAACCTACACTATAAACTACGTATTTACATGGATAAGATGCGAGAAAACCTCCAGAGCAGCCCGAAGGCCCCCTGGAGTCACCTGAACTCGTCTGAAGTGGTGTGTGGAAGTGTTTTTAAGTCTGGAAGGTGTAGAATGTGTGTTTGTCGAATGGGGCTTGGCTTGCTATTTATAGGCCTGAAAGTTGATTTCCGCGCCGCGTAAATAAGAGGTTCCGCGCCGCGGAAAGATGCCTGACAAGATTCCCTGACAGCTTGCATTCCGGTGTAACAGAATTCGTTGAGTTCGCGTCGCGGGAATGGATAGGGTACGCGGCACGTAATTAGCTTTTTCAGAGAATCCTCGTCTTTTGCGCGGTGTTTTCTTGTTTTGACGCGTGTTATCCATTTTTCCGTTTTGTCTACCTGAAATAGCCTTGAATAAAATAAGAAAACATTTAAAGCTCATTTTAGCTATATTTTATTTATTTAAACCAGATATTGTCAGATATCAGATATATATATTTTATGTATAAATCTGTCAATATCAGCACCCCATCACAAGATGGGGCGATGGTGTTCGTGACCATGAAGAGACCTCACGAAGCTCCCTCACCAATGGATGCGGGTGGTCTTAGCATCCAACTCATACTTATCCTCTCTAACTCACTGTTTATCAGCATTCACATCATCTCTCATCTCCAACCCTTTCTAACCCACAAACCGCGGCATCCAACCCACATTAAATATTAAGAAAAAAATATGTATTAATTAAGAGAGAGAAAGAGAATGGAAAAAAGAAAAAAAGAAAAAAAAATGGAACTAGCGACTGCTTAGTGAATCAGCGTGGGAACTTGCCAGCTCCAACTAGTGGAGCAGCGATGGTGTTTGGGGGCTAGATGGGGAACTAGCTAGCGCTGGTAAGCCCCCTCTGTGAATGGTATAAGACTGCAAAATAAGATGTTTTAACATAGTGTGATAACGTATGTATATATTAGTGATAGCCGTACGTTCTCTGTGTATTTCATAAAATGTGTGTTCTCTAAAACTTTACTTTGTGAGTGTATATGTGTATATATGTGTGTGTGTGTTTTTTTAAATACAAACACCCCTTAGAATTCAATCTTCTAAAAGTGTTTAAAGAAGTACAATTAAGGATTTATTCTTATAGCATATAGGTATATATTATTTAATAAAATTAAAACTAGTCAACAAGGGAGTGATGGTTCATGGTAAGTGAACGGTACTCCACCCTGGTTACAACTTAAATATATAGCACTAGGTACAACAACTTTAAAACAAGCAAACCTTTTGTAGGATTATGAGCATAGTATATCATTATGCATATATAGTTATGTTATTGAACCACAAGTATACATATACTAATAACTCTAGTCACTTGTGGCTCAATTTTCCGCACGCAGAACATTCAATATGGCGATGGTGTGGTCGCCAAATGACTTGTTGCGGTGAACAAACTCTTTGTATCGAATGGGTGTGAAATGTGATGGTTCCAATTCGTTCACCACCTCTTTTGCTGGTTCGGAGATGCAATCTTGAGTCGGGTTCACTAAGGTTGCAATGCTTAGTCTGCTTTCATGTTTACTTGTCACTACTCGATGTTCAACACCTTTTAACTTGCCGTTGCTAATAACCTGTACGTACCCGGCCATATTCATTAAATCTTAACTGTTATATATATTGGCAACATTTTTGCAAAAAAAAATGCATGTTGTACACAAAAACATAAATTTATACCTCAAGTTGATTACCAATGTTAACAACAAGGGCATTAGGAATGGCTCCAACATTAATCCATTGACCATCCTTGAGAACCTGGAGACCAGCAGAAGCAGCTTGAGAGAGAAATGTTACAAGAGTTGGATCTTTGTGTGGTGTTATTCCCAAGGTTAGATTCGGGTCGGGGCAGGGTGGGTAAAAGTTAGCTACCAATAACTGAACTTCACAACTTTCTTTCAAGTAGCCTTGTTTCAGTCCTAGTCCTTCACAAATCACCTCTAAAATCCTCCCACTCAATTTCTCTATTTCCGCTAAATACCTTGCAGTTACCTCCCTGAAGATACAGTTTTACGTACGTACCTTAATTAATTAGGAATACATTGAAATTGAATAATATTGATTACTACTAATATATATGTTAATTAAACTTAATTAATTACTGATATGTGGTTGGTTTATGTGGCCATAGAGGAATGCATTCCTCCAAGGGATGACATGGATGTTTAAGATTTTCCCGCCATAAATGCACCCCATTACGATTAGTGCTGGTTGTTGAGTAAACCCAGCCTTTTTTAAGTGGGACGATTCCACTTGTATCTTTGGATGGCATCTCAAAGAATTCCTTAGCAACACTCATTGCATCACTCACTATCTTCTCTGGGATTCCATGATTTAACACCTGTACGTACGTACGTACGTACGTTTCAAGATTTTATTATAATGAACATATATATGCTTCAAGAACTCCTTAAGAACACTCGATCGGCAAGCTAATTCTGCCTCACAGATGATAAATTAATATCACCTGATTTAGGTACGTCTCACAAATTGCTTAACGAGTATATATTAAAATAACTAAATTTTTCTTTATTTAATTCAGATTATGTGATGTTAACAAATAAAATAAAAATACCTGGAAGATGCCGAATTCTTGAGAAGCCTTCAAGATTTCTTCAGCAGCTGGCTGCTGGATATGTCCATTTGCTGCAGCCTTGGATTTTGCAAGATCTATCACAGGAATTATATTAGCAGGAACATGATCAAGATTTTGGGGTCTATCTTCCTCTGCTAATATGTATTCCTTAGGAACACATTCAACATCAAACCACCTTAAATCTGTATCCTCCTTCATCCCTAGCTATTTAATATAGATAAATCAATATATAGTCACAATTGATGTAAAATAAAATGATCATACATGTATATGTGTTACATACACTTACAGACCTTATATACATATGTAGAAATAAGAAGAAGATACGTACGTATATATGCGTATACGTATAATATGTATGCAAGTATTTAGTTACGTGCTGATTAAGGATTAATTCCATTATCCCTATATAACAATTTCAAATTTCAAGAATTAATATATACCATATATATTTAGCTCACTAGTCACTAGCTAGTGCAGACCTCACTCGGTAGTACACCGTCGGTTTTGATTCTATCTTGATATTTTTCCTTTATTAGTATGATAAGACTTCGTTTTGAATATTCTAACTTATATATTGGTCATATTTTATCTTCGAACACATCTTATATATAATGTAAAGATAAAGATATAAATGCTGGCCAAATGAAGTGTAAGAGAGGAACTTTACATGCATTTTTTTTGGGAAGGAATTAAAGAGATGAAAATTGAAGGGAACGATTTAAAAAAAATATTAATTAAATACTATTTGGCATTAATTCAAGGGCAAATTGCCGAAAAAAGTAACGTAATTGTTCATTTTTTTCAATCAAGGTAACATATTTTTTTTTGCCTAAATAGGATTGCAATTTTCAATTTCTTTAAAAAAAGGACCTTGTCACCGGGAACCTATGTAACCGGTTTACAAACCAGCGATGGCACAGGGCACAACGGCGGCGGAAGGTAACCCACTTGAGAAGACACAACAGCTAGGGAGTCACAACAACCACGGGAGCTCGGGAGGCAGAGAACAACAGTAACCGAATACCCACAGCAACGGGAACCACAATTGCGGCGAGGGAGAACCACAGCAGTGGCAGCGGCAGCGTCAGCAGATCTAGACAGGAAGCACAGCTGCAGGGCCCGGAACTTGCTGATCTTGACAGGACAGAGGTCGTCGGTGGTAAATACTGGAACTTGCAGATCTTGACCGGACAGAGGGCGACGGCGGAACCCTAAAGCACGGGCGGCGGAGAACCACATGAGAGTATCGCCGGAACCCTAAAGCGAGAGAGGTGGCTTTGGCAGGGGCCATAACTTGTAGATAGGGCGACGGATTGCAGATCTTGACAGGACAGAGGCCGACGGCAGCACTAAAACTTCGCCGGAACCCTAAAGCACGGCGGCACTAACCTGTGTAACCGGTAACAAAGTTTAGTTACAGGCAATGGCCCTTTTTTAAAAGAAATTTAAAATTGTAATACTTTTTAGGCAAAATAAAAAATACGTTACCTTAATTGAAAAAAATGGACAATTACGTTACATATTTATGCAATTTGCCCTTAATTCAATGTTCTTTCTTTCAAGATTAAATATTATTTTGTTAATTTCTTATATGTATATGTTTATTTATTAAATGAGAATGCATATTTAGGTGAGAATAAGAGACTTAATCTTGACCCTCCATTTGATTTGATCGGATGGTTTATAATTGTCCCTCATTATATTCATAACCGAACAATGAATTGCGACGGTCATGAATTGCGACAGGTGATTACGACCGTTAGATCTCATTGATCAAAATCTAATTAATGTATATGATTTATACTCTCATTCTCACCTTAATATTTATTCTTATAATAACACTCTCATACATACATATGTATATATATATATACATACATACACACACGCACACACACACACACACACATATATATATATATATATATATATATATATATATATATATATATATATATATATATATATATATATTACGTAATTCGTGAGTCGTGAGTGCACCTTTAATTTAGCAACAGATATCAATAGTATTAATTTTTATGAATTTAAGTCTAAAAAACCAAACACAACTTATATATGTCTTAGTAAAAAAATAATAATAATAATAAGTCGGTCATTTTCCAATTAAACAAAGTCGGCGGAGCTAGGTACGTAGCCTTTAAAAGTTTGTTGTAATGTAGTAGTTTCTATCAACATTTTCTTTTTTGTCATTACACACCTTTTATATGTAGTCATGGGCAAGTGGCCGATAGATATATAGAGAAACCCCAAACATTCATATATTTCAACAATCATTTTACGTCTATATGACAAGATAACGCATTTCTTATACTTTTTATTATATTTACAAATATTTTAAAACAACTTTTAAGTCTATATTATATGAGTTTCTTTATTATGGAGCTCTTTTTTAGAAAAAAGAAAAAGTTTGTTTATTTTGAACGAACTTAATGGTTATATTAAACTATCATATGCCGTTAAGTCAAAGACCTTTAAGATCTAATAACTCTAGTTGTTAAATTTAGAGGGATTAAAATATTATGTAAGTATATACATTAATTATCGTATAGTAACTTAAAGTTCTGATAATCGAAGTTTTTTAAAACTAAACGTTTTGCTATTTTCTTGATAGATACATTTGTATTAGTAAAGTAGTAATTAATCGAAACGAGGAAGTAAAATAAATATAGCAAAACAAAGAATCAGACGAAATGAAACACACTTTAAAAATTAAAATATATATATATCAGTTTTTAAAGTTTGCCATATTTTGTGGCCCATCTAACTTTAAGTAAGTTAAGTTTCATCATGAAATTATTTGCCTGTAGAATCTGCTAGCTTGTTACTCAACAAATTTAGTGCTATCTACACTAATATTAATTAAAAGTATGCCTAGCTAGTTATATATTAATATAAGTATTTTAATAACCATAGTGCTACGAGCTAGGGATAACAATATAATAAATAAACTTTTAGTTTTAAAAAAAGTAATCTTATTTTATATATAGAAAGCTGAAAACTAATTAAAAAATAATTATGAAATGTATGAAAAGTTAACTAAGAAGACATGAGTTATGATTTTCAATTTTAAAAAATGAAATTATCTTTTTTATTCTTATTCACAATCCTAATTAAGTTTATCATCCTCCTTAATTTAATGTTAATTTTAAAGTAGAAACACATACAACAACATAACTCTACCTCATCTAGCAAAGTAAGGGAAGTTAATTAAGATATTACTTAAGTGGGTGTTTGGCATTGTGTTTGGAAAGTAATTATCTAATTATTCTGAATTGATATTGCTTATAATCAGTTAATAGTGTTGGGGGTTGTGATATTGAGAAATCAATTTTCCGCATTTTGAAGACTACAACACGTTTTGAGAATCTAATTTTGAGTTCTTTTTTTCAGACTGATTATCTTATTATTATCATTTTAACATATAAAAACCAGTTAATCTACTTTGCTAAATACTCAAAAAAAAATTAATTAACTAAATGTTGTAATATAAGATAGGCTTACTTTTCGAAAGTGTACTAAACTTGTCATTTTTTGTTATTGTGTATACCTAACTTTCAAAACTACTATTTAGTGTATACCCAACTTTCTAAAACTACCATTTTATGTACTTGATTACCTCTTCAACAGGTTATGATGATGTGGCACCAGTTTTACTAAGGTGGCAATAAACTTGAATGCTGACGTATAATTTCTGTATATAAAAATAATTCAAAATATAATAATAATAATAACTCATAACAATATAACTAATAATAATATTATTAATAATATAAAACTCGTTGAACCTCCCTCGATGCATATCATCGATCTGCTCAAATCTTTAAATCGATTTACTGATCAAATCTGCCCAAATCGATATATGTACTGCTTAAACCGATATATGTACTGCTCAACCACCATCATCAAATGAGGTTATGATCATTTAAAGATTGAGGTTGTTTTTTTTATAAAAAAAATTGTTGGCTAAAGGGGGCGATAAGCAGCCCTGAGTTTTTTTTTTCTCGTTTTTTTTTTCATTTTTGCCCCTAAATAATATATCACGTGTTAGGTTCTATGTTTAAAAGAGAATCTATATGAAACATTACCCTAAATTGATATCAACAATAACCAAACCAATATCACCTAAGACCATCAGCATCCATCACATGCTTCACACAGCCACATCAGCGCCACATCAACAACATTCAACCATTTTCTCATCACATCACACAAACCTCTGCATTCGTCACATGCTTCACATCATTTTCTTTCTTTTTTTTCTTTTTTTTTCTTTTTTTTAATTTTAATTAACATAATTTAATTATTAAAACAATATAAAAAACATAATAATTATAAAAAATATTAAATAACAATATAACTTCAAATAAAAAAAATTAAAAGGTACATAATTTTAAAAAAAATTAAAAGTACATAATTTAAAAAAAGTACAATCTACCACCCGTATTTTTTCTTGAGCATGGCCTTTCGTTTCATCACGGCTCATACTCATCCCTTGTAAGATGATCGTGCCGGCAATAGACAAAAATAAATAAATAAACAAATTCAAACACCCCCAACGGCTACCCCAACGGTCGAATCCCTCCCCCTTTCCTCTAACGCACGCGACCCGGCTTACATTCGTGACAGTGAGGGCGCCCTCACGAGGGTCATCGATGGTGTTCCACCTAGTGAGCGCCTCTCACACCTCCCCCTACGCGACGGATGCTCCCGGTCTAAGCAAGATATTGCTTACACAAAGATCTCCGACAATACTAGAGAAAAAATAATTAAAAAAAAATACTAAAAAATAATAACAATAAAATAAAATTAAGATAAAATAAATAAACAAAAAATTGCTAAATTAGCTAATTAATAGATTAGCGACTTAGATAGTCAAGCAAGGAGTGATGGTGGTCCAGATTGATATATAAATCGATCAGATGTTCCTATAGTTGTACCCTAGTATGGTTTTAATATAATTTTGCTTTTCAGAAAGAAAAAAAATAAAGAAATCAAGGAGTGATGGTTTATGTATGGTCCAGGTGAAGACTGCATAATAGTTAGAACTTAATGGTACAAGTGAATGCCACAGCAGTTACAACTTAAACAGCACTATCTTTCTAAAGAAGCAAACTTTTGGTAGGATTATCAGCATACAATCAAAGTGGAAGTCAAACCACAATTACATGAACTGTTCAGTAATCTAAAAACACATGTTTTCTTAACTTTTCGAATGCAGAGCGTTCTGTATGGCGACGGTGTAGTCACCAAACGCCTTGCTGTGCTGAACAAACTCTTTGTATTGACTGGGTGTGTAGCGTGACGGTTCCGATTCATTCACCAACACTTTTGCTGGTTCAATTATGCAATCAGGAGACGGATTTACAAACGTTGCAATGCTTCGTCTAGTTTCCTTTGTACTCGTCACCACTCGATGTTTAGTACTTCTTAACTTCCCATTGCTAATAATCTGTACCCAGTAAAATGCCTCATCAGCAAGGTGATTTTCCATGGGAAAAATATTATATTTCCTTTTGGGTTAACTTTGCTTAATATTAACAACTAACAATCATTAATGAAGTTGGCTTACCTCAAGTTGATTACCAATGTTAACAACAAAGGCATTAGGAATGGCTCCAACATTGATCCATTGATCATCCTTGAGAACCTGGAGGCCACCAGAACTGCCTTGATATAGAAGAGTTATAAGACTTGGATCTTGGTGTGGTAATATTCCCAAGGTCAGACTCGGGTCGGGGCAAGGTGGGTAGAAGTTACTTGACAATAACTGAACTTCACTCTTTTCTTTAAAGTAGCCTTGTTTCAGTCCTAGTCCTTCACAAATCACCTCTAAAATCCTCCCACTCAATTTCTCTATCTCTACCAAATACCTTGCAATTACCTCCCTGGAGATACAGTTTTACCTTAGGATAGTGATGTTTATATAATGAAAATGAAAACTGTATTACTAAGACTTACTGATATCTGGTTGGTTTATCAGGCCATAGATGAATGCATTCCTCCAAGGGATGACATGGATGCTTAAGATTTTCCCTCCATAAATGCACCCCGTCTTTTGAATAACCAGTGCTGTTTATGTAAACCCAACCTTTTCTATGTGGGATGATTCCAGTTCTGTCTTTCGATGGCATGTCGAAGAATTCTTTAAGAACAGTCATTGCATCGGTCACTATCCTTTCTGGGATTCCATGATTGATCACCTGTTTCAAGATTTTGTTGTCCTAATCTTTAGTATGATATTACAAAATAAGCTGAAGGAATTTTGAAATCAAATTTTACGAGTAAGAAAAGTACCTGAAAGAAACCAAATTCTTGAGAAGCCATCAAGATTTCTTCAGCTGGCTGCTGAATATGTCCATTTGCAGCCTTGGATTTTGCAAGATCTATCACAGGAATAGATTCACAAACAGGTGTATCAAGATTTTGTGGTCTATCTTCCTTGGGAAATATGTATTCCTTAGGAACAGATTCAACATCAAACCACCTTGAATCTTTATCCTCCTTCATCCCTATATGTGTCACAGGTGTAAGGAAAATGATCACACATGTGTTACATACACAGGCACATATATATGTACAGAGAGAGAGAGAGAGAGAGAGAGAGAGAGAGGAGAGGAAAGAGAGGGGAAAGAGAGAGAGAGAGAGAGAGAGAGAGAGGTATATGTATAAATTTATAATATGTATGAATGTATTTACGTGCTGATTGAAGGATTCCCTTGTCCTTAGATAACAAAATTAAATATTATTTAGCATTTTAAGGCATTAGTGCAGATCTCACTCACTAATTAAAAGTTTTGCAACTTGGCACACCAAAACTCCCAACTGGAAATACTAAAAAAAAGTTTAAAAAGTAATTTTCACCTATAATAGCCAAGTCAGTAACTTGTAGTTGGATGCTAAAATCATATACTAAGAGGTTGGAATCAAGTGGTTGGACCCATGTGATTACTTCTAAGATCAGCACCGATGCTGCAATTTGTAATATTCTGACCACCACTAAGAAGATGACAACGTTGTTGGCACCAAGTATATTAATTAAAGACCAATCTTGAAGAAAGTGGTATAGATATATGTTCCTTTCCTTGGCCAAATACAATATAATGAGACACCCAAATTAACATTAAAATAAACCTATGAGGACCCAGGTTTTTTCTTTATGACAAAGACAGCAATCATACAAATTACAACATAATCAAGAACCTGAAATATCATGAATTTTAAATTTATCAAGTATCCAGCACCAAATCAACAAATATAGCCATCACCAAAAGACAAAAGTATGCTGCTAAATGTTCAAATTTGGGTGAATATGCTTTAGTGAACCTCCAAAACCATCTTTAAAGTGCCTGATGAGATAATCAATACTTTAACACCAATTTCATGCTCATACACCATCACCAAAACTAACTTTATTATACTTCAGTAATAGATACAAACTAATAATGGCATATTTGTATAGAAAATTGAAAGTTGGTAAGTGGTGACAGAAATAGGAATAAACAATTTTGTTTAAAAAGTATGCGGGCGATGCTTTTTTTACTAAAATTTGAAGAACACCTTCTAATAAACAACGGTTTCAAATAACGAATTTCTCTTTCAGCCACTTTAATATTTGCAATTGGAGCATATTGATAAGCTGAACGAAAGAAGACAAATGAAAAGAAATTGAACGTATTACATCAACCATTCTAGCCTCGAACTACAAGAAAAAACAAATTCAAAATTGTGTAAGATAAAACAGTTTTATGACCCAAATTTTGTTACTCAATCAAATTTGCTCTCAGTAATCACAGTCAAATCTCATCTCAATGAAATCATTTACCATACAACAAAAGTAGAACATATCAGACTCGTTTCGGTGTACTAACAATCCTAAAAAACCGGAGAAGCTGGCACCTTCAATTAAAAAACATTGCAAGAAAAAGATTCCATGGATAAATAAAAACAAATAAAAAGGAGGTTCGTCTAATTTAACAATCAATTACAGTCTAATTTAACAATCAATTACAGGACCTTACTTTATAAAGGCAAACATTAGAAAGCTGAAAGCCTGAAAGTGATGGAAGTGCATGTAAAATAGACTCTCTTATTCAGAGCCTATTTTGACCACAAACATATTAGGAATGACCCAACTTTTATCTACGAAACATCCCTCAATTGTTGAAGCCAATACACATCCCCATGAAAATGTCACTAAAGTTGTAATCGTAGGGATATATAGGATAAGATTCCTAGCACAATCGAGTACCCTTTTATCGATTCTCATAGATTGCATGTACTTCAGGATCAAGAACTTGAATTTACAATCCCTTAAATTATGGCTCCATTTTGATTTTTGTTGGAAGCTAATGTACTGTCAACTTCAATTTTTGATTTTTGATTTTTGATTTTTTTTTGTCTCAATCCGTTGTACACAAATCGATTGATCGAATTATTGATCGATATGCAAAATATTTCTCATTGTTTAAAGATGAAATCTGACTAAACCCTATTTCGCAACCATGAACATCAAAACTCACCAAGTTATTGTTCAATGCTTGTCGATCGCACATGAATTCACTAAAATGAAACATTACATATGTAAAATTGATCGAATGTATTATACCTATGGAGTCGAATTCTGGAGACGAATCGGTAACGTCTTCGGAATCGCCGCATGCATAATCTTACTCGGCTGTTAGCGTATTAAAGAAATACTACTCCCAACTGTTTCTTCCAATCTAGACTCTAGTAATTCTTTTTTTCTCAATTTTATCTATTAGTTTTAAAACTTTGTATTAATCTCCTGCATCTAATGGTTCAAGTCACAATATCAGTATAACACATTCATGTTTCAGTTATATTAAATAACAGTACCACTCATATTTTATACACTTCAAAATAAATTATTAAAACAATACCTTCTTTCTTCTCTTTCTCTCACATTTCTCTCTCCTCTCCTTTTAGTAATCAAATACCGAGACTCTATGCTTTTTTGCAGTACCCCCAATGGGTGGTGGTGTTTGCATTGGTACCACAGCTTCACCTCAGCATACAAAGAGCATGCTGAGGGTATACCCCATACTCTTATAAAAAAATAGCTTTACATCTCATGAATAATACTGGAATGATTAAAGTATATATTAAATGTTTTCATGTTAAAATATTACTAGTATGTATTTTAAGACACTAGCAGCGTATCAGCGCAATGTTGCGGGGGCAATACTTTATGTTTTGCGACATGTCATTTTTAAGAATGTAATGATATGTTTTCGCTCGATTTAATGTCATGAAAAAGTTTTCAACATGTTTGTTTTTTTCAAATTTTCTTATATTTGTAGCATCTGTTTTTTAAATTTAAAAAAAAATTCTAAAAACATTAAAATAAGAACAAATATTTATATTTATGAAATAAGGATAGAAAAGTTATTAAGATTTTGAAAATAATATTGATGTGGGTGATTATTATGTTTATGTGAAAATGTGTGTTAGTGGAAGAGTATATTTTTAATAAATAAAAAGTTAAAGTAAATTAAGAGAGTGAAATAGTTAAATATTGAGTGGATAGTATTAATTTAGATAAAAATAGGGGTGATTTGAAGGTTGTACATTGTGCATAAGTGTTTGGACTGCTTAAATTTAAGTAGTTTTAAAATTTGAAGAGAGAGAAACATAAATGCATTATATAGTAGTAAGATTTGTAAATCATACAAAAATTATTATAATAACGAATGTCACAAGTATTATTTAACTTCATTACCAATACGACATTTTTATGACTATGAAATAAATTTATGAATTAATATGAAACATGTTAGATATACAGCTTAAAGACATATTTAGATATTCCATTATTTACAAATGATACAACTAAACATCTGAAAATGATTGTCGTCTGTATTTCTAGTGAACTGTATTTTTTTGTTTTTTCTTAAAGACTATTCGTTGAAATTCTCTTTGAATCTAATGAAAACTTTTTTTATTATTTATAATTGAAAAGTAAACAATAAAAAATAAGTTTCTTAGCAAATGTATACGAGAAGAAAAAAGCCAAAATAGTTATTATATGTGAATCATGGCAGCTTAAATCGTGATTATCTTTATCGATCATCATGATAAAAATTAAAATAATAAAGAAAGATGGTACATAAATGATATGTTATGTGCCATTTTTGAAAATTGATTTTCATTATAAAATAATATCATAAATCAGATAATAAAAATTAATATTTTAATTTAATCAAATTTTTAACGTAAAAACAACTATTTCTAAATTTATTTAAGAAAATAAAAGAACATAACAAATGAAAAATATTAAAAATAAGATATCGATTACAGATTGAAGATGATAAATAAGTGAAAACAAGGTTTTGGTGCCCGCGCGTTGCGGCGGGTACCAATTTTTTTTTTATAAACGGAATATGTATAATATAGAATACCACGTGGTTTTCTATTATAGATTCGCCAATGAATATAAAGACTTAGAGTTTACATATATGTTTACAATAACTTAAAATTCTTATAACCATGAATTTCATTTTAATCATAAAACTTTCTTATATTTAATCTTTATATTACAAACTCATTAAAAAGTTCCCTTTTACTACAAACCTTCTCAAGAAAGTTTCCTTTTATGTCAAAGTTACGTTATTACCCTAGTTATAAACGGAATATGTATAATATAGAACACCACATTGTTTCCTATTCTAGATTCGCCAATGAATATAAAGACTTAGAGTTTACATATATGTTTACAATAACTTAAAAATCATTATAACCATGAATTTCATTTTAATCATAAAACTTTCTTATATTTAATCTTTATATTACAAACTCATTAAAAAGTTCTCTTTTACTACAAACTCTCTCAAGAAAGTTTTCTTTTATGTCAAAGTTACGTTATTACCCTAGTTAATTTCATTTTATACAAAAGTTGACAAAATCTTTATTTAGTTATTGTAAAATATTTTCTGATGTTAACTTTAACTATATTAGACTTTGAGGTAGACTTTGTTAGTTACTTTTTCAAATATTGAGTTTAATAATTTAGTCTTTGAGTTAGAACTTTTTTAATTCTTATAAGAAAATTATATTTACCATAGATGAAAAAGTCTTTTGTTTAGATAAATAATACCCTAAGAGTAAAAAAAAAACAACTGTAGATGAACAGTAATTAGGAATAATGACACAACATTTGGTAAATGTTATGTAGTTTAATACATACCGCCTTTCCGAACTAAATGAAAACCAACTTTTGAGCTATTTCATTGAGATGGTTCTCCATAGTTTGACTTTTCGATTATTAAGCAAATCGCATTAAAGTACAACGATAATATATGGTTACATTTTTGGTATGTAACTATTATTTTTTTTTTAAATAATATCATTGATTTTTCACAACATTTGAAGTTAACAATATAGAAATTAGAATTTAAGATAGAATTCGTAATGACTCTCACTACAAAGAGAGATTGGTACGGGGCATATCCCTATTTCTATGCTACTATCTTAACAAGACCATTTTCTAAAACGCGTTATCAGATGGAGTCGAAAGTTCTAATAAGTAATTGTTGATGGGATGATTTCTGGTTATATGTATTATTCAAACTAGCATTATGTCCGCGCAATATGGCGGAGACGAATTGTTTGTGTCTGATATCATGTCTGATTTTCAAAATATAAAGGTATGGTACCCGCGGAATGTGGTGTCAGCTACTATTTTCTCATCAACATATCCGTTTTCATTCACCTTTTTTTACTATCTTTATTTCTCTTTTTCAATCAACTCTTTAATTGAGTTCTATAATAAAATTTATAAAACAAAAACTAAGAAACAAATATGTAATTGTTAATTAATTAGAGAGAAAAATAATCTAGTTTTAGAAATTTTGTTTATGAGAGTGATTTAACCCAAATTAGATTAATTAAATTGTTAGTGTCATGTTTAATGAGTTGTTAAAAACAACTACCATAATTAGTTGAGATAATTGACTGAGCTATTGCTTTAAGAGTTTGTATTATTTGCATAAAAGCATGTAATACTTAAAATTATATAGTTTTAAAAATTTTAAGAGAAATAATGTTAAATACTTTATAAGATAGTATAGATAAATACGAAGCAGATGATATTGATGCTTAGTATATTTGTGAACACCTTAAGCTATGGGTGAGACTAGACATCTATATTTAGAACACTTGAATTGGTCTTATTACATGTTCTTGTTTGATTGTTATGATAGGGTAAATTCAAGCTTTTAACTTTTTATATGTCTCGGGTTATGCACAACATTCACACCATGCTAAACTGATGAGAATGTGATAGCTAAATTGTGACTAATATTCGGATAGGAGAATTGCATCTTTATAAGTTGATTTCTTCAAGTTTTGTAAGATTATAGAGGATTAATTCAAGTTTAAGGTATGTTTGATGATAAATTAAGTAGTTAACTCTTTATAAGTTTAAATACATAGTGTAATATGTGTTTATGATGAGAATTGTTGGTAAATTGATGAAGTTATGCCTAAAAACAATTACATACGCTGTAATTAGTGTTGGGATACACTATTAGAGGCATTGATGTCAAAATTGAAGACAAAATGGTCAAGAACATAACTGTTTGAAACTGTACATTGGCTGTGTACGAGGCCTACATGACCCGTGTAGGAAACGGAATGTCGTGTAGCTAGGCCGTGTAGGCCATACACGGCCGATGTAGATGTACACGTCCCATGTAGGGCCCTAACCTACACAGGTCATGTATCTCATTACCTGGTCGTGTAGAGTTATGATACATGACCCGTGTAGAGGTACACAGTCGTTTATGACCAAATTTAGCGGCATAATGCTTAGAACTTATGTATTCAATTGCTTATGTGACTAGGATTACGTGTTGATAATTAGCAGAAGTGAAGTATTCATTTCGTAACAGTTTAATCAAGGTGAGTATACTTGATGCCCAATTTTATATGTGATGTATGTATGCATACTAAGTGCTTATCGAATGATCCAACATGTTATATGTATGTATGCTTTTATTAAGTTATTATTTGCTTGGCGCCAGATGTGACTAGGGGATCAGTATTTGTTATTGATCGTGGATCTAAATAGGTAATGCGTACTTGCTTGTACAATGTGGTAATTGAGTATGCTCACTAAGCTTTCGCTTACAAGTTGTTATATTAATATTTTTCAGGTGCTTCTAACAAAGATAAAGAAAAAGCTCTGGTGATTTGATTCGTAATCATAGCTCCCATTTTGTTAAATACAAATATGTTATTTGAAACAATACTAGTTTGATATTATAATTTATTGAAGTATGAAGTTGTCTTTTGTAACTACAGTTTAGTAATTATTTTGTGAACCATAAGTAAACAAGATTTTGATGTTTATAATTATGACTGAAATGCTATTAGTATATATATTTTTAAAAAATATTGGGATTAAACTTGTAAAACTAAAGGATTAAACTTGTAAAATTCTTAACAAACTAAATTTACAACTTTTGAATTTTGATTAATCAATTGACCATACGTGAAACCCAATAATAAGCCTGTACTTTATGTTGGAAATTTAATTTCGAAATCTTTTTTCTTTGCGAATAATATAAAATCATATTTATATTAGCTCCATCAACATAAATTGATTAGAATTATTACTACCATTCTTGTCAACTTGTCTAAAGTAAAAAGAGCCATACAAGCAAACATGTCCTTTGTTTCCTTACGCTTTTGAATTGAGCAAGTTATAATTCAACAAACAGATAATAGAAAAACGCACGTGCCTAACTTTGTTCTTTTTATACCTTGATCTTAAAATCCTCCAACGCTCCTTCATTGTAATCTTTCTTCTCTTCATAAGCTTTAAGAAATTCTTTAAACCGAAAGGCCCGATAAAGCGGATGATTTGATTCGTCGATAAGAGCTTCCGCAGGCTCGATGATGCATTCGGGCTTCGGATTGATAGAGTAGACAATTGAAGTTCGATTATTTGTTGAGTTTGTTATCGCTCTATGTTCAGGACTTGTTAACTTTCCATTGCTAATAACCTAATTCAGTCAACAAAAACTTTAAGATAAAATATAAAATGTATATTTAGAGTTGTCAAACAACTAGATTCGATAAATGAAATAAGAATAGATTTTGGGTTACATGGTAAGCTACTTGGTACTAATTATAGTAAAATTTTGGTTTTGACATGTTATTGAACCTCTTTTTATGTTAGTTAACAGTAAACGAGGAAAGATAGACAACTAAAGAATGTTTTAAACCAGTATCATTAAAACTAATACAGTATTGATATCGAACATGCACAGATGACACAATGTCGTTCATGTATTTGGTATCAGTATTATTGATACTGTAGGGAGGAATGGTATGAAACTTTTATAATAAAGTAGGGAGAAACTTTACAAATAGGAAAGGGATACGACCCCCTACCAGATTCGTTTTTATACTCACTTGGCATGATTTTAATTTAAAACCGGCTTTTTTTTTATTATTATTTTAGTTAAACAGCTCCATATTCACAAATAAAAATTAGTCAAACAATGATATTTGAATCTAGTACAAATAAAGCCGCTACAAAATCTTGTGGGACATGCAAAATATCCTTCATTTATTTCGGCGTAGACATTCACAAATTATCAATGCCAACAAAAGAAAGACACTAACATTATGATGAGACTGTCGGGAGAGAAACTTTATAAGTGCATGATAGGCTGTGATAGTTTATTTAATTAAAATATATTTAACTTGTTGCGTTTTGTTATTGTATATCGAATTTAAAATTTTTTATTATATATATCGAATATTTAATTTGTTGTTATTATGTTTATTAAATTTTTTATTACTTATACTAAACTTATATATTTTTCTTTTTCTATGTAACTAAAAAATAAAACACAGGCTACTAGACTCATAACTCAATTATTCGTCCAAAATGTAGTTTATTAATCTAGCGCCAGACACGTTTAACACTTCTTTAACCCATGTAAATCGAACACATTGTTTAACCCATTTATTTGAACTTGTCAAATGTCAAATGCTTAATTAGGTGGGTTAAGTGAGTTGTAAATGACTTGTGCCAAGTAAATTAGTGGTAGGTTCTTTATAATTAACTAACTATTAATTATAATTTTAGATAAGTTTAACACATTGGTTTTTTATCACCATATCCACAACAATCCGAACATAACATGTTTATTATATAAATTATGTGGGTCAAATATTATACTATTGAGTAACATTTCATACCAAAGTGACTTTATAATGTGTTTAAGAAGGGTTATGAGTTACTTAACTCATAGCCTATTGGTTTTGAGTTAAAATCTCATAATCGTAATCTTATGAATAAAGGCTCCCGGACTACTTTATTCATAGACAATTGGTTTTGAGTTAAAACCCCACAAACTTACATATATAACGTAACATGACCCTATTCTTACTGAATCCTAACTTGTTATTTATGTCTATTGTTCATGTTAGGTTTCGTGTGGATGTAAAAAATTAAGGACCCAAGTTTAAGTCTTATGAATTATGAAACAAAAAGTTGAAAAGTAGGTAAATACCTGGGCCTGGTGACCAAGAATAACAACAAAGGCATTAGGAATGGGCCGAACACCATGCCATTCTCCATCTTTATAAAACTGAAGCCCATATATTTCATCTTGAAGAAGAAAGGTGATGAGACTAGCATCGCAATGTTTTGGTAAGCCCAATGCCGAACTTGGGTCGGGGCATGGTGGGTAATGATTCGCAGAAAACAATTGGGCCCCAGTAAGCCCATCTCCAAAATACCCGAGCCCAAGCCCAAGCCCTTCACATATTAGCTCCAGGATTCTCGATGATAAATTACCTACTTGAAGTGAATTTTTCTCAACAACTTTTCTACAAAAACAAAAGCTAGATGTTAAAAATTAGAACCATAAATCTAGTTAGTTTTTAGCACATCATAAAAGTATACAGATAAGAGTAACTTAATACAGACCGATATCTAGCGAGCTTTTGAGGCCACAAGTGAATGAAGTCTTGAGTTGGATGGCAATGGTGTCGTAAATTATCTCGCCACAAATGAATCTTTTCGTTCTCATAGTCGTAGGTGCTTGTATAGAGCCTACACTTCTTACTCGGATCTTCTGAGTAAACACTTGCCTTGTCCTCATTCGGCAGAGCAAAGAACTCCTTCACTACACTCATAGTGTTGCTCAACAAATCACTATCAACTCCATGGTTGATTACCTGGTTTCAAAAATATTGTCACAAATATGGACTACATTGGCCGTGCATTCGAAGACGAAAATCAAGCAAGAAACACCCCAGATAAAATTATCTAACAAAACTCAGTAGATTCAACTGAACCCTCAACAATAAACATGGTGAAACTCGGTCTTATTCATAATAAATAGAAACTATAAAACCTGAAACAATCCAAAGTCTTGACACGCTACAAGAATTTGTCGAACTGCATCATTTGGGTCACGGGCAAGGACGTTTTCGAGGTTGATGACGGGTAGGTTGTCGCAAAATGTGACGGTTGAGTCTCCGGGTCTTGAATCGATGGGGAAAACATAAGTTTCTGGCAAGGATTTGACGGTAGAAGACCAACTTGAAAGTAGTTTCTCCATGCTTTTGTTTGATGAGAGCTAGCTAGCTTGTGTGGTCTAGAGCCTTAATTATTAAAGGTAAAACTAAAAGTCGTTGGTCAATGCTTATTTTAAGATCGTGTTTATGATTTTTTACTCGTTTAGCTATATATTATATGACAAAAGGGAATCTTGATCTAAAATCATAGTCGATGTGAAGATGAAGTACCAAGTACGTACTTAAAATTATAGTCTAATTTTTTTACTGATATATCATTCAATAGTAAGAATGTAACTGGAAATTCTTATATACATTTTAAGATTTTTTTTATTAGTATAGCATTTTAAGTTGCTCAGTTTTTCTTAATAAAAAAGGTTGGCGGATTATAGATTCTAGTGTAATGATGTGACAAAGTATATATTAGTGTAATGGTATGTAGCGGAGAATATATTTGAAGAATAAATTGACACCATACTAGCTAATGAGATGTTTCGTTATGCAGGAAAAAATAAGGCTACTCGATCTTTAAAGTTGATTTCGAGAGGGCTTTTAATAAATTAAATTAAAATATCTTGTTGGATCTTATTTTACAAATGGGCTTTGATGAAATTGGATTAATGGTTCTCCTCGGATGAATTCTATATATGAAAAGAGGTGTGTTAAAAAGGGGTCCCTCTATCCTTTTCCATTACTTTTAGCTAGCAATGTCAATGGAGGTACTGGAATCCCTGATGAAGCGTGTTTAAAATAAAATCAACCACGTTAAACTTTTAGCTAAGTTGTGTTTAATAAAGTCCATATAAAAAACATGATTCTGAAATTTTAATATCGAATCACATGTGATTCAGTATACAACCACATGTGATTGTAAAAACATAACTAGTTAATTATGAAAATGTCATCCCGTTCAAAATTTAACAATTCAATCTGAACCATTGATGGGGCTGATCCAAAAGCTAAGATTAGTCTCTCGGGACTATAAATTAAATATAGACTATATTAAACATTTCTTACTTTCAGATAAGTTAACTAATCTTTCTTTATTGCAATATACTGACGACAATGTCGTCTTCTTAGGCCAATGTTCTAAGGCAAAGTCTAGAAATCTCTTACTCATATTGAATCCAATCCGTGGGAGAGATATGGTTAGCATGTTTTATATAGGAACATCATCGCAACCCGTTCTCAATCTGACGCTTGAAACTTTTACTTCACAAGCCCATAACTCTCTCCTCTCTCTCATCATTCTTTTCTTTTCTTTATCTATATCCTCTCTACCTCTTTAATGAGTGATTACTTAATTAGTCCTTATAGAAATTAGATTATTTCACATTTTGTCTTTTAAGCTAAAATGTTACACACTTAATTCTTCAATCTGTTGGTTGAAGCTTTTATTTGGTCTCTATTGTTTACACTTTTCTTTAGGTTTACTCCTTAGCTTTGAAAAAAATTCTTGGATGGGCATTACTGTAGCAAAATTATTACATCCACATTCTTTTAACCATTAATACTAATGGCGCGGGTGTTAAACATCTTAAAATGACCATTTTACCTTTTTGTAACATTACAAGCTAAAAACCTGATTTTTAAATAGTTTCACATAGTCCTTTAACCTTTTTCTTAAATAATTTACTATATAAACCTAAATATTTCTTATTATATTTTTTAAGATTTTTCAATAATTTTAATATATATATATATATAAAATAGTAAATATTATAATTTATTTTAACTATTATTATCATTATTTTATTTTCGTATCTTTAATATGGATCGTCATACCCTGTTATGGTACATCACCTTTCATAAATTAGTGTTATAATACACTATTATATATTATGCTCAATTTTTTTTGTTTGCCATTTTTCAACAAGCAACATTATTTTTATTTCTTATTGATATAAATACCTCTTTAATGTCAAACTTTATTAATACACCTTGTCTTTTTTTCAATACTTGTTAAATGACCTGTTTTTTCGACGTAACATAATTATTTTTGTCTTAAATATAATATTGATAGAAATATAAATTTCTTCTTATGGTAGCGGCAACCTAGCTTTTTAAAGTTTAAGACCACTTCGAATTGTTAGTGTGTTATAATTTCCCATTTTCACTTAGATTATATAATATGATTGATTCACTTTTGTCCGGTTTAAGAGAAAACTAAAAGTATGTTTTTGAATAAAAATAGTACTAATTTTTAGTTAATTATGATTTATGAACCTGTAAATACATTTTTCGCTCTCTCTTACTTTGATCATAACATTTCCACTGGAATATGGAATACTTGATTGTAATTTACAGCAAAAAAATGTTTGGAATATTGAATTAAGTAGAGCCATTGATCAAGTTAAGTAAAATTAACTAGATACGGTACCAGGTGTAATAAAATTAAAAGAATTTAATAAAAAATTTAAATAAGCATTCAAGTTGGAAACATTAACAACATAATTCTAAAACATTTATATTAATATTGAATAACTAGTGTCAGGTGGTAACATTATATAACTAAACATCATATACAAAAAGATACGATCGATTGGGTGACCTCTATTTCAGGAATTGAAAAGAACTAAACTTAAATATATATGGAGTGTTTTTTTAAAAGGAAAACAAGATTATATTAAAACTCAAACATCAGAATACAAATACAATGGAGTCATATACCATCTGTGAGGTACAGAATGGAGCAAGGAAAAAACAGAGCTGCACTAAATATATATGGAGTATTTATTAATTAATTAATATTAGATTCCTAAAATGAGGTTTGTAAATGAATTTCGCATGCATCAAGAAAGGGATATTGTAGACAGATAAATTAAGAAATAAAAATAATGTTTATCGTTGAAAAATGGTAAACAAACAAATTAAGCGTATTATATAATAATGTGTTATAACACTGATATATGAAAGCTTGATGTACAATAACGGGGTATGACGATCCATTTTAAAGATACTAAAATAAAATAATAATAATAGTAAAAATAAAATATAATAATTACTATTACATACATATATATAGTAAAATTACTGAAAAATCTTATAAAATATAATAATATATATTTAGGTTTATATAGTAAATTATTTAAGAAAAATGTTAAAGGACTAAATGCGAATCTATTTGAAAACCATAGGGACTTAGCTTGTAATGTTAAAAATGGGCAAAATGATCATTTTAATATATTTAATACATGCGCCGATGTAACAAATTTGCTACAATAAGGACCATCCAAGTACTTTTTAAAACTAAAAGACTGAACCAGTAGAAAACTGTAGGGATGGCAAAAAACCCCGTACCCGATGGGGAACCCGTTCTCCGACCCCGATTTGACCGGGGAATCCCCGAGTTGACAGGGGATGGGGATGGGGATTCCCCGAACTTAGAAACGGGGATGGGGGCGGGGATGGGAATACCTCAATTCCCCGACCCCGACCCCGAACCCGATCTTATTATATATATATATATATATATATATATATATATATATATATATATATATAATATTTAAAGTAAATTTTCTTATATAAATATGCATTTGTGTCAAATCTAATATTTTTTTTACTTTCATATGCATATTAATAAGATTGTTTTTTATTGGAATACGATTTATAAAACATAGAGAAAAGAAAACTAATATGATGAAATTACTAATATAGTTTTTTGTAAAATCGTCAATGAAAGTATTATAAGCATCTTTCATGAATATATATGTTAGAGAAATTATCTATTTGATCTATATTATTATGTGTATTATAGAACGAATAAGTAAATATATGATGTCTTTTATCAAGAACATTGCATATCTAACGAAACTATTAAAATACTTGATTGATTACATTTTGATAACCTGTTGGGAGGGTTAAGTTAGATTTGTAATTATAGTTTTGTATGAAAATTCTGATGTACATTTATTTAGAAAAATCGACTTTGTAGATGGAGAAAATCCCCGATTCCCCGCGGGGATCCCCGAAACCCTACGGGGATGGGGATGGAGATGCAAGTCAATTCCCCGACGGGGATGGGGGCGGGGATGGGGACTGGAGGTGGGGAACGGGGATGGGAAGAGCAATCCCCGACACCCCGACCCCGTTGCCATCCCTATAGAAAAGTGTATACTGCATAGAACAATTCAGTAATTAACTCTTTATTTTAATAATTAAAGTACTAATATTGTGGGATTTTCCAAAATAAAGAACTAAGTTTGCAACCTTTTGGTTTAAATGACCAAATATAAAATAACCCCGATTGTAAGATGACCAACAGTGTAATTCACTCTAACTTTTATTTAACAAAAATGATTTATCCTCCTACTTTTTTCTCCTACTTCATTCTCCTACTCACCACAACATGATATGTGTACTCCACTAATTCTCTTTCTTCATCTCCTCCATTGAATTTGACACTTGTATTGATCTTGTGAGTAGAAGGATAAGTAGGAGTATGAAGTAGGAGGATATATCATCTCTCTTGAGTAGGAGGATATATAAGTAGTGTTGTTTGAGATGGATGTGAGGGTTTAAGTGTTGGAAGAGGGATGCAAGGAGAAGATGATATGACAAGTGAAATGACATGGTTTGTATGGATGAATATTGATAGACGAATGATGAAGGTATGTCAGTGTGTATCGGACTTGTTAGTCTAGTCTCTTTTTTTAATTGATTCGATTAGATAAATTTGTATAAAATTTGCCTTAAAAAAGACGGATTTGCAACAAGGCCACCTACTATCAGACCTTCTTAGCTAGACTGAGACTACTGATATATGGACGAAGTGTTGCCACCTTAGCCATATTGCAAGGCAACTTTAGCACTCCATATGCCGTAAAACTTATTTGATAGGTTTCATATACTTCTGTTAAATGTTTCTAACAAGGTCTATCATGCCCGCGCGTTGCGCCGGGTTAATATTTAAATGATCAAATTTATATAATTTTAATTTATATATAGTTTTATAGATAAGATGGTTGCTCGAAGGTAGTATACATACATATTATTTGTTTGATAATATGATCTACGAAGATAAAAAATAGAGTTGTTTTTTTAGCAAACTGTAATTTCTCAAGTAGTTAACTAAACTAAAAATTAGTTGTCCAAAACTTATTGGAGGCACGATTGTTTCTTAAATAAGATCGGAGCTTGTCATAAAATATATGTAAGTATGTACTTTTGAGATTGCGTATCTCATTTCATTTATCAATATTTTTAACCTTAGATTATTACGCTCTTTTGATTGCTTTTAAAGTTGAAGACCATTTCTTTTAACATATCAACACGTCTACATTTTTCGAAGATTTTTTTGTCTTTTAATTACTTGTAAAAAAATTGATAATGAAACTATAAATTATGTTATGAGGTAAATGTAATCAAATACATATTTAATAGTTATAGTAATAAAAAAGTGATAATGAAAATATAGATAATGTTATAAGGTAAAATGTAATCTTACAAAAGTTAAAGGTGAAAAAGAAAAATATATTAATGGAAGAAAATTAAAACTTGAAGGTAAAATGTAACTTATATATATATTAAAGGAGGGAAATAAAAATTTGTTAAGGGGGTAAAATGAAAACTGGAATGAATAGTATATTTTCTTTGTAAATTGATTATATAGATAATAATCCTCATATTTAGATTAATATATATGTTAAAATCAAAAGAGGTGAGAAAATGAATAAATTCTATACGTTACCATATAGCGGGTGGGACAAAGAACGAAGTTTAAAGATTGACTGGGATTGAAATATACATTTCTATTTTAATCGGCTCAAAGGGATGTATGATCTAAATCTAAACAAAATTTTTATTTTTTAAAGACTGTTAAGGAATTTATAGACGCTCTCAAGAGGTTACCCACGCCAATAATCATACGAGTCCCCCCTTGTAGGGGCAAGCTAGCAATTAATCAATTATTATGCTACTTCCTTTAACTAGATTTCCCTATTAATTTCATTAAAATAACCCATCTTTCTAATCACCCCCGAACATAAAAACATTCAATCTCATGATTCTCCATCAAACAACTATGTGTTCTTTGGAGCAACAAACAACACCCAGTTACAAACCAACTCACAATTGAAAGCTGCAAATGGATTTTAGTCCTGTTCACATACATGTCTACAAATCTGACCACCGGTCCATCACAAACCACCAGAACTCCACCTACAAACAGTCAGCAACAACCGCCACCGGATTCCCGCTGCTAGCCATCGTGATAGCGTGCATCACTGTCATCACTTTCTTGATACTTAGCTACTTCTTCATCACTAAATGCTGCTACCCCTTAACCCAATTGTTGATGACTCGAACCTCCGCCTCAGAAGAACCACCGTCAATCTACTCCACTCCGACATGGCAGATTACCGGGCTCGACGAATCACTAATCCAGCAAATACCCGTTTGTCGGTATAGCAAAAGAGATGGTGACAACAAAAGATTATACATATGTGTTGTGTGTTTGAACGAATTTCAAGATTCGGATACATTAAGAGTTCTTCCTAGTTGTGAACACGGCTTTCATTTGCACTGCATTGACATTTGGCTTCGGGACAACCCCAACTGCCCGATTTGCCGAGTGAACATCTCGGGTGCAGCCCGGTGTCCAACAGACACGGTTGTCCCAAATTCTTCACCTCAAGATCCATCACTGGTCCATAACAGCCCAACAAGCAGCGATCAAGATTTTGTTACAATTGAATTGGGTGAGGAGTCGCACGAGCCAAGAAAGTGTCCAGTTGATTCGGTAGTTAACCAAGAAAGTGTGAAAGAAGAGCAGCTTGTGATTCAACCCATTAGGAGATCTTTCTCCATGGATTCTGCAGCTGATTGTCACGTATACTTAACAATTCAAGATATTATAAGGAATCATGAAGAAGCTAGCAGGACAAAGAAACCTTTCTTCTCGTTTGGACATACAAGAGGATCTCGAAGCGCTATTCTTCCTCTCGAGATTTAGTTAGTTGAGTGGTTGATGTCGTGTTTTCATTTATTGGTCCGTTTCGAGTTGCTGCAAAATATATTACATGCTCATTTTTCACTTACAAAAACAATTGGTGACACCCATCTCAATTGCAATACAGTTTTGATTTTGCGCAGTCAAGGGTGTCACTGGTTGTTTCACATGAATTTCTGTAGCAAAAGATATTAGAGCCGTCACAAATTTGCAACGCATTTTGCACTGCTATGGTTAAAAGATTATATTCACGATTGTTTATTAGAAATTTAGAACCACCTATCAATTTATTATGTTTTTATATATATACTAATAAGTTGTTTCTATTTACATTATATTTAGCTCAAGGTTTTACATGTACACCTTGGTGACCTTCTAATGCATTTATAGAAGAGATGGAGGGTAATGTCATTTATACATCTAGGTAGTTCGTTGGTTATTACACTGTTATCTTACAATATTCATTGTTTATTACATAAGGTCTGAATCGGTAAGTAAACTTTGGGTCTGGTCCACAAATGAACTTTAATTCGGATTGTAGGTATGACCTACGTCATCACTAATACATCCATGTATAGTAAAAACCAAGAATGTTTTAAGAGTTTTCATGCAAAAGATTAGATTTCTTCAAAAGTTGAAACGGAAAATAATCTACACTCGAATGATAATGAAACCAAATACCTGGACATTCCCGCGAAGAGCTCTTAGAAAGGCGTTCCTTGTGGACTGTGCGAATCTGTATCATATAAATTATCAAAAGTGACATTGAAATCATCTTCCTTTATACTCCACCCAAACGGTCCGTCTTGTTCTCGAGTATCATGGTGTTCATAATAATATTTGTTCTTATGGAAGTTTGGAGGTTCAAGCTAGTCCCTAGTCTCAGGGCGGTCCTAGCCACTAGTGAACCAACCCTTCCCCCAGGCCCCACCAGTGGCACCATGTAGCTTGAGCCGAGTTCCTTAAGTCATGTTGTAGAATGGTTCCAGAAGTTGAAGCTTCAAGATTGCTCCCGATTCGATTCTCAGAAAAAGCATGCCAGTTCTCATCAAACGGGTCCCGGTTAGATTCTAAATCAGGCGGGGCCCACATATTCGAACTGGTTTCATCTTCTACTTCAATAGGCCCTGGCTTGATGTCACATGGACCATGCTGTTGATGATGATGATGTCATGTATCATACCTTAAGGGTAATCTTTATGATCAAGATCAACAAGCCATCTATAATCAAGCTGATAAAAAGCTTTCTGAATGTTTTTGCTTCCATCCCTAGAAAGATGGTTGTTCTGCTTACCTTGAACTGAAATTAAACGTCCTTCTGTATATGTTTGGATCCCACAATGAGTAGCTACATTGAAAGCTGATAAAAAAAATTTATGAGACAACATAAACTCAACACCTATCAAGACAAACTAGAGATAGAACGATGGGCCAATCAGTTAACGGGTCAAAATGGCTTTAGTTAGAAACAATCGACCTTTTACTACAGGGCGGAAGGGTTGACCCATAATAAATATATTAGCATAATCCAAATCTTTGAACATAAAAAGATTCAGGATGTTGTATGCATTAAAAATAAACTTCGGTCGAGTTTTAATCCAATTTACATGATCTCTGTCCCAACTAAATTTTTCGATTTGACATGTTGGAGAAACACAACCCAAATAAACTCATTCATAAATAAATGATCCAGCTAAGTCGATTCTAAAACAAATATTGCAAAGAAGCATATTTATACACATACACACACCAGTATGGTACCAACGTAAAGTGAAGACAAACAATTTTTGTCTAGTAACATGTTCGTTTAAGTGCATTTCACCCTTGAACGAATTTAGAGTTTAGTAGATGTGGTTGCGATACATTGCAATAACAACAAATACTCAAATAGCTGGGTTACTCTTCTATTAATGAATTGATGAACTAAAATATATCAAGCAATGATTTTCCGAAACTCGCCAATATGGTGAAGTTATATATATATATAAAAGAACACAAATTTAATATATAAGATATATAATCTATCAATCAATCTTACATTTTCTTCACTTTTTTAAACCTATACTCATTTTAACCTTCTTGGCAAATCACACACCTAAAACAAATATTATATTTTAGAAATCAATTGATTTAAGTGTATTATTGATTTATAATTAGTTGTGGTAATTAATAGAAAAAGTAACATCTAGAAACAATAATTGCTAAACATAAAACATTAAATAAACAATCATATGATAAACTGAAATAATTAGAGACATAAAAATGTATTAAGGAGATCGATTGCTTTAAATGAATCATAAATGTACCAATTACAATAAAAATGTAATACTTACCTTTTAAGAGGTTAAGTCTTTTTTCGACTTACAAACCTGCAAAGGTGACCGACACCTTCAACATTCACAGTGAAGTCTGCAAAGAACTTCAATATGTCATTCATATGCTGCACCAAGGATTAAGGTTGTCAGTCCCCAAAATTTTGAACCTTTATTTGTAATAATCTAATATTATAACATTGGTAACTCCACTAATCCCATCTTGCCATTATTCTAGGAAAATTAGCTCCTGTGTATAGTAAAAAATCCAACAACAAAACCCTGAAACAACCAAGAACAGGAAGATGGTAATACCTTGGGACTATAAAGATAAGCATGTATGGAGTTAGAAATATTGAGGCCATCTCCTCCAACATCATCTTCCCAGTGTACTGCATACCACATGTCCAACATATAAACATCATGCCATTGGAACTAAGTAATAATAAGAGTTTATGTCCATAGAATAGTAACCAAGTTTCATTTATGGAGTAGATGCTACATTTCTTAATCAAAAGATTCCTAGGATTGATGATCAATCCAAACATTAGTAAGGAATTGAAACTATCAAACTGCGTAGATACATGGTTCGCTAATTTAATTATAACTTTGGTATATGAAATTATTGTTTTATCTTCTGGTTTGATAACTTGGCGTCAAATCTTTAGCAACTACTAGTATCCACTTGAGGTGACAGTTCGACACACTTACTTGTGAATGGGTTGCTGGGGGTTAAATTACATCTCAAATGGGTCTAAATATAAAAAAGAAAGCTAGAAAGGAAACAGATCAACAGGGTTCAAATTCACCCGAAGTCGTTTGTTAAGGCACACAACCTGTAAATCATTCTATTCAAAGATTTTAAATTTCTATTGTGATACTATCGTTTTTATAATATTTAAGAAAACTAACCAAACCAGACCCACTCTGTTATGACCCGTACTTAAGAATGGCCTATTTCAACAAAAACCTGTCTGACCCATTACCCGACCCACCATCTTGATGCCTCTAGTTCTCACATTTTAACTACGCCAAATCACAAATCCCAGCACTTTAGTTGCTTAAACTATTTAGGTGTGCTAAAAGAAGACATACCTGAAAAAGGGTTTCAAACACCATTAGCACAAACTCGGTGTTTTCTTTCCCACACCATCATCTAGGATGATAATAGAATTGTTCAGCATGTCTTAGAAAAGATATACTAGCATGAACACTACAAGAGATGGAGAAAGTAGAAGCATTGCAAGCCCAACTACAATTAGTGTTTTTTTTTTAAGTCTTGCGCTTGGTGACAAAGTTTCTTTTAGTACAGAAGTTTTTACAAAAAAAATTTGAACGATATAGCATCAGGATTGAAAAATATAAGACACCAATTTGCCAAACAATTATGTTTATTAAAGGGAAAGATCACAAACCTATCAAACATGGTTTGCAAAATACACCAATTTAATGTCCATTCAAGGGTCTACGTAAGGATTAGACAATTTGTGTGCCCTTTGGACCTCTCTTGGAAGTGAGACCAACACCAAGGACCCGTTGAGAGACTGGAAAGGCAATCACCCCTTTGTGTAGCATTTCAATCAACTAGTTTTCTTTTCTCATCATTCGCATAACAATATTATGAGCTGAAAGATCTTTGACTACACATAATTGTCCGGAATGTTGGACTTGAACAACCTTCTCAAAAATTGATGACCATGGCATAGTTTGTATCTCATTGTCTTTTACACCGAGACTGTCAATAGTAAAAGTAGATAGATAAGAAAACCGGTTGACGTATATAAACAAATCGTTGAAAGATACCTTGGTGACTACTTAATTTATACCTGTTCATGTAAAATTTACGGATCTCTAGTGCATCCTTCAATTGTGCAAAAAAACCTTAGGAAACAGAAGATCAAGTAACTTGACGTCATTCACTCATTCCCAAATAACCAAGAATCAGAGCTTTTACAGCTGTCAGAGGGGTCAAAGGATGTTGATGAAGAGTTTCCTTAGCCAGATCACACGACTTTTTTCCAGATTCAACTGCATCCATCCCACATTTTACATTTCTAAATCTATGCCAATTAAAAATTAACAGGAAAAAAGCCCGGAAAATTTTGAAAAAAAGCGAGGGTAAGGAGTTCAAAACTCCACTTATGATTATGCACCGCAAGCCTTTCCCACAATAGTAGTTATAAACCTCTCAAAGAAAATATAAGATCCGCAATTGGTTCTACTTAATAAAGCTTTCACCATTTAGTGCTTTTTGGTAATCAGACAATTCGATTTCAGATGGCACGTCAATAAGCAATCTTGTTGACAAAGATGATTCACCAAAAAATTTCTTTTTCAGATTACTGAGAATTATGCCCTCTTTCTGTCAACCACTACGCGAAACAGGCAGTCCATCCCCAAAGAATTGAATGTTGCAGCAAAACTCTGACAGAAATGTGTCAGGCAACAATGAAAATCAAGAAATTAAGCAAAGACCAAAAAGAACAACAATTAAATGCGTCAATATCCCCAAACCCCATTTCCTACATGCATCTTTAACAATGTTCTTTATTTCTCACCCCAACTCCATAACTTCAGTATCGATCTTTTAACATGATAACTTGTGAAAGAAAGTCCTCTACAGAACAAGCAAATCAAACATACTTACATGGATTAGAATAATGAAATATACTGGATTGGTGGCGGTGTGGAAATATTGTCACTAAGAAGTTGGGACCAAGATTATGCGGTGTAAATATCTAGGTTATATCGATTTCTCAAAAATAACTTCAAGAAAATCAAGAACACCTACTGACCTACACATGTATACAAAATTTATATTGAAAATGATAAACAAATCAAAGTTACAACTCAGTAACAAACATATGTGATATACAAGTTACTCTATACATATTCAACGCATTATAGAAAGAATCGACTAAGGAGATAATGAAACGTCTTTATCAACTATAACGGCCAACTGATATTTAACGAAAAAATGTACCAACATTATTTCTTGATGATTCGGGTAATATTCAGTTAAAAAGGAATAAAACAAGCCCCACTTTAGTAGCAACAAATAATCAAACAGTTTGTGTGCATTATTCTTGGAATCTCAAAAATCAAACTTTAGTCAAGTTTACCTGTGATAAAGCCGAAGAAATAGACCGCCTTTTGCCCAGTTTTACTTGGATCAAGATTTAAATGTTATATGATGAACTCCAGAACAAAGAACCGATATTAAAATCACAGAACCTGAAGTAGGATTATGACGAAAATAACAAGGATATTGGGACGGCGGAAGAACGGAGAGCAAAGTAAGTAGACGTGGGCTTGTGAATTGTGATTGCGTGTGAATGAATTTACCTTTTCTTGTCTGTTTCTACTTGAGTTTGAGATGTGGGGTCTAATTGTTCGCTACTTCTCGTCTTCTCTCTATATATTTCTGTAAAACCAAGTGCAATATATATCAAAGACAAAGAAATGACTTGTGTTTAGGGGTAACAAGTCAGGATTTATTGTAACAAATTTGGATTTTGGAAGTTGGTCAAAGTTATCTCACAATCATTAACATTAATAGTATACTTTTAAATAATTGTCTAACTTAAACATAGTTTTTATATTTTTTGATTTTATAGATAATAAAATTCGTTTATACATAACATATACAAAATATTTAACAACAGATGGTATAAGTTGATAATATATATTATTATGTATAGATAATTTTTATTATGTATAAATCATTACAGGGGGCGGAGTAACTACTGGGTGGCAGTAACATTTTTATAAAAATCAGTTTTATATGTTAAAACATATCATCACATGATAATCACATACTCCTTTGAATTTTAGGCAGTAAGATTCTTGGGAGATGGAAGCATATTGTGAGTGGAGTATGGTACTTTGACTTTATATTTATCTGAAAGCTTTTCTATATTTTGAGTGGAGCATTGCTTATTTATTTATTAGAAAGCTAGGCTAGATGTTTAAATGGAAAGGTTTTCAAAATACAAGTTAACAATAACCTCATGTTCAAGTAAAAGTAAGTGTAGTACAGTTCATGAAGAAGTAGATTTAAATGATCTTTTATGGCATCTTCATGGTCATAACGTTTAATTACATTATGAAACCACTAAATATATTTTCTGAATCCGCGACTAAATCATTACCTATTTAAATAGGATCAAAGATACATCTTGAACTATAAACATGTGCCTTCCCCCGTGGGTCTTACGTTAACCAATTAATCATAAACATGAGCGACTCAACTACATGTTCTGATAAATATATATGTTTCACTAATAGTCTAATATGTAATATAAATTTAAAGATATTGGATGTGTTTGGTAATATACTTACAGAAAATTATAGGATAGGAAATTAGGATTGTAGTTTTCTTAATCCCGGCCTTTGTAGGTGTTAAAATGTTTGTTGAGATTATTACGAGCCCACCGCCCGCCCGTCATAAATCACCTTCTAAATTAAGCAAAACTGAATTCTGGCTTCGATTTCGATGGGAGTTGTAGTTCACATTTCAGCATGCCCAGCCTTACGCCCCAGCATGACCATCACCACCAAACGCTGTCGGCCGCCTACACCATACAGTGGAATCTCATCCGGTGTCTCTTGCTTCATTTAAATACGTACGTTGTCTGGTTCGTTTATTTTCTCAGTAAATCACACGGATAGGATGTTTTTATTGTCACTTATCATCTCTTTTATATGTCCATAATCGCACTTCTTTATCTTTAATTGGCATTTACTTGGTCACGAATTATGAAGGATCTTTTTAGTACGTGTTAACATAATTTAGATCACGTATATTATAAAACTGAGGCATAGATTTCGATCAGCTGAACAAGCTAGTGAGAACATCCTAGTCTCTACGAATGACAATCTATATGCATTATGTACCCTTTCCAAGAAATTATATATGAATTTGTACTTTTGGTGTTAGACACACGTTTCTTGTTTGCACGGGTTTTGTGTTCGACATTGGCATAATATTGTTTTCATGTTTGATTATTGGCAACATATTTCATATATACAATCAAAAAAATAGTATCAGTGGTTTTTGCCACGTGCTTAATTAATTCAAGTTGACTGACCTACACCTTTGATTTTGTAATACTAAAGTCACCTACCTTAGTTGATCACAAAAGTCAAAACTTTCCATTGACTTGTGATGGAGAATAAGAAGCATATAATATGAAACTCATTTAAGACACTGTCTAGCTAAATGTTTGAAGTTCAGTCATAAGAGCTTCACAGGAGAAGTTCATCAGTACAGCCATATTGTATACATGTCAAAAAGTTTAAAATTAGAACTAAATTTGCAGGACCATACTTCTACTCTTACCCTAGTATCCATGCATACATTCAACTGTGTTTTGGTTGTAAGTGTATGTAGTATACTTATTTTCTCTTGCCTTCATAGAATTTGCTGTAAGCATGAATACCTGCAAATTAGTAGTTTCATGACATATTGACAATTTTGTTTCTTCACAGGTCCTTGAATATGTATGATAATCTTGGAAACCCATACACAGCAAAGTCCTTTTGAAAATCCTATTTTATGGTGCCAGCTCAGGACTAATCAGAGGTTGACTCGGTGCATATGGAGAAAAAATCTTAGGTTTGCGTACATGCAGAGTAATGCAAGCAATGTTACAATAACAGTTTCATATGTTTAATAATTTTTGGATTGCATTTTAGATCTGAATGTTTTTATTTAGGTGAAGTTTAAGGGAAAAAAGGCACAGAATGGCCCCCAAAGCAATAGGAATAACGCTTCTTAAACATCAGTATCTAGTCTTAGAGGATTGCAGTTAGAGTATTATAAGGATCTTATATAGAATAATACTAATTACTTTGGCTTTGAATCACATATATAATGTAAATTGATACCTCGATTCGAAATTTTAATAATGAAGGAGCAAACAAAATCATGTCTTGCTACTCTATCATTTTCTGTGAATCTTGAGTTTGTATCATTACTTGTACAAAGTTTAATGCAAATCTTGCTGATGTTTGTCGTTTACACATCCTTATTGGATCTGAAAACATTTTGATAGCACATTTGGACGCAAAAATATGCTTTTGGATAGTTTTTAATTACTATCTGGTGTCTTTATGTTGCTTGCAGTGGTGTTTGTTTTGGATGATTATTGTGCTATTGTTTTTATCCTGTTGGAGAATAATTGCTCCAATTTGTCTAAAAACCGAATCTTCATGCTATGATACAGTGGGTTTCAACTTGTACTGCAACAGTTGTCCCGATTTAAATGTGCCTTTTTAAGTTTATTGTTGAGGATGTAATATGTCCTATTCAGTATTATAAGGGGGTTCATTGTAAATTCTTGTAAGTAAGTTGTTAGCAGATAGTTAAGTCGTTAGAAGGTAGTTTAGTGATTAGATATATATATTCGTATCATTTCTTTCTTTCAAGATCAATGGAAAGAATTATGTTCTTCTCCTCTACAAACTTTATCATGGTATTAGAGAGAATTTTTTGATTTCAGATTCTTTCCTCTTCTTATTCATTCTTGTTCTTTCATCTTGTTCTTCTCGTTTCTTTTTCTCGTTTCTTTTCATGGCTGACGAAGCGGTGATCATTGACAATAACGATGAAATGCAAATTCATCATGGAGATTCTTCTAGTAATTCATCATGTCTCATATGTTTGTCCTATTCTTCGTAAATCATCCAGGTCTCATGTCCCTCCTTCCTATCTTAGACAATATGAATGCCCACCTGCTATTTCTAAACATTGGTGTAATCTGGTGTCTTTTTCAAATCTTTCACAAATGAATCAGGCTCAAGCTATTCATTTATCTACCATTTCTGAGCCTAAATCTTATAAAGAGGCTGCTCAAAATCCTGATTGGGTTGCTGCAATGCAAAAAGAAATTGAAGCTCTTCAAGCAAATGATACCTGGGAACTATGTGATCTACCACCTGGTAAAAAAGCATTAGGCAACAGATGGGTTTATAAGGTGAAATTGAAATCTGATGGTTCAGTTGAAAGGTTAAAAGGCCGATTGGTAATTCAAGGGAATCATCAAAAACAAGGCATTGATTATTTTGATACTTTTTCACCTGTCATCAAAATGACTACGATAAGAAGTATCTTAGCTGTGGCAGCTTCAAATCAGTGGAATGTTCATCAATTAGACATCAATAATGCCTTTTTGCATGGGGATCTTGATGAGGAAGTTTATATGAAAGTACCGCTGGGAATTCCTAATCCAGATGGAAAAGTGTGCAGACTTAAAAAGTCCTTATATGGATTGAAGCAAGCGAGTCGGCAATGGTTTCATAAACTTTCAACTGCATTAAAACAACAAGGCTATTCTCAATCGAAAAATGATTATAGTCTTTTCATCAAACATTTTGATGGTAAAATGACAATTGTTGCAGTATATGTTGATGATATTCTTGTTACTGGTTCTGATTCTACAGAGGTTGTCAATCTTAAAAAATTCCTGCACAATGAATTTACCATAAAAGATTTGGGTAATCTTCATTATTTCCTTGGTTTGGAAGTTCATTCCTTACCTTCTGGTTTCGTTTTAACTCAACGAAAATTTACCCAGGAGCTGTTAGAAGAAACTGGATTTTTACAAGCTAAAGCGACTGTTACTCCTTTGCCTCAGAATATGTGTCTACATGATCAATCAAGTCCTTATCTTGAGGATCCTTCTCTTTATAGATCTCTCATCGGTAAGCTCAATTTTTTGACACATACCAGACCGGACTTATCGTTTGCTGTTCAAACTTTAAGTCAATTTATGCAAACACCTCAACAAATTCATTTAGATGCAGTTCATCATCTCCTTCGATATATTAAAGGAAGCTCTGGTCAAGGCATTTTGTTAAAAGGATCAGATGTTGTGACTCTTCATGCTTACTCTGATTCAGATTGGGCTTCTTGTCCAATATCACGAAGGTCTGTCACAGGTTATATCGTATTGTTGGGAGGATCCCCTATCAGCTGGAAGTCTAAGAAACAATCCACAATTGCTCGATCTTCTTCAGAGGCTGAATATCGAGCCATGGCACATGCGGCTGCAGAAGTAACTTGGTTGGTAAGATTACTCGAAGAATTGGGTGTACAGAAACTTCAACCAGTTACTCTTCATTGTGATAATCAATCTGCTCTTCATATTGCAAAGAACCCTGTTTTTCATGAGCGCACGAAACATATCGATATTGATTGTCATTTTACAAGAGATAAAGTCATGGAAGGCTTAATTCAGCTTAGTTATCTTCCTACTCATTCACAACTAGCTGATGTTCTCACCAAAATTATGCCTGCAGCTCAGTTTCGTTTACTGTTGTCCAAGTTGGGTATGTTCAATCCACATACTCCAGCTTGAGAGGGGGTGTTGAGGATGTAATATGTACTATTCAGTATTATAAGGGGGTTCATTGTAAATTCTTGTAAGTAAGTTGTTAGCAGATAGTTAAGTCGTTAGAAGGTAGTTTAGTGATTAGATATATATATTCGTATCATTTCTTTCTTTCAAGATCAATGGAAAGAATTATGTTCTTCTCCTCTACAAACTTTATCATTTATAAGTTCTGTTTCGTACTTATATTCCAAATTAAAGAAACCCTATGGGGTTTCACAGTTACAGCTTCTTTCTTTAAACTTTAACAGAAAGTAAACTACCATCCTACTTATTTTTCTTGGTGGAGTTATTCTCATAAGCAATTCTAGTTAATCATATAGATGTCTTCAGATATGTCTTCTAATCTTTCTCACATGGTAACTCGGTCTTTTCTGCAAAATGTGTTTAACCTGAAATCTGTGGTTGTTTAGTGCATGGTAATTGTACTATTCGATTCTAAGTGATTCAAGAAGCAGACAATTTTAATCCTACTTGCAAATCAGACTCTATCCAGTGGGCCATCATATTGGTCATCAAAAATGTCCCATTCAGTTCCATTTGATTTACAAAGGGGACATTTCTGATCCTACTTGCTAATCTGAATCATATCTAACTGTCAATTATATTTGTGATTATCATCTTATCAGTGAATCCAATAGTATTGCATGATTCTATATATGACACCCTGAAACTCTTCATTTGTTGCTTTCTTTGACTAGTATACTTGTTACTTTGTTAGTAGCCACACAGACAAGTTTTTTATTTTTATTTTATTTTTTATTTTTTATTTGGTGCAAGTATACCGAACAAGAGTGGCCACATTCTTTTGCAATGTAATGACTATATTTTGTTTCTGTTTTCCCCACCACCGTTGTGGTGCTATATCTTACATTCATGCCATGCACATAAATAAATTTACAAAGAATTTGATGCATACCAGAACTTCTACTATAGATTCATGTAAAGGGTATGGTGGTTTTCAATGCCATTTTACAAATTGACAACTATGGTTTACTTGGTGGCACATGATTGTAATAATATTTGTAATGATTTTTAAGGCTTTGTGGTTTGTTGTTTACCATTGTTCATTGTTCACAGATAGTCTATACTTCTCTGATTCATAATAATACAATACTATTTACAAGTCAAAGACAATGTGAAAAGCAAGCTGAAGGTTGTTCTATTCCCTTTCCTTCACCGGGTAAGTTTTACTTCACTATCATCCTGATCCTGCTACCCTTCATTTCTTTCTTCTTTACTGCTCAACTGCTTTCCTTCTTATCTCTGGGGTCACTGGTCAAAGAATCACCGAGCCAGTATCATGTAAACCCCCCATCTATATCAATGCTCCAGACCTGTATATTCCCTTGATGGCTGTTAATTCTGGCTTCTCATTAGGACTTCAAGGGAAGTAAGTATCAGCTTCAACATTATATATGTATATATATATATATATAGTGTGTGTGTGTGTGTGCGTGTGTGTGTTTGTGTAAATTCGGTAGGCTGGCCTCTATAGTTTCTTACCCCTATCATTATCCAAATTATATTGATGTTCACACAAGTCGCACAGTTGGCCGATACTGTTAATAAAGGACGTGTATGCTATTAGCTGTCCTCTTGTATGCATTGACCAGACGTGCATACTAAATATATGCACATGCATGAAGTTAAGAGTGCCCAAATGGGTGTCGGTTACAGTTCTAAAACGATAAACTTTCTTTATGGGTCGAAACAGGTACGTCTGGTTGGGTTGAAACACTTTCTCTTCAAAATTTTAATATCTATCTATATATAAGTAGTGTGTCAAATGTAATCACAAACGTAATACTGTTTCTATAATAACCTAGCCTTTTAGATGGAGCAAATTTGGATATTATATGAGTTTAAGATGCACTTTCGTCAATTTTCTACCGTTTGTATGGGGTGGGTTGATATGGAAACCAAGTTCAAAAAAATGTGGTTCTGTATGAATTTAGTTTGTCAAAAGGGATGAGTATTAATATATAGTGTTTACTGATGATCTAAATCTTTGAATATTATGATTTTGGAGTTTTCATGCATTAAAATATACTTTGGGGGACTTGGGACCTATTTCTTTTTTAAGCTTTTTTCTTTACTTATTTAACATGTTGGATACATTAGAGATTTAGAGATAGAATATTATAACTTGGATACATCCATAAGTAAATGGGTCAAAAAGGCCACACCACTAAATGAAATATTTGATTATGCAATGTCTTCTCAGCTATGTTTGCCTAACTCTAACAAGTATCAATTGACAGGTTTACCCCAGAAGCTCTGAACTGGCTGTTCATGAAGGGAATAGCTAGTTGGTTTTTTACAGGTTTCTCTTCTAAAAACTGTCATTGTTTTCACTGGGTGGTGCAGAGGCATTGTACGTAGCTTATGCTGGGTATGCTTTTAAAATAAGCACTTGAAAATAAAGAAATTGGTACTATATATCTGCTTTCTTTCAAAGCACAACCAACCATGGCCTTGCTTCATTAAAATGGTATTGTTCTTGATTTAAATACCATTGTGAAGAGCATTTTGAGTTCTAATTTGACGTGATGATCGATTACTGAAGAGATGAACCGGCCAAAATTTTGTTGTACTATATGTCCCGACTAAGCTCGTTATGAGCTTTCGAAATACCCATCCCGAGCATGTGGTGTTTGTTACACTATGGTGAGGGCTTTCCATTAGTTCCTGTGGCCTATGGGTCCGATGATAGTGACGAGCAGTTATTAACTTATTGCTATAGGGTGTTAGTGATATGTTAGTGATGTTGATGTAGCGGTTTGTGATGACAGTAATGTGTATCATATTGTTATTTTGTGTATTTGCCATAACAAAGTGAGAGATTTTTGGATTAGGTTACTTGGTAAATCTAATGAACATTTTTTTTAGATTAGTAGGGTTATTCTATAATACTTATACAATTAAGAAGTATACCTGAAGTATTTGTGTCAATGTAATTTTTTTCTGTAAAGAAAGTTAAATAAATCTAATTTGACAGCTTAAACGAAAATCTTCATTAAAGAATTTTTATTAAGTCTCTATATATTAATTAGCATAAATTAATGTACATATATTAATTAAGTTTACATCAACATCAAACCTCAAAACATCGGATCCCATGTGAGCGAGAGAGATCAATTTTGGATTCTTGTAAGATGAATCATGAGTGAGTTGACAATTTTGATGCTTTTGTTAGTATTAATTAATAATTATATATTAAAAAAAGATATATGTAACCACTCATATCAATCTTAATCTAATACATATCTTAATTAATTGCTTTCATCTTCCAACATTGTTAGCTACTAGCTAGTGATAATATATTATATTATATAAAAGAAAGATTGCTTGTAAAAGTTGATACCCTTTTTCATATCACATATTATTAATCTTTAGTTGTATAAGTATTTATTTTATTTCTATCCACATTATGTATTGACATATATACATATTATTTTTATTATTAATGAAGATATATATTTTCTTTTTAAAAATTGATTATTTTGGTTGTGAAAATTTGCATTTGTAAAAGTTGTACTGGAAAGGAACATGTAAAAAAGGTTGTTTGGGGTTGGTGGCCACTAAGCCTGGTAGTCGTAGTAGTAGTGGGATAAATATTACATCAACTCAATGGATAACACCTTTTTTATTAGAAAAAAAATCAGTAAACAAATTAAAGAAAAATCTAGGTTCTCGTGACAATGGTTCAAAGACGTAAGTTTTAATCCATGTTAATTAGGAGCTCAATTCATCACCAACATTTTCACGATTCCTCTCAATAATACCACATGCATCACGAGTTTGTCTATTCACTAAGACGAGCCCGTTTTAATGCTATTGCGTCTGTTTTTTTAATAAGAATTAGAAATCAAATTCTAGTACTTGCTCTTTAGCTATAAATTACTTGATTTATTTCATTCATAGTATATGTGAGATCAGACGATAAAGTCTACCAATAATTAAGTTACCCCTAATAAATGGAGTTAACTATGCAATATAGTTTTTTTTTTTTTTTGTAACTACTGAAATAAATAGATCGATTTTTGCTTTGTCAGTAAAGGGCTAAAATTAGTCCAAAACTAATCTTATTTTCAAAAATTATTAGTTGTAATTATAGGTAAATCTAGTCAATATTGAAACTAAAAAATTTAACCTTTCCTTTCATTTCAAATCTTCAAACTTTTAAAAGAAATGTTTAGAAAAGAAAACTATAACTATTCCTTTAAAATCATGTATCTTCTCTCATTTCTTTCCAGGTATTTTTTTTTCTTTTGGAAATAAAACTCTGAAACATAGTATTAGTAGATGGGTATGTAATTAAAAACATCTTGTAAAATATTAGGTATTTTATTATTTGTAAATAATCAGAAATATGAATACAAATTACTAAAATTTACTAGTGAACAGATATAAGCAATTTATTTACATTTTTAAATGTATTTTTTTAAATGATCACAAATACAAAGTCTTTGAATTTAGTAGAGAAATATATAAAAGCGATAAAGATGGACTCATAATCATGGAGGCTAAATAGTCACCCATTGAAGATTACATGTCACAGAAAAGCTAAGCTACACAATCTACTTTCTATCATTTTTATCAGGAAGAAAAAACAATCAAAAAGTATTGTCATTTAAAAACTAACTATTTTGATAAAAGTAGACAAAGAAGAATTAATGTTCATATTTTGGATAAATATATTAATATTCATGACACAAACTTTTGTTTGCTTGTCTTTTGCAAGCTCACCATGCTTGTGGTTTTACATCCTTTGCTGACTTTTGTTTTAGAAACCAAAATTTTCATATATATATATATATATATATATATATATATATATATATATATATATATATATATAACACTCTACATCTCATTATTTAATTAGTATGATATATAATAGCATTATAATTAGTTTTCATTTTATCGTTTAATACGAATCTTCATGTTTTTAACTATATGCCATTCTTGAACAAACATAGACCCGACTGTATATGATTGTGATATTTCGTAATTAATGGTAATTAATTAATAGTGAGGTTTACTATTTAATTTGAACTCAAATATATAGAATAATAACTATTCGAAACTATCATCTAGCTATTTCAAGTAGAGATTACTCTTCCTTCTCTCTATCTATTTCCTTTTCATTTTAATCTTATTCTATTAATTATAATAATTAATTAAATCCAAAATTTATTTCATAATATATATGAGTATAAATTAATTTTACATTTTCGCTCATTTACTTTTTTAAACCTTGCCTACTTTAAATCTCTTCACAAATTACACACCACTTGAAAAATATATTAAATTTAGAAATGAATTGGTTATATGTCATTGATTTATGACTACGTACTTACGGTAATTAATAAAACAAAGTTTCATGTAGAAATTTTAATTGCTAAACATAATATGCAATTAATTGTGTGGTAATGTATAAAACATTAAGAGTGGTATATTTGTATTTTTTGACAGGTTTATCATGTTTAAGTAGGGTACTAGGGTTAAAACAACTCCTGTCTAAAACCAGTTTAAAGAAGAATTACGATCAATTGTAAAACCACAAGTGTGACAGCTAAATTAGTTATATATGTTTTAGTTGGCCTCTTTTGTAATGTAATTAAGAAGGTATTTGATTAATACTTTGGGAAATGTACGTAAGTAAACAAGAATAAGCGTGTTCACAAGTAAGCATGCATGACCAATGCTTGCGATCAAGTAAATTAGAAAATAATTCAAAATAAATTGAAAAATCAAAAAACTAAACGATATCTTAGTTTCTAATTAAATTCACATACAATATAATATTAATAATTTGTGTTTATTTTAATTTGAGATATTTAGTTACAATCTCTACAATTTTAAAAATAAAAAAGTAAAAAGAAAAGAAAACCGGGTAATCTTTTAAATATTTTGTTTTTTAACTTTTTGTAAATTAACAATTTTCTTTGAAATGAACCTTTTAGAAACAAAAACAATGGATTATTAAAGTTTGAACGTATAATAATTCTGCTTCACTTTTTTTTAAACATATTTAATTTTCTGGGTAAATTTGTCGTGACTTCATGCATTTCCTTATTAGCGGAAAAAAAGGGGAACCCATAATCTTAAACAATGATTAAAGATCATTTACAATCATAATTGGATAAAACCCAAACATATCAATTTATTTGTACACTTTAATTTGTTGCAGACATCTTTTTCATAATTTTTAGTTTATAAATCGACTGTCGAAATTTTTAAGAGGTTATTGAAGAAATAATTTTCGAGAAAAGATAGTCTTTTCTAAATATATTATGAATAAAAATTGTAATCATGACTAATAAAGATACCAATACACCATTAAGCAATTACGTTTATAATTTACGTTGTTATGCATGTACCATTTTATATCACCTTATATTTTCGAGCTTTAGTCTTAATAGCGATAGCTTTATCTTTAGTTTTAACTCTATCTGGTTTTACGTGAACAAACACTAGTTAGTTATTGTTGTATATTTTGACTAGGCTTTAAGCTTTGATATATGTTATGGGACATGTTCTTTAAGCTGACAGTTAACCAAAGCTTAACGGTTTTTTCGTTCTTCGAGAAATGTTGAAATAGATCTCAGAGTAAAAAATCCTTATGTTTTGTCTTTCTTGTGTTATTGGTTTATATTGCCATAAGATTTACGAGCATTCTTTTTTCTCATAAAATTTTGGCACCGATAATAAATTTTGAAATTAACAATATCTGGTATCTTAGGTGTTTCTAACCAAATTATTAAGGTTGTAGGCTTATAATTTCATTGTGGACAACATGTACAATTAGGTGTGTATCAATCTTGTTATTCTATCAAAAAGTTTAATGACGTTAATTTTGAAGATATCTTGAACAATTGTCTTTTGTATGTTTTGCAATATAAGAATAAATTATTTGAGGATGTTTTAGATTGTTTATTCAAAACATGCCCTACCCTCACCCTCAGGCCCCACCCCCACCCCCTTACAATTTTTTTACAATGGAACTAGGAAGAGAAAAGACAACAAAGATCAAGAGGTGAAATTGTTAATTTATTTACTTAAATCAAAAGAATAGAATGTTGTAGAGTAGAGGTCAATATCATGGTTAATTTAAGATTGATCGAAACAAGACGTAAAAGAAGTCAAATAAAAGGTAACGAATAAATAGTTATCATTAACCATAATGAGAAGGTAGCAATGGGGTTGTGTTTTGTTGGTGTTCTAACTTTTTGCTATAGAAATCATTGGTGTGAGTAGTTTTTGTTTTGGTTTATTTTAAGGAAAATTACAAACAAAAAAATCAAGGTGACAAAAATAGGAGAAGATAAGAAACATTTTCTTCACTTTGCATATCATGTTGTTTGCCACATCAATGGGACTATCTATAAAAAGCTCACTCATAAAACCTAAAAAATGACATGAACCTATTGGCAATATGTTTTTCACTTCTTGTGCGTATTTAGCAGCCTTTTGAAGTAGAGGGTAGTGTAGTGTAAAATTTGTCAGAGAAACCAGCAGCCCTCTGTTTATAAACCGAAGTTTGAAAGATGAAAAACACACAAAAACTACTTTTTCTTTTCATCTGTGTGGAACTTGTGATCATCTGGGTTTTTTCCTTTTACTGAATTTGAGGCAAAATTCATGGAAAGAATCAAACTTTTTGTTGATTTCATCAATGTTTTTGATATTAGTTGAAGCTTGAGAAAACACCCACCAAAGATTTCTTGAAAATTGATTGATCACACTGAATTCAACTCAAGATTCTTGAATTTTGATGGTGAAGTTCTTGAGTTCTGTAAGAATTGAGCAAAGACTGAACTTCTGAAAGTTGATACTGTGGAATTGCTGTTGATTTAGTGAATTAGGGGTTGGGAGTTATTAGTGAGTGGGGATATAAGATGGGATTGGGAAGTCTTCTTACTCCCACAGTGGGTCCACCAATCAAGCGGCGAGCAGGGCTTCGGAGGAAACAAGCAGGTAGAGGTTCATACAGAGGTAGTTAGAATTTGCAGAGAGGGTAAAAAAGTCATTTTAGTTTGTGTTTTGGGGTGGGGGTGGGGGTGGGGGGTGTTCATAGTTCATTAAGCTAGTGAGGCAGAAGAAGAAGATGGGTGGTGTTGAATTACACCAACTCCTCAAGAATCTGTGTGTTAACACTGACTGGAAGTATGCTGTTTTTTGGAAACTCAAGCATCGACCTCAAATGTAAGTCCATTTCATTAACTATTCCAAGTTTTTATTATTATTATTCAAAAAAAATTTATGTTTTAGTAGATTTCCTTGGTCAAATATTGATTTGAAAGGATATGATATTGATTGTGATATTTTGCTATTGTGAACTTGTGATCACACTATGTGAAGTGGGTCTAGTTCACAAATATATATACAACTTGTTATATTTTGCTATTGTTTGTATCGGACTTTAAAATTTTCTATTGTGAGTATCGAAATTTAGCTTGTTATTTTGTGTATTCAACTTTCTATTTTATGTACTAAATATGTACATTAGTACTTTTTTATGTAACTAAAATACATATAATAGCAATAAAAAAAGTTTGATACACATAATATAATTTTTTAAAGTTTGATACACACAATCTGATAAGTTGAATATGATAAACTAAAACCCTTTTGAGATCTTTATGTTTCTGATGTAGAATTTGGAGTCCTAAAATTATAAATCAAATGATGTTAGCGCCATAGATTATTTCATAAATGCAAAAAAATAGATAATAATAATAATTGGCCAAAATCAGTCTAAAATTCTTCATTTTTGCATTTTTCGTAAATTAAACGTTAGCTAACATGCAAAGTAGTACAAAAAGGTCGACCAAAAGGGTAGTGTAGCTCAATATTCTACGATTAGATCACAAAATCTGTCACATATTTGAGTTCCTTTCAGTCTTCAGAGCCAAATGAGTATTTTTTTTCTTTTTGGCAACAGCAAATGAGCAAATAAGTAATTTTAGACTAAAACTTACCAAAACGGGAAATATTTGTAGGACATTGACTTGGGAAGATGCTTATTATGACGATGAAGACGAAAACAATCGTTTAGGGGGCAATACTTTGTTCAATAACACAAATGAGGGTTTGAAGGACGAGTGGTTTGATCAAGATATTCTTGGATTAGCTATTGCAAAGATGTCTTATCGCGTATATTCCATTGGCCAAGGGTATGTCAGTAGAACCAATAACATATGAACATTTGAATTCTTCATGCATACATTTGATCAATAATCATGTTCATAACACTCGTGTTTGTGTACTTTGTTTGGCAGGATCGTTGGAGGGGTTGCAGCTACGGGTACACATGTGTGGATATCTGGGCATCAACTTATTAGTAGTTCATGTTCTTTAGACGAGGTAAGAAGTTGCTTTGTTATCAATAATATCGTATCATAACATGTTTAAGGAAAGACGGTTAAGGAAGACATGTTTATGTTCAATTTTCAGCATTTTGATGGATGGAAAACACAGTTTACAGCCGGGATCAGGGTATGTAACATCTCCTATTCCATTATATATTATGTGAACTACAGCCGGGATCAGGGTTAATGCAATTTTCAGCATTTTTTTGCTCTAGATACATTACCCCGTTTTGACCCATTACCCAACCTATGCAACCCACTGAAGGATCAGTGTTTTGGTGTCTTTATGCTATGCAGACCATTGTTGCTGTTGCTGTTGTTCCATATGGGGTTGTACAGCTGGGATCTTTGAATACTGTAAGATGACTTCAGTTCTATATCTAGTTGTAAAAGTTTTTGTGAATATATTAGGCATGTTAAAGATCTAATTGCATTAACATTTTCCCTAACTTAATACAAAACATGCAGATTGCTGAGGATTTGAAGCTCGTGAACCATATTAGAGAGATCTTTTTCGATCTACAAACTTCTTTAATGGCGTCTGCGGATTGTTCTCCTTGTGTGGTATCTTTCTCCCTTCACCGAATTGACCAGAATTATATAAGAAAATAATTAATAATAACACTTACGGGTGACAAGGGGCCCATTTATTTACATGAATGGGTTGATTTGTATTATCTTGTTCTCTAACAGATAGACTCGTAAACAGATTAGCTTACAAGGAAAAGGGTCAAACATGGTAAAAGTGAATAAAACCTCATATTAATGTTGTAATCAAATGACATAGATGCTTATTCATATAAATCTCAAATCTTTTGAACAAACATCTGTTTTAGTCATACATAACAAAAAGTGTTTGTTTGGACCACAAAAAGGGAGATGATTGTTGTGTATCGCAAAAAGATGTTGTGAACAAATCATCTCCCTTATCAGAATTACTATTCTATCCAACCTGCATGACCTGCCTGTTCTGTTACCTGTAAGAATATATCTTTACATGCAATCATTTTCCAGACAGATTTGTCAACAAACTCAGGTTCAGTGGGATTTCACAAATATATAAACAACCAAGATAAACCAATGGAGAAAAACAGGGTGGATAAGAGAAAGAGAGTTGAAACGGTCTACTATCGTCAAGAAAATGAAAATCCGGTATCAGATATCATTCAATCTGCACCTTGCAATGATCAAAATCAGGACTTGTTCATGCCCACATTTTCAAATGACCAGATGCTAAATAACTCAGAAACCGAAACTAACTCTACTTTCAAGTTTCCTGCGGGGTGCGAGTTATATGAAGCATTAGGACCCACATTTTGTAAGCAGAACAGTTTTGAATGGGAAACGGTCACCAGTGATGTCCTAACAGTTGATAAGATGCCTGAAGAAACAACTAGTAGCAGTCCCTTGACACAAAGATCCGGCTCTGAAAACCTCTTGGAAGCAGTTGTGGCTAGTGTTTGTTGCAGTGATAGTGATGATAAATGGTCAATGCCATTTGGTCAACCAGTCAAACCCCACACACGGTTGCAACCGTCTGCTAGTGATTTGCAAACCAGTGATTTGACTTGTTACTCATTTGAGCGTTCTTTACAAGACTTTTCATCGGCTAGTGTTAGTAGATGTAGTGAGCAGTTAGAGAGGTCTTTAGAACCAGTTAAGGTCGGGAAAAAACGAGCTAAACCTGGTGAAAGTGGTAGGCCTCGGCCCAGGGATAGGCAACTGATTCAAGATCGTATTAAGGAACTCAGGCAGCTTGTTCCCAATGGATCAAAGGTAACTCTCGTTTTGCCTATATTCTCACTTATGCTCCTTTTATAGAATCTGAACTGAAAGGGATAATTTGTGTCACAGTGTAGTATTGATTCCCTTTTGGAAAAAACAATCAAGCATATGCTTTTCATGCAATGTATCACGAAGCATGCTGATAAAATTGATAAGTGTGCAGAGCTCAAGGTACGGGTTATCTTCTTGTCAATTGCTATTTATATACTTTAGGCTTTATATCAATGGGCCTAGGGTTGTTCATCGGGCCTGAACTGGACCGGAACCAAACTGGACCGGAACCAAACTGGACCATCTACAGAGTTATGTTCCTAGACCCATAAGAAAACAGTCATTTTGATTCTATTACTATTCTGCAGTTGATTGGCAAGGAAACAGGTGTACACAGACCCTCTAGTCACGAGCAGGGTTCAAGCTGGGCGATGGAAGTAGGGAATCAAGTCACAGTATGTCCAATAATCGTGGAAAATATTGGCATTGATGGACAAATGCTGGTGGAGGTACAATTATGACTTTTAAGACAAGAAAGACGTGAAATATCATCTTTTGCTAAAATTTCGGTTCGTATGTGAACAGATGGTGTGTGATGAATATGTCCATTTTCTGGAGATCACTGAAGCAATTAGGAGCTTGGGTTTGACCATTTTGAAAGGTGCAACAGATGCCTATGGTGATAAAACCTGGATGTGCTTCATTGTTGAGGTATAACCTGATAATATATGTTATCCAAAAACTAGAGGCGAATTGGGCGGGTGGAGTGACAAACAGGCGGGTCAGTTTGAGCGAAAAACTAGTTTACACATTTTTCTTGAATTTTATGAATTATTAATATGATCTAACTTTCCTTTTGTAATGCAATTTCGGAAGTCTTTATGCGTCTGAGTACATTTCGAATGTGTTTTGATGATAAAACATGACCCTAATCGACCCATCTAGATAAAAGGGGGGAATTCCAGCTTCTACATGAAACAAACATGTACCTAATCTTGTCAACATGATGTTTCTTTCCGGTATGCAGGGAGAGAATAACAGAAGCATGCATCGGATGGACATACTATGGGCACTGGTTCAGATTTTGGAATCAAAGACGAAAACATGAACATGATCGTCTTTGTAGAGTGTTTGGTCTTTCAGGGCTCGGTGGCTTGTGTTTGATAGCTACCGTTTTAACTTTGCTTCAGAGAATTTCTTGTTTTATTTTGTAATTATCTTTTTGCTGCAAGTTTGATTGCTGGAAATGAGTTTCCTGTTCCTCTTTTGATTGTCGTGATTTGGCTTGTGAATTTGTAAACAGAATTTGGTAATTTGTTGTGTGTTTTGCGAATATAAAGTTTGATTTTCAAAATTTTTTACAAAAGATTTCTTATCAATCATATACATAACTGAATAATTGTCGGGGTCCGAAAGTTCTGGGTCATAATAAAAACATACAGAAGGACTGATAGCATACTCAGATGACTCATTTAGCAGCAAAAAAAGGATTAGTAAATGATAAAAAGCCCACAAGTCACTAGATTCATTGGTGCCTTCATCACACAATTTTAAATTCCCAGAGAACAAATAGTATCATTGTAAACAATTTAAAATGAAGGTTTCTGAAAGTTACCATCATAAATCTCTGTATCTGGCTATCATTTCATTTTGACTTCAGTAAAGAGGACGTGACGTCTGACACGAGGATCATACTTTCGAATTTCAAGCTTGTTCTGCATCTTCCTTGGGTTCTTCCTTTTAACATAGAAGAAGCCAGTCCCGGCTGCTGAAACCAGTCTTATCAGAAGTGTAGCAATTTTTTTCTTCTCACCCATCCTTTAATCTGCACACACAACATCCTCAAACATGTGCATACAAAGTTAAACACACATTTTGAATGTATGAGTAATGAGAAGGCTAATGAAGATAAAAGGAAACAAGGCAATAGATAAAGTCACAAACACAGTGGCATACAATGACCATAATAATAATCAAAATAAAAATGTTACAATTGGCATTTCAATTTCGGTTAATTCATATGTGAATCATTGACTAAGATGAACTCACACTACACATACACCATTTCGGTTAATTCCTTCATCACAATTACCCAACATATTATGCTCCAATTCTAGTGCTAATCACAATAAACAGGTTCGGGATTCTGAATGTGAAATCAGAGTTAAAACATAGCTAAAAGCGTTCTCAGTCTAACATGTACTGTGCCCAAGAATCCAAGATCCCTCGCATTTTGTAGAAAAAAGGAATTGAAAACATTCAATGTTCTCCATCGTAAGATGTTTGTCCAATCATATATCAATCAAATCGAAGGCTAATACCCAAACTGGAGGATAATCAACAGAGAGTAAAATAAGAATTCATAGAGAAATCTGCCAACTGTTATCACTGGTTATTATCAATTGAGAGAATCGACGTTACCGGGCGTTCAGAGTCTGTATCAGCGCTGTTCCTAAAACCCCTAGCTAAACCGCCTCGTAATCGTAAATGGTCTCTGTGATTGCTTTCCGTGAAGTCCAAAATGTTTAAACATTTTCGCTTCTGACCCTGTTGAATCGTTAATAACCGTTTTAGCCCTCTCTTTAGCTTACAAAAATTTTGTTTCTGGCAACACAATTTTCTTTAATTGTATTTGTAGGGGTGCTGCTATGCACACGGATTCCGTGTTTGCAGTAAAAGTAATTTTGCATTTGGGAAATGCGAAATACACTTTTCTGACATAAATTCGCACTTGGGAAGTGTGAAAAAGGCTTTTTATTCTGCAAGCATTAACTCCATTTTGGGTCGTTCTTTACACAAGAAGAAGAAGAAGAAGCAGCATGACGAAAAATGTCCAGAAGCAAAGATTGGCCCAACCCAAAAGGTCCAAACGCAAAGAGTGGTCCAAGCCAAAAGGTCCAGAAGTAAAGACTGGCCCAAGCCAGAAAGATATTGGTTGAAAAAATCTAGCCCAATAATGCAAGAGAAAGAAAAATAAATATTTAGCCCAGGCCAGATTTCTAAACAGTCCAACCCAATTATGCAAGAGAAAGAAAAATAAATATAATTTAGGCTCATCCTACTACTCTAAGATATTTATTTTAACTTTTTATTTAATTTTTTAGATATGGCTTTATTTGTTATTGTTTGTGTATGTTTATTTACTATTTATGGTCCATAATAGATTTTCATTGTTTTTCATTGATAAATATATGATGTAACACAGATTTCTTAAATACGAAATTGATAGTTGAATAAATACATCATAAATCGTAGTAGAAATTAAACACAACAAGTCTTTATGGTGTATTTTATCCTTGAATCTTCTCAATTATTCTTAAATAACTATTTTTTTAATAACTTCTTTGTCAGCATCCAACCCTCGATACCTCTTTTTTTAGGAGGCAATTTGAGCGTCTTCTGTAGAATACACTCATCACAGACCCAAAACATTGGTGCTTCCATCATTATACCTTTCATGCAGTACCTGAAAGAAGCGTGGTAATTAGAAGCTTGTATAAGTGACTAAATGTAACAGAGATATCTTACAAATGTTCACGTGTATCTTTGCCCTTCCAACAAGTTATTATGGCGTCTTCATAGCCTGTATCACCGCACATTTCACAAGGTTTGTCATAAAGGAACACAAGTATATTCTCATTTAAACTTGACATTTCAAGAAAAATTAACAAGTATATTCACTTCATTTAAATATATTGTATGAGTTTTATCGTGTTCTTATAATATTTAAAGTATATATTTCGCATTTACCAAATGCGAAATATATTTCTTTTTAAAATTACAACTTTAAACGTACGTATTAATGTCTCGCTTTGGAAAGGGTTGATTTGACAACTCTTTGTATTTCGCATTTACCAAATGCGAAATACATTCAGTTGTCAAATCCACACCACCATAACCAATAACATTTGAGTAGTATTAATATATACAGTTCCCCTTAAACAAACACAACATCAACCAATCTTCACCATAAATTTATCCACGTCAGCGATCCGCATTATCAAGACCAACGACCCAGATTATTTTTTAAAAGTAAATTCTTATATTTGACTTATCTCTTATGATTAATCTTTTTTTTTTGTTTATTAAATATTTCATTAGTTTTTATTATATTACAAAAAGTAATTAATATATATAAAAATTTGAATAATACAAGAAACTAATTCTTTATATTTATTATTTAATTAAATTTATTATAACTAATTATAAGAAACTAATTAATGAGAACTAAACATCAAAATATTCAAAAATAAAAACGAGCATGACAATTAAACAAATGTAAATTTGATATTTGATAAGTAATTAATTCGTTGGTACATATAAATTGAAAAGAAAAATACAAATCTACAGGGATATTGATTCAATATCGCTAATGTAACTTGAAGTGTAACCGGAATTTAGTGCCTTCTGTTCAGCTTCTATATCAAAATAGGAAAAATACACATCTACACTCCCAAGTCTACTTGCAAGGCAAATCAGTGACTGAAAATCAGATTCAAATATCATGAACCTCCGGTCGGTTATGTCGTACGAGGCACGGTATAATAAGTCGGCAAATGCGTGAAATCTCCAATGCATGAACGTAAAAAAATCAGACATGCTCCAGCCAGTAATCTCGAGATCGACAAGCGTGTATCTCTCGCCACCACAATAGTGTGGGAACATATACTCTTCTATTTCTCCTCCGTAGTAGCAGTTTACGGCGATGAAAGACGGACGAGCCATAATATATAGAATATGAAGAAAATTTGTATAAGAAATGAAATGAAGATGGAGGAAATTTTTTTAAGAAATGAAGTGAGTGAAGTGCGTTAATGAAGTGAAAGGAGGAGCGGTGAAGGTACATAGAGTATATTTCGCATTTGATAAATGCGAAATACTTTGTATATTTTGCATTTATCAAATGAGAAATACACACTCTGTGTATAACCACCACATGCCCATTTCATCGATCTGTTTATTTTCTCCCCTTTGTTTTTATCAGTTTATTTTATGTTTGTGTAATATACAATGTGTAAATATATATAAAAAATTAATTTACTTATACACTTTTTTTCTTATATGTTTGTTTTTCTTACTGTCTACAATATAAATATAATAGAATAAATTTTAAATAATTTTCTTTGTAGAAGACAAATAAGAAATGAAATGAATGAAGTGCGTTAATGAAGTGAAAGGAGGATCGGTGAAGGTACATAGAGTATATTTCGCATTTGATAAATGCGAAATACTTTTATATTTCGCATTTATCAAATGCGAAATACACACTCTAACTATCACCACCACATGCCCATTTCATCGATCCGTTTATTTTCTCCCCTTTGTTTTTATCCGTTTATTTTATGTTTGTGTAATATACAATGTGTAAATATATATAAAAAATTAATTTACTTATACACTTTTTTCTTATATGTTTGTTTTTCTTACTGTCTACAATATAAACATAATAGAATAAATTTTAAATAATTTTATTTGTAGAAGACAAATAAGAAAATTAAATTAAATACTGAAAGGTACAGGGATTCATTATCACGGATTTTTAGTTGATTTCCATGATCTATAACGTACATTTAATTTTTCGTTGGAAACAAATACTGAAAGAGATCTGTATTTGTGTATGAGATTTTGCTTGCTGTAGTTGTAAGCCAATAAGATATAACTTGCAGCATTTGAAAATATTTGTAGATCATGATCCATTTCACCGCCTGGTTTTAAATTATAGAAATAGCGAACACCCTCGGTGTATCCTAGCTGTTTCATAACATCTTTTTCTAGCATATCCTTCGTGAAATCCTCTGCACGTACACAGTCAATATAGTTTACAACACCACCTTCATATTTCCTTCCAGGTACATCTGTGAAAAACCCTCCATGGTGTAAATTGATGGTGATAAGATCATCAAACTCATCTGTGTAAAAAAAACTTTAATGTACGACTGAAATTGATAGCGAAAATTTCATCAAACTAAATTGCGAACATAACCCCATGTTGTTGATATCGGCGGTCCATTAGTTTTATTACAGCTTTGGGCATGGGAAAGGATTCCATCCATCTCTCCTATAGTTCGTAATGCAACTTACTTGCCTGGATTAGCGTTTGGTTCGGAGTACATATTTAAAACTCATATACAAAATATTAAATATTTTTTTATATCAAATACTTAATTTTGTTTAATTATTAATTGTTGAATGGTGGCAGGTGGAACCAAGCTCGTTCATTTAAGAACTCCACCTCACATGTGCTTAAAGCACACCGTTCATCATTGTCTGCTTTGAGAGACCAAGATGTAATACTCTAAATTTAGTTTTATTTGATGTGATATATGGATATTAAAAATAATCTAACGTACATTGTTATATATATACAGTTTGTTTGGACTTCTTACCAAGTTGTTGTTAATGATCTACCTCTACAATGTACTAAAGGCCAAAACAGTTGGAGGTCTGAAACATTTCTTATTTTCTGGGAAATTGTTGAACAACATTTGCCAGGACGGGTAATGAGACAATTTCATTTGTTTCAACATATACCCAGAAACCTCCAACTTAATAAAAGCGATCGCGACATTCTGCACGATTTTCATCATAGGGGAGCTTGTACTACTAATTGGCAATATAAATGGCGCTCTTACATAAATGCATGGAACGAGCGTCATAATATGCAATCTACCGCAGAGTTCGCACCTTCTTTGGTGGCCACCGATGAGTACAAGGCTTGGTATGCGGAACATACTGTGATTTATATCACAGTTCTGACCAGAGAAGAAATCATTGGTTATCAAAATCAATGGGGCACTACACAGGTCATGGTATGTATCATTTTGATATTAAATCTAAATATTAATTAATTTATATTATCGATTTATAATTTCATTGTTTTTGTACAAATACAGAGGGAGACAATTTCACAGATATATAACAACCCTCAAAACGATCCACAAACGACTATCCAAAATTATATGGGATACGTTAATGAAACAGATTGTCTTAATAGACAAAGTCGGCATTTTGTGGAAGAGGGTGCTGAAATCCCTATACCTGAGCCCGTTCGACGCAAAAGAACTACACAACGTCATCGTCAAGGTGGTGAGTTTGAAAACCAAAGCGGTCTACAGGGATCTACTCATAGTAGTTCCCATGTTTCATCATTTAGCATCGAACATGCTGGGTTCTCAAACCGAGGAGTGTCATCAAGTACACAGTACCAAACAGAATCTAGTTATGATTTTGGTACAATGTCAAATCTTGAACAAATCTCGCAGTTTGATCAAATACCAACCCAAAGTTCGGCTAACCAGCTGTTACAACTAACTACCTTTGGTTCAACATCATTCTTACATCAACCAAATATTTACGAGACGAATACCTCATCTCAACAAGCCTACGGGACGAGGTTCGGAATGTTTTTTGGGGATTACAGACCATTTCAATCTGAAGATTGCAATACAATGACTTCTCCAGTAAATTTAGATCTTAATAATGTTTCAGATGATTTTTGGAATGATGTAATGTTTGATACAACAAACCATGACAATAATGACAATGTGTAGTTATATAACTTTTGAATCTTTACTATCACGTTCTATACTTTTCTCTCTACTCGTTTTCAAAGTCCCTCGTATAATTATTTCTGGTTTTAGAAAAATAGATAACTATAATTAAACACTTATCTATCTTACAAATGTTTAGATTATAAAGAAAAAAAATAAATAGAAGAAAAAAATAAATAAACATCGTGAGCGTAAATACTCTTTGTTTTTTCCTTCACATGTTGGAACTAAGATAACGTATGGAACTAAGATAACGTAAATACGGTTGACCGAGTCAAAGCAAATTTCGCATTTGTCAAATGCGAAATATACTTATGAGTCAAAGCGTATTTCGCATTTGTCAAATGCGAAATATAATGTCTGCTTTTTCGGTCTTGTCACTTCATAACATATATCAAATGTTGTTTTATTTCTTATTTCTTATTTTTTTTCTTTTTCTTATTTTTTTATGTTTTTCTAATCGTAAATTTAGTATAAATAAATATTTTATAAGCGTTTGGATTATAAAGAAAAATTAAATAAATGCAACTAAGATGCGTAAATATTATAATGAATTCGTTAATAAATCTGATGAGTGTTTCAAACTGTGATAAAAATCGATAATAAATATGAATATGAGTTGAATATGTGTGTTCCAACAATGATAATTGGTTTTGTTGAATTTACATTATTTTTTACAATGACCTAACAATTTTATTCTTAAATCCAACAATGTAATCGTCAGCCATATCAAGTTTGGATTTTCACACATGTTAAATGTCTAGCCCAAGTTTGGTTTAACATCATTCTTAAATGTCCAGCCCAGTTTGCTAAATATCCAGCCCAATTTTAGATTTTCACCTTTTCAGCAAATATTCAGCCCAATCTGAAGCCCAGTAACTTCACTAATTTCGTATTTCGTACATGCGAAATTTGTATCCAGCCCAATTTTAGATTTTCACCTTTTCAGGAAATATCCAGCCCAATGTGAAGCCCAGTAACTTTCGTACATGCGAAATTGGTATCCAGCCCAATTTTAGTTTTTCACTTTTTCAGGAAATATCCAGCCTAATGTGAAGCCCAATAACTTCACTAATTTCGTGTTTCATACATGCGAAATTGGTGTCAGCTGCAAATGATTGATGTGAATGATTGGTTGATTTGTCCGAAAGCGATATTTCGCATTTGCCAAATGCGAAATATCCGTGCCACAAGTAAACCCATTCGTGCGGATAGCTCGACCCTATTTGTAGACCATAATATTTTTTTAAAAACCCACTGAACTGTGAAACAATTCCAATCATCTAATACTAGTGTAGTACTTATGCGGTATTCGAGTATTTAAACAAAAATATTTATATAGTTAATTCTTTTCTTTAAAGCACCACATTTATAAAAAAAACATAAAAATGTGAAAGCTTCTATAATTACACATATTTATACATAAAATCAAAATTACAAAAAACAGTTAAATTTGTTCGGCACAAAATACAAAACACATTACAAATAGATAAATGGTACCAAAAAACATGTAAGAATGAAAAAAGTTCATTTTCCAATACCTTTATCTAGAGGTGCAAAAAAAATCCGAATATCCGATTTCGCGCAAATACTATCCGAAACCGGTTTTGGCCAAACCGGTTTTTTTTCAAACCGGTCCGGTTTAAAAAAAACCGGATAGTATAACCGGATTGGGCTTCGTAGAGGAAACCGGATATTTTACCAGATAAAAAACCGGTTCAGAAAAAACCGGTTAAAAACCAATTAAAAAACCGATAAAAAAAACCGATCCAGAATTCAAAAAAGTTACCGTTTTTCTAGCCGTTTGAGGACTTTTCTAGCCCTTTTTTTGGACTTTTTACCCCATTTTTTCACCTCCAAACACTATATATACATATGTTATGCATTAGATATCCATTGCACCAACTTCTCTCTAGAATCCATCTCAACTTCTCTCTAAAATTTTATTTTTTCACACTTTCTTCATGGCTACCAACACGGGTGAATCTTCGGTTGGTGGAAATCCCGAAGTGGTGAGGGTGATCGAACACAATCGAAATCCAGAAATTTGGGTACATTTCGATTTGTGTGAGATGTCAAATGGCTCGAAAAGGGCCCGGTGTAAACTTTGCCGTAAGTTTTTTGCACCGGAGGGTAACACGACGTTGAGGACACATATTACAAAATCATGCAAGGCTCTTCGGTCAAGATCCGATCCAAGCCAATCAAACATCACTCCGCAAGGTGGTGTTTCATGTATTTTTATTTATCCAAATTTGAATTTTCTTTCATATATATGTATTTTTATAATATATATTTAATGTTATGTAAATAAAAAAAAAAGTTGAAAAAAAAAATTAAAATGGGGGGGGGGGGAGTAGAGGCAGTCGGCATCTAAGGAGCATGGGAGTAGAGGTATTGCAGGTAGGAGTAGGGCTAGTAAGAAATGAAGGAGTTCAGCAAATCCGTTTTTTTTTAAACCGGTATTGGATAAACCGGTTCAAATCCGATCCGTGTCCGGTTACATCGGTTACATCCGATTCATCTCCAAACCAGTTCAAATCCGAACCGGTACCAAAAAAACCGGTATAAACCGGTTCGGTTAATAACCGATCCGGATCGGTTAAAAAACCGTTAATGTGCATGTCTACCTTTATCCATAACCTTCAAAAACATTATATGTATTAGATTATTTTGAGTTTTGTACTTAAAAATGATTTTGATGTGTTTCATGGCTTCTATTTTCACAAGATGTTAGGCCTTACGGAAAGAGAGAAATGCTACAGTGTTTCAAAACAATCAAGTTCGAGGATTTGATTTTTCTTTTCAAGGATTTAACTATAAGGAAAACGAGAGAAAGATCACTAAAGTTTAATCAAATCATTTCATTTCAAGAAAATTACACGTATTTTAATTATATAGCTATGTAATCATCTTACTCCATTAATATAATTTACAAACAACATATGGGCAAAGTAAAATCAAAATTTTGCACAACTGTTAATAGGACTTCATGTCTACCTATTATGACCCTTAAGAAAAATAAAAAAAATTAACATTTTTACTTAACAGCCACAGTTTATCACCTCTAAATCTGAAGACAAGAATACAATTTGATACAACAATGAATCACCCTCACATTAGGGTAGATAAGTTTAAATGACAGGTGATTAACAGAGATCACAGCTAGCTAGTTTTCGTCTTCACGACCTTGCGTGATTTTCGCAGTGATATCGAGTGTTTCATCCCTATGAAGAATAACAATGCTCCCACCAAAGCCATATCCTGCTATCAAAAGGTAAAGCCATTAAAAAAATCTAAGGTACACAGTTTTCAGAACATCATACTTGCAGTTTTGTTTGCAAACTACCCCAAGTACTTGCTTAAATAGGAAGATAAAAAGAACAATGTATTGTGAGAAACTTTAGATACCTCCTATTTGCTACAAATCATAACTGGTTCAAGTTAAAATAAATAATATTTAGGACAGATCAAAACAGCATGGATCGGGGTCCGGTTGTCCCGCTTTATGCCTTTCAAAAGGAAAACATATGCACAAAGAATGTGTTAGCAATAATTAGAGAAACAGTATGATTACAGTAATAATTTCAGTGTTTGGATATATAGATTTAAATGGTTGTATACATTGGTAATATACTTTGCTCGAGTTTCAACTCTTTGACCCATATGATCCATTTCCCTTTTTAACTGAATTTTTAGACTTAACTCATTTGAGATAAAAACACAACCAAATCAACATTTCATAACTAAATGATTCAAAATGGCCACTCTTAATAAAATACATCAGATCGTGTCTGTCGCACTTGTGTAGTTTAGTGCTTTTTATTTCTTTTTTGACATTTGAGTGAGGACAATGATTGGGTGAAAACAAAAACAAAGTACCATAAATAGAAAACCATTTTACTTGAAACTTGAAAGGAAACGGGGAAGAAAGAATCTAACCTGTGTGAACTTGGTAAAAAGTTGACTGTATTCTATGTCGTCAGCATCATAATTGTAGAAATCATACAAGACAGGAGTAAATACAAGCTGGTGCAGAACCTGTAGGCCAATCAAGTAATTAGAGATTGAAAAATTATGTGAACTGAACTAACAATACAAGCTTGCGTGAAATCTAGATTACTAACCAGCAACATTGCACCGGCATAGCTACCAAATATGAAACCAATACCACCAAAGCCTTTAAGAACAATCGCAGCCAGAACTACATTTTTGGTCTGCTTACAACAAGGCTCACTTTTAGTTGCAAAAATTATTAATATTTTTTTAATATAACGATGATATAAATGAAGATGGCCCATAGACAACATTGAGATTTGAGGATTGAAGGAAAATAAAAAAAAAACTAAAATAAAATAAAAAGAACTTTTAACTGTTAATGGATAAAAGCACCACATAATCGAAGACAGAGAGATCCTTACATCAATTTCAGGGACTTGAATGCCAACTTTAGAGGTGATCAATTTAGTGAAAACATTAAGTTTAGGTTCAAGAACCTTTACAGCTGGCCCTCCATCAGTTCCAAATTCAAGATACCTACAAATGATGAAAATTTCCAACATCAACATCCACGATCCTTGGAAGAAACTAAAACAATATCATATACTATCCAGTAAAGTTAAGTATATTACATTATTCATCGAGGTGGTTTGCCTATGACTTCACTTTTGGTACCTAACTTTTCAAAATTACGATCATCGTCATTTGTTACCATTTTGGTCCATGGGTCTGTAGAGGTTTATTAACTTTAATTCTACTTCTTATGGAAAAATAAGTTTTTTGAACTTTGTATATATTCTTATTTTTCCAACATTAATCTGTTAATTACAATGTGAAATTTTTAACATTAATATTAAATTCAACGGATTTAAGAATCAATACCGCAATAAAACTCAAAGTAGGGATGAGTATTGTAATTTTGGAAAGTTAGGGACCAAAAGTGAACTTATAAGGCAAACCATAGGGACGAAAAGTGTGCTTGAATAATATACAATATGCAAACACAATTTCTTTACACCAGTAATTAGTTAGTATCAAAGACAGGATATCTGCACAAGTTAGCACCAAGTCCCCTTTGTTCATCTTAGTCATTCAAAGAATAAGTCCTGCTAGCTGAATTTATAGTATCACCATTAACTAATATACTACCATAATGATAATAAAGAAACTCGTATCATTCAGATAATGCAAGTTGCCACTAAGGCTTTACCCTTTTAAGTTTTCCACTTGCATACAAAACCAACAACAGTTCCTTATTCCAGAAGAACATTATATATGAACTGAAGGGGATTTAAAGAAATCGCAGAAGAAATATCAAAACTTACTAGTCTTTAGAACCTATTAGTATTGCAGAAATGATGATTGAAACACGATAATAAGCAAGAATGAGAAATTTTCTTAGAAGTAAGGAAGATGTAAGTACAAACAAGACCATCATAACGGGCACTGTTGAAAGTTGTTGGTTCTAGAAAGAATCAAGTGGAAAATATAGCATATCGACAAGGGGTAAAAACTATGTAAGAGATAAGCAAGCTAAGATATGCATTTGTATTGCATATCTACAACAATGTGATGATTCAAAATGTCAAGAACCAGCTGAAATAAATGACCATCCAAATTTCAAAATCTCGCACATAATTTCCTAATTTCCTAATTTCCTTCAGTTAAAGATAGGGTTAAGGTCACATAAATGCAACAACCGATGCAGTATTTTGGTAACTTGTTCCGCTAGTTACCGGTTTCCAGTTTTCCACCTTAACTTCTATAGTCACCTTCTCCTGAGAATTTAATGTTTTTCCGTCTAAAATTTTCAAGCGAACAAATTCAGGCGACTAAGTTTTCCAACGACTTTAAAGCAAGATTCACCATTTTAAAAGCATTTTTAAAATATGAACAAATCATTGTAAGTTCTCAGGGAATCTAATCTTTTGGTGCATTCCCGAAAACCTCTGACCACCCCCTTTAACCAAACATTTTTCCGGTGAGTTTTTGGCGAATCCAGCGATGGATTCTGCAGCAATTTCTGGCGAAAAATGTTACCATATACCATACTGGTAGGTTATGTCCAGAAAAAAAAACATTGAGAAACAGCAGTCAGGAGGAGGATTAAACTAATAATGCGGATAGCAAGCTAAGAATCAATATTAAACAGATCTGTGCTACCTGATCGTTTTACTTTTTTTGAAATAACTCAATCAGTTTATCAATCTCAACATGACTGGCCATCCATCCTTGGAACTCTAGAACATTATATCTCCAAATAATGAAGCAGCATACCAACATTGAACAAGCAAAGCACATTAAACCGCAGTCAACAAGTGAATCAAACCAATCAAGCAATCAGCAAGCAAAGAATGCATAAAGAGCTAGATTTATGCCTTCGATTTGCATTTTTGCAATAACTTGAACCAGCTGAACATGGTTGACCATTCGAATTTCAAAATCTAGCACATTAATTTCTCCAATTTCTTTGGTTAAACAAAAATTGATGATATATACATACATCGAAGAACAGCAGCATATTAAAGTAAATATCATTTAATAGGATATTTAGAAGAGATTAAGCAGTTAACAACCTGATCTGTGAGAGAGAAGAGACTACTTACGACTGATAAGCAGATAGTATGAAAAAAGAAGCAAAGAGAAGCCTTCCGATGAACAAGGTGAACCCCATTTGACTTGGATCAAACCCTAAATCAAGAACCCAGATTTGAGGAATCTGAGGCGAGAATAATATCTACCAAACTTATTATCTTAGCGAACGTCGCCGTCATGGTGGTAGTCATCGACGTCAATGATCAGTGAGACGGATAGCGAGAAGGAGAGGGAGAAATTGTCTAAAACTGAATGGTCCGTTAGTCTCCGTTAGTCGTTAGGTATGGGCAAGTTACAAATAAAATCCACGCTATTTTCCAAGTATGTTTCATTTCGATTTTTTTTTTTTTTTTTTGAAAGGCCACTAAAATTGGATAGCGAGAAGGAGAGGGAGAAATTGTCTAAAACTGAATGGTCCGTTAGTCTCCGTTAGTCGTTAGGTATGGGCAAGTTACAAATAAAATCCACGCTATTTTCCAAGTATGTTTCATTTCGATTTTCTTTTTTTTTTTTTGAAAGGCCACTAAAATTGAAAAGAACAGGCATAATGTTTACAGCAAAGATCGGGCACTATAATTAAAAAGTTTTTCGTGTTATTTGTCAGGTTTAATATAGTTCTCTCTGGTTCATATCTTGTTAACTATCGAAACTTAAACCTAATATCATAAAAATCACCTTAAATATTTAGTATCGTTAGACCAAAAACCTTTTAGTTTATGTCTATTTTATTACCCTTTTTGTGACTCGCAGAAAAGATTACAAGAATTAATTTTATGTTTATAGCTCTTTCTTAAAGCACTTTTATTCCTTTTAAAAAACAATTCTGAATAAAGAATACATTTTTATATAATTTATAAATTCACGTATTAGATTAGATAACTACAAGATCACCAAATGTTAAATGCAGACATATCGATGTAACATGTTTTTAAGGGGTGGGTGCTTGAAAACAAGGAAATGAAGAAAGCTAGGTGAATACAAATGAATGCAATATACATTATTTAGTATTATCATTATCATTGATATTGTTTGTTTAATTGAAATAATCATCATGTATGTATAGTGTGAGTGTGGGTCGATAATGGTGGCGGTAGTGACCTAGTTGGAAATGGCGATGGTGGTGGCAATGCTGTTGATGGTGGTGGTGGTAGTAGTAGGTTGTGGTTGTGGTTGGTGATGATGGAAGCAGCCATTAGAGGCGATGGTCATTAGTGACAACAACAGTATCAATAAAGGTTACGATTAATGATAATTGGAGGCGGCAAATGGTGGTCAACAACAACAATTGTTGCAACAGCCAACAAGTGGTTATGGTGGCAACAAAGGCGGAAATGGTGATAGTGACAATGGATGGTTGTAGTATGGTGGTTGTTGATGGTGGAGTTCGCAAGCAGCACGGTTTATTTAGTAGAGGGTGATGCTAGCCTTGGTTGTCGGTGGTGAAGACACTTTAGTCGATGGCGATGTTTTTATCTGCGTGTCTCAATGGTGAAGTGATAGTTAGTGGAAATAGCGATGATGGTCGTAGCTGGGAATGGAAGCAGTGTTGGATGTGGTTGGTCGAATGGTGGTGCCAGCAATTGCGATCAACGGAAGTGATGGTGATGGTGATGGTAGCAAAGACGGTGTTGGTGAAGACGACAAACAATGACAATTAATGATAGCAAGCGATATTTGACAATATCAATGATTGTAACCGTGGTGGTGATAATGATAGACAATGAAGTCGAGGTGGCAATAAGGGATTTCTTTTTTTCATAAAAGAAAATCAGGCAACAAGTCTTTTTCTATGAAAAGCAAATAAGAGTTACGACTGGTGGTGATAGCGGTGACAATGAACAGTCGATGGTGTTGGCTCTGATAGTGATGGTAGTCAATGGTGGTGGTTGATGGTAGATTCAAAGTGGTCGAGGGTAGTGGTAATAATATGGAATAATTGATTATATTATATTTTAATTGAGAAAATTATAAAGAGTAGTAAAGGGAGATGATTAAATGTCATCAACACCGAACATTTCAGATTGCTTTTTTCCAAATTTCTTATGTGATCGCTGCTTCTAAACTGCCTAAGAATTTTTTAGCTTCTGTCACGGTTTCTTGTTTCTTTCTACTGAACGACCTATTCTTCAGCATTAATCAAACGTAATAAAAAAACTTTTATAACGAATGACAAATATATGAAGATTAAAATGATAAAGTTTAGAGGGGAAAAATCAGAAAGAATGCAAGAGTGAAGGATAATGGAGAGGGGATGATCAGACAGAGCTAATACTTGTTTCGCCATCATTCTGGCAAATCAAACCAATAGAGAATCTATTAATCATCATCTCATTCACCGCTCCACATATATGCTTCTATTTCTATTTATCAACAAAATTGAAAATCTTCAAAAACTCAATTTGACCAAATTAATCAACAAAGTAATAAGAAAAATATCAGATAGAGCTAATACATGTTTGCCATCATATCGGCAATCAAACCAATAGGGAAAACAATTTCCATCATCATCTCAATTTCTATAAACTTTGAAAATAAAACAAACGTAGCCCCGCCTAATGTCGAAAATTTACCTTATTATCGATTGCTTTTAATCGATGATAATTTCAGTACAAAATATAAATCAGATCTAATACATTTTCTGTGATGTAGGGTAGAACGGCGATTGTTCGAATTGGGGTTTGAAGGTGAAACCCTAGAAGGACACCTGCGTATATATATATAAGGGAAAGCATGGTACCCAGTGGGGTTTATAGAATATGGTAGTAGGTTACACAAATGGTCCTTGGAGATATCCCTATTCGTGTCTGGCTGGTCCTGCAAATCAAAATGTTAACACAAACGGTCCTCGCAGATATTTGGGCTTTTTTGGTTTCAGTTTTTTTGAGTTCGATTTGGTTTATACCGTTTTTGGACTGAGCTCATCCTTAATTTTCTAAAAATGTCTAAAGAGTAAACGGTTTTAGAAAAGACGATTTGTTTAAAACAAATGATAATTACTTTGAATATTTTATTTTATCTTATTTTTTAAAGTGATTAAATATCATTTGTCATTTGTAAACCTTTTAACCTATGTCAAATCTTCTCATACCAACATATAATTAGTGGCGTATCCAAAAATTGAATAGAGAATATGTATTTTGGGAGCTGATCTGTACACAACAGATTTTAGCTATACACAACAAGGTACAAACAGTTACTACACATGGTACAAGTTAATGTTGCATATAATTGTTGTGTATGACCACTTTTGTTGTGTAAGAATCACTCCCCATGTATTTTTAGTTATAACTTATTTGAGTATTTCGATTTCGGTTTACGTCATTCTGACTTGTATGTATTTTTTGGTTGAATTCATAGTAACTTAGTTTGTTTTTTACGTCATTTAAAATGCAAATGTGCTTAATAATGGATATTTATCCAATTTTCATAAAATTATGTACATTGATAAAACCTAAAATTAGAATCATACGTATATCCAACACGTTCTTAGATTATACAATCTTAAAACATATAACAAAGCCCTAAGTAAAAATCATATATATCAAAATCAGAACGGATGGATAAACAGTATATAAAAATTGATATTATACGAGTTGTTATGTAGTCCGCGCTTCGCAGCGCAATTAAATCAACTTTATTCAAGTTTTATCTGATTATTTATTTTAACATTGATTTTAAAGAATATAAGATACACAAATTACGTTATAAGCAAATTTAGATTTGTAAACAAATAATAAAATTCTTAAATCTAGTCGCTCTTTATAATTTTAACCGCTACAATGTCATCGCCAAATTATTTAATATCTTACTTGAAAACTAAATCCTCTCAACCTCATGCTCACATGATATACTTTCATGCACTAATATTTTTAATAAAGGGTCCAGATCATCTAATATATTTTTTTCTAATTAATGTTTTACATATATTAGAAGATGTTGAAACAATATATGTTACTTATTATTATTTAAGTTAGATGATGTTGTTCATATATATATTAAACTAGATTAGCTACTCGTGTTATACAAGGTTGAGTATTAAAAAATGATAATTATTAAACATTAATTAAAAAATATAAAGTAATTATAAAGTAACGAAATGAGAATTAAAAAATTGACGACAAACATCATCAACACCAGATTAGTAGTGGAAGCGTCGACACAAGGTTGAGGGTAGACGTGACGATTAAAATGTGGTATCATGATACGAAGAAACGTAGTGGTATTTCTTGTACAAGTCATTAATCGTTATTGTTTCAATTAGTACAATAAAGTCAGGTCTTTATTAATAAAAAGAACTTTAAACGATTATAAAATATTTGAATTGGTAAAGTTGATAATTTGGTTTTCAAAGGTTATAAATGGCAGATATGATATTCTTAAATTAGAGTAGACAAATATGATATTTTAATATTTATGAAGGGCATGTATGCAATTCTCATATATGCAATTCTCGTAAGATGAAGTAATTTTATTTATTTCATTAAATTAAGGGTCAATGGGGTTTAGCCCATCTGGTAAGGCGTCCCCCTTCCTCACAAGAGGTTGGGGGATCAAATCTTGTTGCATGTAGTGGGTTGGGGTTTTTTCCTTAAAAGGTTTCCTCCGTGGAATGAAGGTGTGGTGTTCGAACCTTGGTTAAAGCCAAATAATGAGGGGTGGTTGAAAACCCGCCACCAAGCAATTCGAACCCACACTGGAGAGGTGGGGAAGTGTCCCCATTAATTTTCCGGTCAAAAAAAAATTAAATTAAGGGGGGTCAATATAGTCTAATAAATTTGATGTAGTTAGTATTTTATTTATATTAGAAGACAAAGGATATTAAGATTAACTAGTTTATTGACCCGCGCATGCACGGATATTGCGAAAGTTTATTTGAGATATTATAAATTCGTTTAAATGTTATGTTAAACCAATATCATCTGATTTATAATATGTTACTTTGAATAGAATACTCAAGTTGACCACTCAGCTCATCACCATAATCAAAAAAAAAAACTCACTCAGTTAAACAAAAAAACTACCTACTCACTACTATTAATAGATAACAAAAAGTTACGAATATGTTAATTCTAAAAAAGTGTCATATTGCAATAAAATTTATACCAAAACGTAGATAAAAATAAGACGGTCGTAAATATATGATTATTTTTGCTCTAAACAAAATATATCACAAGTTACTATACATAATTTATAAACAACTTATAATTAATTACATTAATATACAATTTTTATAAAACCCCCTAATATTTTCTTAAAAGCTCTCAACATATTTTATAAAAGCCCCTCATAATTTTCATCTAGCACCCTCCAATTGAGTTAAAATTGAATTCGATAATAGGTCATCTTGATAAAAAAATTTGTCAAATTTAAGGATTTTGATTGGAGGTTTTGATTGGTTAATAGGTTTGAATTAATAGTTAAAAAAGAAATTTTTGAAAGCCTTTTATATATAGATATAGATAGATTGAGTGTTTAATGTGTTTAAATCTTTAATATATTAAGTGGTACATGAGAACATAATATCTATACTACTATAGAATTTATTTAATCTCATTTACTTAATCTTTAACCATTTCATTTTCTACTCATTTAAAATATACGCTCCCGCTAACATACTCTTTCGAACAAACACAACTATTAACCCACATCAACACAATTTCTAAAATTTGTTAACTTCTATCTCGTAATTTCATAAATATAAATCTTTTTTCTTATTCTAATGGTTATTAGCATTTATTTCTAAAATTGATAAAATTGTCGACGCGAATAAATGAAAATTGAAAAAAGGACATGTTGCTGAAGAATACTTTTTCATAATATTTAATCATATGAATAACATATAATTACATTCTTGAAAACAACATATTATAAAAACAGAATCTATTCACCGTCACAATATTAAACCGATACGATGCTAGTTTACTAATAAGTGCATGTTTTACTTCTCTGTTTGAATCATTCTAATAGTAAATATTCTTCAGTAGGGCTGTATACGAACCGAACGAACACGAACGGAGCTTGTTCATGTTCGTTCGTTTTATTTTAACCGAACAAATAAACGAACATGAAAGGATAAACAAACGGAAATGTGTGTTCGTGTTCGTTCGTTTAAGTTTAGCCGAACAAATAAACGAACACGAACGATAAACGAACGAGCATATGTGTTCTATTGTTTATAGAATTGGTTAGTTCGTGTACATTTTTGTTCGTTCCTTTAAGTGATTAACAAACGTAAACGAATGAACACACACTAAAATACAAATCCAACATTATTAAACACAAATACACACTATATTTAAACACACATATAATATAAATATATATATTTATATAAAATATAAACGAACATAAACGAATGGATAACCGAACGTTCACGAACATAAATGAACGAACGAGAGCTGTGTTCGTGTTTGTTCGTTTAATTAAACAAACGGAAAATCTTGTTCAAATTTGTTCGTTTATTAAACAAACGAACATAAACGAACTTTCCGCCAAACAATTTCACAAACAGTTCATGAATGTTCTGCTCTTCAAATTCATGTTCCCTTCTTTCTTAAAGAAAAAGGGATAGTTTTCAAAATCTGGGAAGTTACAAAAACACCCCTTAAAATGACAAACTTCAGACAGGTGATCAGTTCAGGCGATTCATCGGCGTTGGCGACTTGGCGTTCATCAATTGATAGCAGTAACCTTTTTCTCCCATCATTCCTGTTACAGTCCGACCGAGAATCAAGAAGCAAACTGCTGATCGATCTTCAACTCAATAGTTCAAAGACAACCGCAAACCCCGAAACCCTAAAGGTACGTGAATCACATTGAATCCAGATATCCTCTTATATTATCAATTTCCCAATTTTATAATTTTTCATCAAGACAGTTGTATCATCTGTGTATCTGTAGTTAATTATGTTATGAGATCACAATTTAATTTGTATGCATGAACGGCAATGAGAGATATTGCTCATGTGTTCTAGGGTTTTTCTGAAGATGGGATTGAGTAAAACTGAAATCAATCTGAGGCGATTGCTAGCAGCCGCTCCTCAACAAAAACATCAAGCCAAACTTATTCATGTACGCCATCTACGCATTGGTTATGGCTTCTTCCTATCCAATTCTCGATTTACTAGTACGAGTCGCATTTCCTGCCGAATTGAAAAACTTTAGTAACAAATTGTACCTTAAAATTGATTTTTTAGTTCTTTTGTGTATTATATTCATACTTCGTCGAGATCGGGAAACCACTGCCATTTAGTTTAATTCATTATTGATTCGTCATAAGCTTTAATCAAGTTCGTACATAGGGAGGGTGTTCAAAAAGTAAAAGTTTTCATATAGAGTGCTAATTTTGCAGTATGTTGGCACTCTAAGAGAGCAACTGGAGCAGCTTGCTGCAGAGCGAACAGCAGAAGGATTACCAAGGTCCAATTTCTTCTTCTCTCTTGGAATTGTGTAGTATATATGAGTAGACTGCTTTACTGCCACGAGGCTTCATAAAGCAATCAATTTGGTAACTTTTATTATTATTTTGTTTTGGTATCTTTAGAGTTTCAAAAGCTACATTGAGTGATTACTCTGAGAAAATTGAAGCAATTGCTGCCAACTTGGCTTCCCCCGAGGTGTGTGTATTTCTATCTTTTGTTGTAGTTCCTCACCTGTTTGGAAAGAGTTTGAACTAAGTAACTAACCCAAAACTGTCGATTAAAAAGCTTCAACCTGTTATTGTCATAATGATATATAGTGATGCTTTCTTATGTTATGTTATATAACCCACAAGGCCACAAGTGGATCTGTTATCTTATTTGCTAGTTATTTAAACACTATTTTGTCAAAATTTGTTTGTAACCAGAGTACTAGACTTCAAATACTATCTAATTAGATGTTCATTTTTTTTTATTTACTAGTTGGACACTGTAGCATCTCTGGAGCCACCAAGGACTGAAACTTCTGGCGACCAAGAGATTATAAAAGCTGAAAAAGAAAGCATCTCCCCTTTTCCAGGGTTGAGAAGAAGAATTGTGTGAGCAGAGTTATCGATTAAGTTGATTGTCGTGGTATGAATTCGTGTTTTAACTCTTTTGCTTGATTGCGATTTAACAGGCCTACATCAAACTTTGAAGACAGAATCCAAAATAACGTTGATGCAGCTCCTATTAAGTTGGATGCTGCAGCACAGGCACATATTACAAAGCACAGGTAATTTATATCATCCCTTTACACCACTAATAAGTACTTAAGCTATCCTAAAATGCTTGGCATGTGGTTAAATACAGACTGTCTGATTTTGAGTCCATTTGAAAGACCTAACTAAAATAAAGACATTAATATTTCTAACGACTAGACTATTCCTTTGGATTACTCACATGGTAAGGAACTATAGATGTGATTGTTTGAAACTTTGGTACTCCAAATGAAAATGATAAATCTGACTTGGCACATGGTTTAAGTGAAGTGTTTGCCTATTAGTCAAAGTCTTAAATACCCTTCATTAATCACAAAATAGCGGAACAGTGTTTACCCAAATCAAGATAGACAGTTCTTTCAATGATGCCACTTGGCAAATAAAACCTGTCGATTAAAAAAGTTCCAAAAAGGAAATGTTGCAATTCTCTTTGGCTTGCAATTTCATAAACCAATTTAACAATTAAATCCGGCTCCGAGAATACGCTTAGTGGGTACAAATAGCTGCAACTCTCAGATGATTGTAGTTATTCCATCGCCTTTATATATGACTGTAATATGTTTTATTTTTTCTCGAGGGAGTTGAGGTTGTTTTGCTAACTAGACTGTGCACTAACAGAAAGCTCCAAGAAGACTTGACTGATGAAATGGTCGGTCTGGCACAACAGCTCAAAGAGAGTACTCTCATGATGAACCAATCCATAAAAAACACAGGGAAAGTAAGTACCAAGAGGTCAAATTCCATTTACAAAACGGTATTGCGAGACCATATCTCATTACAACTTTACTGTATTATGAATTCAGGTTCTGGATTCAACAGAGCAAGCAATTGAGCATAGCTTGGCAAGCACAGGGCGAGCCAATACACAGGCAGTGGCTATCTATTCTGAGAGTTCCAAGACATCATGCTTCACATGGCTGGTCATGCTTCTAATGACATGCATCTTTGTCATGGTGGTTCTTCTTATTAAAGTGACATGAAAGTATCTTCATTTTACGAAATCTTGTTATACCACCTTCACACTAAGTTTAATATCATAGTTTGTGTATTAAGTAGGAGATTTACAACTGCTGAACTGTCGATTAGGTGGTTGTTATCTTTATGTAAAGAAGGGTGTTTGATTATCAATAGAATTCTTCATCTCAATTAAACATAAATATAATAAGCCTTTTGAATCAAATAAAAATAAGTAATATGATGAGTAAATAATGCGAAATCATTAGTAGGTAATTGAAGAAAAAAAAAGGAAAGTTAGCCTTTGAGGCTGGCTATATATGATTTGGGTTTACATGACACAGAGTGGAAGTTGAGACGACAAAATAAAAAGGAAAAAAAGATATGCACCAGCCGGGAATCGAACCCGGGTCTGTACCGTGGCAGGGTACTATTCTACCACTAGACCACTGGTGCTTTTGATTATGACGCCTCATTGAATTATCTTTATTTGTTTCGTAGTCAACGCAGTGCTAAATAATGGTATATTCTTTTCTTTGATTAGTTTCTTCCTTAATTTTCTTTCACTTTTGGGTTTAGTCGTGATCTTCGTTTTAGATATACTACCTTGGGATAAGTTTTTTGACCGAAAAACAGAACCGGAACCGGTACCGAACCGGAACCGGAATATTCGGTCCGGTTATCGGTTCTCCTAAAATCTCATTTTCGGTTTTCGGTTCTTTCGGTTCCGGTTCCACCGGTTATCGGGTAATTCGGTCTTAAAACCGGAACCGGTTGGTTTTTGATTTTGTATTTTTCATATGGTTGGCTATGAACTATTATTGTTGGTAATATGGTTGGTTATTGAACTATTATTGTTGGTGATATGGTTAATGATTATTGTTGATGATATAGTTTGTTATTGAACTATTATTGTTGCTTAAATGGTTAATAGTTATTGTTTGAAATCATGAAATCAACGAACTTTTATTTATTGATCATATATTAGTGTTAAAGATGAATGCATGTTCAATTGTGATCAAAAGTATTTTTATTTTTTTAGCTTAACTTGAATCCGTTTAGTTGTCAATTTCTACGATAAATATAACCTTATATTAAATCTAACTTATTGTTTGATTATTAGTAAACATTTATAGGTAAAAACAACTAATACAAACATATCATATTTGTCTTTAATAGCAAAAATATTTACCGGTTATTGGTTCTTTCGGTTCCTACGCTTGAAACTTGTTTCATAATAAATTTTCGGTTATTTCCGGTTTCTCCGGTTCTATACCCGAAATAACCGGTTAATAACTGGAACCGAGACCGGAACCGGTTCCCTTATATCGGTCCGGTTACCTGTTCTAGCTTTTTATCAATTTCGGTTACCGGTGTAACACCCTAAAATGGGCCTAGTTGTAACATGTTGTACATGTAGCTCAAATAGTTGTACGTTGATTGTAAATGGTGTTTTGTTGTTAAATGGTGTCTAATATGTCAATTGGTGTTAACTGTTGTTAATTGTAGATAAAAGTATAGTATTATGAAAAGTGTCGTAAATATAATAGATGAGTGTTTTATTTAATGGTTTTAGATAATGATTCCAAATATATCTCCGTTAGTTAAAACGGATAAACCTAAGCCGTGTTCTAAGTTGAATAGGAGAACGAAATACCCGGGTGGGGTATTATTTACTAAGTCGGTTAGAAGGGGGAGAGGGGTTCTTTATCCCCTGTTGAAATCCAGAAACACATAAAACACACATACATATATACGGTGGTACGCACACACACACACACTAGGAGTTTTGGGATTCTGATCGAGTAAGCGGGATTGGAGGTTGGATTCACGTTGCAATCTGCCCAAATTAGGCTGGTTCATCTTCTTTTGGTAAGTAGTTCTTGATTAAAACTCGGTTTGGGTTTGGAATGGTGAAATACCCATTTGAGTCGATTTTGAGATGTGTTGATGTTGGTTTTGAGTCTAAATCATGTCAATAGCTCCATATAAGTGTTAGTTAACCAGTAGTAACGGTTGTTTGTGGAAAACAAGTCGATTTGTGGGTCTAAAGCTCGAAAACAGTAGCTGTACGCGAACAGATTCGAAGAACACTGTAACTGGGGTCCATGCGGTCGCATGGCATGTGCATGTGGTCGCATGGGGGTACATGAGGTCGCATGGCGTGTGCATGCAGTCGCATGGGGTTTCTGGTATCCATGTGGTCGCATGGCATGTGCATGTGGTCGCATGGGGGTGCTTGCGGTCGCATGGGATTCCTTTGCGGTCGCATGGCGCGTGTCTTTTGCGGTCGCATGCATGGGTCTTGCGATCGTAATGGTGTCGTTGTCATGGTTTACCGTCTAAGGACGAAGGAAATATAACTTGCGATCGTAGGTATATAACTTGCGATTGTAAGCCCTCATGTTACCACCCTTGCGGTCGCATGGCTGTTTTCTTGCGGTCGCAAGATGGGGTGGTTTGGGTAGGACCCTTGCGGTCGCAAGCAGTGGTTTTAAGCTGACAGCTTTGTAGTCTTGTGTTTTAAGCCTCGTTAAGTGTCATTGATTGGTGTCTAAGCCTGAACATAACGTGTTAGGTGTATCTAAGAAGTCGGAAGACGCGAGTGGTGTATCTGCTTAATACGAATTCCAGGTGAGTACCGGTTTCCCATGAGTCTCAGTAGGTAAGCTGTCTGTTGTACATGATGACATGTAATTGGTGTATGATACATGAAAGAATGTTATGATAGAAACATACAGTGTGTTTATGAAAGAAAATGTAGACTGTGATAGAGATATACAGTATGCTAAGAAAGAGTCGTACTTGCATGTTGTCTATATGTATGAAAGAGTACACTTGTGATAGAAACCATGCGGTAATTGTATGCTATGATAGAATTGTATTAATATGTTGTTTATCAACATGAAAGATGTTAACTGGTGTGATTATATGCGCGCATGAAAGATACGTGTATTTGTTATTGTGTCCGGACACTAAACGATAGAACATGGAGGTCGGTCAGGTAGACGGGTGTTAATACCTGGCTGGGTTCTCGGGTAGACGGGTGTTAGTACCTGGGAACTAACGGTACTCAAGTAGTATACGCTTGGGTGATGGTCCTGCAGGCCGCCGTTCCTCTAAGGAGTAAGGTTCCTTGATAGATGGGAACCAACATGATAGACAGAGTGTACCAGGTGGACTGCTATTCGCTTTCCCACTGGTGCAATTGGTTGTAGCTGATTTCCCGGCTAGGATTGTTGAGCGGGGCTCGCTACCCTGCAATATGCGACTCCTACGGGTATGATTGGTGCACCACGATGTGATAGGATAGCCTTGTGTGCTTTCCTGGTTTTCGACTGCATGCTTATTGATACTTATGTGTAATCTGTACTCACTAGCTAGTGTAGCTAACCGGTTCATGATTTATCCTTTTTACAGGTAATGATTAGGCAGCCTGGTGAGACGGGTGCTTGTGGGTAATTGTATTTAACTCTTCTGGAACACTCTGCTGTTATATATACCTGTGATCCGATGGTCGGTCTATAGTATGGCAACACCGGTTTGTTTAGAGACTTGGCTTTTGATGTTTATATTCGCCAAGTCGGATAACAACACTTTATATTTTTATAACCAATGTTTAGTTTCCGCTGCACGCCATTGGTAAGTATACTTAAAAAACTTAAATTATTACTGATTTTTAAGCTCGTGAAACCCGGTGTTACAATTAGGTATCAGAGCCTAAGTTTGAGGGAATCGGGCACTTGTAAAAGTATTCGATCTCAAACTCGGGCCCGACCATCGTTAAGTGTTTCTTGCGGGATGATTGGGGTTGAGAATGAGTGTTGTATGATTGTTATATGTTGTGAACTAACTGGTGATGTTGATAGATTGAGAATAAGTCACGTGTTACATACTTGTTCTTTTAACAGTAGTAGATTAATATGTCGAGTCAGCAAGCTAGTGTTGAACAAAATGTCGGGCAAGTAAGGGATGAGATGGCTCGTCTCCGTATTGAGGTAGAAGATGTAGCTTCTAGTCGCCATTCTGAAGAACTGAGGTATAAGCAAGAGAGAGGCTTATGTTCGACGTTTGGAAGTGGAGCTGCGAGTGACCAAAGAAATGTTGTTTCATTCGATAGAGAGGGAAGATGTTAAGTATGATGTTTTCCAGGATTTTCTTTCCTGTGAACCTCCTAGCTTTAACGGTAGTGATGACCCTTCTGTTGCTACTCGCTGGCTTCGAGAGATGGAGCGGATTTTTGAATTATGCGACTGTGCACCAAAGTATTGTGTGGAGTACGCGATACATATGCTGAAGGACAAGGCTACTTTATGGTGGAATGCCGTGGAAGCTTCGGTTAGTAAGAAAGTGTCGAGTACCGTGACTTGGGAACGATTTCGTGAGGAATTGACGAAAAAGTATTGCACTGATTATGATGAAGAATATATGGAGCGGGAAATAAATAAGCTTCAAAAAGGGAGTCAACCCATGAGAGACTTGATCCGTGATTTTAAAGATAAAATGGAGTTTGTGTCGCGATTGCTTCCAGATGAACACGCTAGAATACAAAAGTTCGCCAGTATACTGCCAGTTGAGCAATGTGTTTGTGTTAGAACCACTACTAGTTTGAAACAAGCCTTTCAACTAGCACTACAGATCGAAGAAGAGTGTCTTCGCTATAAACGCATTCATGAAAGTGAAAGTAAGAAAAGGAAGAATCGGTTGCCCTCTAAACCTGATTCTTTGAAGGGACAACCTTCCGTGGTGGAGAAATCTGGTTCCTCTAAAAGGCCAAAGTTTGAAGGTGTTTGGTGTTCAAATTGCCGTGCTTATCATGTCGGTGATTGTACTGAAGCCACCGTTAGATGTTATAGGTGTGGAGAATTAGGGCACGTAGTGAGAATGTGTAAGTTTAAACGAAAAGTGTGTTACAGGTGCCATAACCCGAGACATGGAATAAGTGAATGTACTATGGGTATGAATGAAAGAATTTGTGAATCATCGACTAGCCAGAAAATATAGGTGTTTTAATGACAAGGGAAATTAGTTGGAGGAGTAGTTATAAGTGTTTTCTTTAGTAGTTTTGTTGTAACTGTGTTAGTAAGTTCGCGAGTCAGGAATTTTGGTTGTAATGTTGTAAATTGGTGGTTTGTAACAAATAGTAAGTGTTTGTTCTATGTATACGGACTCGTGAAAAGTAAAGTTTGTTAATATTAAGTAGTATCAGTTGTTGAATATGTTGTTAAAGTTATAATTGATATTGACGAGTTTAGATTATACCTCCATCAAATTTGTGAAGATGATAAGAAAATGGTATTTGTATCATCTTGTTGTTTAAATATGAAAGTTAAATTAAGAAGGAATACGTAATACCACGATTGATTAAAGTTGTTTATTGTACTAAGATTGAATTTGGTAATAAGTGGACAAATAATAAATAGTGAAAGTATTACAGTTAATAGTGGTGTTCTATTAAGTTGTTGTTATTGATGTGATTAGTTTTCTTACTTTTTGTAATTGGTACGTATTGTGGAAATTAAAAGCAGTAAGTGTAAATGTGACAGATTAAAGTAAACCTTTAAGACAAATGAGTTTTTGTTAGTGTAAAGGTAGAAGTAATTAAGAAGGGAATTGTGAAAAATGTAATCGGAATGATATTAAGGGAAACCTGAACGGTTTATTAAGAAAGAATATATGTATAGTGTTGATGTTTTTATATTGATTAAGAGTTCTTTTGTTGCAGAAGTATGGAGAGAAGTTTGAATCAACAAGTTGGAAACGAAGAAAAACCCGAGGAGACTTTAGATTTAACTACTATTGGGGAATTGCAGGATCATATTTCTGTTTACGGAAATCGACGTGGAGCTGTGCCTACACGTCATCTTCGGGAGGTTATGTCGGAGCAGTTCGACCAATGTTTCAAGAAAAACATGCCGCCAATTTTGAAAGAAATAAAGAATGAGATAAAGAAAGAAGTAAAGAATGAAATGAAGGAAGAGGTAAAGAATGAAATAAAGGAAGAGATCAAGGAGGAAATACGAGACACTATTCGAGAAGAGTTTGATAGGATAGGAGAAGAACCCAATGAGAGAAATAAGAAGATGAAGACACAAACAGGAACTGGGGGATCCCGACATAGAGTTGCGTGTGAGACGTGTGGTAAAGGTCATACTGGGGAGTGTCAACACAAAGAGAGGATTTGTTACTCTTGTGGACTCCCTGGACATTATGCCAAAGAGTGTTTGGGTAAATTTTGTTACGAGTGTAGTCAGTACGGGCACGACTCTACGGAGTGTCCTAACTAGTCGAAAGTGCTGCGTAAGTTTAAGGTTTTAGTTAAGTAACATGTCGTGTAACTTTGAAATAGTCACATGTAGTTTCTTGTAGTCAAGCGAGACGAGTATAAGTAAGATATGTGCACACGTTGTGTACTATAACCTGACAGATAATAGAACAATTGTGGTACTGATGTTGTTGATTTTGTAACAATGGTGATGGTAAAGTTAAGCTTAAAAGTCGTCCCGTTTTGAAATTAAAGTTAGAAGATAGAATTAAATATAGAATATTAATTGAAAGTGGAATGACGAATGTGATTGAAGCAAGAACAGATTTAATTGTAGTTGTAGAAGGATTTTAAGAGATTTGATCCTCTGTTACTGTTGACTTTTGTCAAGATAGAAACATATGAACGTTAGTGTATTGTAGTTGTGGGAATTAATGTCACAAGACTCACGAGTCCAGATTGTCTGGATTAGTCGAGTCAAGATGAATCTCTAAAGGTAGTAAGGACGAAGGAAGACACTATTCGTGTCAAGGAATCCATTGATGATTTGTATATTTGAATGTGGACATGGCCGGATTCCGAGGATGGAATCCTCTTTAAGGAGGGTAGATTTGTAACACCCTAAAATGGGCCTAGTTGTAACATGTTGTACATGTAGCTCAAATAGTTGTACGTTGATTGTAAATGGTGTTTTGTTGTTAAATGGTGTCTAATATGTCAATTGGTGTTAACTGTTGTTAATTGTAGATAAAAGTATAGTATTATGAAAAGTGTCGTAAATAGAATAGATGGGTGTTTTATTTAATGGTTTTAGATAATGATTCCAAATATATCTCCGTTAGTTAAAACGGATAAACCTAAGCCGTGTTCTAAGTTGAATAGGAGAACGAAATACCCGGGTGGGGTATTATTTACTAAGTCGGTTAGAAGGGGGAGAGGGGTTCTTTATCCCCTGTTGAAATCCAGAAACACATAAAACACACATACATATATACGGTGGTACGCACACACACACACACTAGGAGTTTTGGGATTCTGATTGAGTAAGCGGGATTGGAGGTTGGATTCACGTTGCAATCTGCCCAAATTAGGCTGGTTCATCTTCTTTTGGTAAGTAGTTCTTGATTAAAACTCGGTTTGGGTTTGGAATGGTGAAATACCCATTTGAGTCGATTTTGAGATGTGTTGATGTTGGTTTTGAGTCTAAATCATGTCAATAGCTCCATATAAGTGTTAGTTAACCAGTAGTAACGGTTGTTTGTGGAAAACAAGTCGATTTGTGGGTCTAAAGCTCGAAAACAGTAGCTGTACGCGAACAGAGTCGAAGAACACTGTAACTGGGGTCCATGCGGTCGCATGGCATGTGCATGTGGTCGCATGGGGGTGCATGTGGTCGCATGGCGTGTGCATGCAGTCGCATGGGGTTTCTGGTATCCATGTGGTCGCATGGCATGTGCATGTGGTCGCATGGGGGTGCTTGCGGTCGCATGGGATTCCTTTGCGGTCGCATGGCGCGTGTCTTTTGCGGTCGCATGCTGATACGCGAATATCAGTCTTAAATTTATAAACTAATCTAACCGTATTGACTGACACACTAACGGGCAAGCGCACCCGATCGTATAGCAGTATACCAGGCAAGACCAGGATCGTCTCCACAAGGAACAATTATGGAATATACTATTATGAAATAAACTAGTTAAACTAAAATACTTTAAAGTAAAGAAAGAGTTTTTAAAGTAGTAGCTAACCGCTACCAAGGTTTTGAAAATATCAAATTAAAGCAATAAACTAGAAACAATTTTAAGAAGTTGAAATCAATTGATAGAGATGTATTTACCAATGAATCACTCCCCCTAGGTTCAATTTGTTATAAACATAAATAATATAATAGGTTTCTAAGGGCGTTCGAACCAACAACCATCAGTCCTACTAATCCGATTACGACTTAATCTCTCCAAAACACACTTAACTCTCGTTGTATGGTGAATTAGACTCAAACTTTTATCTATGGTATTACTGAATAATCTTAACCCTCATTATCTCAGAAAAGTTATCTATCCTATTGAATGCAAACGTCATTGTCTCAGATCAAGCAAACAATAATCCAGAAGAAAATACACGTCTGTATCTAACAGATTACTCAGCAAAAGTTAAGATAAAAAACTCAAGGTTCATGATTAAGCATAAACAAAACCAATCATATATTTATGAATAAAAATACAAATCAAAACTAGGGTTTGTTCATCATGGTAAATACAAGAAAGGTCTAACTTATAGACAAGATAGAAAACAAATACAAAGAAAAACAAAAATTGCAAACCATTATAGACCGATGATAGCAACCTAAGTTAACCCTGCAGATGTTAAAACCTCTCCTCTCCATCACTGATTGTCTCCCTAAAGCTGTCGCATGATGTTCCTGTTCGTCGATTGCCGCTTGTTGTTTCGTCCCGACGGCTGTCGTATCCAAGAAAATTCTCCCCCCTTTCTTTCTGCCGTACGTCACTTTTTAAATTAATTGTGATCACCTCCCGTAGAATTCGTGACCTACGCATCTAAAACAAGAATTGGGCTGGCCCAGGTAAAGCCCACATCAATGTGTAAGCTGCTCACGTGTCATATTAGATGAATTAAAGTTCTTCACGTGAACATCTAAATAAATGAATTACTTTCCATCTAAGTTGAAGTTGTGGTGCATGGCATGGCAGAATGTAGCTCATCATGTGATTTAATTGAATTAATTTTTGCCAATTAATTTCTTGAAAGTGCATAGCTTGTCCCCTCTCAATTCATCTTTTTCTTTTTATTGCTGTAGCTCTCGGCCCCAAATAAAGAGAATTACGGCCCAATTGATTAAACAATCATAATATCAATGTGGCCCGTATTTTCTAATTTCCGTAGCTTTTTTAATCACCTCATTTTGAGTTCGTATGAGTAAGATACAACCAAAAGAGTGAAGATGTGTCAAAGTTGTCACTTTTTCTCACTTTCTCTTTTCTTCATCATTTTCCATCAAATTATCTTTTTCTTCTCTCAAGAACCCTGAAAAACATATTACAACAAATTAAGTAGATAATTAACTAAATTCATTATAAATATTCATTAAAAGCACGAGATATCGGATATAAATTATGTGTATTTTAGACGATATCACATGCATGGGTCTTGCGATCGTAATGGTGTCGTTGTCATGGTTTACCGTCTAAGGACGAAGAAAATATAACTTGCGATCGTAGGTATATGACTTGCGATTGTAAGCCCTCATGTTACCACCCTTGCGGTCGCATGGCTGTTTTCTTGCGGTCGCAAGATGGGGTGGTTTGGGTAGGACCCTTGCGGTCGCATGTGTGACCCTTGCGGTCGCAAGCAGTGGTTTTAAGCTGACAGCTTTGTAGTCTTGTGTTTTAAGCCTCGTTAAGTGTCATTGATTGGTGTCTAAGCCTGAACATAACGTGTTAGGTGTATCTAAGAAGTCGGAAGACGCGAGTGGTGTATCTGCTTAATACGAATTCCAGGTGAGTACCGGTTTCCCATGAGTCTCAGTAGGTAAGCTGTCTGTTGTACATGATGACATGTAATTGGTGTATGATACATGAAAGAATGTTATGATAGAAACATACAGTGTGTTTATGAAAGAAAATGTAGACTGTGATAGAGATATACAGTATGCTAAGAAAGAGTCGTACTTGCATGTTGTCTATATGTATGAAAGAGTACACTTGTGATAGAAACCATGCGGTAATTGTATGCTATGATAGAATTGTATTAATATGTTGTTTATCAACATGAAAGATGTTAACTGGTGTGATTATATGCGCGCATGAAAGATACGTGTATTTGTTATTGTGTCCGGACACTAAACGATAGAACATGGAGGTCGGTCAGGTAGACGGGTGTTAATACCTGGCTGGGTTCTCGGGTAGACGGGTGTTAGTACCTGGGAACTAACGGTACTCAAGTAGTATACGCTTGGGTGATGGTCCTGCAGGCCGCCGTTCCTCTAAGGAGTAAGGTTCCTTGATAGATGGGAACCAACATGATAGACAGAGTGTACCAGGTGGACTGCTATTCGCTTTCCCACTGGTGCAATTGGTTGTAGCTGATTTCCCGGCTAGGATTGTTGAGCGGGGCTCGCTACCCTGCAATATGCGACTCCTACGGGTATGATTGGTGCACCACGATGTGATAGGATAGCCTTGTGTGCTTTCCTGGTTTTCGACTGCATGCTTATTGATACTTATGTGTAATCTGTACTCACTAGCTAGTGTAGCTAACCGGTTCATGATTTATCCTTTTTACAGGTAATGATTAGGCAGCCTGGTGAGACGGGTGCTTGTGGGTAATTGTATTTAACTCTTCTGGAACACTCTGCTGTTATATATATCTGTGATCCGATAGTCGGTCTATAGTATGGTAACACCGGTTTGTTTAGAGACTTGGCTTTTGATGTTTATATTCGCCAAGTCGGATAACAACACTTTATATTTTTATAACCAGTGTTTAGTTTCCGCTGCACGCCATTGGTAAGTATACTTAAAAAGCTTAAATTATTACTGATTTTTAAGCTCGTGAAACCCGGTGTTACAACCGGTTCTTTCGGTTCCGGTCCGGTTCGGGCAGGTTCCAGAACCGAACACATCCCTACCTACCACAACGTTTTGGTTTTGGGTTTCTTTAATTAATTGCGATTTTCCGGATGAAAGGTGCCGTTTCGCCTAGCTATTAAACCCAAAACCAAATGAATATGAAAAAGTTTAAACGAGATAGTAATTTAATTTAAAAAAATCAATAACTAATAATTGTAAGAGCTCATTAATGACTTATTTATGAGAGTGATATTTCAGAAAAATAAGCGTTACTCGTTAATGACGATTCATCCGGGCATAATTTACGGTTGGATAAATATATAAAGGGTTTAATTTATCAAAATGTATTCAACTTGTCATTTTTTGCTATAATATGTATCAAACTTCCAAACTTACTATTTAATGTAATGAAGTTTCAAAAGTTATTATTTAGTGTATCGTACCCGTGATAGTAAGTTACTAGTTGAGTTGTTTAAAAGGTCACACCAACTACACGTAAACTATAATGTATCCATGTGTTAGGCTCGTAAAAAGGAATGCCAAAGGTTAAGGCGTGTGTTGAGTAATATCCCAGTATCCCACATTAGACGACAAGTGTTTTGCAATAAAAACTTCCCTAGCACTTCGAGATCCAAACGACGCATGTTGTTAGAAAGAACACGCAGGTAGGAACCAGAAATAAGTTTATTTTACAAAGTAATGCAATATTAATTAGAGGTTATTATGAAGTTGGACAACTCAAATAATTACTGCTATCCTTTGCATTACTTAACTTTATGAAAACATTAACCTCTAGCTCAATAAACAATATTATCACATATTGTACTTTTGCAGCCTTTTTTTATTAACCGACACTCTTTGCGGGCTGACTAATCCCACCATTCGCATTGCGAATAGTCTAGAATCATAACGGGTCAATCTCCGTGGCCACAAGTGGGAATTTGGTTGCTCCTAGGATTCGAGCTTTTGCCGATTTTAGGTGTGCTTACGGACAATAGATGAACTGCCAGAATGCATAGCAATCCAATTTCATTACTACTTCAGTACAATGAAAAATATCATAAACATTACAAGAATGCATGTCTTTACACTGGGCAGCTGGCCTTTAAGCTAGTAATAATAATAAAATCAAAAATCAAATATAGCTTTTTAAAGGAACACTATATTACCAACAAATCGAAATCTTTGGCATACTGAACCAATGATAGACGTACAAAGAACATTTAAAGAAAAATGGACTAATTCACTAGTCATTCTGCTACATTTAAACCTGCCATCATGGGTCAAATTGCGAACCATAATGAAAAATTGAAACCTGAATGATCATGATTCAGCACGTGGCAATAAGAAACTGAAACCCGAATTATCACGAACAAGTGGTGGCGGCTCAACATCTGCTATATGGATCTGATCCATTGACTTTGAAAGGTCATCAACAGAGAATGGTATGCTGCGCCATGGAGAGAAATGTTTCATTAGATGTATACTAATTTGTATGGTAAAAGCCAGGTTGATAAGACAAATATTGCCACAAACAAACATCAAACTTGTTCTGATAATATGTTCACCTCGAATCATCATCCAGCAAGAAAGAGCTGCTGACAGCATTATTTGAATCTTCTGTCATCAGCACCCTCATGTCAGAGATGACCTGCAAAAAAACAATAAATTGAACGATTAACATCTGTTAGGTGTTCTTCAAGGCTTGATTTTATATCCTATACAAGCAGCGATTAGGACACTTTACTAATGAATGGGTTGATTTAAATTATGTTGTATCTCTATCAGGTCAAGTGGGTAAGAAAATTAAGATTAGCTAAAAAGAGAACTGACCAAATGGGTTGAAAATCACGCAAAGTGTAATGTTGATGCATAAATGATAAACCTAAGAGATTGCTTTATTCAAGCAGTTAGATTATTACTGTAATAATAATTTTTTTGCAACCATATTAATATGCTAAATATTAGAAATGACAAAAGTGTGTTGGGTCAACCCAACCTGTTTTGATCCGTTACACAACCCGCTTATTTTGAACCTCTAATATCTTTGACTTGATACCAGAAACGAGTTTTATACTGCCCACTGTTTCTATAGAAAAAACATTTAATCATATCCATACATACCGCTGGAGAAAGGCTATGTGTGCCATATTTGTCATCCCAATACATTGTACTGATTCTGTATAACTGCTGGATGCTGAGAACCTGCACGGTCAAAAGTATTACCATAAGCTATTATGTATAAATGCCATTATCCAAATCTCTACTTAAATATGGGAAGTTGAGTCTTACAGGGCACAAATCATGACTTATTTCATCCAGCGTCTTCTTTGGCTTCTGATGAATAACCTAAAACCAAGAAATGATGAATGTTGAGACAATGCTGACAAATAAATAAAATGACAACAAGAGATCTGATACCAAATTTGAAAAAGAAAATTAAGAAAGAAGATGCAATACTAGGAACCCAATAGCTTGTCTTATGTGCTTGAGCTCATCCCAAGCTGATCCTGCATACTGAAATTTGATTTCTCCAAAGTCAGATATAGAGGTGGTAACAACATGAGAAAAAAAACATACATTGTCATGTAAAGAAGAAAAGAGAACCTACCTCTTCGGTTGCTTTGTAGCACCACTGTTCCAATTCAGACAACCCTGCCTTGACATATTCTCCATTACTGAAAGAGCAGCACTCTCGTCTCAACAGAAGGCTGCAAGAAAATATTATAAAATTAAAATAATAATAATTATTAAATGGACAAGCTTGCATAAATGAAAGTGAAAAGGCATGTACTAGAAGCGTCTTGTCTGAGAACCTGTTGAATAATTGTACATTGATAAAAGAAAATATCTGTGTGAAGATTTTGCGAACCAAAAATGGTGGTACCTAAGGAAAAAAATATATTGTGGATATTAGTGCAGTTCTTGGAACTATGTGAGAAAAAAATAGATACACGAGACAAATCAGCATTTAGCAGTCTAAGCATAAAGTTTTTTTCATAATTTATCACATAATGCCAAAGAAAATAAAAGGCAGTAATACAGTCTCAAAGATGAATAGCTGAAAGCTTATTTACACACATCTGTAAGTCTAAAATTAGGCCACAAGTAAATGTGATATTAGCTGCTGTGGTGACAATCACAAATTCAGAATGTGTAAGTAAAAGTTTAATTTCCTAGGCTTATTTTTATGCGAATTATTGAATCTCGGAATGAAGTTTCAGAGATCGTACAATGTATAACATAGAAATTCAGAAAGTATATTAGGAAGTAAATATATTCATAAAATATAGTGGAAATTCAGAAAAAATTTAAGAATCACTATTGTATCTTAAATGGACAAGTGAAATGAACACATATGTCGCTACTATATCTTGAGACACTAAAATCAAACTCAAGTCTAGCAAGAGTCAAGACAGTCATTTTAACTCATGAAGAAGCTGATGTCTTACATCAAACTTTCAGGGGACTCTTGGGGTTTTTGTTTCTGTATGACATGCCAATAAACTAATCACATGTAACTTGCCCGAAAGTCAGTAATTCGGGTTTTAAGAAAACAACAGGAAGAAAATAGCTAATACCAGTCATGATGGAAATAAAAACCTTACTATTCAATATGATGGAAATAAGAACTTTACTATTCAAGCACCACCAAGCATGTGAAAAGAAGAAAAATGCAGTTAGCCTAGAGGTGACAAGATGGATGTGTCAGATATGATTAAGAAAAATAAATTCATTTAAACAATCTCATTTATCAAATCTCATTTATTAAATATACACTTTGGGCGCCTTTTGGCCTGTTGCCTTTTAAGCTGTTTTTTTCGTTTTAGCAGTTTGGCCAATAAGCGAGAAAACCTAACCGCAATCAACTAACTCATAAGTAAATTGGTGGAAATTGCCACTGCTAGGTTAGTTAACCACACGGTAATAGAGAAACAAACATGCGAGGAATAGTGTACTGACATTGTTAGCTTTTAACATGTTTAAAAAGCATCCAATGTTGTTGACAATCCCTTGCCAGTGAGCAATCAGAATATCCTGAGAAGCAGCACTTGCTAGAGCAACAGCTGTCCCCTTTAGCAAGTTTGCTCTGGATATTCTTGGTGCCTACAGTCATATATAAGATGTTAAAATCTTGGATTCCAACAAGGGGAAAAAACAATGATTTAAAAAAGGGACAGATTACAATATCTGTAAGAGTGTAAGTACCTGAATGCACAGTCCAAGCAGTGGGGAAATCTCTTTTTTCAAGTTGTCACGTATCATCCCATATATTTTTTCAACATATGCTGTTAACTGCTGCTTAAAAAGCAAAGCAGGGTATTTGGCTTCAACTTGCTGTAAGGTGTCAGATGCAGCAGTTGTCTCCCCGTCTATTAAGGAGAGGTTTACGCCTTGTGGAGTTCCACGAAAGCTCTACAAAACCATCAAATGATTGTACATGTTAACTACCAAATAAAATAATTTTATTTTTCTCTTAGTTTCTCCCTCTTTTCCACCGTTCTTGGTTATTTTATTGTTTTTTTCTTTCATATTAATTGTGTGAAAGTTACACATAATAAGTCATTAGAATTTTATAACCGGTTCTTGAAAGTTTTTAAAGAGGCGGATATATAATGACTTTTGATTTACCTGTGTCATCCTTCCAAATAGGGTAGCTGATGTTGTTCTTCGGTGCGGTGGGGCCCCCGCAGCACCACTAGCTTTCAATGTACGTTGCAAAAGCAGCAGCAATGTTGATGCATTGGATAACCAATAGGCTAAGACTTCATTGTTATCTTGTGTCTTCATTTAAGAAGGAAGTTAAAGTTAAGAATAAATATACCAGAAAGATGTAGCTGTACCCGTGAAAGTATGATCCTTGAAATTCATACCTCAATCGCTTGGCCTATGGTTTGAATAATACGATCAAAAATGCTGGTTTTTTCAGCTTCAAATGATCGCCACTGTCTGAGACATTTGTATATGATGCAAGCAGCAACCGGCCGACCTTTCGAGAATCCAAGGGGTTGTGCAATACACCGAATGAGCAAATCCTGATATTCCTGCTGTTTCTCATTAAGTGACTTCTGTGGTCTCTCCTCCACGTCAGCATCCCTCAACTGCATTGAAGGGCTGTGAAGATCCTGTCATATATTCAAAAGAGAAATATGAAAACCAGTAGCATTGTGCATATACATTCATGAAACTACGTAGAAAAGGATAATTAAACTTTTAAGAAACGCCGACTTACCACAGATTGTGACTTTGTGCTTTCGGTCCTCTGTCATTGTTTAAGGGGGGAGAGAGAGATGTAAGTATTTCAGAATTTATCTTAAAGATGAAAATTAAGAATCTTATGAGTACCCTTATCGATTTTGACCGTGCTGCTTGTAGCTTGCTATTTTGTGCCATTGTTAAAGCCTGTTGACGAAGAACTTTGTTTTCTGACTCTATGTTAGTGAGCTTCTCCTCAAGCCTAGAATGAACAAGTACACCATCAGAGTCACTTTACAAAACACAGAGAATTGTCATAATTAAAGAGAACAAAGAGACTATGTTGGCGTCCCATTTATTAGAGTTAGATATTATCTTGATTTCTAGATGATTTTTAGTTTTGGTTTCAGGATCTAACTGCTGGTTCTAGATAAACTTGGACATGGAACTAGATAGAATTTGAGATTCATTTCCTGTGTATATAATCAGTAGCCAGCTAAGGACAAGTTTTAAAAACATAACTTTCACTTTAAAAGTAGTCAGCTGAAGAAGACTAGTGACCTATAGAAAAAAAACAAAGCCAAACTAAACTATAAGATCATAGGCTTGAACGATCTATATTGTAATTGTTGGAAAAGATTATGGAAACTCTGAACCAAAGGATACAGTAATTTATGTTTCTCCTAAAGCACCATGGCAGTACAAAAGGTTCATAAACGAAGCCAGATGTACAAGAATACCAGGAGATAATATGTATTTGATGTGTGTGTCTGTGTGTGTGTGTGTATGCAAGAGAAAAAAGGCATCAGCTACAGATGAGATGATGTGTTCTCATCAACCATTATAAATTGTTGGAGAAGAACAATGTTGTATTCTCTTATAAAGGTAAAGAAAGCCAAATCCATTCTTGGGTAAATTCACAACAATATAGCATAAAGTGCATAATATGAAACCAATATATCAAGAAATATGTGGCTTAAATATGAACGGTAAACATTACGATGTCAATATGCATGTTTATGCACAGCCTACTCTAATTATATTTGTCCATGAAGCTATTGTTGAGCAAACTACAGTCATTAACTTGATAATATATAATATTGCATGCATTCTAATTAGGATAACAAGATGTTCATTTCATAACAATCATGCTAATTGTCTTCAGTTTGATATTGGTTGAGAACATCTTTAAGGACCAATTTAAAAACAGATAGAACCATGAAATTTAATCATCCACAATAGCTTTAAATCGTGGAGCTCATATATTTGACAGAAACTTCGTAAGCGAAGGATGGTTGGGGGTCCCACCAGTGTAAGATAAGCACTTATTGTAGCAGGCATGTAAAATATGGTCTGGAAGGTCTTGAGAATTCACTAGAAGTCCACGGTAACATTAGTAGAGGAAAAAATTAAACCAATAATAGGTTGACTTGCTGAGTCAAGACCAAGATCTTGCTTATATTGATGACAAAACTGTTGTTGAACTTATTATTTACCCCATACGTTGTTAGTGTGAATTATTTACTCATTTGAACAGACCTAAAGTTTTTCATACAGTTATAGAATAGTTCATTTAATGCAAGTTCAACGAAAAATATTCTCAGTATAATGAAATTAGATGTAACAATAGCTATTCTAAGATTCACGAAGTTTCTCAAAATTGAACAGACCTAAAGTTCTTGATTCACTTTTTAAATAGTTCATTCAATGTGGGGCTAATAAAAAACATTCTTACTATGATAATTAGGTGTAACAATACCTAGTCAAAGATTCCTGAAGTTGATTAGCCCTGTTTAGAGTTTCATCCAACTTCAGCTGCTTAGTCTCACTTGATTCAAGGGCTTCAGTGCACTTCTTTTCAGATTCGTCAGCTCGTTTTCTCTCTAATTCTAACAGATTCTGCATGCAAACAATCATGTAAGGTGAGGCTTATTGATGTGCAAGAGAGGGGAATTAAGCAGAGAATGAGAGAGAAGAAAATATTTCAACTCTGACATGGTTGCAGTCAAGACATAAAAAAACGAAAAGAAATTAAACAGCTTCCTCTGAAAAATTCATCACCAACCTTGTAGGTGAAAGAACGTTGTTAAGCCGTTTAGTTTATTGTTTATACTTCCTACCTTATCTTCAGTTCTCTTATAAATGTGAAATTCTCACCAATTAGGTGAATGAATTCCACATTTTTTAATAGTCTTCCATAAATCAGCTCATTATATTTTATTAAATGTCACTTATCTTTCAACTCATCATCTGGTAAATTTCCAGTTCATTTACTTACAAAATTTATAATGTAAAGAATTTTGTAAGTTTGTAACTTCAATGATCCATTTCACATACCTCTTCTTTTATGAGCCAGTGATAGTAAAAATAATCTAGTGACTACTTCATAACTTTATTCATAGTCTAGGTGGATAACAAACAATCCAAGAACTAATGGCATGTCCAAGCCCACAAATGCTGCTTGGTGGAAAAATGACAAATACAGCTATGTTGTCCCCATTCTCTAATGTCTCCTAAAAATAATCAATATTAGAGCTTTTATTTCTTATTTGGTATGACTTCGGTATTATAAGTTACATTTTCATATGTCCACATATAGACGCCATAGGAGTTCCTTTTTCCCTGAGACACCGAAAGGTTACAAAGTCACAGCATGACATTAAACACAAAGCACCAAAAGACATCATACCAAGATATTGCCGAAATAGGTCAATTACAAGCAACACATTGTAGTCTATGTATTGCTATAACACATTCACAGAAAGGGGTTAAAGGAGAGGGGGAAGGGGTGAAAAATTTCCCATTACCTTCAATTCTTCCACTTCTGCACTTAATTTGTCAATCTTTTCCGTGTCTTCTACATGAATTGGGGCAGTTTCTTTCACAATAGCTGATGCTTCTTCAATTGCTTTCTGAGCAGATTCACGTTCCTTGATAAGCAACTCATTTGTTTCATCAATTTTAGCCTGCATAGTTTGCAGGGAGTTCTGCAATTTCATAATTTCCTGTCCTTTTGCTTCTTCCAAGTCAGTCTGCATGATTTGGCATTCTCATTTTGTCAAAAATTAAACATAAGTATATAGCATATTTGATAGAAAGATATAAATACGGTTCAAGTTAATAGTAATAGGTAATATGTTTCGACTTGAGTTCAACTCGGCCCAATTATTTGATCAGCCTGTTTGATAGGAAATGGTAAATCAGTCCATTTGTAGTAACAACACCCTATTCCATGGTGAAGTTCACATCAAGTGAAGCATTTAAGTTGCAAGAGGGGTTTAACAACACATGTCATATCACAAAGAATAATTACATGCAAATAAATAGAGTTTTGAGATAAAAAACCAGAGCTATAATTATACATGATGATATAAACCCCACCAAAAGTGCAAGTGACAAGTGATAAGCAGGAGGTGATGCAAGATAGATTGAACAAAGCAAGTGAGTAAAGAAATAAGTTCAAACTGCATGAACTTTAAGAGTTGAGCTTGTTAATGATTAAGTCTCCATTCAACCAATTGCTATTTCTCTTGCATTGACTTTCATCTATTGAAGATCGAACTTATTGCTTTAGTTTGAAAACAACTTAAAATCCTAGCTATAATTCATGCAGTTCAATCTCAGGCAAGTCATTTCCCTCTCACTAGGAACTCATTACTTGATGTGGAATAAGATAAATCAGCATGCTTTTTCTGGTGATATCTCATTTCTCCCTTGCTTTGGTAAATCACTAGTATGCTTTCAACATACCATGCAAATATTTGATCACTCAAATTAAGTTGTGGTCTGATGAAGAACGTAAACTGAATATAAAACAGATGATAAGGATCAATACTAGAACAGATAGAAATAGGTACTATAATCTGAAATTGAACAAAGAAGATAAGCGCCAATCACTCCTCAATTGGAAGATTGGTCCAGGGAACTCTCCCTCTCTCGATAGCCAAAGCTACGAGCCTAATACAAAGCCACATCTAATTTCTGTTTTTTCTAACCAAGAGACTCACCTCACTTGTTTTATAGCATTCCCTCTAACTAACTACTAATCATATTACAATAATACCCTTTCTAGAACTAACTATCCATTCCCTATCACGGCCTGCCTAATAAAAAACTAATACCAGAATTTCCAAAAATAAAAGCTTCAACAGTTATTCAACACACCCCTGCCCCAAAACGTTTGTTACATAACAAATTACTGGATTTGACTTAATTCTTGTTAAGAAACCTTTACTTACATATTTAGTAGTTATATGCGAAAAGTAAATTGCAAGTCTCCAGTATCGAAGAAAGAGACAATTATCTTTCATCAAACTAACATTACCTTTAAGCGTTTTTCTAACTGCAAACGCCAAGTGAGGTCTTCTACTTGTTTCTGAAGTTTATCCTTCGCTTCCTGGAGTGCACCTGTTTCCCTTGCAGCCTGTATATGTTGGAATTAAGCAACAAATTTTACAACTGATGCAGTGTACTTTTCGTGTAACTGGATGAGGAAAATGAAGAGGGAGTACAGTTTTCAAATCATCACACATTCACAACTAAGAAAAATTTATGGGAATCATGTGGTTCATTCAATCACTAAATCAAAAAAAATGAATATCAGTTTCCTAAGGCATAAACTTTTTTTGTTACTTTTCATTTCATAAGTAGAATATGGAATTAAAATAGGTAAAGTTTGGGGTTACACCCCTGTTTATTTCTAAGTTGGGAGATGAAGAAAAAAAGTAAAGGAGTTCAATGGCATAAGTAAACTATAACTTAAAATGTCCAAAATACTCATTATTAAACAAAAAGATATGATTGCCTTTTCTAATTTAACATTCAGTAGATGCATGTGAGTGTAAGAGAGTATATTAACTGACTCTGTGAAAACCCGCAGCGTCTTCACACTACCTTTTGATTAAACCACACCAATTTAAAGAATTAAGACAACTTTCTTGTTAACGAAACATAAAAAAAAACCGTGCTCTCCTAGTGTGTTCAATTCTATTTATTTAGTTTCTATTACCAATAAGACAGAGTGTTTACCTCATGCTAAAGTAAAAAAGCATAAGGAAATTTGGACTAATATCCAGAATCATAAATTTGAAATTTTGAGGTGTAATTTATAATGCATAAGAGGAACCCACCATCTTTAGTTTCCGAAGTTCTCTCCTAGCAACTCTTCCCCTCCATCTTGTTTGTGTAACAATTGCTGATCTCATCAGTTTCTTATAGTATTTAAAGTCTCTATGACGATGCCAATTGGCCTGCACACATCCACTCATTAGAATAGAAGGTAAACGCTTGAATATATATGCAAAATGTAGATACCATGCACTGACTTGCACAAGCAGAGCTGCCTTAGTTGTCTTCCTGTATCTGAATTTATCACGAGCAGCCATCGCTCGCAGGCCTGTCTGGAGAACAGTGACCGAGACCTTGAGTCTGTTATACCACATCCAAAGTGAGTGTCGTCGATAAGTTTTCTGTATTTTAAGTGAAGCAGCCTGCCTTTTCATGTGTTCAAATAATTTAGTAGCAAGCTTTCCTAGTACAAACAACAAAATGAGAGCGTGAGTGCAATCATTCAGAAAGTAGATGAAGAAAAAATATACAACTTGATGGCTGTAAAAAAAAGAGCAAAAAAAAGGTCATGCATACAGGAAAAAAAAGTGATTGTAGATGTTTACATGATTAAAGCCAAGAATCATGCAAATATGTAGCAAAATGCATTTCAAGGGGTGAAGTTATCTGGAAATGCAAACCTCTGCATAGAGATTGCATCGAAATAGAAGCTTTCCTCAAAGCAAGAAAACGATTTCTAGTGATATGAGTTCTTATCTTTCTTTGAATTTTCTTGGCTGCGGTGTTGAGTTTTTGTGCTCTCTGTGCATCGAGTTCTGCCATCTGACCAGCCCTCAGGAAAACTTTTGTTTTTCCTATCTGCCAAGCCATTAATACACATTTTGTGTAAACTAGTGACTGTCATGTCCTTATCTCAAAAAGAAAGCTAAATAGAGAATAAGAAAACATTTCATGTGGTTTAACCCGGATTAAAATTATATATTTACTTGCAAACAGGTGAGAGCCATATACATCTAGCTACTAATTAAATCTCTTTTGTCGACAATAAGGATAGGTCAGTGGTTAAGATTCAAGAATAATATGCAAATTAAGAAAAGTGGTAATCTCAAGTAGCAAATGTTTGGTATATACTCTAGAAGGTCAAGGATAAAATGAATGAAAAAAGATATTGCTGGTAAAGAAACAAAAAGAGGATGAATTTGTTTGAGTTGTAATTTTCATGTTCAGACAAGCACATGTTTTATCCTCGTATTGCAGCTCTGCAATAATAGGGAGTTGATGCTAACGGTTCATATTATGACTTATGAGGGGTTGCTTATAGATAGTTTTATGTACTAAGCCAGCTCAAGAAGGTTTTTTGGTAGGCCAAAGAACGGGGAACAATCCTTTGCTAAATACTCGTGAAATAGTGTCAACGTTTAGACACCAAACTTATGGTATGACCATTAATACAATAGTGCAAGCCACATAGTATTCTGCTCAAATATGAAGAAACTGACACCCTGCCCCATCTACTGTCACTATCATCTTACCTAATCGAAACAGATCAAAGATGATGGTGCATGATCTATACAAGCATAACTGATCATCAAGCCCAAATTTGTTGTCCAGCACAATCAGAAGAAGTGAAAGTGCAATAGATAATAGGAGATGGTAATTCTGAAAGATAAGCTCCCCTTAGAAGCAGGAAAACTTCTGTTACCTGAGCACCCTGAAGCCCCATTTTGTCGATGATCTTTTTACATGCATCCTTTGCATCAAGGCTGTTGATATTAATAACAAACTCAATGTAAGGACTGGTGCATATCTCATTGTTCTAACTAGTCATCACAATAAATTCTACTTACTTCGCTCCCAAAACCTCTGGAGCAAGAAGACTGAATCGGTTGAGGAAGTCAAAAAAACTTTTCCGAGTCGGGTATCCAGCCATGCTTATACGGATTGCCTCAAGAACACCCTTCATGATGAGTGAAAAGCACCTTATGAGAATAAGAATTACTAAAATAAGTGTAAATATCGTCACTTTAAATTCACTCACCCCACAACGTAACTGTTGCATGATGTTGGCGTTCTCAAATATGGAAGGTTTAAGAAGATTATTTGGCTTCACACATCTAATATAATGGGGTTCTGTGGAGTTCAGAGTTTCCATTAATGATTGAAGTTGTAGCTGCATTAATTAAGAACAATGTCAGATGCATCTTCCCAGTAAAAAATTCCAAGTCAATGACAACATATATCTTTTCTTTACTTTCCTTCTATTCTCAATGGTGATAGGATATTAACTTTCATGATTTTTACGTATTATCCATTTGGCTTCTGTGTAAGCGAAGACTGCTTTAGGAATATTTTAGGAGAAAACTTACCTTGAAGCGAGAACCTATTGATGAGAACTTAGCAGATTTGCTTGAAGATTTGTTAGTCTCTTCGGGGATTGGAGGGAAAAGCCCTGCTACAAAAGTGCACTTGGAAGCCATCAACAAATCTTGATGTTCAGGAACAACATAATCTTTGTTTTTGTCTAGGAATAGTTCAGACTGATATTGAACCTGAATATATAAAGAAAATACTTCAGATCTAGAGAAACACAGGCATCTTTGTATATAGTAGATATTAGAAAACCAAATTACCTCTCCAGCATAATGAGAAATGATGAAATCACTGCGAGCCAATTTGGGTTTGATAAATCGTTGGTGACTTTTGAATGTCTGATAAAGCTTCTGAGCAAATGTTTCATGAGTTGACTTGGGAAACATACTGGAAACATAATAAGTCATCATAAGCTAAGAAAAAAGCTGATTGAAAATGGCAGATCAAGATACTACTGAATATCGTGTTCCAAGAACATCCTTGCTAATGAATGAAAAAGAAACTGAATAAAAAAAAAAACAAATGAGTGTAAACTGTAAAACATTGCGTACCAGGCTTCATCAAGCAGAGCAATAATTCCACCAGGTTTCTGCAAATGTAGTGAAACCATTAAAACATGATTTCTGAAGTTAATAATTGTGTTGTAGGTTATAGTACAGTATTTCAATATATATGCATGTAGAATTGAAGTGTGAATACATAGAAACTATTCCTAACTGAGAAGTGAAAATGGGATCTTGCAAGAAGATGAACTACATAGCACATCAAGAGATTTCATCTATGCAGGCAAATATAACTTCAAATATAGAGCTACCAAGGAACTGAAAGGACAGCATTAAGAGTGACAGTATCAACTTGGATGTTTCATTTTTCAGGTCTCCCTTATGTAACATAAGGGGTTAAATGATCCTTTTATGAAGGAGCCCTATTTGTCGTTCCCCTGTCTTAGTTTTAGCAACAAAGAAGATGACTTCATGACTTAAAAAATTATTCTTATATGTTTTCTAGAAACATATAATGTACACTTGACATGCATTAATGGAAAGATAATGTTCCATGACAAGCTAACTATGGCCAAAGTGGCCTATTTTGAAATCACAATAATCCTCTTCTGACATCACTATGAGTAAAAAAACTGCAGCCAAATAAGTATGTTATGAAGCTTCTTTGCCTTACAGATAACACAACTGTTTGATGGTTAGCACAAAACTTAGCCAAACTGAAATAATAGGAATCTGTTTGAACCTTTTCAATAAGTTCTAGGACATCTTTGTTATCTACAAATTCTATGTAGCTCCAGTCAATTTGCTCCTTGGTATATTCTTCTTGCTCCATCTTGAACACATGCTGTATAAGGTAGAACAGAACAGTAAACATTAATTGATAAGTTTGGAGAAAAGGACACATCCATACAAAAAGACCTGAAGGGTCGTACCTGATTGAAATGTTGTTGCAGCTTCTCATTAGTGAAATTAATACAAAATTGTTCAAAACTGCACAGGATAATCTTGTTGTATCATCACAATCAAGTCACTGAAGAAGCTTTCAGAAAATTATTTCAGCACACCAGATTTTACCTATTTTGCTTGAAGCTCTCAAAACCATATATGTCAAGAACACCAATCAGAGATTTCGAATTTGGATCTTGCCCAATAGACATATTAATTTTATCAACCAACCTGCAGATATGAATAATTATGCCGCTCTCGAACGACTGTAGTAATTAATAAGTGCCCACAGAACAAAATACTATGCAAATTACGGTAAATCAGACTCCCACAAAATGCTTAAAGTACCAGTCAAATAAGCGAGAATATAATGTCTTAGCCAAACCATCTCTGCTAATGGTTGCCGCTTCAGGATTAAGACTTCTTTTAATAACTTCTTCCGGGGTAACCATCACTCGTTTTAAAAGTGCATCCTCCAGTGCAGCATGATCACACCTAAAAATTATAGAAGAGCAATATAGAAAAGACAATACTTTCACACATGTGTATACACACACAAACGCATACAATATTTATGAAAACAAAAGAAAGCAATGTATATGTTTTGAACACACATGAGTAGCTCTGCTGTCATCTTCAGATGAAATTTCGATTTGTCATCTTTTAGAAGCGATGAATCAACCTCTTTTCCTTTGACAAACTCAACATTGCCGAGATGAAGAATTGCAGCGACAAGTCTGAAAATTGCTTCCTGCAAGATTGGAGAGCATGTTAATGCAGTTACATTGCATTGAATTTATATACTTACACATACACACACAGATGTGTGTAGAAATATGAATCCTGAGACCTGGTCCTGGTCACTTATTCCAACAACATCCATGGCTCTTCTAGTGGCAAGATAATCATGAGCTTCGTTTATACCAACAAGTTGGTAGCAATTTGATTGATTGAGATAGTGAAATGTTTTAGGTTCTCCCAGTTTATATTTCTCAATTTCCTGAAAAGTTTTGAAAAGAGTTATGATTATATAAGCAGCTAGAGTCTCGGTTATAATGTGAATTGCAAGTACATGTACCTCTGGAGGTGCTGCACATAGTAGATAGAAACAGTGATAGTTGCGTTCAGGATCTGAAATCTGGCAAACACGAGATCTTTCCAGGAGGTATGTTCGGATGGCTGCTCCAGATATTCTTCCATGTTTGTCAAATTGAATTTCAACAAATTTTCCGAAACGACTGCAGCAAGATGGATTAAAGACATAAGAGATTCACACTGAATAAAGCTAAAAAAGTTCTTGCCTAGTTGGTAATACAAATTTGTACCTCACCTTGAATTATTATTTCTAACAGTTTTTGCATTTCCAAATGCTTCCAGAACTGGATTTGACTGCATTACAACATTTAATCAAGTGAGTCAGGTAAGTTACTAGTTAGCATCAGAAAGCATTAAAAATCAGCAAGCATGAATTCATTTTTAAACTCGTTTTGGTGGACCAAATACTAGAAGGCTCATCATCGACTCCTTTAACGGACTAATAACTACATATAGATTGAAGGTCAGTGAAACACTGAAACCTACATTTTTAAATGAAAAGATTCAGCCGAAACTGGTCCAGATATATAAATAAAATACATTAAAGAGAGTTGCACTTATAATCAACCCCTTTTATAAATACGTTTGACTTATGAATTCTGCTCAGTGCATACCAAAGCACTTAATCCAGAGAATTTAGACATCACAAACATGTGTGCCTGTTGGCTTCTTTTACATCTCCTCTTATTTGCTCATACAAAAATACCATTGTCTGGGTTGTCTTCTATAGGTTGTTTGTCTCCTGTTAGTGTTAATATTATCTGTTTTTATATTTAGGGCCTGATAGTGGTAGTGGACCCCTTTGGGCTTTAGGGTTTGACTTTGTATATATGTATCTTGTTTATTCTTGTAACTTAATTGAGAGTATCTGAATAGAATTGAGACAAGTTTATACTCTGATAACATGGTATCAGAGCAGGTAATGCCTCCTGCTCTCTCGTTCCCGTCAATCAGTTAAGTCGACCCCTCAGAGGGTCTCGGTTATTCTCACCGCCCCCATAAAGATACTCAGCACCCTCCGGCGACCTTGAGCATTCTGTCCGGCCTCCGTCTGATTCTCCACGCGCCGCCAGTCGCCGCCGCTTCTCGTTTACGCGCCGGCACGTGAGCCTCTGTCAAACGTCCGTCGACTTCCGTATTTCAGTAGGGAGGTCGGTTTTACCTCCTGATTCTATATCTGGTGAGATACTGGTCATTACTTTCTGTTGGTTATATGCATTCAACTGGGTTTTGTCTGGTCTAAATAAAGGTCTTGAATCTGATTCTGCAAGTTATATAGATACATCTGGTACTATCTGTTGTACACTTATTATCTGTGTTTTGAGAGATCTCTAGCTGATTTGACCATCTGTGGTGCTCCTGTTTGATTTCTGATTCTTCTTTATCATCTGGAAAATGGCTATTGGGGATGATTCTGATGACAAGCATTCAGGTAGTGGTTCTCGTATACCTGACTTGATTCCAACAACTAATAGACTTACCGATAACAAGCTGAACGGTACCAACTATTTTGAGTGGAGTAAAACTGTTCGTCTGTATGTTCGAAGCATGGGGATGGGTTCCCAACTGACTTCTGATCCTCCAGCTGATGATGACCGTGGTCGTGATTTGTGATTACAAAATGATGCACGTCTGTTCTTACAGATTATTAACTCTGTTGAGCCTTCTGTCTCGGCTCTGGTCAGTCATTGTGAATATGTGAAGGAGTTAATAGACTACCTTAACTTCTTGTATTCCGGACAAAGCAACATCTCTAGAATTTATAGTGTTTGCAAAGCTTTTCATCGTGGAGAACAACAAGAACGGTCTCTAACCTCTTATGTTATGGAGTTCAAGAAGACATATGAGGAACTGAACTCTCTTCTCCCATTGAGTGCTGACGTAAAGACTATGCAGATTCAAAGGGAACAAATAGCCGTGATTAGTTTCCTGACTGGCTTACGACCGGAGTTTGACTCCATCAGATCTCAGTTCTTGAATGAATCTGAAATACCCTCTCTTAAAGAAACATTTGCTCGGGTCCTTAGAAATGAGAATCTTCAGCCTACTCCACTTCCTGATCATAACACAACTTTAGTTGGTAGAGGTGGATATCGTGGTGGATTTCGTAGAGGATCTCGTGGAGGTTATAGGGGTGGTTCGAGAGGAGGTCACCAGGATCGAACAGTTGACTCAACCCCACTTTGATTCCAGTAATGTTGAATGCTACTACTGTCATGAAATGGGTCACACCAAATTTACTTGCAAGAAACGTTTGGCAAGTAATCAGAGGAGCTCATCTGCACACATTGCTAGTACACCTGATGATACAGCCACAACACCCAAGGATGAGTATACTTGTCGTCTTGGAACCGAGAATCCCTCTACTTCAACTGCTACATTTGCTGGGACAGGTAAATCTAGTAAATGCTTAGTATCTTCTGCCTACAAGTGGGTCATTGATTCAGGTGCCTCAGATCATATGACAGGTAACCATAACCTTCTCTCTGATTTCAATAAACACCGATCATCCAGTCAAGTCATTGTTGCTGATGGAATTATCTCCCAAGTTATTGGTTCTGGCACAATTAAACTTACCCCATCTGTCTCATTGTCATCTGTTTTGAGTTTACCGAATTTTTCGTTCAACTTATTATCTGTGAGCAAAATTACTCGTAATTTGAAGTGTAGCGTCTCATTTTTCCCTGATCATTGTGTCTTTCAGGATCTGTCGACGAAGAAGATTATTGGTAGAGGACGGGAATCTGATGGCCTATATATATTTGAACATCAACAACCATACTCTTTATCATGCTCCAGTTCCTTATCTCCATTTGAAGTTCATTGTAGACTAGGTCATCCCTCCTTACAGAGTTTGAAGAAATTGTGTCCTGAGTTTTCGTATTTATCTTCTCTTTAATGTGAGTCATGTCAGTTTGCTAAACATCAGCGTGTTCATTTAGGTTCTAGGATAAACAAGCGGGCTGCGTCCCTATTTGAATTAGTACACTCTGATGTTTGGGGTCCATGTCCTGTAATGTCCAAAACCGGGTTTAGATATTTTGTTACCTTTGTTGATGACTTATCTCGAACTACTTGGCTTTATTTAATGAAAAACCGCTCAAAAGTATTTACTCATTTTTGTTCCTTTTGTGCTAAAATTGAAACACAGTTTAAAGTCTCTGCTAAAACCTTACGAAGTGATAATGCAAAAGAATACATGTCTCAGTCTGTTCAGTCTTACATGCTCCAAAATGGTATTCTTCATGAATCCTCTTGTGTTGATACTCCAGCTCAAAATGGAGTTGTTGAGCGAAAGAATCGTCACCTTCTTGAGGTGGCTAGAGCCCTTTTATTCCAAATGACAGTTCCTAAATCCTTTTGGGTTGATGCTGTTTCCACAGCTTGCTTCCTCATCAATCGACTGCCTTCCACTGTCCTGAATGGCGAAATCCCGTTCTCTGTTTTATTTCCTACGAAACCTTTGTTCCCTATAGATCCAAAGATCTTCGGTAGTACATGTTTTGTTCGTGACACTCGACCATGTTTAACTAAACTTGATCCAAAGTCGCTGAAGTGTGTCTTTCTTGGTTATTCCCGAATTCAAAAGGGTTATCGGTGTTTCTCTCCCACACTTAATAGGTACATTGTCTCTCGAGATGTTTCCTTTCATGAAGATCTCCCGTTCTTTCCTATGTCTGGTCCTTGTCATGAAAGAGATGCTACTGATGACGTATTGTTATACACTGTTCCTACTCCCGAGTCCCCGGTCTCTTCTACATCCCATCCAACGAGACCGCCAGTTGTTCATGTATATCATAGGCGTCAAAGACCTCCTGATCCTGTACCAGTATCCTCTTTGCCTGCAGATCCGCCTATCCATGAGTCCGAGTTGTCAGAGGATTCATCTCCTGATATATCATCTCAAGATTCTGATCATGATGTTCCCATTGCGCTACGGAAAGGTAAGCGTTCATGTACTTACCCTATAGCTTCATTTGTTTCCTATGATAAGCTTTCAGTGCCTTCTCGTTCCTTGGTCTCTACCATTGACTCTGTTTCCCTTCCGACAACTGTCGGTGAGGCTCTGAACCATCCTGGGTGGCGGGATGCCATGATTGATGAAATGAATGCTCTTGATCATAATGGTACGTGGACTTTGGTAGAGTTACCCGCAGAGAAGAAGACTATTGGATGTAAGTGGGTATTCACTGTTAAGGTCAACCCAGATGGATCTGTAGCTAGATTAAAAGCTCGGTTGGTTGCCAAAGGATATGCCCAGACTTATGGGGTTGACTACTCAGAGACATTTTCTCCTGTTGCTAAGTTAACATCTATTCGTTTGTTTGTGTCTCTGGCTGCTACTTATAACTGGCCTCTTCATCAATTAGATGTCAAGAATGCATTCTTGCACGGGGATTTACACGAGGAGGTTTACATGGAGCAACCTTCGGGGTTTGTTGCTCAGGGGGAGTATGGGAAAGTTTGCAAATTACGAAAGGCCTTGTATGGTTTAAAGCAGTCTCCTCGTGCCTGGTTTGGACTATTCCGTACCGTAGTGACCAAGTTTGGCTTACGAAGGAGCTCCTATGATCACTCCGTGTTCTTTGCCTCATCTGACTCCGGATGTATTCTATTAGTAGTATATGTTGATGATATAGGTGTTACTGGCAGAGATGAAAATGGAATTAAGAAATTGAAATAATTCCTCTCATCTCAATTCCAAACTAAGGACCTTGGTCCATTGAAATACTTTCTGGGAATTGAGGTCTCTCGTAATCGCAAAGAAATTTGTTTGTCTCAACGCAAATATTGCTTAGACATATTGAGTGATTCCGGTTTGGTCGAGGCAAAACCTTATGAGGCTCCTATGATCCCAAATGTTAAGTTGAAAGCGGATGATGGGGAGCTTCTTGAAAATCCATAAAAATATAGAAGGATCGTGGGAAGACTGAATTATTTGACAATTACGCGTCCAGATATTGCCTTTTCTGTGAGTGTGGTAAGCCAATTTATGTCATCTCTAAGAACCACACATTGGGATGCTGTCTATCACATGTTGAAATATCTTAAAGGTGCTCCTGGTTATGGAATCAAATATCAAAACAATGGTCATCATGTCATAGAGGGATTCACTAATGCTGATTATGGTGGAGATCCTACAAGCAGACGATCTACAATAGGCTATTGCATTTTTGTAGGAGGTAATCTTGTTTCTTGGAAGAACAAGAAACAAAATGTAGTCTCTCACTCAAGTGCTGAATCCGAGTACAGAGCTATGGCGCAGGCGACTTGTGAACTTATATGGTTACGTAATCTTCTTGATGAAATTGGGTTTCCTCAGTCAAAACCAATGAACCTATGGTGTGATAATCAAGCTGCTATTCATATCGCCAACAATCCAGTATTTCATGAGAGAACCAAACACATAGAAGTGGATTGTCATTTTACTCGAGAAAAGATAGATGATGGAACAATTGCAACATCTCATGTAAGAACAGGAGGCCAGCTAGCGGATGGTTTTACTAAAGCATTACCAGGAAATAGAGTTAAGCACATTTGTAACAAGCTGGGCATGATTAACATATATGCTCCAGCTTAAGGGGGAGTGTTAGTGTTAATATTATTTGTTTTTATATTTAGGGCCTGATAGTGGTAGTGGACCCCTTTGGGCTTTAGGGTTTGACTTTGTATATATGAATCTTGTTTATTCTTGTAACTTATTGAGAGTATCTGAATAGAATTGAGACAAGTTTATACTCTGATAACATCTCCCTTAACACGTTCTTACTAAAATGTATTTTCACTTCCTTATTAGGTGCATTCCTTATCCTACATTTTATTCTTGTTATATTCATTAACTTATTTGTTATCCATACAAGTGTATTCATACTGATCAGACAATGTCATGTTATGGTATTTCATAAGGCCACAATTCAGCAATTTTACCAAAAAAATGCTCTGAAGAGACCTGTCATGTATCTTCTATGAATGACAGTTGCAGATAGCGATAGATATCTAACAACATACACCACCATATTTTAATGGTGGAAAAAATATAAATGGGAATAAAAACACTTGGTCCACAATAAAAAAAATGAAGCTCTCCTAAATATGATAATGGTGTTTCATATCTACTGGAATCATAATATGGTGCATAACATTGTGCTATGTATATACACATACATACATACACACATACACATATGCATGAACTCCCCTTCGATAGAACGATATGAACGTCTACTGCGTCCACCCCAAACGTTTACTGCACCGACCCCCGACGTCTTTATATGCCTTCACCATCAATCCGTTGCACCTGCGCCATGCTTCCTCAACCCCAATTGTCGCCAATTTTTTTCTAACGACAAACACAGACACCCATCCTAATCTGCACCAATGTCCACAGTGGGACTTGAACCCTTGACCTCAAAGGGGAAGGAGAACACCTTGAAATCACCTCGAAACCACTAGGCCAAAGGCCCTTAACAACAAATTTCCTCTATTACCTTCAATCATTTCCCCCTTCAATTGCACCTCGAATAATTGCCTTCAGTCTCCCTCTTCAATCATTGACCACCTGTCTACCTTCAATCGTCGACTTCCTTTACTAGGCCATAAAGTCACTGCCTTCAATCTTTGCCTTGAAAATCTTGCCCTATATGATTCCATGAACCATTGAATCAACCATGAATTGGTGCCCCAATCATGATTCCATTCAGTTAACCCTAGTCACTGCCATGGTTCTACCCTAAATCCTACAAGTGTAGTGGTTTCTGTTGGCGCATTTTGGTTTTTCACTGCATCTCAAAGATGCATTGGTTACTAGTGGCAGCTGCTTAGTTACATACACACACATACCCTAAATACTAAGTTTTTTAAAAATGTTATGTCATACTAGTAGTAGTTGCTTAGTTACATACTACTCTTCATCACCTCCTTCCCATATAATCTTTGAACCCGATTTTTCATGAATGGTCTTGCTTGTAAAGAACTAAAGACCATGAAAGTGAACAAGGTAAATTTTATGGTCAGCTAATAACAAATGATGATCGGTGCATTAGCTTAAAGTGTTAGGGCCATTCCAGAACCTTTATACAGCTTAATTTGTTGCTTTTATAGAACATAAAAGATATTTTGAAGAATTAATTACTTTAGAAAGTGGATTTTTTCAGTATAACATAAAGAAATATAGGAGTTGTGCCTCTTACTTCTAGAACTTGTTGCTCAACTGTCCGTCCTTCAGTGCCTTTACGACCACCCAAATAGGCTAGATAGCGCATAAGCATTTTAGTAGTCTCAGTTTTACCAGCCCCACTTTCACCGCTGACCAATATCGAGTTGCTTTTTCCTTCATTAATCATTGCCCTGATTCATCTCAAGTAAAATGTTTGCATAATCATTACAATATTTAAGTTTTCAAACGGCAAAAGAATGGAAAATTACCTGAAAGCAACGTCTGCAATTGCAAAAACATGAGGACTTAGTTCCCCTAATGGTGCTCCTTTGTATTGTTCCATCATGTGAGTTTCATATAAGTGAGGCAATCTTTGAAATGGGTTAATGGCGATGAGGATATTTCCGGTGTAAGTCTGTCATTATATCAAATGATGTTACATTATCATAATTCATAGCTAAAATTAGTCATCTTTTCTTTTGTGAAGTCAATAATAATAAAGATCAAATGAATTGGGCTCAGAGATCTCCATACATATATTTCATTGAGTTGAAATCTCGTGGACAGATTTTGGAGAACTCCAGGTTCGTGCAAATAAGAAAGCTTGGTCATGTCATCAACTCCACCAGCAGGAGCATCTACGTCTTTGGGATAAATCTTTGATAAGTTTGCAACCACCTGTCAACGTTTAAGGGAAATTTTGGCAGTGAATGAACCATGAAGCTAGAAACTAGAAAATATCCGACTTCAGTTTTCACTTCCATTTACGGCTGGGGTAGATCCACATTGAAGAGAGGCTATGCATGTGTAGGTTTTTTTTAGCATAATAATAATTTGTAATGTTAGTACACGACCTGCAGGAAATAATTGCAATGATAGTGCAAATCCAGATTAAAAGACCTTGATCTGCCACTGATTCAGTGACCGGAACAATGAAAGCAATTAGTTTAGGTGTGTGCTTATATCTGAGGTTTACACATGAAGCAGCTTTTTAGACTGCATTTCAACTATTCTCTTAACAATTCCAGAAACAGCTATTATTAAGTTTTATGCTTCAGTTAGAAATAGAGAGTTAAGGTGTATGACTTAAGACGTGTATCTTTTTCCCCTATGGAACAGCCGATTACAAAGGTGAAAGCAAAAATTGGTCAGTTGGCAGAGAATAAAATCATCTTACTTTCTTCCCATCAGTTGTTTCGATCTCAACTTCCTGTCCATTTATCTTTGTAACTTGACCATCAATCCAACATATTGCTGGGTCTTCCACCCATACGTGAGTACCTAGGATGATATTAACTGTAGTAGCCTGCAATAAATTCAACCCATCAGATGACAGGTGTTTAGGAGAGCATATACAAGCCTTGTAGCTCTCATAGGAATTATGGAGATCTAATCATGCAATACATGTAAATGACCTTTTACTCTCTATTTGTAAATGAAATCACGTTTTATGCTTGTAAAACCACCTACTATTACGGTTTATCTGTGACTCAATTACAAACATTGCCACAAAACCACTGTGCAGATAGTAACTGGTCTCAACTGGCCGCAGCCTAGCCATTCAGTGGCTGCCACTAGGTTTACAGTGAGCATCCACATGGGAAGGCAAACCAATAGACGTCATGAGGGATTCATCAGTCATCTAAAACTAGTTCTGTTCACACTGGATAAAACGCATCGCAAAAGTTGACAAGGAATTTGATGATTCGATCGCGAGCTAATTTAAACGAGGGGGTATATTTTTATCGGTGTGTTTAGAGAACGCGTATAAACACGTAACTGAATGTAATGCCAAGGCTTGACAGACGTATCCATATCATGATCTAATATCATATCGAAACTCGATTCATATTAATTCCTGCATGTCTAAACGTCCTAAATCACGACAAATTAAAGTGCCAGAATTCGAATCAAAATACGTCAATCATCTTCTTAAAATTGGAAAAACATTTATAACATCCATAACAAGTCCAAAAGTGCGACGTGCGTATACATATAAACTGATGGTGATGTAGAATTAGAAGTATACATACCATCTCAGCACTGAAATCAACACTCGATTACTCCAGTTCCCCTCATCTCGTACGCATCTTTCACATCATAAATCAAAAACTGACCGCGTATTGAGATTGCAGAGTGATAAAACAAAAACTGACCGGAAGTGTGGAGATGAGGTTAGCGTCTCCGGCAAAGTAGATACGGTACGGCAATGATGGTGAGTGAGAAATTGAAACTTCTCCGATTGGTTTGAAATGTGACACATTGTTGTTAGAAAACCCTAGGGAATCGGAGACATTTGAATTCTTGTAGAAATTCGCTGATTTCTGGGAGGTACTTGTGGTTGTTGCTAGCTTCATGGCTTTTTGGCGGGGGGATACGAGTTGTTTTTGCTTCTTGTGTAATGACCTCTGATCCTATAATCTTGGGACAAATTAATTCCTTTTCAATTAACAAGATGTGGCGTTTGTTTTACGGGGGGTGGTTTATTTTAGTTCATTACGTGATTATAATAATTATTTCTTTATAAATTCTTTTTTTTTTCAATTTATGTTTAATTATTTTTATTTCAAGCCCTATTAATTTAGGAAATAATTAAGTCAAAAAATAAGATTATTAAAAATTAATTGAAAAAATAAACCCTCATAAGCTAAACCAATCACGCTTACGTCTTTTTGATTTTTTTATTTATTTTTTATAAAATAGTTTTTTATTATATATAATAATAATAAACCCATAAAACAAAAATAATAAAAAAAATCAAAAAAGTTAAGCTTATAAATACTAAATAAACTAAACCAAACTACCCCTACAAGCTTTTCTTCACTTTTTATATAAATCAAAATCGAAACCGAAATTACTCCGTAACAATAATAACGATTAAGGTTGGGTTATTCGAAATTACAAAATCTCTCCCCCTTCTCCTTTTCTTTTTTCTTTCTAACTCTCTTTATTTCTCTCTTCGATTATAATAAAAAAAATATATAAAGTAGGGGAAAGGTTAAGGAAGGAAAGAAAGAATATAACATAGTTGGTAGGAAAAGGAAGAGAAAGTATAGGGGGAGAGATATGACCGTAGAGGGAAAAAGGGTAAATTGAAACCCATTACCTTTAATAGATCTAGATATATGTGAATAGGGGAGGGTTCATACGAGAACCGTTGTTAGTGCGAGAATCGCGAGAACCAATCTCAGCCGTTCCTTGGATATGAGAAGTATCATGGATGGAGATCATGGAGGGATAGGGTGTGGCAGGGTGCATGTGAGGAATTCATGGGTGGGCAATGACATTGAAGGAGGGGGAATTGGACGGCTTAGATTGGTTCTAGCGGTTCTCGCGCTAACAACGGTTCTCGCATGAACTTTTGTCTATGTGAATAAATCGTACATGACTTTTACTGTGAATTAATACCGCACATTTATGGATTGAAACAATGTTAAAGTCATAGAGCCTTTATTTAATAAGAAATGGTATCTATAATATAATGAGGTTAAGTCGAATAAATATAATAGTTTTAAAAGTTTATAATTTTTATTTATAATATTAAGAAGTTAGGTATGTATATATGACATTCTAAACTTTAAGTAAATATCATATTGTTATGTATCATTCATTAAGAATATATACCTAATTTATACAGTTGATATATATGACTAAAACTCCATAATAGTATTTACATGTGAATTTACATTAAAAGAAGAAGCGTGATCTGTTTGAAAATTTGTTCTATCAAAAGAACACGTATATGTACAACCAAAGTTTGGTACCAAAAACTTGTTCCATCACAAAGAGGCGTTAAAAGTTTCTAAAAGATTTTTATCAAAACATTAGTCAAACATAAACTTTGCACTTGGTAACCTTTTGGAATTTAGTTCATGTTATTGATACAATTTAGTGTTGGTTTATATGATTAATACACTTGGTTTATTTAAATTAAACTTGATTTGTATTCTATTAGATTATCATGTTTTTTAACACATCCGTTATGTATTTGGTACGTCATCACACGTATATTAATTATAGCTTGTTTTTGTTATGTAATTGTAGCAATATTCAAGTTATGAATTTGGGTTTGTAGAATCTACTAAAAAATAGGTAAATAGTGGAAAATAGCAAAAATAAAAATTAATATAATAGCGACGATAAGTCGTCTCAAAGTGTGTAAACGTGTAAACTTGGTGATATTATTCAATGAGCGACAACATGTCACTACAAAATATATAAAGAAACATGATTTTTTTTAAATTAAAATTAGCCACGATTGTCGCAACAGATATAGTAGCAATATACTTGATTTTATTTATAGTTTTAAATTTTGTGACAACTTTTTCACTGAGTCGTCGCTATTTTCTGATCAGAGACAAACCTATTGAGACGACATTTCGTCTCCGATTAACGTTTAGCGACATGGGAGGTTGGCGACGACTTATATCATCGCAACATGTTTTTTTTGTTGTGATATACGACTTAAATAATGTTTATAATTAATACTTATTGATAAAACATTGTATTAATAAATAAAAAACTTACCGATTATTTGCATTTTAATTGTCGAATTTATTACCAACCAAAGATATTTATGATGTAGCACATGCTTATAGTGAGATTATTAGATTCATAATTATGGAGATACCAAGTCAAATCCATAAAATAAAAGGTCAACAGAGTAGGTAGATAAAGTAATCCACTCAATTGAATATTAACCCATTCATTCTATTCTTTATTATCAAATAAAAATAGTTGTAATATTTTCAAATGTAAATTACAAATTTCTTTCGTATTGTATTCTTTAATTTGTAGGTTAATTTGATTTTCAAAATGTTTAGATAAAAAATAGGACGAACATTGATATACTATTTAAATTAGCAATTTTTAGGACATTGGCAAAATAGTGAGGAAGAAATTAACTTTGGGTTCAGGATGGTAGAAAAAACTGTTATGTATGACTTGAAAGTAGCGGTACAGTTGAAATTAAAATCTAATTAATGAAAATCTTGACGTCGTAGGTGTTTAAATATATATAAAGTAGCGGGACAGTTGAAATTAAAATCTGTGGAATGGTGGACGTGGAGAGTACATCTCCACGACATGGAACAATTAAAGTTGATCCAAAATTGTTTTCTTTTACCTTGAGACAATTTTAATTTTGTGATTGCTATTTAGAATTGTGGCCGGAGTTAACTTATTAGGATTTCTAGCTTGTTTTGGTTATAAATATCGTAACTAGAGCGAGTCGTATGTACTACATCAAACATTTTCAGTTAATAAAAATTTGAGTTTTTGGTTTATGTCCATGGACGTAGGTCGTGATCCAGACGACCAAACTACGCTATATCTTGTGTTTGTTTATCTTATCTGTTAACCACATACTTTTAACACCTAAAAGGTATTATAATCATTACAAAAACTTACATGTGAAGCAAACAAGACTTATATATAGCTAAAAACTAGGAGTTTTAAAAAATGTTGTTGAACCAAGAGTCCAAGACCAATATATAAACCAAACTTTGAGGTTTGTTATGAGGATGATGGTACTTGAGAAAAAAGGAAATAGTCAACCAACCAATTATTAGAACTATATGAACTTTTTAAAGATCAATAGCAACTTAATATAATTGTAGATGCATAATCTAAAGAGCGGGAAAGAATCATAATTTATAGTCATTTGAACAAGTTTTGATTCCTTAACTTTCTCAAGAGTTTTTATCTTTTACATATTTCTCGGAAAAGAGATCACCCACAACTTCTTCTTAGTTAGTTTAGTATGGATCACCACTCTTATATGTCAAATTTTGTATGAAGCAAGGGTATCAGATGATTGTCCTTCCTAAATGTTTGTAACTAGTGGTTAGCGTGTCCACGCTTGGGATCGAGAAGTAACTATCTTTTAATCGAGTTTGATTAGATTATTCATCTACTATTATTTACTAATAAAATCAAAAGAAATAATATTTTAAACCATTTACGCAAAAATGGTAAATTAAATTTAGATTTGAAACTTAAAACCATTTACTTGCTTGGATTTTTTACAAATAATTTAGTTTTCGTGTATCTTAAAACTATGTAAAATATTTAAACAATAAGAGCTTATTTCACTTTTTTTTAAATACCAAAGACACACACAACCCCATTAAGTCTACTCTTAAATCTGCTTTATTTTCCACAACGGGACTTGAACCCACAACCTCTTGAGATGGGGCTTAACAAAATAAGCATAAGATTTAAAGTTAAAATATTAAAAAAGTTGATGAGTTTAATCGAAATAGATAAATCATTTTTAACCTTAAAACTCTTATATTAAAAATTGTTTACATAAGCAATAGAAATTAGAAAAAAAAGGTAGACACAATGCTTTAAGAAAACAAAAGTTAAAAAAGGGTTAAAAAGAATACAATGATTAAAAAGAAGTTAAAAAAGGTTAATAATCGAAATCCATATTTTTAGAAAATTATAAGTAAAAAAAGGCCAAAAAAGTAAAAAAAAAAATACAAAGGTTATAATAAAAGACAAAGTGACAAAAAAATCAATATTTTGTATTTGGCAAGACTCGAACCTACAACTCCTGACTAGCATACAAACTACTTACCACTGAAGCCAATCCATATTTTCTTACCAAAACCTGTTATTTAATATATATTATGTAAGCGTTTTTCTTTCCTCATAAATGTATGGTATAGTAATTAAGCCTATTCGGGGGAATGAAACCTAGTTCATTGGATTTGTCTTGAACACTATCTTTATAAAGATGATTCCTCCACCACTATCTTATTCCATAAAGAGAAATTAAATATTACCATACTTTTTATTCCTACTTTATCCTCCTACTAATCACAAGATGACATGTGTACTCCACTAATTTTCTTTCATCATCTTATCCTTTGATTTTGACACATGTCTTGATCAAATCATCAAATGGGTATAGGATAAGTAGGAACAAAAATGAGGAGGATATATCATTTATCTTCTATATAAGATATGTAAACTTCTTAAGATTTTTTTTATTTCTTGGTTAAGACATATTATGGTAGATATGTAAGAATTTGATTCATAAAATAGATAACTCTTAGATGATTAAATGTGTTCAATGTCGAAAGTCATATTACTTTCAAAATGTTAAACCCCGCGCGCGCGCGCGCGCGCACACACACACACACACACACACACACACATATATATATATATATATATATATATATATATATATATATATATATATATATATATATATATATTATGACAATATATATTTAGGTGAGAATGAGAGAAAAAATTATAATCATCAAGTAGATGCTAATCTAATAGATCTAATGGTCGTAATCACCCGTCGCAATTTATGGTCGTCCCAATTCATGGTTCGGTTATGAATTAAATGAGGGCATTTCAATCCATCCGATCAAATCAGATGGAGGGCTAAGATTGAGTCTCTTATTCTTACTTAAATATATTTTCTCATTTGAACATCCCACTATATAGTGAAGGGTTTAAATGAGAATTTATATTTAGGTGAGAATGAGAGACTTAATCATGTGTTTGATATAATCGGATGGTCTACAATTGACCCTTCTAATATTCATTACACAATCATAAATGCAACGGTCATGAATTGCAATGGATGAATTATGATCGTTAGATTTAATAGATCAACATCTAACTGATAACTAAGATTTGTTCTTTCATTTTCACCTATATATATATATATATATATATATATATATATATATATATATATATATATATATATACAAACAAGAACTGTTCTTCGTACGAGAACTGCGAGAACTAATCTTAGCCGTTGATTTGATAAGTGGAATTAATGGATGTAGAGCGTGGGGGGATCAAGTGTGGCAGAGTGCATGTAATGAATTCATGGGTGGGTGATGACATTTGAAGGTGGGGGAAATTGACGGCTCAAATTGGTTCTCGCGATTCTCGTACGAAATTTAGTTCTCGTTTGAACTTTCACCTTCTATGCTAATATATAAAACATTTAACACACACACACACACTCTCTCTCTCCTAAAAGTATCTCTTAAATTTTAAATAATTTGACATTACTAACTTACCCCTCAATTAAACCTAAATGGGAACTATTGAATGAATTTAATTAGATTCTTAAAAGCCATTTTAATAACAAAACTTTCCATAAAAATCAATGTTTAAAAATGTCAATTCAATGCAAGATTAGATTCTAACCTATAAGATATTAAAGAAATTAAAAAATCAAATAGAAATATTACTTTAAATATTATATCATATAACAATTATTTTAATTTAAGTATTAGAAAACTCGTATAACTAAAACTCATAAATCAACCCGAATTTATAAACACTCATATAAGTAAAATAAAAGTTTAATTAATCATATTTTAACATTACTTTACTTGAACTCCTAAAATTTAAGTAACAGAAAATTATCAAGATAAATCAATATTCTTTACATTTTTTTAAACATAGCAACCAGGCTACCATCTCATACATACACAGTTTCTCATTCAAATCAACACAATTTCAAAAGTCATTGATACGTTTCATCATCTTATTTTATAAGTAGAATTTTTTTTCTTATTTTTTTTCCCAAGAGTTAGTTTAGAAATTAACGAGAGAGTTGATAGATAATAAAAAAATAAATAAAATGAAAAAGGGAAAAAAAATGGTATGCTGTGAATGCAAATTATTCGATGTCATCCTAGTGAATGAATATCATACTCTATGTTATCGAAAATAAACATGTTATCAAGTATAAATTATTTATCGAGATCGTGTTACGCTGTTATGCTGGTATATATATATAAGAACTTACAGTTTATACTTTTTATTTATAAGAAGTAATGTGACAAAAGTACTGTCAACAAGACAACCACCACTTACAATTTACAAATACATTGCATTTTTAGCAAGGAATCGTTTGTTTCCTCCGTGAAAAGTGTTTCACAGTAAAAAAAACGTGCCTAGAATATTATTATGACGTAAGAAAGGTGTATTAAAAGTTATCTCGCATACCCATTACCCAATCCGAGCCGCCGCTCATCTTGGAAGCTTCATCTGCAACTACGACACCGCCTTCCGATGACCGATCACCGCCGACTCCTTTAAATAATTTCACCTCTTTACATGCTTCACAGTCGCGTCATTCATTGTTGACTGCGGTGGCATTCGTACAGTTCCCAAATCTACCTGTACCAATTTCAACTTTCTTACCCCCATCATATACATATACCCATCTCAATGATATGCGTACGAAATCTTGTTTGATCGACTCCATAAAGGCCGACGATATAGTGATTAATGGATGATATGATAATGAAGAATTTGATCGTTCCATCAGAATCATCTCCTACGTTCTCGAGCGATGAAGAATTCCAATCGGAAAACCCAACACGAACCTTAATACCAGGTCTGCCGGACGATCTAGCAGCTTTAATCCTTTCATTTCTTCCGTATTCTCACCACGCACGACTTAGGTCCATTTGTAAACTATGGAAATACTTTTTCTCGTCGAAAACCCTATTTTCAGTTCGTCGTAACCACCTCCATTTTTCTGATTTATCTCACCTTCTCTGTATTTTCCCTGAAGACCCTACAATTTCTTCCCCTTGTGTATTCGATCCACAAAATCTAGCTTGGTGTAATCTCCCTCCTATGCCTTGTAACCCCTATGTATATGGTCTCTGTAATTTCACTTCAATTTCTCATGATTCTCACCTTTATGTTCTCGGCGGGTCCCTTTTTGACACTCGCTCGTTTCCACTTGATCGCCCATCGCCGTCTTCATCCGCTTTCCGATTTGATTTCATTACGCAAAATTGGGAATCTGTTTCTCCTATGCTTTCACCTCGTGGGAGCTTTGCCTGTGCCGCTATCCCTAACTCAGATCGGATCATCGTTGCTGGTGGTGGGTCCAGGCATACGATGTTTGGAGCTGCTGGGAGTAGGATGAATTCTGTTGAGATGTATGATATTGGTAGGAATGAATGGGTAGCTTTAGATGGGTTGCCAAGGTTTCGAGCTGGCTGTGTTGGGTTTGTGGTGGGAAATGAAGGTGACAGTAAAGAATTTTGGGTCATGGGTGGGTATGGTGAATCAACAACTGTTTTGGGCGTTTTTCCGGTGGATGAATATTACAGGGATGCTGTGGTGATGGAGTTGAAGAATGGTGGGATGGGAAAGTGGAGAGAGCTTGGAGATATGTGGGAAGAAGGGGAGAGGAGGAGGCTTGGGAAAATCGCTGTAATCGAAGATATAAATGGGGGTTTTCCCAGTGTTTTCATGCTTGACAAGAGCGACATTTTTAGGTAAGTTCGAATATTTTAACAGTCTTGTAAACTTTTCTACATTGTGCATTTTGCTTATCAACATATTCACACATATATATATATATATATATATATATATATATATATATATATATATATATATATATATATATATATATATATATATGTTCATGTTATATGTCTGTTTTGTGGTATATTGATATGTATTTTTATGAAGATATATGTATTAGAAAGTTGGTTGCTTGTTCATGTGGAGAGGACTGGAAATTTTGTAGTTTTCTTTATTCAACTCGAACCACATTACCGAGGTTTTGCATAATGAATAATCGCGAAGTCAACCAGTCAGTTGGTTTAACCTTTATTGTCTTGTATAGGGATTTTACCTTGGATAAGTGTGCATTAATGCTGATGTTTGTCAATTTGTGTGACTGATGCCATATATACCAATTTATTAATTTGTTGACATATCTGTTAGTCTACCATACTTTATATAGCTAAAAGATCATTTGGATGATGTTACTAAATATTAAGTGCATAATAGGCTGTTAAACAATGTTGACAACTAAGACAAGTTTTTATTTACAAAAAAGGCTATAGCCATTGCTCGCTATCACAACTTTAGGGTTAGAATTGAAGTACTAGCACTGAATTTATGGTGGTGTAATTATTGGATGACTCTGGAACCCCCAAGCTGAAGGTTACGTAGGTAGCATTGCTATTCTTGGACCACAGCCTTCTGGTTTATTAATGAACAGTCTGCCATGGTAATTGTGAAATAAACCTATATGTACATTAAAATGGAGCTATTATCTTGCCATAATAGATAAGTTAAGAATGGTAGTCAAAGGAATGCCTCAGTTTTTTAGTCAGAAACCAACCTTAATAGCATGGGGTTTCTTAGTTAGCGTGGGAGTTTCTTGGAATATTCATGAATTGTCTCCCCTTGGTGACAAATGTTTCTTGAGAAATGTAATGTTATCTATTTTTTGCACAACTGCACATTGGTTCACCGCTTACCTTTGACCATCTTTGTAGCAGTGAAGTTCATCTCAGAACACTTGCTCTGTAGATGTATCATTCATTATTTTCATAAGTAGTCTAAAGGCCCAAAACCAAGTATCTTTGTCGCATCTGTTCTGAAAGTCTCATGTCCCAAATATCTATTTTGACTCATTTAGCTTCTATTCAAGCTATCATCGCTGTTACATAAATATGAATGACAATCTGTAGTTTTTCACATGTTTAATGTTGTTTTGTCATCGAAACTTAACACTTTACTACTTTAGAGGGGTTCTTTTAAATTCTTTATGCTCTAACAAGAACCTTTAAAGAAGAACTGATCCCTAAGTGTATGGCAAAACCAACATAACTTCTGTTCGCAATAAAGGTGTTCATAGACAGATAAATGTTCAAAGTCACGATTAGATACTTTTACTTGGAACCTATGGATCTATGATGCAATTGTGAAAACGTTAATTGTCACCATATCAGTATTGATTTTGGAAACAAATTCTTATGTAGCTTACTTGCCTTTCAGGTATGATATGGCTTCCAATCGTTGGAAAAAGGAAACTAGCATCCCAAAAAAATTAACAAATGAATCATCGGTGGGGTTTGTTGCACTAAACGGGGAGCTACACTTGATGGGCCCCGTTAGCGAAGGCGATTCAACAGAAAATCATAAGTCGAGGCAGCATAAGAGGTCAGCATCTTTGCTGTTACAAATATATCACCCTGAAAAGATGATATGGAGAACCCTCATCACAAAACCACGAACCCAGCAACCTTTAGATTTCAAAACTGCAGTTACATGCACCATTCGACTTTAGAGTTTCCACGGGATTGATGTCTTTAATGTATTTAGTGTGTTGTATCATGTTACACTACTGGTTTTCAACCAACCATCCCCACTCATCTACTTGATTACTTGAACTTCTTGATTAGGGGAAACAGTATTTTGAACAAGAGTTGTATCCCTTGTTATATTAGTTGTTTACATATGGAAAATGAATTGTATTAGATAGCCTAAAGTTCACTTTTATCTATTCCTTCTTTCTTTGGTACTTGTATAATATCCATCTTGTTTATCATATATGTTGGCTATAAAGTTATCAATTTGAATTTCATTATGCTGGTAAGCCCTAGTGTGAATATTGTTTCTTGTACATGCTATATGCTAGAAACTTAAAAAGTTCAAATACTTCTTCTGAACAGTAAATACTTCCACTTTCTTTTTGGGACTTTTTTTATTTCCTATGGAGTTTTTCGCACTTAAGTATTTGCTTAGTACACGAACTAACAATTAATGTGGTCATTTTCTTACGCTCTAAAAAATAAAAAGTTCTAAAATTTTTGCAACTGTAATACATGATACGAAATTCGTATCATAAATTTTATTAGGAAAATTCGGGATCCTTCTACCAACTAAATTGTGATGTGTATTTCACTAATACTTTTTTATTAACTTCACCCTTGATTTTGACATATGTTTTGATAACATGTATTGAATGTTGATCAAACAGTTAGATTTCTTATAACATAATAATAAAAGTTACTATTATCCGAAATAAATTTAAGTCGTCTTTGTTCAAGTGATCCACCCCACTTATTTCAGATATTATTATAGAACATAATAATCATTTTGAAACTATCTTATTCATGCGATAACCATTATTAGTGCGAGAATCGCGAGAACCAATCTCAGTCGTTCCTTGGATATAAGAAGTTAAACGGATGAAGAGCGTGGAGGGATAAAGTGTTAAAAGGTGCATGTGATGAATTCATGGGTGGACAATGATATTGAAAGAGGGGGAATTTGACGGCTCAGATAGGTTCTCGCGGTTCTCGCATGAAGTTTTTCCTTTAAGTTAATATCTTGGATCATAAAAAACAAGCATAGAAAACTATTACGACAACGATTAGATTTTATATTTGTCTATTATGGGGAGGGTTCATGCGAGAACCGTTGTTAGTGCGAGAACTGCGAGAACAAATCTCAGCCGTTCCTTGGATATGGGAAGTATCATGGATGGAGAGCGTGGAGGGATAGGGTGTGGCAGGGTGAATGTGAGGAATTCATGGGTGAGCAATGACATTGAAGGAGGGGGAATTGGACGACTTAGATTGGTTCTCGCGGTTCTCGCACTAACAACGGTTCTCGCATGAACTTTTGTCTATTATATATATATATATATATATATATATATATATATATATATATATATATATATATATATATATATATATATATATATGGGAAGGTTCAAATGAGAATAAGACTTTAAATGAGAATGAGAGACTCAATCTTAGTCCTTCATTTTGTAAGTAGAATTCATGGATGGAGAGCGTGGATGAATAGAGTGTGGCAGGGTGCATGTGAGGAATTCATAGGTGGGCAATGACATTGAAAGAGAGGGAATTGGATGGCTGAGATTGAGTCTCCCATTCTCACTTAATTTAAGGTTCTCTTTTGAACCTTTCACTATATATATATATATATATATATATATATATATATATATAGGCAAAAGTTCAAACGAGAACTGTTTTTCGTACGAGAACGGCGAGAACCAATCTGAGCCGTCCAATTCCCCATCTTTTAATGTTATTGCCCACCCATGAATTCCTCACATACACCCTGCCACACTTGATCCCCTCCACGCTCTCCATCCATGAACTTCCCATATTCAAGGAACGGCTGAGATTGGTTCTCGTAGTTCTCGTACGAAAAACAGTTCTCGTTTGAACCCTCCATATATATATATATATATATATATATATATATATATATATATATATATATATATATATATATATATATATATGTAGGGGAGGGTTCCATCGAGAACCAAAAAAAATGCGAGAACTGCGAGAACTGATCCCCATCTTTTTAAAACTAAAATATCTACCAAACGAAATAATATTAAATTATGAAAATTATACCAAATTAACGACAAAAATATGCTCTTTAATATGACATCCATATTGCTATATTTTTTTCAACAAAAAAAATTCGTTACATATATGTAACATACCTTATAGTACTGATTACAATTATGTTAAGTACTGATTACATATATGTAACATACCTTATAGTGATAAAAAAAACCCGGCAAAAACGAAATTTTTTTGTTGAAAAAAATATAGCAATATGAATGTCATGTTAAAGAGCATATTTGGTATAATTTTCATAATTTAATATCTTGGCGTTTGGTAGATATTTTACGGTTTAAATCGGTTCTCGCAGTTCTCGTATTTTTTTTGGTTCTCGATGGAACTTCCTTCTCTCTCTCTCTCTCTCTCTCTCTCTCTCTATATATATATATATATATATATATATATATATATATATATATATATATATATATATATATATATAGGGTAAGGATACACATAGAACCCTTCTTAAACATAGAATCTTTCTTAAACATAGAACTTAAAGAATCACCTTAGAGGATGACACGTGGCATGTTGATTGGAGGGCAAAACTGAAAAATTAAAGAAAACTCAAAACTCACGCGCCTCTTTCATTTAAAAAAGAAAAAAGAAAATCACTCAATCTTTAAATGATCATAACTCATTCGTTTTTATGAATTTTAGCAAAAAAGTATGTCCTTACAAACAAGACCAGGCTTGATATAATTCTAAAACATTTTTTTTAAATGCAAATTTTTCAAAATTTGCATTTTCACCTGGGTTTCATTTGAAAATGCAAAAATGCAAAAAACGAAAATGCAAAAATCGAAGATGTAAGTCATGCATATGATTCCAAAAATACAAATTTTGAAACTAATACTGAAAATGCAAACAAAAACTAACTGAAAGTGCAGCCCAAAATGCAAAACAAATCTGCATTTTCATAAAAAATTTTGAAAAATATGGGAAGAGTGGTCTTGATTGAAATAGGATTAAAAAACTAAAAGATTGTTATAATTTTTTTTGTTTAAATTCACAAAACTTAAAAAGTTATGACAATTTAAAGTTTTGAAAGATATTTTTTTTAAAAAAAAGTGGGTTTGTTGGGGGGAGGGGAAGATTTTCCATCTTTTCCCTTTTGCATGTTAAGGCTTCTCGTTATGGTCGACTCGATGCCATCGGGTGATGGCGAGTCCAAGCGGGAACACCAAAACTCATCATCGGGTACCACCATCGAGTTCAGCCATCGAGTCTCCAAAGCCGATGATTTCCCACTCCCCACCCGACCCCCTACCCCCTCTCAACCAATCACAACCACACACATATTTTTTATTTTAATATATTAATAAAAAAATAGGGATAGTTTTAAGGTAAGGTATAACTTGATATTTGGGTAAAGGAGAAAGGTAAGGGAGAAAGAATGATGTGGCATCGGGTAAGCCTTACCTACAGGTATGGTATAACGCCCAGCCTAACTAATATATGGTAATTACAATTATGTCATCCTTAATCTCATCCGTTAATTTTGATCATCCAGGTGGTTCTATGTTAATCCATTTTCTCTCTCTCTCTCTCTCTCTCTCTCTCTCTCTATATATATATATATATATATATATATATATATATATATATATATATATATATATGAGAGGGTTCAAATGAAAATGATAAATTAATTGAGAATGGGATACTCAATCTCAGCCGTTCATTTTGTTAGTGGAATTCATGGATGGAGAGTGTGAGGGGATAAAATATGGCAGAGTGCATGTGAGGAATTCATGGGTGGGCAATGACATTGAAAGAGGAGGAATTGGACGGTTGAGATTGAGTCTCCCATTCTCAATTAATTTAAGGTTTTCATTTGAACCATATATATATATATATATATATATATATATATATATATATATATATATATATATATGAAAAAGTTCATGCCATTCTTAGCGCGAGAACCAATCTGAGCCGTCCAATTCCCCCTCCTTCAATGTCATTGCCCACCCATGAATTTCTCACATCCACCCTGCCACACTCTATCCCTCTACGCTCTCCATCCGTTTAACTTCTCATATTCAAGAAACGGCTGAGATTGGTTCTCACGGTTCTCGCACTAACAACGGTTCTCACATGAACCCTCCCCTATATATATATATATATATATATATATATATATATATATATATATATATATATATATATATAATCAGGATCAAATAAAAAGAGTTTTAAGGTAAAAAGGGTAGGGAGGAATCTGGAAGTGACACGTGTCTTTTTAAATTAAAATTCGTTTAGGGGCAATTAAGACATTTTACACTTGCTCTCTCTCTCCTCTCTTGATATACGGTCCCTCCTACATCCACGTTTACATTAAACGCCTGAGATCTGCCCCATTACCTCTCACCTCACGAAAACCCCCACCTCACGAAACCCTATCGCCGCCCACTACTTCCTCGCCGCCCCGCTGCTCTCGAAAACCCAGTCGTCCTCCGCCCACCACATCTGCGCTGCATATACACGTTTAAGAACCTCCGCTGCCCATTCGTTCGTCTCCCTCCCCACCGCACAGACCATCGATGATGAAGTTTGCTTCTCGCCCCCGCCTAAGTCTCGATTTGCTTCTTGCCGCCGCCTCCCCACCGCATACAGACCAACGATACGGGTTGCTTCTTTGCCGCTGCCTAGGGTTTCGGTTATCGCCGACCTCCACAAAGGAAACCGTCCTCTCAAGTATCTGATTCCTTTCGTCGACATGATGCGCTGTGAAGTCGCCATTTTTCCCGTGCCCTAAGCTACCCTGTGAAGACGTTGTCGCCATTTTTCCTGTACCAGATTTTGTGCATCTACTGTGTACATGGGCTGCTGTTCTGTATCTGTTGATTTGTGCATCTGATGATTTGTGCATCTGAAACTGGTTTGAGGCCCGATTGTTCATTTGGAACTCGTTCTGAATATGAATCACAGTTTTATATATGTGAATCAGTTGTATGTTTATACATCGATTTTTGTATATATTTATCAAGATTTCGGGTTTGTGCATCGACTGTATGTTTATACATAGATTTACAGTGGCCTGAGATTTACTCGTGCATGTGTGTATATGTTTATCATCGATTCAAGAGTGGTTCTGAAATTATATTGAAACTGATTTTTGTGCATCTGTGCATCAGTTGATCATGATTTGAAGCTCGATTGTTATTCTGGAACTGATTTGAATTGTTTTTCACTGGCGTTGATTGTTGTTTACAGAATCGTAGGGGATAAACAAAAAGACTATTATACCCTTTCTGTAATTTTTTTAATTAAAACAAAAAGAAAAAAGCCAATTTTATAGGAGCGGTTACAGGAAAAATGAATGGCTGAGATTTCTCCTTACTCTTTGTATCTTAATTCTCTTTTTACAGTATCCCTACCCTATATATATATATATATATATATATATATATATATATATAGGGGAGAGTTCATGCGAGAACCGTTGTTAGTGCGAGAACCGCAAGAACCAATCTCAGCCGTTTCTTGAATATGAGAAGTATCATGGATGGAGAGCGTGAAGGGATAGAGTGTGGCAGGGTGGATGTGAGGAATTCATGGGTGGGCAATGACATTGGAGGAGGGGGAATTGGACGGCTTAGATTGGTTCTCGCGGTTCTCGCGCTAACAACAGTTCTCGCATGAACTTTTGTCTATATATATATATATATATATATATATATATATTAAAGTGTAGTTTACATGGTAAAAACTAGAAAAGTTCCTTAAAGAATTATAGAACATATAAACCTGATATCCACATCCCTTACCAATTATAAAGGAGAGTGCACTCTAATAAATTATCAACTTTGTTTTAGTGAAAATTCCAGTTGCCGACACAACGACACTATATTCGGCCAAAAGAAGATACCCCTAATTCATAACGACATACAAGGATATATGCTTTGCTAAAGCATTTATTGATGCCGTCAACAGTAGTTATCTCTTATATTGTTTGACATTATTATATGAATTTATCTTTACCTTCACTGCTGTATATAAATTCATGTGAGATTTGATGTTCACCAATCCACCATACTCATTCAATATGATTAACCTCCAACTATTAACAGCTTTTCTCCTTGTACTCATCCCCTTGATCTTCTTCTTCTTCTTTAAACCCCTCTTCTCCACATTCTTCATCAAATCTACTGGAAAGTTTGCTCCAAAATCATACCCATTGATTGGATCTTTGTTTTCTTTACTGCAAAACAAACATCGATTCATTCAATGGACAGCGGACGTAGTTAACAACAGCCCTACTAAAACCGTCATAATCCACCTTCCTCTGGGTCGTGTCCGTGTCATGACCGCCAACCCTGCTGTCGTCAAACACATCCTAAAAACAAGCTTCCATCTCTACCCAAAAGGCACACAAGCAAGGGACACATTGTTTGATTTACTTGGCAATGGCATTATCAACATCGACGATGATGGGTGGAAGTTCCAGAGACAAGTTTCAAGTCACGAGTTCAGCACAAGGTCTCTGCAGAGTTACGTCGAACGCGTGGTGGACACCGAGCTTAATGACCGTTTACTACCTATACTTGCCACCTCCGCCACTACAAGGACCACTGTTCTTGATTTCCAGGACATACTTGAACGATTTGCCTTCGATAACATATGCAATATCGCATTCGGATACGATGTTGCTTATTTGATGCCGTCTATGCCAGAGACTTTATTCGCCACCGCTTTTGAAGAGGCCGTTATGATCAGCACCGGCAGAATGCGGTCGAGCCATCCATTGATATGGAAAATTAAACGATTTCTCAATGTTGGTTCGGAGAAACAACTTCGTAACACCGTCACCATTATTCGAGAATTTGCGGGCAAACTCATCAAAGAAAAAAAACTAGAATCGGAAAAACAATCATCTCTTGACTCTGTTGATCTACTTTCCCGGTTTCTAAGCTCTGGTCACTCAGACGAAACTTTCATCGCCGACATTGTCATTAATTTCATATTGGCCGGAAGAGATACTACGTCGGCGGCATTAACATGGTTCTTCTGGTTGCTTCACAAAAACCCTAGAATCGAAACCGAAATTGTTAAAGAAATTAAACAGAAATCAGATAATATCGCTTTCGACGAGGTGAAAGACATGGTTTACACTCACGCGTCTCTCTGCGAAAGCATGAGATTATACCCGCCGGTGGCGATCGACGCGAAGCAAGCGGCAACTGATGACATTTTGCCAGACGGGACTTTTGTGAAGAAAGGGTATCCAATGACGTATCATATTTATGCAATGGGGAGGTCGGAGGAGTTGTGGGGTAGTGATTGGGCGGAATTCCGACCAGAAAGGTGGTTGGAGAAGGATACGACGTCGGGTGCATGGTTGTTTAAACCGAGGGATGGATATGAGTATCCAGTGTTTCAGGCGGGTCCCCGTGTTTGCTTAGGAAAAGAGATGGCGTTTTTGCAGATGAAGAGGGTGGTTGCGGGTGTTTTACGACGGTTTAGGGTGGTTTCGGCGATGGATGAGGGTGTTCAACCGGTTTACGTAGCTTACTTCACGTCCAAGATGGAAGGTGGGTTTCCTGTACGGATTGAAGAACGGCATGAGATGAAGTGATCTTGGATAGGGGTGTATCGAGTCATTTATATGCTTATATAATAATAGTTTTGACGTTAGTCCCTAAACTAAGCATTTTGTCACAATGATGGTCACTAATGCAACTAAAATAGCCAAAGTGCCCTTACTTCTTTCCATGCAAAGACTATTATACCCTTTTTTTTTCTTTAATTCAAATAATCCAAAAAAATATTAAACTACTCCCTCTCGTCCTAATTTTATTGTCCACTTTTGACTTTTTAAAGTTTTTCTTTTTTAACTTTAACCTTAAATATTTTTGTTTGTGTTATATAATATTTGATACAAAATATATGAATGCATTATGTTTTTAATGTATTTTAATTGATATAATTTTCATCAAGTATTATATAATATAAACAAAAATATTTAAGGTCAAAATTGAAAAAGAAAAACTTTGAAAAGTCAAAAGTGGACAATAAAAATGGGACGGATGTAGTATTAAATAATAATATTAATATTACATATTAGATATATACTAGCTAAGCGACACGTGTGTCAACACGGGGATGATGTAAATCAATTTTATATTTATATAGTTTTAAAGAGTACTAAAACGTATAAAATTTTAAAATCTCATAAGAAATGAATTGACATTATAAAATTTTAAAATTTATACATAAGATTATCATTAGCTTAATACCGTGTGTATAAGGTTAATGTTCATTTTAAACATTTATGGTGTGAAATAACACTAACAAATGTTGTAAAACTATTGTTTTTTATAAACAGTCAACTTCATTGTATCATTTAACCATCCAAAGTTCACATCCGCATGCCATAAAGCCGGTACACACATACACTCGCAGACTATGGTCACAAAAACAGTGTAGAACTAAACTGACGACACCCAATGGTAATAATGTAACTCAGTAACACACATCGATCAATCACTGTTGCAAAAACAGTTATGTAATCGAAATCCTTTGGCAGTAACTCATAATACTTCCACGGCCATAACATCGAACACATAAACCTCATCATTGTGTTTCCAAACCACACTCGACAAACAACAACTCATCAAATTTCTTCACAGTACGCGAACCAAAACAACATTAGACTCAAACAACATCCATTACAGCGATTTTGGCAGCAACTCATCAAGCTAAGCGACCCGTGTATCAATACGGGGATGATATAAGTCAATTTAAATTTAACTATTAAAGTTTGACACCCCGTGTATAAACACGAGAGATGATATAAGTCAATTTTAAATTTAAGCTTAATACCCGTGTATATACATGAGGGATATTTAATGTAAATCTTACATGTTAATTGTGTGAAAGATCACTAACATGTATAATAATAAAACAATTGTAAAACATATACAATGATATAAAAACTCTCTTTTAAAAAGAAAAATATATTAGAAATTAGAAAATTATATATAAGATTATCATCATATTTTTATAGAACCCCTTTACATCAACAAACATTGCAACAACGGGACCTATACCCTAACATAGGGCCGTCAATGGATCGGATCATGATCTAGATCCGATCCGATCTGCTCCATTTAAATGATCCAACGGGTCAAAAAATCCGATCCATTGATCCAATAAGAGATCCAATGGGCCGATCCATTTAAACAGATCACTACATGGATCAATCCAAGATCTGTCTGGGTCGATCCATTTAATATCAAAAAATCCGCCATCACCGTCACCACCACCGCCGACCACCAACGCCGCCGACCACCGCCACCACCACCGCCGCCGCCAACCACCGACGCCACCAACCACCACCGCCGCCGCCGACCACCGCCACCGCCACCGCCACCAACGCCGCCGACCACCTCCTCTGCCGCCACCTCCGCCGCCGCCGCCACCGCCGCCAACCACCGCCGACCACCGCCACCGCCACCGCCACCGCCACCGCCGCCGCCACCACCGCCGCCGAACCCCGCCGCCGCCACCGCCGAGCACCGCCACCGACCGCCGCCACCGCTGCCGCCGATCGCCACCACCGCCGCCGACCACCGCCACCGCCGCCGCCAACCTCCACCGCCAACGCCGCCGACCACCGCCGCCGCGACAAACGCCGCCGCCGACCGCCGCCGACCACCGCCGCCACCACCGCCGCCGCCGAACCCCGCCGCCGCCACCTCTGAGCACCGCCGCCGACCGCCGCCACCGCTGCCGCCGACCGCCACTGCCGCCGCCGCCCACCCGCCGCCACCACCGCCGCCGACAGCCGCCGCCGACCGCCATAGCCGCCGCCGCCGACCTCCACCACCGCCAACCTCCACCGCTGCCGACCGCCGCCAACGCCGCCGACCGCCACCAACCACCGCCGCCGCGACTAACGCCGCCGCCGCCCGCCACTGCCGCCGCCGTAGCAGCCGCCGTAGCTGCCGCCGCCGCCATCGACACCACCGCCGCCGCCGCCGACCACCACCACCGCCAACGCCGCTGACCGCCACTAACGCCGCCGACGAATAGGGTGGGGTAGGGTGGCGTAGGGTAGGGTAGCGTAAGGTAGGGTAAGCTGGGGTGGCGAGGGGTGGGATAGGGTAGGGTAGGGTTGGTGGGGTTGGGTAAGGGAGGGTAGGGTGTGGTGGGGTAGGGTGGGGTAGGGTAGGGTGGGTGGGGTTGGTTAAGGGTGGGTAGGTTGGGGTAGGGTGGGGTGGGGTGGGGTGGGGTGGGGTAGGGTAGGGTAGGGTAGGGTGGGTAGGGTTAGTTAAGGGTGGGTAGAGTGTGGTGGGGTAGGGTAGGGTGGGGTGGGTAGGGTAGGGTGGGGGTGGGGTGGGGGTAGGGTAGGGTGGGGGTGGGGTGGGGGTAGGGTAGGGTGGGGGTAGGGTGGTTAGGGGTAGGTGGGGTGGGGAGGGGGTAGGGTAGGGTGGGGTGGGGTAGGGTAGGGTGGGTGGGGGTAGGGTGGGGGTGAGGCTGGGTGGGGTGGGGGTGAGGCTGGGGTAGGGTGGGGTAGGGTTAGGTATGGTAGGGTGGGGTGGAGTAGGGTGGGGTGGGGTGGGGGGTTGGGTGGGGTTGGGTGGTGTGGGTTGGGGGTGGAAGAGTTATTTGATATATTTATTATATAAATAAAATTAAATTAATAATATTAAATGGGTCGCTCCGGGTCATGATTCTATTAATTATTGATCCGATCCAAATCCGACTAAATGGATCTCATTATTATTGGATCAGATCCAAATCCAATTAAATGGATCAGCGGGTCAGATCAGATCTTTAACAGATCCGATCCGATCCAAGCCATTGACAGCCCTACCCTAACAATAGGATTCACACCTTGTATGAAGTATTATTGTAACTGTATATGGTAGTAATAAGCATATAATCTCCTCTACCAAAATCAATACAATATTAACACAATATTTACACGAGTACATATAAGTCAAAATATTAGCTTAAAAAGAAAACAAATAATAATTCTAATAATTGTGCCTAGAGCAGACATCTCTTGTTTTCGCTTTACTATATGTAAATTTGATATCGAAGAATTACAAATTAATAATAAAGATACATAAGCAAATATGGATTTGAAGATTTACTAAGGTGTATTATGTACAGATAAAATGTTTATCACCTAATTTATTTTTCATATAAACAAATAGAATATTTGAATGCCTCTTAATTTCCTCTTCCTCGGTTAGCTTCCTTGGTTTGCAACTTTCTATTTCATCTTGAGATCCTTCAACAAATTTCCAATGAGAATAAAGTTTGCCACCCGTACATCATGGGGTTTCTTTTTGGCAGGTAAACATCACAATTCACAACTTAGTCAACTCAAGCTAAAGAAATGTATACGTGACAATCAAGCCATAAAAAGATTTACATTTAAAATTAACTATACCAGGAATTCAAGTTTTGACCGAAGAGAAGAATATGCTCTATTAACTGCCCCAAACAACAAACGATTAATGAGCTTTCCATACGCTATGTTTATGATGATAACGACATCTCACAGTTATTAGAAGCACATAAATGATTGGCACTTTAGCTTTTCAAGGATATGATATACCACAATTAATAAAATTTGTTCTTTTTAATTATTTTGTCTTAATTTTGGGAATATATAGCAAAAGCTACTCAAATGCGAAACAATGAAAATGCTGCAACTATAAAATAAATAAAAAACACCATTACTAATCACATAATGTAAGAATATCATTGATGAAGATTTTACATTTTTATCATATAATTAAAGGGACAATGAGAATTATCTGATGAGCTACCAACTGTGGAAACACAGGCTTAAACCCAAATACAGATCAGAGCCTTTAAATAACATCAATGGAAGTATGGAACTGATAAAAAAAGTTCATGTTTTGCATTATTGTTGGCACATTCCACTAAGATTAAAAGATTAAAAACACTATTATCATTTAGAAGCTATCTTTCAACATTGATATAAGTATATAACCACTATAACAGAAGCTATTTTCAACATTGATATAGCCAATGTAAATAATTATTAAAGATAAATGCACTAAAAGCTGACTATCATCAATTTAACCCGTTTACCATTAATCTTTTTTTGTTTGACCGGACATATCCATAAGTGAACCTTCATAATGACCTTTATATATCGTACTACATCACTAAAGCCTTTATTAAAACACGATTTAAGTGCTAACCCCATTTATTATTCAATACCAGGATATCATAGGGCATACAATCCTACCGTTTAAGGCACAATTTCGTATATATCCTTGTAAAAGTTGCTAATTACGTAAATATCCTTACAAAACCTAATATTACTTCAATATCCTTATAAAACCTTAAAACTCTCAAATATACCCAATTTATTATTTAAAATCAATTGATTATTTTTTTATAACAATAACTAATTATCTAATAAATTAAAAAAATACAAATTTCCTATTTTACCCATACTACTACTCACGTCTAGGTTACCCAGCAACATCCCCAAAATCATTATTTCTTAATTGGCCCCTTCTTGACCACCTACAGCCCCTCTTCTTTCCCTCTTCTTAGCAATGCAGCCCACGCGCCGGCGGTTACCCCCAGCAGTCCAGGTGCCCGCTGCACACACACAAAAACACTCACACACACACAAACCGAAACTGCAGCCCCTCTCTCCCTCTCTCTAGAATCCGGGTTTCTTCATCGTCTCAACAAGCGTATCAATTTCTTCCGATGAGCTTAGCTTAGATAATCCATGAAACAAGTTTCAACAAGTTTATCAATTTCTTCCCTCTTGTGTCAAGATAATCCATGAAACAGGGGAATTGGCAACTCAAGAAAGCAGATAAAGAAAGGATATAAAGGTAATAAAGAAAGCATGCTTCAGAGCACTGGATACTTCCGATGAATATACCATTAAATTGGAGAATAAATTAAGAAGCAATTAAAGAAAGGCATATCTAAACTTGATATGTAGGGATGTTGATGAAACGTAATCGATACCTGCAAATGAGAAAACCACAGAAAGGATGAACACGTACGATTGAAGTTGAAATGTATGATAAACCCTAATATGTATATAAGAGTAGATAGTTGTTTAGGATGAACGTGAGTAGTAGTATGGGTAAAATAGGAAATTTGTATTTTTTTAATTTATTAGATAATTAGTTATTAATATAAAAACTAATTAATTGATTTTAAATAATAAATTGGGTATATTTGAGAGTTTTAAGGTTTTATAAGGATATTGAAGTAATATTAGGTTTTCTAAGGATATTTACGTAATTAGCAACTTTTACAAGGGTATATACGAAATTGTGCCATTGTTTAATGACTTAAATCCTCAAAAGTAAGAGCCTTCATGTTAATTAACAAAGTAATTGGATGTCTTTTATGAACTCGTTGCACCATATGCTCAGCATTTGAAATCGATAAATCTGAAATCTATCATGAGGTTTTGTTTCAGCAGGTAAACATAACAACTAAGTCAACTTAAGCTAAATAAATAATAAAGCGAGAAATGATAAGAAATCAAGTCGGGGTTTAGAAATTACTTACAGGATCAGTTGAACCCAAAAAGTACAGACTTGAAAGACTAAAAAGGTTATGATTGCATAACCTATAAACAATATAACAATCGTTGAAATTTCCTTAATAATTCACTGGGAAAAGAACCTTATAAATGATGCTACATACCTGTTATGCATCCTCTTTTTCTGTGCTTTGGATGAAAGAGCACTACAACAACAACAAAGTAAACTATATTATAAATCCATGTATTGTTTATATAATATACGAAATCAGAAAATCATATGATTACTGAAAATTACAGTAATTCTAACTTCAAATCCATTTCTTTTAATAAATGTAAAAAAACAATCCCATATCCTTTTTCCCTTGAAAAATCGATTATAAATGCGTTGATACTATCACAAAAAATCCTAAAAAGAAATATTGAAACGTAAGTTTTTTGCGATCAGAACCACCATCTATTATGAAGGCGCATGATACTAATCACAAAAAACCCTAAAAAGGAAAATTAAACCAGAAGTTTTTCGCGATCAAAACCACCAAATAGATGAGCGAAATCAACCATGGAATCATCATCCAAAAAAAGATTGGAACTCGAGTTAGGAAAGAAGTAGGAATACTTACAAATCAAGGTAATTGATGAAGACAGATCGATACTCTAGAAGCCGATTCAACGGCTGCAGTTCGGTGAAGACGTCGATGAGAAGACATCAATGAAGACCGTTGATCAATCTGTTCGGCTACGCCTTTTTAAGTGTCGATAAACGTCGATGGATCTAAAATAGTCAATCGGGTAACTCATTTTAGAGTATGACCTGCATATTTCAAAAGGAAAAGGGATTAAAAGGGATTATATAATTATATGTAATCATCTCCTTATTTTAAGGGAGATTTTTGAAATTCTATGATTTCATTGGTGGAAATTGATTTTCAAAAAAAGATACGACGTCAATATTGTTTTCTTTTAATAATAATAATATAAGATTAGGACTGGTGCTTTGGTATATGAAGCATAACCAAGAAAACATCATTACTTGAAACAATATACAGTATTACCCAATACTAAAGCACCAAAATTTATATAAAATTTCCAGAAAGCAACCAACTCTATCATCTCATATCAATAGCATAAACATCAAGATTTCATTTGCAGTGTATAATCAAGTTCACAAAACATAAAGCTTCAACCTTTCTGAAGCCAAAAGAAGCTTCCATTTATATTCCAAATACATGTCAGTTATAATAAAATAAAAAATTTCATGCACCAAAACATCAAAAGAGTATCAGAGGTCAATTTTGACGCCCCAAAGTCGCACATCTTGCACCATCTCGAGGACTGCCTTTGTTCTATTCTCCTTTTGTTTATTTTATGTTTTCTTAATGATATTATCATATCCAGATTCCTGTAACGATGGTTGGGATGGTCTTAATGGACAAAACAGGCAGAAGGATTCTTCTTATGGTATCTTCAAGCGGGACATTTGTTGGCTGTTTTCTAACCGGAACGGATTTTTCTTTAAGGTCCATTATATTAAATCATTAAACAATGGTTGAATATTCCTAATTTCACTCCTATACAAACATCAAAATTCAAACAAAATTCAAATATAAGTAGGACAACTGAATTAGTAAGTTTAACAAACAATAGGTCCAGGAGCTCTAATTTTCATAAAGGCTTGAGTAAACTGCAATCAGATGGATTTAAAACTGTGACAAAGTAGTTTAAGATTCAGTTTAACTTAAGGAATTTACATACTGGAAATCATAATAGTCGAACCATAGCGTTGAGGACAGATTCTACCTTAAGTAAGAATACAAACTGATTGCTTACAATTATACTAAGACCATAAACCAAAATTATACTAAGATACTAACTATAGATCCATTATATAACTATCAAATGTCACTATAAATAACACCTGCAGGACTTAAAAAGAAATCCAAAAACATTAAGATTAGCAACAAACTACTAACTGTTTTGATATACATGTAACCTACTAACCCTAAGCATATATGCTTACAATTTGTTATCAGAGCTTTATTTGCATAAAATTGGATTAATAGTTTAGTTATTTGCATGTGCTTTTATAGGAGAGTATACTTACTCTTCAAAGTCTTCCTAAAGCCAGGCTATTGGATTTGTTTGACCAGAAATACATAAAACCGGTTATTGTAAGCAACAAATTATTTTATTCTCTTCGCGGCTTTTAATTTAATTTTTGTAAAGGGAGTTGGTATTTTAGTTTATTTCTTTGTTATATTTTTAGATTTCTGTTGGATTAATGGTATGTCAACAATCTGGAGGTATTAACGGGATAGGATTTTATGCAAGTGAAACCTTTCAAAATGCTGGTTCGCGTTCTTTTTCTTTTTCGCTGCTATGAATTGCACTTTTTCATGCACCAAAACAGAGGTTGAATGTCACACATAGTGTATACAAATGTTTCAAGAGAGATTAATATTATTGAAGACCATCTTGACTACATAGATTTTCAGTTGATGATGTGGAAATCATAATCTGCAGGACTTAAATCGGAAAAAGCGGGGACCATTGCTTACGCCTTAATTCAAGTTTGTCTAATGTAACCTTTTATCCTGTGTTAGTTCAAACTCAGAAATAAGAACCATTAATCGTAATTTCAATTTTCAGAAAGTGATAATCTTAAATTTGTATTTTCAATTTTCGTTTAGCCAAATAGGACTGAATTAGCACTTTGGTGGCACAAATGGCAACAATTACAACCATTTTCTTCTACCAAAATGAGGCTAACTAAACAAATTCTTCAATCCAAATAGATTGAGGAAATACCTAATAAAGACGTATTAGTGATCGGAACCACTTTTCTTTATCATATCCATAGCTATCTTTGGATAAGAAAATATTTACTGCTGAACTTTGAGCCTAACCCTTGAGAGAAGAGGTCAAACATGTTGACACTTAAAGTCATCAAAGGTTTATTTTAAAAGCATAGTTCCTAAATTGTTTGCGGGTCAAACCATCCCAAACTAAAAGCAACATGATTCTAACTAAATCTAAATATACACATGTGGCTTCTTTGATGACTACGTTGTGATTGGTAACTCAATATGTATCCACTAAATAGACATTTTCATGATAGTATATCTCTTTTGTCAAAGATCATGCCAGTCGAACCATGCATTTTGATGTCAAACAACTGCTAAATTGTTAATTTGCACCTTTTTGTAATAAGCCATACATTAAGATAAGGAATTAATGACATTCTTTGTATTTTAGTTGTATTTTTAAAAATCGAGGGCTGTGAACCTAATATAAGTCACCGGACGCGATCAAGATTTTGAGTAGTTTATAAAAATAACTGCCAATTCAGATTAACACCAATCAGGTGAACAATCAGTCAATTGGTCATTCCCAAATCGTGAAACGAACAATCAGAAATAGAAACAATTGCATATCATTCTTATTTTTCTGCATTGTTAAATCCTGATTTACAAAGAGAAGTAACAGTTGACATTTAATTTCCTTGAATATAAGTCTATAAGAGTATATAATTAACTCATGTTCTGGCAAAAAAAAGGAGCATGATTTGATGAATTGAGTATATGATCCCAAATCATGAAGCAAACAATAAGAAACAGAAGCAATTGTATATCAATCAACTGTTAAGAACAAATAAGCTTTAAACAGGAAAACAGAAATCAGAAACACCAAATCTGTATTAGCAATCAGATGAACACCAATCAATTAGTCCAAACCCACAAATCTTTTCCAATTAGTTTTCACATTTCATAGGGTAGCAATGATTAAAAAACCTTTTGGTAGGACACATAATACACTATATGAATGAACAAATCAACCAATCACATAATCAGAATCAAGTGCGTACGATAAAATTAGATGTGAGGTAATCAAATATCAAATAAAGAGCTGAAGATAGTTGACCAAAAAAACATGTAAAAACATATAATTAACCATCGTTCTAGCAAAAAAAAGGAATCAAACAATCAAACATGCAACAGAGACAGAAATCAGAAACACCAAACTGTATTAGCAATCAGATGAACACCAATCAAGTGGCATTCCCAAATCGTGAAACAAACAATCAGAAACAGAAATCGAAGAAGAGATGGGGAAGCCGTAAACCCTATTCGGAAATCTGGATTCTTAATAATCAAACATGCAACAGTGAAACAAACATTAATATATAGATTATAAGTTGATTTCAGTTACCTTAACGGAAGTCTGCGATTTGGAAGCGGTATACCCTAAAAGGAATCAATGAACCCTGTCCGCGATGGGGAAGCCGTATACCTAAAAGGAATCGATGAACTTTGTCTGCGATGGGGAAGCCCTATACCATAAAGGAATCGAAGAAAGCTGTCTACGATGGATGGGGAAGGCGATCGTGAACTTTGTCTGCGATGGGGAAGACGTATACCTAAAAGGAAGAGGAAGGTTTAAGGATTTTTTTTCCAACTGTCACGTCATAATCTTAATATTTCCGATTTTCTTTTAATTTTAAAAAAATGGAGGGCTGTAATTGGTGAAGATTTTATTGAAAAGGAGAATGATGATGTAAGCATTTTACTGCTCTCTACGACCGGCTTCTCTCAGGCTACCGCCACCGCCACCGCCACCACCGCCGGAGAAGACTGTCACCACCGCCGGAGAAGACTGTCACCACCGACGCTCATCATCGCCGAAGAAGACTGTCCCTTTTCCTTAGCCACCACCGTCACCTACAGCCCACCACTCCCACCCTCCTCCCATCTCCGTCGCATAGTTATCGCAATTGTCATCTCCACCCAGATCTAGGGTTTTCCACCACAACAGTCATCTCCGCATATATCTAGGGTTTTCGAGCGATACGCACGTTTGCCGCCACCACCTTGTGGTTGATTCAGATCGGGTTTTTTCCGGCGATAACCGTCATCTTCTTCTACTCTTTTTCCTTGGATCTTTTCCATATCTGTTTTGGTTGACTATGGTTTTGAACAAATTAGGTGGTGGTTTCCAGTTTGAGATTGTGGTGTTTCCAATTTGCTTTGAATAGATTAAGTTTTAACAGACTAGGGTTTTAAACAGGTCTGATTTTGATTGTGGTGTTTCTGATTTGGGATTATTGGTTCGGTAGTTGTTGGTTGACGGTGTTGGTTGGTAGACGGTGGTGGTGATTGGGTGGGAGGTTGACGGTGGTGGTGGGTGGGAGGTATACTGTGGTGGTGGTTGGGAGGTATACGGTGGTGGTGGGTGGGTGGTACACGGAGGTATACGATGGTGGTGGTGATTGGGAAGTATATGGTGGTGGTGGTTGGGTGTAATAATGAAATTTAAATGTTATAATATATCTGACAAAATGCTATAAAAATGAAATTTAAATTGAATAAATGTTATAAAAATAACAAATTAAAAAATAAAGGGTATTTTTGTCTTTTTAAGTGTCCCACTATCAATATGACAAAATGCTTAATTTAGGGACTCTTAAGGGCTGTTTGGTTGGATGGATTTCAAGGGAATTCAAGGGAATTGGATTTTAATTCCAACCAATTCCTTTGTTTGGTTCAACTTTGAGGAAGGAAAAGGATTCCCACATGAGACCCAAAATCCATCAAATGAAGGATTTCAGATTCCATCCAAGTTTGGATGGATTTCAAATTCCATCCCAAAAGCTCTTGCCTCCTTCTTCCTCGGATGACAATGCCGCACCTGTGACCATCGACGATCGCACCTGTGACCGGCGAGTGGCAACGGCAACAACGGGTGACGGCGATTGACGATTGCGACTTGCGATGGCGACTAAGGCGTCGACGATGGCCACTAGGGCTTCGTCGAGCTTGGCGACTAGGGCTTCGACGAGGTCGTCTAGGGCGTCGACGACGGAGACTAGAGCTTCGACTGACGAGCGGAAACTTGTGACGGCGAATAGGGCTTCGACGACGGAGACTAGGGCTTCGACGAGGTGGCTTGGCGACGACCTGCGGCGGCAGCGACTAGGGTTACGACACATGAGGCGGCGACTAGGGTTACGACACCTGCGGCGGCGGCGACTAGAGTTACGACACATGAGGCGGCGACTAGGGTTACGACACCTGCGGCGGTGGCGACTAGGGTTACGACCTGCGACTGTGGTGGACGTCGATGGGAGGTAACAAGCCCTAATCAAAATCCAATTCCTGGCACTACCAAACACATGAGGTAAGATTTCAGATTCCAAATCCAATTCCTTCAAAATCCAATTCCATCCAACAATCCAATTCCTTCAAAAAACAATCCATCCAACCAAACAGCCCCTTAGTATAAGAAACGTAGTTTAGGAACTATATATGTAATTAGTGTTATAGTTCACGGATTAATATGTAATTAACTCTTTCTTATAATAGTAACTACGTTTGAAAACTGTTTCATCAAAGTTATATATGGTTGTTTTACAATATGAAATAAAAGGAAGTGATTTTGTTAGATCAGATTTTTAAACTTATTACTATTCTATTAAGTTTCTTCCTAATATAAACGTTGTAGTAAATGTTTTGTTTACTCATTCAATCCCTAAACGATTTTTCCCTTATTTGAGTGATTTTTTTTTCACGTAGCTAGTTTAACTAAGGCTGGCAATTTGGGTCGGGTTCGTGTTATTGGGTTCGTGTCGTTCGAGTTCGGGTCAGTTTCGTGTCGACCCAATTTTGACCCATTTATTTTTCGTGTCGGGTTCGAGTCGTGTCACTTTTTCTCGTGTCGGGTTCGGGTCGTGTTTCGTGTCAACCCATTTCGGTCAAATGTATTTGACTAGTACTTTTTTGTTTTCGATTATGGTTTTCGAATACGAGTTTCGGTTACGGGTTTCGGGTACGTTTTTCGATTATGGGTTTCAAATACGATTTTCGATTACGGTTTTCAAATTTGGTTTTCGAGTACGGTTTTCGTCATAAAATTTTCGAATTTCCTGTCTATTTCCAGTTTCCTCTACTAAGTAGTGATTAAAATATCAAATAGCAATACAATTTAATAGCTTTAATACGTAAATAGTAACTAGTGAACAAACCATGAACTAAAATAAACTAAAGGAAATTATCCAATATCGAAAAACAAGTTTTTTTCTTCTTTACCGTTATATTCTCAGAAGGAATATCGGGTTTGGTGGGTTCCAAAGGGTCTTGATTTAAGTCATCATCATTATAATATTGTTTACGTTTAAATCTTACCAAGTTGACAAAACGTCAAAATACCAAAAGTCCAAAACAATATAGTCAAAATAACAAATAGCAAAATGATGTAATATTATTTAGGTTTAAATCTTTTATTGTTTATTTAAGTTTTTAGCTTTTCAAGGTTTTATACTATTGTTTATCGGATTTTATTACCTAAGATGTCACTCTCTCATATGAATTCACAATCTTCTTTTTGAAAATTTAGTTTTAAGTATTAAAGAAAATTTTATAATTTTAGTTTTACTCTTATTCGGGTCACTTTCGGATTGTCAGGTTGACCCTAACCCGACCCATTTATTTTCGTGTCAACTTCGTGTCGACCTGGTTTTGACCCATTTCGGGTTCGTGTCGGGTTCGTGTCACTTTTTTCGTGTCAGATTCGGGTCGTGTTTATGAGTCTTAGTCTCTCAACTTACAGTAATACATCAATCATGTTTAGCCGAGCATATATTAAGTAAGATGTATAAATGGATTATATTTATACAAGATCACACATCTAAAAGTGGAATTTTGTAGAAGTTCCTAAGAAATATCGCATTAGAACTCTACTCCAACTTGATCAATATTATATTAAATTAACTAATTTAAATATTCATATAAATACATGAATGATCGTAATTATTTATATGACAATATTATTCTATATTCGTTTAGCTAATTTATTATTGTTTTATATGAATTAAAGATGAGCTCAATCCAACATTTTATTAAAAACTAATAATTTTATATTAATTTAAGGCAGAAAAATAATGATGTCAAGTTTAGAGAAGCTGTAAAATTTAATTATTATAAGATTTGTATTATATAACGTTGACGAAGACAAAAAATTATAACGTTTATAATATTTTATTATTGATGTAACCTAAAATTTAATAGATTTATATCTTAACCTTTCATTTTAGTATAAATTGAAATCCAATCTTAACATTTTAATTGGTCAAAATTTAAGGGTAAATTGTATGAAAACACAATGAACTTTGTTTTAATTATCATTGTATATAACCAACTTTATTATTTTTTTTTAAACTATCTAATCAACTTTTAAAATCCTCTCATTGTATACAAGTTGTTGTATACTATGAAAATTATGTAAAAGTTCATTTTACACAATGGTAGCTAAATATTAAGCATATAAAAAAGTTGTTTGCATACAATGAGAGAATTATAAAAGTTTGTTGTATTATTTTTAATAATTTAAAGTTTGTTGTATACAATAATAATTAAGACAAAATTAATTGTATTTTAATGTATTTTGTCCCACAAATATATTTTTATTATACCATATATTGTACAACTAAAATAAATAAAATTTTAAGAAACAAAAGTTATCAATATAATCAACACGTGGACCAGGAAGGATTGAATACTAAACTATTAACCCTAATCAAAATTATCAAATAATGACGAGAAAGATATGATATTGAAATATCTGTACTCATAACTCATGATAAGGTCGCATATAAAAAAATTAGAGAAAATTTCACTCATGGTCCCTGTGGTTTATCACTTATCACAACCTCAGTCCCTTAAGTTCGTTTATTACACTGGTAGTCCCTATGGTATGGATTTTGTTACACTGGTAGTCCCTGGTCACCTCTAGTGAACTTGAAAAGACCAAAATACCCTTTTGTTCTTAGTTTATTTAATTTTTATTCAATAATTACTAATAAATATTAGTAAAAAATTATAACACTAAAATAATAACAATCAGCCTCTCTCCACTGACACCTCAATCGGAAACCCAAAGACCACCGTCCACGCCGCCGTCTGGACCCTCTCGGACCACCGCCAAAACCGGCACCCACAGCCACCACCGACCACCATCAATAAGAACACAAAACAGAACACCAAGAACATATCTGATTACACCAAATCAAAACCCAAAGATCCAAAATCGTTACCCTAAAACAGTGGTTATATTTAGATGGTGGTAGCCGTATGTGGTGGTTCTGCTACTGCGGTGGGTGTATTCGCCGGCGAAGGGGATGGGAGTGATGGATGGCAGTGGTCTGTTTGGAGAGAGAGAGAGAGAGAAGTGTAAAAAAACCCTAATTTCACTGCGGCGGTGGTGAGTCGTGGGTTGGGAGAAAGGGGTCGCAAATGGCGGTGGAGAAGAAGGAAAGGGAGAGAAGGTGGTGATGGTTGAGGTCTTCAGCGGAGGTACAACGTCGATGGTGGCTGTGGGTGCTGGTGGTGGATGTTTAGGTGCGGCGGAACATGCGGCGGTGGTGTCTGTTTGGGTGCGAAGATGGTGGTGATGGTGGTTGTCTTCGGCGGACCATGCGGCGGTGGTGTCTGTTTGGGGAGAGAAGATGGTGGGTGACGATGGTGCTGTTCTCCGGCGAAGAAAGAAGGGGAGAGAAGATAGCGGTGGTGGAGAAGAAAGAAGGGGAAGGGTGGCGGCGGTGGCCGTGGCGAGCTGGTAGTGGCGGCGGCGAGCTGGCTGGGGCGGTGGCGAGCTGGCAGTGATGGCGGCGAGCTGGCGGTGGCCGGTGGTTAGGCACTGAGAATGGAACGGGGGGATGGGGTTTTTATCTTGGGAAATTAACTAATTATATTAATACTAAAATATTTTATATTAATGCTAAAAACAAAGTTTTTGATTAAAAAAATAGAAAAGAATAAACATAAGGGCACTATGGTTATTTCATATGTGAGGATGAGGGTATTTTGGTCTTTTTAGTTGGACCAGGGACCGTCAGTGTAACAAAGTCCATACCATAGGGACTACCAGTGTAATAAACGAACTTAAGGGACTGAAGTTGTGATAAGTGGTAAACCACAGGACCATGAGTGAAATTTTCTCAAAAAATTATAAAAAATAGATAAGATTTTTGAATTTTTGAATCAATTTGTGTTCGGAATTCATCACCCCTTCGTTTCAAGACTATAGTCCATTTTGAATTTAGGTTTTGGTCGGTTCTCATTTGAGAATCGATATATGGGTTTTAGTTTATTCATGTTTTAATTGAACGTAATCTTGAGTTATCCAAATGTGAATGTTGTGGTGATTTCTGATAATTACAGTAGTGGCTTAGTATGAATTTCATAAAGGCTGACAGATGGAGGTTGGTTGAAGATGATGTTACACGGCGTTCAGAACCAGTCTTAAAGTGAATGAATTGGAAAGAAAGAAGAAGTAAGGAAATGAGACGACTCCTCTACTATTCTATGTTCTTCTCGAAAGTGTGTTAATTCCTATGTTGTGCGAAGCTAAGCATCTTATATTCGCTGTTTATAACGATGATGTGATTATTTGTGGCAGTTTATAGCGGGGAGTGGTGGTTGCGAGTTGCAATATTAAACATCAATAATTTCATTCTATTTAAAAATAATATTCTCACGTTACAAATTGCAGCTCAAAAACTTACACATAAATCACAGTACATCTGGTGAAGCATAATGTACTACTTGAACTCATTACCCCACAATAATTTCAACAATAAACACCATTAACATCTTATCCCTTCACTACTTCAATGTGACCCACCAAAATCCATTTGTGAGATCTCCCAATTAAAGCATACAACTTTCTGATACTTCATTATTGTGGTGAAGAACCCAAGATTAACACTCTAAACTAACAATCACATTTCAAATCATACTTATCTCACTAGCGCATCTCATCTTACAACTTATACTACATTTAGGACTATATGTGAAATGATTTAAAATAACAGTGGACTAAAAGTGAAATAAATTTTTGGACAAAAAGGTAATCTAAAACTGCAAAAGGTTCCAATTTTAGGGATCATGCTTGAAGCTAATAAAGTTTAGAAACTAAAAGTGAAAAAATAGATAAATCACAGGATTCAAAACTGTAATCCTCATAAGCGGGAATCAAAAGCCTTGATAAATTAACTCATATTTTGAGAGTTAAGAAGGTATGCCCTAGTGAATCAACTCCGTAAGAACCAAGAAGTTGGTATGAACTAAAGTGGTGATCATTACAGAGATGATCGATATAGACGTGGATACAAGTAGAGATGAACGATATAGACGTGAATACAAGGGTTAAGAAAAAGTAAAACATAAAATTTAGGATTACTAAAAGCCAAATGATGATCAATATGTAGTAAAAACCGGAGATACAATTGATGGCACTAATTTCTCCTCTAATCTATTTATACGACTAGGGTTAAAATTAGGATAATATCAAAACCTCCAAGGATCCAAGTTACCCAACTAATATCAGTTTTAACGGAATAGGATCAACCAACCAATAATAATAATCAACCACAAACAATAAGGTACTGAAATAAGTAAAAGCAAGAGACACCGAGATTTACGTGGAAAACCCAAAACGGGAAAAAACCACGGGCGGAGGAGGCCGAGAATCAATCCACTATAATACTGCAGTTCTTACAAGCTTGAAAGGAGAACAAATTACAAAGCTTTAATGGTGAATGATGATTAGGGATTAAACCCTAATTAATTTTCATATGTTTCTGCCGACTGCGTACGTATGCGATAGAGGGATAGATATTGAATTTGATTTTGTTTGGTGTTATCTTCTCTCGATGGCAGTGAATGGGATTTATACCCATTTAATTTAACTTTGAGCTAATTGGCAAGAATAGCCCTTGTACTTTGGAAGTCTTGGCATATTGAAGACAAACTTTCTACAATCTCCACCTTGGCTTCAAATGAACAAGTCACGCCAAATATAGCAAACAAATCGCCACACGTAAAACCTTCTGCTCCGTAATTAAATGGAACGAAAACACCAACATCTTGTCAAACTCCAAAGCTTCAAAAGAAAAATACCTGCAGTCACCATATAGAGAAAAATTGATTCCAAAAAATAATAATACCATCTCCGCCACGAGCCACTCAGGCTCAAATGTGTTTCATAGAACCTACCAAGTTCAATAATGAGTTGAACTTGGCCACCGGAAAACCATAAGTGAAAATATCAATGAGATCATCACAAAGCACATCAAGTTCTTCAAATAATCCCTTCAACCAATTATCTCCCTTAGCAAATTCTGTAACCGCCATCTGTTCTCCCTCAGGAGAGGATAACAAAACGTTAGTATTAGGACTTAAAGCGGATGATTGCTTAAAATGAGCCGCAATGGGTGTGTTAACGGGCTCTGCTTCATGCAAATTGAAGCGACATAGGACTTTCTCGATAAAAATTTCCTGAGAAAGATGCAAGACCCTAGAATCCCTATCACGCACAATTATCATACCCAATACAATTTTAGCAGCCCCCAAGTCCGTTGTTTCAAAATCAAATTTCAACTGGTCTTTTAGTTTCAAAATCTCCGTTAAATCTTTCGCTGCAAACAACATGTCATCCACGTATAAGAGTAAGTAGACTAAACCATCATCACACCTTTTATAATAAACGCAACTATCGTAGGTGCACCTGCTGAATGTGTGACTGGTTAGAATAGAGTCTAACCTCCTATACCATTGTTCAGGAGATTGCTTGAGGCAATAAAGAGTTTTATAAAATTTATACGTATAGTCCTTCTTGCCAGAAACTACAAACCCCTCGGGTTGTTGTATAAATATCTCCTCCTCAAGCTCACCATTTAAGAAAGTTGTTGAAACATCAAGTTGATCTAATTTATAACCATTAGAAACAACCAAACCCAACAAAGCACGGATAGAAATATGTTTGACAATAAGAGAATATATGTCAGTATCATTAACATCTGTAACCTGACTGTAACCTTTAGCTACTAACCGGGTGTCATACCTTGGTTTCTCATCTTGGTTAATGGATTCCTTGAGCTTGTAGATCCATTTGTATTTATCAGACTCAATATCTTCAGCAATAGTAAGAGCATAAGCAAAAGAATCATCTGGTTGCTCAATAGTACTCGAAGGAATAGTAGGTGTAGTAAAAAACTCCACCTCCACTTGAGTTTTCTCTTTGCATGCCTCAGATGATTCCTCCATATTGAAAGAATAGTCAACAACTCGCTGAATCATAATGGTCTCGTCAAAAGTAACATCTCTTGAGATAATAACCTTTTGCAACTCAAAACTCCATAACCTATAATCTTTTACACCTGGATTGTACCCAAGAAAAACACTTTTGAATTCCACCGGTTCTAACTTCTCATTGTCAACTCGTGCAAAAGCTGGACATCCAAACAGTTTTAAATCTGTATAATCGGCAGGTTTCCCGGACCATAACTCAAACGGAATTTTATTTTCAATTGCTCGTGACGGTGAACGATTGATTAAATAACAAGCGGTAGAAGCAGCCTCCGCCCAAAAGGACTTTGGCAATTTGGAAATAATAAGCATACACCGGACCTTCTCCATAATAGTGCGATTCATCATTTCTGCTACACCATCATGTTGAGTTGTATGGACTACTGAACGATAAAAAATAATGCCCACCTTTCGGCAATAGGCATTAAACTCATCTAAACAAAATTCAAGTCCACCATCCATAAAAAGATACTTTATCTCCAATCCAGTTTGCTTTTCAACCTGCACTTTCCAATTCTTGAAAGTAACAAATATATCTCCCTTATGTTTTAAAAAGAATGACCATACCTTTCGGGAGAAGTCATCAACAATAGTAAGCATGTAGGAAGCTCCACCTTTCGAAGCAACTTCCGTCGGTCCATATAAATCCAAGTGGACATATTCAAGTGGTCCTCGTGTTGCATGAATACCACTCATAAAAGTCACTCGTTTTGTCTTGCCGCATATACAGTCTTCACAAATCTTTGAACCAACAACCTTATGTCCTCCTAATAAACCTCTTCGACTCAATTCAGACATGCCGTGAAAATTCATATGGCCGAGTCGAAGGTGCCAAAGACGAGAACGGTCTAAATCAGATAAAGAGTATGAGACATCAGCTGCATAAACTATTAGAAGTTCTCCAACACAATCAACCTCAGCTACATCGACTTCGGCTGATGTACTACCCCTTTTATACTCTGCTGCTGCATTATCCTTTTCTTTATTCTTTAATTTAAAACATTCATCAATCGTATGCCCTTTCTTATGACAATAGTTGCAAAACTTTCGTTTGCCGGAGGATTGAGAGTTTTTACCTCTATCGGTTGTTGCTCCTCTAGCGTTCAAACCTTCGGCTTTCACGTCACCAGAATCACCACCTGTAATCTGTTTCATTTTCTCTTTTGAATCCAAAGCAGTTAAAACTTCATCCAGGACAAGAGTGTCACGACTATAAATGATAGTATCACGAAAGTGACCATAAGAGTAAGGCAAAGATGATAACAAAAACAGAGCCAAATCTTCATCATCATATTTAACATCCATATTCTCTAAGTTACCGACTAACTCTTTGAATGTGGATATATGATTAGCTAAAGAACTCCCTTCAAACATCTTCAGATTGAACAATTGTTGCTTTAAATGCAACTTGTTGGGTAAGCTCTTCGTCATCAACAATTGCTCTAACTTTAACCATAAAGCAGCCGCAGAAGTTTCCTTCAACACATCCTGTAAAACATCATTAGATAAATGTAAACGAATTAGAGAAGAAGCTTTCAAATCTTTCATCTCTTTTTCTGCCTGGGTCCATGAAGCTGGCATTTTCTCAAAGCCTAAAAGTGCCTCGTGTAAATCCATCTGAATCAAAATATCTCTCATCTTAACTTGCCACAAAGGAAACCTGGTGTTCCGGTCAAGTAAAGGAATATCATACTTCATTGAAGACATGGTTAATCAACTTGGCAGAAAGTAATCCCAATAAACTAATATCAAGAGCAACCTGGCTCTGATACCAATTGTAATAAAAACCGGAGATACAATTGATGGCACTAATTTCTCCTCTAATCTATTTATACGACTAGGGTTAAAATTAGGATAATATCAAAACCTCCAAGGATCCAAGTTACCCAACTAATATCAGTTTTAACGGAATAGGATCAACCAACCAATAATAATAATCAACCACAAACAATAAGGTACTGAAATAAGTAAAAGCAAGAGACACCGAGATTTACGTGGAAAACCCAAAACGGGAAAAAACCACGGGCGGAGGAGGCCGAGAATCAATCCACTATAATACTGCAGTTCTTACAAGCTTGAAAGGAGAACAAATTACAAAGCTTTAATGGTGAATGATGATTAGGGATTAAACCCTAATTAATTTTCATATGTTTCTGCCGACTGCGTACGTATGCGATAGAGGGATAGATATTGAATTTGATTTTGTTTGGTGTTATCTTCTCTCGATGGCAGTGAATGGGATTTATACCCATTTAATTTAACTTTGAGCTAATTGGCAAGAATAGCCCTTGTACTTTGGAAGTCTTGGCATATTGAAGACAAACTTTCTACACAATATATAAATCAAAAGGCACAAAACAAGTACAATAGAAGAAATTTTGTATAAAACAACAAAATCACACACGATATTGTTGAAAAAGTGACTCATAAAGCTCACACCCCTATTTCCTCATCACATTAAGTATACTCACTACTAAAAATAAGAAAATCAAGAATGGTTGATTCCTTCTATTGTTTCTCCTAGTTTTTGTATTAAGGGTGCTTACGTCGTGTCTATGAGTTTTTTAAGATAGAAAAGTGAAGGAATGTGAAGAAAAAGAAAACTAATGTTTAGCTTGAGCTTCAATCGAAATCAACATCATTTTACGCTTTGATTCATCAGTTCGTTTGATTGATCGGTAAATAGGTTTTTTTCCTTCTTTTTTTTCCTTTATCTTCCCCTTTGATAATGGTGGTTTATTTGTTTATTTACTTAGTTAATTAAAATTTTAGGTGAATAAAATGGAATAATAAATATATTATGATCAATGTAACAGGGAGAGAAATCCGACTTGGTATATCTTGTTATCAAGTCGACAACAATCTCTTATAAAAGTATAAAATTAGTTAACAGAAACTTTAATTCCCTTTTATTATTTTCTTCTTTTCGTAACATGTATAATTCACTAATAATTTTTTTCCACCTACAATTATATAGTAGAAAGATTTTTTATAATAATATAAAACATCTCTCAAGGGAAATTCATCACCAACTTGATATTTCAACAGGAATAAAAACACAACTACATGCAGCCAAGAAAATTGTCATCAGTGACAGAACTCCATTTGTCAATTACACAAATAGACACATATAATAGACAAACAGAATGACATCATAAACCGTTAAAAAAATGTAGGTGATCCTTACACAACAATTTTAGCCATACACAACAATGTTATGCATCATCAACTTGTATCATATGTAATAACTGCTTGTACCCTGTTGTGTATGGCTAAAATCTGTTTTGTACGAATCAGCTCCCTTAAAAAAAACATTAACTGAAACATCAATCTTAGGTTCAAAACCTGAATCCTATTTGACATTATCTCAACGTGAACCTCAATCTTCATATTCTATCTTTCTTACTTTCTAGAAGGGTAAGCAATACAACTGACCGACAGCATACCTCCATTGCTATAAATGCCTGTCATTATTTGTGTTCATCATATCATACGTACGTACATCCATCCGCCATGAATATTGACCTCCACCTCTCCACCTCTTTTCTCTTTTTACTCCTTCCATTCATATTCTTATTCCTCAAATCAATCTTCTCCCCGTTCCTCGTCAAATCAACCGGAACTTTTGCTCCAAAAGCATACCCATTGATCGGATCTTTGTTTCCTATACTGCAAAACCGTCACCGGTTCATCCAATGGACGGCCGACATAGTCAACAACAGCCCTACTAAAACCGCTATACTCCACCACCCTCTAGGCCGCGTCCGTGTCATCACCGCCAACCCCACCGTCGTCCGACACATGCTCAAAACCAGCTTCCATCTCTACCCGAAAGGTATTCCGGCGATAAACGTCGCCTTCGATTTACTTGGCGACGGCATATTTAACATCGACGGTGATGGGTGGAAGTTCCAGAGACAAGTTTCAAGTCACGAGTTCAACACAAAGTCTCTGAGGAATTTCGTCGAACATGTGGTGGACGCTGAGCTAAACGACCGTCTACTGCCAATCCTCGCCAATTCCACGGCTACAAACACCACTGTTCTAGATTTCCAGGACTTACTTCAAAGATTCGCGTTTGATAACATATGCAAGATCGCATTCGGATACGATCCGGCTTATTTAACGCCGTCGCTACCGGAGGCTAAATTCGCCACTGCGTTTGAAGAAGCTGTTATGATCACTACCGGCAGAATCCGATCAAATCTTCCACTAATATGGAAACTTAAACGATTTCTCAACGTTGGCTCAGAGAAACGGCTTCGCACGGCCGTCGCTGTCGTACGAAAGTTCGCCGACAAACTCACCAATGAGAAAAAACTAGAACTGGAGCATAAATCATCCCTTGATTCCGTCGATCTACTTTCCCGGTTTTTGAGCTCCGGTCACTCCGACGAAAAGTTCGTCGCCGACATCGTCATCAGCTTCATATTGGCTGGAAGAGACACCACATCGGCGGCATTAACTTGGTTCTTCTGGTTGATTCACAAAAACCCAAGAACGGAAACCGAAATTCTTAAAGAAATCAATGAGAAATCAGAAAACCCTGTTTACGACGAAGTGAAAGACATGGTTTACACTCACGCTTCCCTCTGCGAAAGCATGAGACTCTACCCTCCGGTGGCCGTCGACGGGAAGCAAGCGGCAAAGGACGAGTTTTTGCCTGACGGGACTTTTGTGAAGAAAGGGTATCGGGTATCGTATCATATTTACGCAATGGGGAGGTCGGCGGAGTTGTGGGGGTCCGATTGGGCGGAATTCCGTCCGGAGAGGTGGTTGGAGAAGGACTTAACAGGGCAGTGGGTGTTTAAACCGAGGGATGCTTACGAGTATCCGGTGTTTCAGGCGGGTCCACGTGTTTGTTTGGGGAAAGAGATGGCGTTTCTACAAATGAAGAGGGTGGTGGCAGGTGTTTTACGGCGGTTTAGAGTGGTTCCGGTGATGGATGATGGGGTGGAACCGGTTTACGTAACATACTTCACAGCCAAGATAAAAGGTGGATTGCCTGTACGCATTGAACAACGTAAGAAGATCAATTAACGAGTAATTTGCCAAAATAAGCGACAATGTGTTTAGTAAAGTTAAAATAGGTATGTAAAATACATGTTAGGCATCTATTTTGTCGACGCAATCTTGTTTTTTTTTTAACAGCAAAATTAGTTGTTAATGGAGGTTATCTCTCTGACCAATAATTTTTTAACACGTGTAAAATAATTGTGAAAGAAAAGTTTATCTCACCGATTAAACTCACCATTGGAGGTCATCTCGTCAATTTCATAAGTTTTCAAGGTACGTTTTCTTTTATCGAGGAGTGGCGAGAATGTTTTTTTATCTGCCAAGTGTCGATGAGATAGTGGTCGGCAAGATCAGGGATCATCAGTGAGGTCATTAAGCGAAATGGATGCTTAAATTCGTAAAAAGGTTTTTACTTTTACTTTTTCAGCTTAAGCACTTGTATTTGTATCTATTTAGTTAATTGGTTTTTAATTAAATAGTTGGTAGTTTGTAACTAATGACACTGCTAAAGTGTTAAAAAAAAGTATATCTTATTGTTATAGTTATAGAACATATGAAAAATATAGTTTGGAAGTAGGATTTGTGTGTGTTTCATTGTTTAAGAAAGTTAAATAGTTAGGTGGTAATTTGAAGTCTATAAGTGGTTTACTAGGTTTTAAGCCCGTGTAAACACGGGCCATCATGTAAGATCTTCGGCTATGATTTTATATTTATATTATTTAAGTAATATAATGCTAAAGGAATGTTAACATATAGGTTTACAAAATTATTCTTTTATTTAAATAAGCTTAAAAAAGTCAAAAGTAGTTTATGTATAATTGAATGCACGTATGGATATTACAAAAGTATACTTGAGATATATCAAAATCATATAAAAATTGCAAGCATTGGTTACACAATAAAAACAGATTGCTTATGAAAACGTTATGCTACAAGTTACAAAAGTCTTTAAGCAGAATGTCCCATATTGGGTCTGAGTGCAAATTAGATTAGGAAAACACCTCTCGTGTTACTCTTCAAACTTTTTAATTAACTGCATAAAAGGGGATAGGTCATTTAATCCATTATCTAATATACATGCACTTTATGTATATTTGTTCTAAAAGGAAAAAAAAGACAACGTTTGAATAAGGTGCATACCACGTTGGTGGATAATATAACGTAAAGATTACAATCTAAACGAATGAAAGGAAGTTTAAAGTCTTACAGTAATATGAGGCAAGAAAGTCCATTTTACTAAGGTAGTTATTAAGGTATTTTAAAATAAGCAAAGTAATAAGCTTGCAAGAAAATAGCACCACGATCTAGGAATCCGGCTTGACTGCAGGCATATGTAGGAATAAAGCTCATAATAGAATCTTGATCTACAACTGCCCAACAACTCATTGAGCAATATTTACCTTAGTTGTATCATCTAGGCACAACGCGTAACTCTGTAAATCCTGTAATTGCAAACAAAGAAACATATAAAATAGCTTTGCCATTGTATTGGTTTAATTAGGAAAGGCAAAAATCAGAATTTGACGCCAACTGATATTTAAAACATAATGAGTAATGCTTTACTATATGCGAGACTAATTCACAACCTTTGCATCTCAGTATTCTAAACTAAAGCTAAACCGTAATCAAAATCCACAAAATTATAACTAAGAAGATTGTTATACAAAGCAATTAGGTATAATTGCAATATGACCGTGAATAACAATTCAAAAGCTACAAAATTTAAATCTTATTCATTTGTTTCATTAACAACTCATGATGCACCAGACATAATCTATTAACTAACATCTAATATGTGTTGAAGAATACTTAATTTTTTAAATGAACAAAACCTAAATCAAAACACCGAATGAACTTTATTAACTCTTACCATGTTGAAGTAGGATAGCCCCAAATTTGGTTGGAAGTCGTGGTAAATCCAAAATCTTGTCCAATTTTAATCTTCAAATCGAATCTTCAAGATAGAAAAAATTTAGAAATCATAAATTAGATATATTATAAAGTATGTATTAGAACTACACAAAAAGAAAACACACACACATAGACAACCTTCATTTAGTAGCAATATAAAAAGAGAAGTGGAGTTGGTAGCACACCTTAAAAAGGAATGATAATCAGATTTTCTAGAGTCATTATGCTTAAAATTTTCATAGGGTAAACAATAGCAACTAATTCAAGTAAAATTTAAGGGTGATTCAATTTCAAAAAAAGGAATTATCAAAGTTTGTGTCATGAATGTCATCTTCGATCAATCTCCCTATTTCTTCCTTGAAAAGTAGATGACTGTTGAAAATAATGAAAAAGACATAACCATGAGGATTTTGACTTTGATGCAATATGCACATCGAGGAAGCGGGCAATTGAAATTAAACAAATTTGCAGCACATCAATCAACTTATATGTTAAAATTGTTTGCCAAAGTTCTTTGGTATTAAAATTTTTAATCCTTTGATCTATCTTCTTAGACATAGCATTCTATAAAAATTGTTTGCCAAAGTTCCTTGGTGTTAAAATAAGAATTTAAAAGAATGTTTAACATTAAAAAAATTAAAAATGATATTTTCAAATATTAAAGAAATTTATAGATTAAAACGAATCATAGACTTGTATAAGCTTATCAAATAAAAGACTTTGAGTTAGAGTGGATAAATAGGTGATAGATACTCGAATATGTCATCCTATAGAACAAAGAAAATCTACTACAGATAAAAATGTGTAAAAACATCTAGAGTAGAGCTACAACGCCCAATTTCATTATTTGGAACTCGGAGGTTTTTAATTACTTTCGTATAGAGGTATAAATGTTGCATTAGTAGCAATCCTTCAAACGATCCGTATATAGAAATGAAAGGAGCAAATGAAATAAAGGCTAATTCGTATAAGTAGACTTGTAACAAACGAATAATACCTTATATTTGGCTGAAAATCGAGTTTCTGAAAAACATTAGTAGGAAATTAGATCATTAAAGTGGCAGACATTAGAAACTCTTCTGTCGGGTAGTGTACCGTATCTTGCAAATGGATACTTAATAAAGAAAAAAGATGAAGAAACTAAGGTCATAGAAAAAATGAACATATAGAAGTTAAAAATTAATCAAAGAAAATAATATAGGGAAAAAGATAGCCTTTTAAGTATAGTAACCGAATGTGAAGAAACATTTACCTGTTTGCAATTGATGAAATCCTTTAATAAACCATAACCTTTTTAATAACCAAACAAACAGCCTCTAACATCAATAAAGAAATCTAACAATATATAACTAAGCACGTTTAAGCCTTCAATATTGAAGTATTATTATCTAATAGAGTAAACCCTCTATTACGCAAGAACAACATTATACATGAGAACAAAGAACCTACCTCAAGAGGTAATCAAGGTTACAATAATATAGTTGACAATCTGGGTCAACTCCAAACAGGTCTACATATCATCAATATCTGCTATTTTTTGCATTTAGATTAAAGACATGTAAGGAGACATGGAAATTGATTAAAGATGCTATTATAAACAATAAATTATTCAAATATTGTTTAACTGATGTAGGAGGCAGATAAATTATTCTGAATGACTTATATAGTTATAAGTTTTAGCATACTGAAATTTTTTATAATACACCATGTTTATTTGAAGATTATAATTTGGTCTTAACTATACGGTGGCATTCTCGAATAAATGATCGGAATCTTAAAAGTAGAAAGTTTCTAATATCCAAAATACTTGAAGGTAGAAAGGGAAACATTGAAAAGGTAATCACCGCCTGTAAAAGATGAGGCAATTTGAAATCTCAAAAAGATCTGTTGAAACTTGACCACACTTCAAAGTGTGTTCCACCCATCAATGGTAGTACATGAATCAAACAATCAATAGTGGGCTTCTCAATGCTTACTAACGAAAATCATTTTATTAACTTAAAGAAATACTTAAGAGCTGGGAATCCCTTGACAAATGCATGTAAGATAAAAAAATCACCTTTTCAAGTTTTGCGACTATTTAGGAGTTTGAGACTTGATGATGGCAGCCTGCACGTAACATCTGATGTTATTGAATTTTAAAAAATGGAGGATGTTCAGGAACAAAAGTATGGACTACGGAGTATGAATATTTTTCTGTGAAGGCATAAAGTTGACATAAGAAATTATCCATAAAAGAGATTCAAATAATTTATGTTCCAAAGCCTAATAATGCTTCATCGTCTAGTAGTTTTATTCATTCACATTATTTGCTATAAGCTTATTACTTCAACAAAGTCTCAAATATCATGGCTTAGTTTCTCACAACAGAGGACCTAATATAACACTCATGTATTCATTCTCATTCGGTAATCTATCTATAAATTACACACCATATCAATAAAGTTCTATCACAAATTTGGGAGAATAAATGCATAAGAATGTGGGCATTGTGCATCTGTACAATGATATGTTAATTAGGACAAAAAAATGCAATGGTAAAGGAATGATGCGTTCAGCTCTGAAGAACTTGAATCATATGATTTTCTCAGTAATCGGCAAGATCAAATTATACACTACTAAAAAACAGTATTTACATTTAGCAGGTTTCATAAAAACTTTAAACCTCAAATTCTCAATAAAAGTGAAACATTTTGAGATATATCATAATAAACCCATGTCCATAATGAGATTTGAACCCTTAACCTCAGAGGGAGTAACACCTTAACAACAAAGTTTAGATCCAAAAAGTCATGATATGTTACAAGACAACAATTTATTGTCCTCCCAAAAAAAATAGGATAATTGACAAATTAAAGTTTACCTGCCAATTTTTTGTCTTCAGATATATGATATACAAGTACAAGAAATATATAGCCTATTATTGTCTTCTGATATACGATATACAAGTAAAAGAAATATATAGAATCCAGGATGCAAAACGCGTACCTGTAGATTTGCTCTTTTATTTCAGGATATATCCCATTTCCTATGTCACAATCATCCTCAAGTGCAAATCTATCATCTTCTGAATCTTGTAACTTCAATTGAGTGATTTAGGAGATAAAACACAATTCATATCAACACATTTATATGAAAAGGGGCAAAAAGAAAAAAACACTTTTCTATTGATAATTGTTATAAAATATCTTACTACTATATAAAACATTCATGTTTCTCTCTCCTAAGTTTTTTAAGACTTCTTAAATTTAAGTAGTACAATTTTCATAACCAGATGTATAACTACTTAAAGCAAGGAACAAAATATTGATAAATGGAAACTCAAAATATTAATTCAATAAATTTAATGCTATTGATTCCATAACTTTTTGTTTATTTAATACTCTCACACAAACACAATTATTCACCATATAAAACAACTTTCAAAATTTTATTAACTTCTCTCTCCTTATTTCATAAATATAAATCTTTTTTTTAAAAGCATTTCGTAAATATAAATATTTTTTTCTAATTTTAATTTCTTTTAAAATTTGTTTTTAAAACTAAAAGATAGTTGATGCAAATAAATAAAATTGAAAAAACGGGCATCTTGTTAAAGAAAACTTTTTGTAACGTTGAATCACGCGAATAACATATTATTACATTACTGAAAACGACATATTGCAAAAGAAAAACTATTCGTCACCGCAGCATTGCGCAGGTCGGATGCTAGTGATTACAAAAACATTCATATGCATGTGGCACATGTATAATGTTCAAAAAGATGATCATGTACCCGAGTCTCCTTTGGCAGGTTTTCTGCAAATGACTCGTCAACACGTTTACAACTCGCCAAACCCCTAATAACCAACCAACCTACAAATAACTCGTCAACACGCGAACCCATATAATTAAACAGGTTACATAGGTCTCATATATATGAGTTAGTGTTTTGAATCATGTCACAAATAAATAAATGAGTTGGGTTGGGTTCAGTCATGTGTTTCTTACACGCCAACCCATAAACCCGTGACACAACGGCCACCCCTAAAAAACTATTTATTTGACCCGAACCAGGTTTGACCTGTTACCAACCCCCCGACTGCCCATTTTTTCACCTCTAGAACTAATATACCTTTGAAGTAATGCTTGTCAATCAATTTATAACATATGTATTTACAAAATTATTCTTTTAATCAAATAAATAAGCTGAAAAAAAGTCAAAAGTAGCCTACGTATTTAAACAACTTAAAATAAGCAATCACAAGCACCCTTTTTAGTTTAAAACACTTAAATTAAAAGAAAATACAACAAATACGTAATATGCAGAGTCAACATGCATGTCAATTTCTGAAAAAGTTACCCGTTTACATTAAGGCCTTAACACAACTACAAAAAACCCATGACCTGTTGTCCATGAACCTATTTACAACACACCTATGAACACTTTGTAGCAGACATATGACACATTTCTAGCAAATCCTTGACCCATGTTTTTCCAACTAATGGTTTTAATTATCAATTGAACCTTAATATCATATGAAAAGGACATTCATATAACAGTTGTGTGCCATACCTTTATGAAAACCCTTAGAAGGAATTGCAACTCCAACCTCTCGATCAAGTGGATGATGCAATACCCATGAACCCTTTGCAGTTAACCTATGAGCACATATGCAACAGATCCATGTGCTCTTTTTGGTATACCCACGAACAATTCTTTAAAATCTCAAGAAAAAATATTAAATCAAACTTTTAATCATGTGAACCGATACTCAAATGTCAACCAAAACTACCCACTCGATCAAGGACTCGATTTTCAACCAAAACTACCCAAAACGATATCAAGCATCCCCATCCAATATAAAGTACTTCCAACCTCCTTAATTCCATGCATAATCTCTGCTTTAAGTTCTGTTTTGGATTGCCACTTAGAAGTTCTTTAATGAGACTCATACATCCTAAAACCAAAAATACAAAATCCAAAGCGTTAGTGGGTTACCATACAAAATAATAGTTTATCAAATAATAAAGTAATGTTAGTTTGATACACGAGAATTGGTAACATTAAGTTAAATAAATTGATTAAACGAATATCATTGATAGGAGCTCATTGTATCAAAGATAGGTAATTTATCACCAAAGATTATCATAATGGGTTTTATTAGACATTTATGAAAAGCTTCTTAAATGTTGACTTATTAATACCAAATGTTTTACATTAGATGGATAAATTATGATAGAAATAAGTTATAAGTGTGACAAATTTTAAAAGTTTCATAATATATTTTTCAAGTATACCGAGTAACTTTAAGATACATGTAATTTGCATACTGTGACCAAGTTGTAGCTGTGTGGACACCATAATCAAGGAATTGATTAGTTTAAAAAAATTAAATATACAAAAGTCTTTGGGGTCAACCTGATTGGATTCACACAAAAAGTTACCCATTTCAAACTGAGCCCATTTTGACCCGCTACCAATCCGTACGACCCACCCATTATGCCACCTCTAAACTATATCAGCATCCTAAATCATAGTTTGCATGTATTATTGTAACGCCCCAAAGTTAATAGCTTCTTAATTTAAATGACAAGTGTTAATTGATTAACAAGTTGCCAATTGTTTTGTGTGTAGTAGGTGCTTTTTAAGAAGTGAGGGACTAATAGTGCCAAGATATAGAAATTATAGTGCAGGGACCTTTGGGTCATTTTGAGAAAGATGATATATATATAGGTTTGGATCAGCTTTGACTTTGCTAGTCAAAGTCTTCTTTACAAATTTGAAGACACATATACGTACATATATGCTCTCAAGTAGTTTTCTGATTTTTGAACCAAAATCGCAGTTTGTAGCATCAGTTTGAGTAGCCAATTCGATCAGTTGCATCAAGGTAAGAGTTTTAGATTGATTCTTGAAGTTTTTGGGTCAAAGAGGGATTCAAAGGTTGAATCCTTAGTTGTGTTGTGGTCCTTTTAGTTTGATGTGATTAAATGGTCATAGAGATAGTAGTACATGCTAAGGGATGTTCCTTATGCCAGAAAACAAGTATTGAATCGTTTTTAGAGGGTAAAACCTCGAAACCCAGCTGCTGTTCCAACAGAGCAGGAAAGCCTGCAGTGCCGACTGTCCTTGCGACCGCAAGGGTTATCCCTTGCGATCGCAAGCAGTGGTTTTGTGTTTTGGATGTTTAGTCTCTTGCAGCCGTAAGTATGATTACTTGCGACCGTAAGGCAGTGTTTTATAGATTTGGTTGCTCAGGACCCTTGCGATCGCATAGGACTTCCCTTGCGATCGTAAGGAGGTAGTAGGGACCCCTGCGGTCGCATGACCTTTGCTTGCGGTCGCAAGATGTCTTCCAGATTTCAGTTCAGTTGTTTGAGTTGATGTTTGATCAGTGTCACTTCCACTAAGTACAGAAGCTTATGTAGTAATGTTTATTGCTTCCAGGCAATAAGAGTTGACATTTTGATGATAGAGAATATCTGTTTAATTGCTGCTAAGGTGAATGTACTTACCTTTAATCAGATTAGCATATGTATATGCCTTAAGTGATTAGTATATCAATTGTATGCTTGATATGTGATGGATTATGTGAGATTCAGCAACACTATGTTGTAGTATTTAGTACGATCTACATACATATATGCACAAGGTGAAGAGTATGATATCAGTGTTACGATATGTTTATGGTATGATTTAAGACTATTGTTTCAAGGTATAATAGAACTCAGATATATTAATCAGTACATCAATAGGGGTATATTGAGATCTTTATACCCGAACAGAGTGTCAGGGATTTGATTACGCGCGAGGTGTGATCATACCCTGGACCAGATAATAGTTTGAGTAGTTTTGCAGGTGTTCAGCTTGGATGTGAGACATCCTCAGAAGAGTTAATCATGTTTTAAGTGTTTATCTGTTCAGTATGTATGCTCACTAAGCGAAAGCTTACGTTTTAGTATGTTGTGCATGCAGGTAACCAGTTTCCAGCAAGGGTAAGTCCCAAGTGCTTTGCAGAATTGGATAGCTCCAAGCTTTTAAACAGAGTACTTTTAACACTACTTTTTATGAAGTTGTTAGCACTAAAGTAATGTAAGCTTGTTTTCCGTAAACTCTGATGTTTTAGAATGCTAATAAGAAGCAAACGAATTTTTAAAGCTATTTTAGAAAAGTGGTGTTACAACTTGGTATCAGAGCCAAGGTTTAAGAGATTTGGGCACACACGAGTGTGATGTCTGAACTTAAACCGTGGTTTTGAGGTTAAGAGGAGCTATCCCTGGGGCGGTAGCCTTGGTGAGCATACGGTTAGTAGAAGTTTATGATTTGTTATCAGTTTTACAGATCGAGCCTGAGTATCAATGTTTTGCATGTGTAATAATTATGTGGTTACAGTACTAATTGATAATATGTTTATATGATATCAGAGAAAAGAAGAATGTTTAACAGATATAACTCGTTATGCCATATACGTGACCTAAGCTTGTGAATTGGGGTATTTCATGACGGTATTAAGAACAATTGTGTATAACATGTTCCTTACAACGCCTGGCCAGTGTATGTAAAGAACATGTGATATGCAGTTGAGCTTAAGATTGCCTTGTCAGTACCTTGTGAATCAAGTGAGGGGTGATACGTGATAGTACAGTATGTGTGAATAAGATAAGAATAGAATATGAGATAAATGTAGTATTAATAATATTACATACCTTATTATGAGAAACAGAGAAAGTTGTTATGGTAGTATATGTTAAAGATATTTGATCATGAGTATATAGTAGGTGGTTAGAATTGATATGAGTTGGATATAGCAGCCTGAGGCTAGTATACTTCAGGAGACCAGAGATACATATGTTTCAGAGGCAATTCTTATTTTACTCCAGTAGACCTTCGAGTAATCCTTTAGAGAGAGTTGTTACAGAGGGATTGCAAGATTTTGAGATCAGTTTAGTAAAAAGGATAACAGTGATAACATAGGGTAAAGTCCCATATGTAACGTTCCAGATATTACCAACCAAGTGGTTGAGTAAGTTTTAGAAGGAAAGAAAGTTATATTATCGCAGTATGTAGATACAGCTGTAGATATTATGGTTAAAGTATTAGTAAGAGTTAAAGCTAAGAAAGAACTCGTTGTAGAGGTAGATGTGTAAAGATTGTTCAGCATGCGAATTACCTCGTTAGAGGGAAGATTTTAGATCCAGTTGTGAATAGTGATGATTAGTTGAGACAGTGAAAGACTAGTGGACCATGTTATTGTAGAAAAAGTTAGAAGTACATATTGAGGCTATGATGTGGCCTTAGTTCAAAGAATTGTTTAGAGTATAGCCGTACTAGAAGCTTGTGTAGATCAGATCACAAAAGAATTTTGAGTATGATGACAGACAATAGAGTTGGTGAAGGACATCAACTAGAAATTGTTAAGAATGTGTAGTTTTGTTCAGAGCAAGTTGGTATAGAAGTTTTGTAAATACAGTGGTATAGTATGATGTTAGAAATGATATGGGTGAAGCTTAACGGCAGTTATTTGTAATGAAGTGGACGAGATGATAAGCCTTACATGGAAGAAAGGAAAGTAGTTGAGAAAGTAGAGAACAGTAAATGAGAAGAGAAAAGTTGAACCAGTAAGAGTATCAAGTAAGAGGTCATAGTTTGTACTACAGCGTCGAGGGTTAGCTCCCTCACTCAGATTTACAAAGTGTGAAAACTAGAGACATGTGATCAAAGAGTTGAAATAGCTCGCTCTAGATTTGGTTATAACAAGGGTTAGTATTAGAGGGCAGAGGTGTCCTGGCAGAAGGGCAAAGAACTCTAGTTTATAGTTAAAGAAGTAAAGGTGGAACATAATGTGATTACAGGTAGACGTAGCAGATCAGACTACTATTGTGAATAGTAAGTTTAAGGAAAAGGAGATAGAGATAGAAATTGTCAGTTTTCATTAGACATATCTCAATCGCAACAAAAGAATCCGAGCAGTTGTTAGTATTGATTAATTAAGTTAATAGTAAGTTCAGGTACTCAGAGATCAGACCAGTAGTGCGGGATCAGACCCCAAGTGGGGAAGAACTGTTGAACAGAGGTAATAGCAAGAGAGTCAGTGTTCCAGTTGCTTGTCAGCAAAATGAGAAAGTACTTGGTACTTAATTGTATAGTCTGTCTGGTTTATGTGGAAGAGTGTAGTATGAAAAGACAGTCATAGTAGATTTTATGGATACCAACAGTGGTGACTACTCAGATGTATTTTCAGAAGAATTATCAGTAATTCTAGAGTTTTGATAAGTAGAATTTAGTACTAGTATTATGTCAGGAATAGAACAAAAGAGTTAAGGTATTGTACAGATTGGTCCTAGAGAAGTAAGAGTTAATGGTTTAATTGTAATAGTTAACAGATAAGAGTTTAGCCCGATCCATTAGTTCATGGTGGGGCGCATTAATACAGGTAGTCGTAAAGAAAAATAGCTAGTCAGAATGTGTATAGATTACATAGGACACTATAAGGTTACAAACAAGAATCAGTACCCAGTTTAAGAAGTAGATAATCTGTTGGATTAGTTTCAGAGTGTAGGATGGTTTTCAAGGATATAGTTGTGGTCAGAGTACCATCAGATGAAAGTCAGAGAGCAGGATAGAATCAAGGAAGTTCTTAGAATATGACTCCCCACAAGTATGAAGCAATTATTTGACTCAGGATTTGAAACTAGTAGTAATTGGAAAGTTAATTTAGTAAAGAATGCTTTTAGCATCAAGTCAGCTACCCTAAAGATACAGATACATCAAGTAAGAATGTTAGACATCACTCCAATACTTGATCAAGTTGAAGTAGTACAGAATGAAGCAGTTAGAAAGGGTGATCAGAAGAAAGAATCTATTTAAGAGTAAGGTCCAAGTTTGTCAAGAGATATGAGCAGGAATTATTAGTAGCCAGGAATAGAATGTGATTTAGCAAAGAAGGTTGAGAAAAATTTAAATTGTTTACAGGTTAAGGCAGAGTATCAGAAATTTCATGGAAAGTAACAGGTAGATATAAAATGACAGTATAAGGATTTAGATAGAGATACTCGGTTATCTTTAAGTTCCGGAGTAATTTCAGAAAGATATGAGAATTAAGTTATATCTTAGTACAATTTTCCACCCTTGTGAGGTTGGGCAGAGTAAGAGGAATATATCAACACAGAGAGATATGCTCAGAGCATGTGTTATTGATTTTAGTGGCTGTTGAGATACGTATATACGTTAATAAAGTTCCAGTATGATCACAGTTACGTTTGAGTAATAGCATATGTAGTACCAGATGATGTATGATTGGAAGTACAGAACTCCTATTTGCTGGGACGAGGTTGATTAGAATGAGAGGACTCAGCACACGATCGAATGTAAAGATAGTACCACAGTTATGTGAGCGGCTTAGAGCTGCTCAAGATAAACAGAACAGTTATGTGATAAGAAAGGATTATTAGTAGAGCTTCAGATTAGAAGCTATGTGTTATTAAAAGTATCATCGTGGATATGGGTGAACAGATTCAGAAAGAAAGATAAGCTAGGATAGTAGTTTATTGGTCCTTTGAGGATTATCTCAAGGATAGAGAGAGTAATGTAAATGCCAGAATTTATACTAAAGATGTTTTAGATAGTATAACATGTATAACTACCATTGTAAGTATGTATCAGAGGCACTAGTAGTTGTCCGGACGAGACAAGAGATGAGAAATCCAGTTGCATAGAACAGTCTGTGGTTGTATTTTCAGTGAAAGTTGAGAATTGTGTAGTAGACAGATGAGATAGTAAAGATATAGTAGGAACATGAGAAAGGATTAGATTACACTTAGGTGTAATTATACTATGTTGTGTACGTAATACTTGATTTATGCTCAGTATGCAGTAGACCTTCTACTTTAGTAGCAGATAGAGATGCAATAGTATACGGAGATACAGAGATATAAGACTATCGTTAGAACGCTACGGTAGCATTCAATATGACTTGAAGAACATTTAATAGCTTTATTGAAAAAGAAAAGTTTCGAGTTGTGTAACAAACAGATAAGATTGGTAAAGTTACAGTGTAAATACTGAAAGAGATCAGATACACCTAGGTGTATACATGTTTTATGTATGTTATGTATATGATATATTATTTATGTTCAGTTTGTTATAGACCTTCTACATTAGTAGCGGGTAGATATATGATATAATACTATCGTCAGTGCGCTACGATAGCATTCAGAGTTGAGGAGATGTAAGACTACCGCTAGTGCGGTAGTGCGCTACGGTAGCATTCAATGTGTTATGACGTTAAGGTTTTTGTGAGTACAGTTGATTTCGGGGACGAAATCGTCCCAAGTGGGGTAGAGTTGTAACGCCCCAAAGTTAATAGTTTCTTAATTTAAATGACAAGTGTTAATTGATTAACAAGTTGCCAATTGTTTTGTGTGTAGTAGGTGCTTTTTAAGAAGTGAGGGACTAATAGTGCCAAGATATAGAAATTATAGTGCAGGGACCTTTGGGTCATTTTGAGAAAGATGATATATATAGGTTTGGATCAGTTTTGACTTTGCTAGTCAAAGTTTTCTTTACAAATTTGAAGACACATATACGTACATATATGCTCTCAAGTAGTTTTCTGATTTTTAGACCAAAATCGCAGTTTGTAGCATCAGTTTGAGTAGCCAATTCGATCAGTTGCATCAAGGTAAGAGTTTTAGATTGATTCTTGAAGTTTTTGGGTCAAAGAGGGATTCAAAGGTTGAATCCTTAGTTGTGTTGTGGTCCTTTTAGTTTGATGTGATTAAATGGTCATAGAGATAGTAGTACATGCTAAGGGATGTTCCTTATGCCATAAAACAAGTATTGAATCGTTTTTAGAGGGTAAAACCTCAAAACCCAGCTGTTGTTCGAACAGAGCAGGAAAGCCTGCAGTGCCGACTGTCCTTGCGACCGCAAGGGTTATCCCTTGCGATCGCAAGCAGTGGTTTTGCGATCGCAAGCTTGTTTTCCGCAAACTCTGATGTTTTAGAATGCTAATCAGAAGCAAACGAATTTTTAAAGCTATTTTAGAAAAGTGATGTTATAATTATTGGTCTTTATTCCAATTTAAATCATCTAAGTTATTGGAAAGGATAGAATACTGTAATACACTCACGTGTATACAGGGTGAAAAATTGAAATAGAAGTTGATCACATACCTGTGACGCCACCATAAAAAGGGAGCAAACCAATAGACTTTGACAATGCTTCTTGCAATCCTGTTATCATCGGTTCTAGGGTTGTTATCTGAATCAGTTACACCACACCATTAGACAATAGCCAGTATATATATTACTTATAAAATATTTTTTACTTAAGTTTTAGTACACTTGTTTTTGTCTTTAAACAACTTTTCATATATGTACGGTTATAAATATGATTGCTTGACCCATGTATGCATCTTTACATACAAATGTAGAACCAAACGAATATAATAAAGAATTCTTGAGTGTGTATATATGTGTATAACTTCAATTATGTACATACCTTTGTTGAGTCTGGTGCTTCAAGTTTTTAGGTAATCATTATTTATTTGTTTATTTTAGTTCTTTAATAATATTTATCCAGAGCACATGAAAAGAAATAGATCTATTGGGAGCTAACCTTTATATTCCCCCTCAGATATGGTCACATGATTGATAATGTTGTCCTATTGTTACTGGATCACTGCATGAGAGAGATGTGCAGGAACTATATTCTCATTGCTTTGCATCATGATAGCAGTGGATTCAATGCAGAGAAGGAAAAGGATACGCTTTCAACATCATCAATCGACATCCTTTCATAACCCTTGTGAGTTGTGACGATCCGAAGCCCTTTGATTACCTCTGTAACTGATTCAGTTCTTAATATCAGGGGATAATAGTGATGGTAATAGTTAAATGGGATGTAAATTTTATCAAACAGATTTACGCTAATATCAAATAATTTTGATTAACAGCTAATTGAACTTTATGCTAATAGCTACTAACCCCTTATTTCTTCCACTTCACTGGCACTATAGTTCCAGCAATTATTCAATGAATTGAGCTTATTTTTCTAATCTTTAACTCAAATCCTTGATTACAGACTGGATCTACTTTTGCAACGATCTATTGATTTCAAGACTTGAATATGTATGACCATTTGAGGATATTAGTTTGAAGGTTTCAGTAATTCGAGCAATAGCTTTCGAATTTCACAGAAACCAAAACAGATACTTAATTCCTAGGCTAGTACTGCAGTGAAGAAATTTCATATTAGAGTTGAAAGATCTAATGCCTAATGACTGGTCGGTTATCTGAAACAAACCAATCAATTCATGTAGAGCTAATCTTCACTTCATGAACTGAATCTCTTTAAACATGTAGTGTAAGATGGTCAATCAAACCTGTCAATGTCGTTGACATAATGAAGTACCCATTTCCCTGGAAGGTCACATCCTACTATTAGCTGCCAATTTTCCTCATTCTTAACACTATCTAATCTGATTAATATCTTTCCTTCCACCTGTCAGTGATACCGAACCATTAGCACCTAAAAAAAACTAAACATACAAGAAGAAACAGAACAACAGTTGATTCAGGACTTAAGATTGATTTTACATCATTCATAAGAAGTAAAGAACATGGGGCAATCAAGCCACCGCCCCTCAGTCCTCTACCCTCGCACAAATGTCACACGCTGCATCAACCACACATCCACACACCACATTCAATAGATCAAATGGTACTTGATAAGTATAACCATGTCAATTAGCTTTTATATGTATATTAATTATTATAATACTTCTACTGTAATTAGACTAATTTACACAAACCTAATTAAATTCAACCAAAGTAGGTACTCAATATGCCTTTATTTGCTTAATCAAAAAGTTCAAAGTGTAGTACCTATGAGAAATAGTCACGCATAAATCCCTCCAATGAAAGGAATATTTGATACAAGTTTATAACACATGATTACTTAAAATTTGATGACCTTCAAGTTCTATGTAGTAAATCATTATAATGTCAATCTTCATTGCTCGTATGAACAATATACGTTCTGTTTGATTTGAATAACAGAAGAAGTTGTCAAATAATAATTACTAATATTAATTTTCTGCATAATTCAAGAAATAGGCATAAGGGTTCGGAAAAAACTTACCCGATTTGATGAAATAGAGAACAAATTTGCTCGATACTAAAACTTTTTAACTAAAATCAAAAGATGATGGAAGACATATATATAGGCAAGAACATCCTTTGTTTTATTTCTTAGAAGAAATGTGGGATCATAATATATATATATATATATATATATATATATATATATATATATGGAGATCTCCTACTTCTGCCTAAGCTAGCGATGTGGGACAACTAAAACACTTAACTGAGTGTCACATCAGATTTTAATAATCAATAATAGGGCTTAATTGAAGATTTGGAGGAAGAATAAGAATGTCACATGGGATTCAAACATTCTTCATTTAGTATAGATATAGATAGTTTTGAAAACCGGACCAGACCAGCCGTTAACCGGTTCAACCGTGAACCGTGATTAAATCCGGTTCAAAAGTAGGGACTAAACCGGGCAACTATGAACCGGACGGTTTCAATAAAACCATTGAGCCGAATCAACCGGCATCGTACTGGCCTTTACTAAAGCTTTTTAACTAAAATCAATAGATGATGGAAGACCTAAATATAGGCAAAGACATCCTTTGGTTTGTTTCTTAGAAATAATGTGGGATCATAATATATATATATATATATATATATATATATATATATATATATATATATATATAGAGAGAGAGAGAGAGATATGGAGATCTCCTACTTTTGTCTATGCTAGGAAGGTGGGACAACCAAAACACCTAATTGAATACCACATCAGATTTTAAGAATCAATAATAAGGCTTAATTGAAGATTTGGAGAAAGAACAAGCATGCCACATGAGATTCAAACATTCTTCATTTAGTTAACTGATTAACCATGTTAACTGCCAAAAAACCGTATTTGTTTTAATAAAATAAAAATTAATTTGGAATTTTCACATAGGCTTAATATCAAGTTTTCGTCTTGCTTGACCCAACTGCACTATTTTGAAAACCGGACTGAAACAGCGGTTTGAACCGGTTCAACCGTGAACCGTGATTAAATCCGGTTCAAAAGTAGCGACTAAACCGGGCAACTGTGATCCGGGCGGTTTCACTAAAACCAGAATAAAACCGTTGAAATGGAGCAACCCGCATCATACCGGCTTTTTAACTAAAATCAAAAGATGATGGAAGACCTATATATAGGCAAGAACATTCTTTGTTTTGTTTCTTAGAAGCAATGTGGGATCATAAAATATATATATATATATATATATAGAGATATAGATATGGAGATATTCTACTTTTGCCTAAGCTAGCGATGCGGGACAACTAAAACACCTAATTGAGTGCTACATCAGATTTCCTGAATCACTAAGAGGGCTTAATTGAAGATTTGAAGGAAGATTAACCATGCCACATGGGATTCAATAGATATTGTTTTAGTATAGATATAGATTTTGTTTAATAAAAATTTCGGTGTCGTTTGTGTAATTATTTTTAGTGTTATCGATTTACTAGAAATTTTTAGAAGGATAAACATATTTATTGTTAGGTATGGCCAAATGCTTCTATATATTTTATGAACTCAGAGGAAAATAAAGACCTAAATTTCTTGACCCAAGAGGGATACATAATCATCCAACGCACGAACCTTGGTTTGAATGTTTGTAACAATGTAGGCCGGATGAACTTTTTCATCACGTTAAAATAAGAAAATCAAGAATGGTTGGTTTCTCCTACTTTTGCATTAAGAGTGTTTACGTTGTGTTTATGAGTTTTTTAAGAAAGAAAAGTGAAGGGATGTTAATAGAAAGAAGGAAAAGAAAAATAATGACTAGCTTGAGCTTCAATCAAAATCAACATCTTTTTACGCTTTGAGCTGTAAAGCCTCGTCTTGACACGAAACGGAGGCTACTCATACGATATATTGTCAGAGCATATCTAAGAAAATACATCATAACACCAATCCGAAATTACTACCTTGTAAGCTTCTCATAAACTAGTTTTCGATTTCTTTTCCTTAAAGCACTCTTGATTATCTGTCGCATAGGAAGAAAATGAAACTATGGCTGAGCCGATTGCCCAACAGATATATAACATACATAATAACAACAATAATAATCCAAACGAACACATGTATCAAAAATCAAAAATTCCTGATGAAGACACTTCTAAAATCATAATTTATCCAAAAAGGCTTTTAGTGTCAGATGCAAACATATCATATCACCATTCATATCAACTCAAATATCATATCACATCGAGCTCCTACAAGAAATGCATACACTTAAACACCGTTATCAGATAGAAATGATAAATACTAGACATCTGTACCTGCAGATCCAAATGTACCCTACAAAATGTGAGATGGGTGTCGGATGTACTACCATCCACCATAACATAACATATAATCTAGGGTCAACTATACGCAAAAGAAGGTGTCACACCATAAGTGCCCTCAATGATGTGCCTATGGTACCCCCATAGGTGGATGCATCAAAACCATAAAATATCCCAAACAACATATATATCATATATAATATTGTGTTCCACAAGTTTTATAAACATTTATACTTGAGAATAATACTCAAATATTTTAAGAAGCATACACTTTACACTTTTTTAACACTCAAATAAAAAAATAAAAAAAAGAAATAGAGAATGTTAGGTAAAACTAAAAACTAAAGGGAAGTCTTGATTTGAAGACAAAAAAAGTTGCCAAGAATCGAACTCGTGTCACCTATCTCGTACAAATTGCCTTGGCCACTTAAGCTATAATTTTTTGTAATTAAAATACATCTTATCTAAGCTATATATTAATATTTTGTAGTTAATGTTAATAAGAAATGTTAGCATATACGGTTGCCACCCAAATGCATTCGGCCTCCCCGATACGACCGGCAGTCCGGCCTTACATGCATACAACACAAGTAATCGACAAACAGAATGACATGATAAAACATCAATCTTAGGTTCAAAACATGAATCCTATTTTCTACAATACAACTGACCGACGACAACATACCTCCATTGCTATAAATGGCCTTCATTTTTTGTGTTCATCATATTCTACGTACGTACATTCATCCGCCATGAATATTGACCTCCACCTCTCCACCTCTTTTCTCTTTATACTCCTTCCATTAGTATTCTTTTTCCTCAGATCAATCTTCTCCCCGTTCCTTATCAAATCGACCGGAACTTTTGCTCCAAAAGCATACCCATTGATCGGATCTTTGTTTCCTATACTGCAAAACCGCCACCAGTTCATCCAATGGACGGCCGACATAGTCAACAACAGCCCTACTAAAACCGTTATACTCCACCGCCCTCTAGGCCGCGTCCGTGTCGTCACCGCCAACCCCGCCGTCGTCCGACACATGCTCAAAACCAGCTTCCATCTCTACCCGAAAGGTAGTCCGGCGATAAACATCGCCTTTGATTTACTCGGCGACGGCATCTTTAACATCGATGGTGAGGGGTGGAAGTTCCAGAGACAAGTTTCAAGTCACGAGTTTAACACAAAGTCTTTGCGGAATTTTGTCGAACACGTGGTGGACGCCGAGCTAAACGACCGTCTACTGCCAATCCTTGCCAATTCCGCAGCTACAAACACCACTGTTCTAGATTTCCAGGACTTACTTCAAAGATTCGCGTTTGATAACATATGCAAGATCGCATTCGGATACGATCCGGTTTATTTAATGGCGTCGCTACCGGAGGCTAACTTTGCCACTGCGTTTGAAGAAGCTGTTATGATCACTACCGGCAGAATCCGATCAAATCTTCCACTAATATGGAAACTTAAACGATTCCTCAACGTTGGTTCAGAGAAACGGCTTCGCACGGCCGTCGCTGTCGTACGAAAATTCGCCGACAAACTCACCAAAGAGAAAAAACTAGAACTGGAGCATAAATCATACCTTGATTCCGTCGATCTACTTTCCCGGTTTCTGAGGTCCGGTCACTCCGACGAAAAGTTCGTCGCCGACATTGTCATCAGCTTCATAGTGGCCGGAAGAGACACGACATCGGCAGCTTTAACTTGGTTCTTCTGGTTGATTTACAAAAACCCTAGAACCGAAACCGAAATCCTTAAAGAAATCAATGAGAAATCAGAAAACCCTGTTTACAACGAAGTGAAAGACATGGTTTACACTCACGCTTCCCTCTGCGAAAGCATGAGACTCTACCCTCCGGTGCCCATCGACGGGAAGCAAGCGGCGAAGGACGATTTTTTACCTGACGGGACTTTTGTGAAGAAAGGGTATCCAATATCATATCATATTTACGCAATGGGGAGGTCGGAGGAGTTGTGGGGTTCCGATTGGGCGGATTTCCGTCCGGAGAGGTGGTTGGAGAAGGACTTAACTGGGCGGTGGATGTTTATACCGAGGGATGCTTACGAGTATCCGGTGTTTCAGGCGGGTCCACGTGTTTGTTTGGGGAAAGAGATGGCGTTTCTACAAATGAAGAGGGTGGTGGCAGGTGTTTTACGGCGGTTTAGAGTGGTTCCGGTGATGGATGATAGCGTCGAACCGGTGTACGTAGCATACTTCACAGCCTATATGAAAGGTGGATTGCCTGTACGCATTGAACAACGTAAGGAGATCAATTAAATGGTTGAGACCAAAGTGCTGACTAATGATACTAATGTAGTTTTCCATGCTATCTTAAAAAATGTTGTATTTAGTTTGTGTTTTGTTGTTTAAAAAAGTCAAATGGTTGACTGGTAATTTGCATTTTATTTTGTTTAATAAATTTTTTTGGCTGTTGTTTGTGTACTTATTTTTAGTTTTATCGATTTACATCCTCTTTTCGAGTTCTTTTAGTTATGGAAATAAAATGATTTGAAAGAAAACGGAGAATTATGTTATTAAGTTTTATTTAATAAGAAAAAGTGAAAAAAAGAAATAAAGGGATTTGAGAAGAAAGTTTAGTCATATTTTGCCTCAATACGTATCCTCTAAAAATGAGAGGATTCAAAGGAAAAGAATTTCATTTTTCTGTTTTCTTCCTCTCCTTAAACTCAATAACAGGCCATTACTGAAATCTTTAGAATGATAAACAAGTTTATTGTTAAGTATGGCCCAATGCCTAAATATCCTCTTTTTAATTAAGTATGATCCAATGCCTAAATATGATCTGTCATTTTATAACATTCAGCTAACAGTTACTTCGTCAAACACACAAATAAAAATAAAACCTAGATTTATCGGCTTCATACTCCAGTTTGTTTTAATAGCAAAACACATCTTAATAAAACAATAACCTATGACTTACTAACTTATGTTATCAACAACTACACTTAATGTTTTACACGTCTAATATGTGTTTGTTGTGCATTAATTTTTGTTTTTTGTAAGAAAGAAATATAGCATTGTATAGAAAAACAAGCCTAAAGTTTTTTTAATTAAAAAAAACTTTAGAATTATAAGTTATAAATGAAAATGCTATGGAAAATACTAGTAGAAAGTTTTTTATATATAAAATTGGGGAAACGATACTCACAAACTCTTTAAATGAATGATATTTTAGACATTCCAATGTTTACATTTGATTAATTATTTAATAAGATTGTAAGTATAACATCACTTATGATAGATGATGTTAATATCATGTATCATCTCCCCCATAAAATTACCAAAATATTTATTCACTTATTTATAATTGTTACTATATCTGTCATATTTCTTGTAACTTATAGCATTCATCTTTAGTAACTAGATATTTTGCTAGACATTAACCTCTAATTTTAGTTATTAACTAAACATTGTGCTAGACATTAATCTCTAATTTTAGATATTTCTACCAAACGTACTCTTAATAAATAAAGTATAATTTAATTATTTGTTATAATTTAATTTCAATTTTTAACAAGTAAATGTGAAAAGTAATGTGATTCCTTTTAAAATATAATTCTTTCAAAACATTCTATTGATAATGAAGATATTTTAAAAGATTTTGTTTCATTCCAAAACATTCTATTGTTGTACTTTCAGAGTTGTAATAATGAAGAGTTCTCGAGATATAGCATCGAACTTCGTGTAAGTATAGCAATTGACGTTGGTTTAGTAGTCGGAGCATGAGTAATGGTCATCTTCATTCTTCTTATTATTAATGTTACCTCAACGACACGTTACTCGTACTTTATATTTCCTTTTCATGTTTTAACTAAGAAAATATATACTTGACATAGTTTGAATATAATCTTTCTCCTCTTTTCTCTCTTTCTTTTACCCGCTCTCCTTCATCATCCAAACGCGAAGAATTTTATATATACGCGATGCCGGCCCGAAGAGATGATGTTGACACATAGTACCTCATGCCAAGTAAGCATGTCAATCCCATGCTTCAACCCATTCCGAATGGCCTTAAGGACGAAGTCACGCGAGCAGAGGAGCACTATATTTATCTATTGGGTAAAATCCGTTGGGATAAGTATAAGTCTTGATTCTTTTATGTATCTTGCAGAAAAATGGCAATCAAACTTGTCAATCAAAGTTATCGTGTTTAGTGAAATTATGATGTCTTTAATATTTCTATATATATAGATAAAAGTTTAATGGATAACTATTTTCCAAAAACTGTTTCGGTTATTTATATATTTCTTTAATCATAAATTACGATTAGATAGATCGTTATTAATGTACAATACTTGATATATATAAAACTAGGTGTCAAGCCCGTGTGAACACGGGCCTACAGTCTAGTGTTTATATATTTTGTACTTCTCTTCCGGGATTGTAATAAGAAGGGTTTTTTAGATAAGTTCGATAGGAGATAGTTAGATTAGGCAAAAGATCAATCTACATTTTCAGTATATACAGACTTACAAATCCATCATCTAACAGTTCAAATATGTTACTAAACAGACCAAAAAATTGTCCAAAAGCCGAAAGTTCGTGAATGCGTTATATTTGTTGTAGATGGTTAGATCGCCGCGACGGTGAATTTTACTCGTTGGCATTCTAGGCTGTACGTGTCCAGTGTGAAGAAAAGTATAGTATTTTCACCGAATTGTACGATCTCTTTGAAGTTCATCCATCCTGGTCCATCAAGAATCACATGGTCATCGATCTTTCCTGGCATGTTCCTCTTAAGCGTAGTCATCCTCATCCACAAGTCTGTGTCATCATATATGATTCTGGCCTTCTTAAAACGCATTAGATTATAACGTTTTGCAAATGGAGCTGGAATAGTCTGTATTTAATATAAGTAATATGTTAATTTATATTTGTGAAGTTGTAAAAAATAAGCATGTAATATTGTTCTCTTGGGGGTATTGGCTGTTTTGACATACCAATCGTTTGTGTTTAAGAGCGCTGACATCAATAACTTTTTCAAACACGTTCATATCAGTGCCCACATTTGGTAACCGCCCTCTTGGCCTCACAAGTCTTTCTGGGAATATCATAAGATCTGGAGATATTGTGAGATAAGGTAGATAAGGAGTAGTTATGTAGAGAATTATGGGGAAGTATTTAATTTGATTAAGTGTTAGAGTGCCAAAACAGAAAGAGAAATATTAATTACCTTCTGTACCAGGATAGACAATCTTGCTGTGTGTGTACAATTTCGTGGCATCAATGAGTGATTCACTCATGTAGAGTTGATTCATGTTAAAGACAGAAGCTTTCACGCCCGTGTAAACACGGGCCAATATATAAGATTTTTGATATATGATTTTATATCCTCTCATGCGAATCAAATCAACTTAATCAAGGTTTTGTCCGGTTTTATTGAGGGCAAACAGAGCTTTAAGTAACAAAATCATTTAGGAGTGACAATTGTTGACCGTATAAGGTTTGCTTTGAAATGCTTGACCCGTTAGTGTAAAACATAATCTAGATAAAAGATTTGCAAGTCAATGCGATAGAATTGCAAAGTTCACTATTCTTAATCTTTAAGAAAACCACAAGGCAACAAATGACCACCAAGAGGCATATGATGTTCCATTCAGCAAGTCTGATTTAAGTAAATCATCTACAGAATCTACTGTTTTCACAGCTTGGTTTACATGTTCATCATGTAACGAATCAAAAAGGGTTCTCGGGTGCAGCCCGTTCAACTTATTATTAACAATGTTCAAATCTACCCCATCGGCTTCTTGAGGTAAAAGAAATTGTATATCTTGTGATGGTAACTCAGAGGAATAAGAACCCTTTGTCTGGTTTCCATCAGTCGGCTTACTCTCGATGTCTAACTTTTGGCTCCTTCCCATGTAGTGTGGGAGAACCGTGTGCTGTTATGGCATCAACAGTGGTATTGTTTGTTCGTTTGGTGCTTTGTTTCTCTGGATAAATTAATAAATGTATCCGCGAAAGAAACCAACCTCGAAATAACCAAAAAACCAAATAAATGTATATATTTTAGCATGGTTCCAACATTGAACGAAGTGTCTTGCTACATCTCGACATGGAGGTGCCCACAGTGCACAACGAACATCATGCCATGGCATCCAAGGATATTTTCTGCGGTCTAATTCATCCGTCATAGTGTCCATCCAAGAATTCGGATCAGATTCCCTAAAAAATTATAATTGACAATATATGATAATATTTTCTTCTTTTGTGATACGAGGGCGTTTTCATGTTTATAGTGAAAGAGATAATCAACTGCTTTTGTCTCCTCTTTTAGCAATGGTTTATTCATAAAATGTTATAGTTTCTGTACGTAATTCGAAGCCATCAAATCCTAGTGTTTACTCTTACTTGTCTTATGTTTTTGTTTACAATATTTATTCTATATATATCTTAATAAGATCACATGATCAACTTTATAACCATTTTGGATTACATAGAGAAAAGAGGATTCACCGGGGTTATAATAGTCTTTTCCAGACCATATGTAAAGAGGGTGATCACCGACTTTGAGTTCATTTATGTCATAACGACCAAAACATAAATCAAATCCCCCTAGAAAGCAGATTTGGTGATCAACAACTACAATTTTTTCATGGCGTGACCTGCATTGTATGAAGTTATGAACAAAATGAGACACATGAATGAATATACAATTGTAAATGTATTTGTATTCTGTAATATGGATAAGAAATATGAATATGGTAAAATATATACCACAAGTAGATGTCCGCTGCAAAGTGGTCATGATAGAGCAAAAATTTCACATTCTCATGAATGTTAAGAAGTCTTTTCTGGCTGTATAAACTATTGATTTTCAAAGCAATTGAAGTTCAAATGTTTTCTATGGTGTGTATAAAACTTTTAAATTGTTGCTATGTATGTACTTTGGTTACATAAAAAGGAAAAATGTATAAGTTTAGTACATACAATAAAGGGTTTAATACACATAATAGGGATAAATTAAATGTTAGATACGCACAATAAATTTTTAATTAAGTTTGATACACAATAGCAGAATGGTGAAAAGTTGAATACACTTAGAAGAACATTACCCAAAACTATAACCATTTTACCTTCACGCCTTCCATCGCTTTAGCTTCAAACAGTGCATCAAGACGAAATTGCACCATCTGCATTAAATGGACGTTTTAAATATAACTCTAGGCAGAGCCACCATCCAGTAACATAGATCTGAATGAAAGGTTCTATCAATATTCAGTTTTTAATGTTTGGATAAACTGATTCTGCTTCTAGTTATTTGAATAATTAATCTTACATGAGTTGCAACAAAATTAAATAAATTATGTTACTTATTTACCTCTTTAATAATATAATTTGAAGACTTCCTCTTCCATTCAAATATTGTCAAGTCTTTTCACAGAGATGTTAGTTTGGTCCCTTTTATTTATTAAATATTTGAATAATCAGTATTTGCCGAACACTCAAACACCTAACTATCTAATTATTACAACTTTGAACAACAGAATCACACCCTTACGCTATTTGTTATAGATAAATTATATTAAAGTGTGATTATCTTTACACCAAAGTTCAATTTGTGCAGTCATAATATAACTATTCTAATCTGGTAAGTATAATATGCATTTCTTTTCAATTAATGTAACTAATTGGATTCCAAGCTCTGTTTTTTATATACATGATTTTTCTCATGAGCTTTTCCTGCAGCTTCGATGTGGGACAAAAGTTTCAATTCTTATTTTTATAACATTACTTCTAATTGTATGTCACATCAATTAGCACCCACCCTAATTAGCTTGAATTTCATACATGTATTAATCTATCTATCTATCTATATCCTATATAACTTAGACTTGATTGTATCATAGGTGTCAATGCCTATTGATTGGTAAAAATGCAAGTATGAGCATTTGCAAATTGTAGAAATGGTGATGCATGTGGCACTAATTCAACGAATGGTCATGTGTCCCACATCGGAACTGCAGTAAAACTTCATGAGAAAAATCATGTATATAAAAAGGGATCTAGGAAGCCAATTAGTAAGGCCTTGCCCTATAAAAACTCATGATTAGAAATGGGTAATGTGTTTCCGGTTTGGTCGTAAGTCCGGTTCAACCGGTTTTTCCGGTTTTCACATAACCGGGCGGTTTTTTTATCCGGATTTCCTTTCAGTTTTAAACCGTAGGCATGTCCGGTTCCCGGTTAACCGGTCGGGCCAGTCCGGTTTTAAAAACGTTGTTTCCAGCTGATCGGCGTTACATCTAACTCTTTAGTCGTTTATGAAGATTATCAAAGGCTTCATATTGCTTGCATTATTTATGATTTAAAATACTGGCGTTTTAAACATATTTATATATATAAATTTCTTATAATTCTCGGTAAATGACTATCTAATATTTATAATCATCATTTGGTCGTCTTTCCTTTTGCGGTCTATTAATAGAGACACTGTTTTAGTTAATTGCGGGTTTCATGTAAAGTTTAAAAGATGTTATTAGGATGGTAGGTAATGGATAGGATGAGCTTAACGGACATTAAAGAGGTGTTAAATTATTATGATTTGATTGTATCCTAGGTGTCAATGCCTATTGATTGTATCCTAGGTATCAATGCCTATTGATTGGTAAATATGCAAGTATGAGCAATTGCAAATTGTAGAAATGGTGATGTGGCACTAATTCAACGAATGGTCATGTGTCCCACATCGGAACTGCAGTAAAACTTCATGACGAAAATCATGTATATAAAAAGGGATCTTGGAAGCCAATTAGTAAGGCCTTGCCCCATAAAAACTCATGATTAGAAATGGGTAATCTGTTTCCGGTTTGGTCGTAAGTCCGGTTCAACCGGTTTTTCCGGTTTTCACATAACCGGGCGGTTTTTTTATCCGGATTTCCTTTCAGTTTTGAACCGTAGGCATGTCCGGTTCCCGGTCGGGCCAGTCCGGTTTTCTAAACGTTGTTTCCAGCTGATCAGCGTTACATCTAACTCTTTAGTCGTTTATGAAGATTATCAAAGGCTTCATATTGCTTGCATTATTTATGATTTAAAATACTGGTGTTTTAAACATATTTATTATATACAAATTTCTTATAATTCTCGGTAAATGACTATTTAATATTTATAATCATCATTTGGTCGTCTTTCTTTCTTGCGGTCTATTAATAAGAAATTTGTATATAATAAATATGTTTAAAACACCAGTATTTTAAATCATAAATAATGCAAGCAATATGAAGCCTTTAATAATCTTCATAAACGACTAAAGAGTTAGATGTAACGCTGATCAGCTAGAAACAACGTTTAGAAAACCGGACTGGCCCGACCGGGAACCGGACATGCCTACGGTTCAAAACTGAAAGGAAATCCGGATAAAAAAACCGCCCGGTTATGTGAAAACCGGAAAAACCGGTTGAACCGGACTTACGACCAAACCGGAAACAGATTACCTATTTCTAATCATGAGTTTTTATGGGGCAAGGCCTTACTAATTGGCTTCCAAGATCCCTTTTTATATACATGATTTTCGTCATGGAGTTTTACTGCAGTTCCGATGTGGGACACATGACCATTCGTTGAATTAGTGCCACATCACCATTTCTACAATTTGCAATTGCTCATACTTGCATATTTACCAATCAATAGGCATTGATACCTATGATACAATCAATAGGCATTGACACCTAGGATACAATCAAATCATAATAATTTAACACCTCTTTAATGTCCGTTAAGCTCATCCTATCCATTACCTACCATCCTAATAACATCTTTTAAACTTTACATGAAACCCGCAATTAACTAAAACAATGTCTCTATTAATAGACCGCAAAAGGAAAGACGACCAAATGATGATTATAAATATTAGATAGTCATTTACCGAGAATTATAAGAAATTTATATATATAAATATGTTTAAAACGCCAGTATTTTAAATCATAAATAATGCAAGCAATATGAAGCCTTTGATAATCTTCATAAACGACTAAAGAGTTAGATGTAACGCCGATCAGCTGGAAACAACGTTTTTAAAACCGGACTGGCCCGACCGGTTAACCGGGAACCGGACATGCCTACGGTTTAAAACTGAAAGGAAATCCGGATAAAAAAACCGCCCGGTTATGTGAAAACCGGAAAAACCGGTTGAACCGGACTTACGACCAAACCGGAAACACATTACCCATTTCTAATCATGAGTTTTTATAGGGCAAGGCCTTACTAATTGGCTTCCTAGATCCCTTTTTATATACATGATTTTTCTCATGAAGTTTTACTGCAGTTCCGATGTGGGACACATGACCATTCGTTGAATTAGTGCCACATCACCATTTCTACAATTTGCAATTGCTCATACTTGTATTTTTACCAATCAATAGGCATTGACACCTAGGATACAATCAAGTCTAAGTTATATAGGATATAGATAGATAGTGATGACTAATGTGTCATTAAATTAAATAAAGTATTGTAATTGTAAGTAAGGGAAAAGAAATAAAAAATCAATTTAGAGGGAAGAAAAATTAAAGCGATGGAAATTAGTGAGGCAGAGAGTTAAGGAGAGGGGTAAAATAGGAAGTACAGAAACTGATTGAGAAGATAGACGTGGTGACTTAAATACCCTCCCTTTGGAGAGATAAAAGAAAAGAACCCTAAAATCGAGATCAGATACGATACCCTCTCATTCTTCGTTCCCCAATTGTGCCCTTGTTTCCCCTTTTCCTCTGGCGTTCCCTCAGCCCTCTTTCAGGTATTTCACCTCTCTCTCTTCAATAATCAATACCCCCGCCAATTTCAATTTCCCTTCTTATTTTACACTCGCTCCATTTTCACACCTTCATTCCCTACACTATGCCTCTCCTTCTCACCATCTGTTCCTCTTTTGCAGGTTTATGTGTCCTTTTCTACTTCGGCCCATCACTTCTCTTCCGTATTCGGCGTTTCTTATCGCGCGATCCGTTCGGATTTTGGTAGGTCTTTTAGCTCTTCGTCACTCGACGCTTTTATGTGTGATTTGTGGTTGGGTTTTTGTTGTTTCTGCATAAATTTGGTCATTCATATCCGGACTTACTGTCTATGTTGTTAAAATAGATGCGATTTGGGAGTTGATGCCTAATCATATATATTTTGTTGATTGTTGTCTACTTTAATGCATCTACCACTCAATTTATGAAAATATAATAAATTACATATTAATTTGGAAAGTAATTACTGACCAGCAATCTGATTGATAGTCTCGGTCAAGGGTACCTCTTTTCCGGGAGCTGGAGGCTAATCTTGTTGCTGTTTAAGTCTCTGCAAGTTAAGCAATTTATTGTGATTTAAAGTTGCCATATCAGTTTTAAATGTATTGGTAAAAAAGGATTATTATGATTGTCTTGCTGTTTAGGGTCATCACTGTCGAATTTGGATAGTTAGTAGAGTATTTATTGTGAGAAAATCGATTAATAAGTGTGCATTTATTTAATTATCCTTTCATGGTTCTTCAAGTCAATGATTACTTTGAGAAGGCACATCCAAACACCCACTTGGTGTAGACTTGTATATAGCTTGTATGTTATAAAATTTTTCTTGGGTTAAAAAGGACAAGTTTTTATATAAACCATTCAACAGCATCAGGTGATAGATAATTAATCTGCTATTGTGTATGGTAGTTAGTTCATGTAGCTGCTTGCTGAGGATGATTTAAAGTTGTTTAACTTATTGTTTTATTGGGACATGTGAATCTGCTGGTGTACTGTTCGATTATATTTTGAATTGTGATGAGAAAAGATGTTAATCGTAATTTTTTGTTGAAACAGGTTGTTTGATGTTTATAGTTTTGTGGATCGGATAGTCCGTTTGAAAGTATTGTGGGTAATAAAGATACCATGGAAAACCATGAGATGATTATTGGACCAAGACCAGATATACCGCTGGTTCAGAGCCAGCAACTGGGATTAAGGCATGGTCAGAATATGGTGGTTGGGCAGAATCATGATATGAGATTAATACATGCCCACAAACATGAGATAAAATTAGGAGAGAATGGTAATCAAGATATACGTTTGGGACATAGCCATGGTCATGACCGTGAATTAATACTGAACCATGACATGGCAACTGAGTTTGATGATGGAAATCAACATGAGAATGAATATGATGAAAATGATGAAGAAGACGATGATCTTGATCATGGTATGGATCAAGAAAGGGGTAAAAACCATGATTCCCGTTTGGTTATTTCTAATCAAAATCATGAATTAGGTTTACCTAATAATCATGCACTAGCCATTGTTGAGAATCACGAGCTTGATGAAAACTTAGAACTTGTGGTGCACCAGCACCCACACACTGAAATGGGTATGGTCCCTTTATCAGTTGAGCAACCAGACCTTGTGGTCACAACACCAGTAATTCAAACCCGAACCTTAGCCCCATCTCCTAACTATGAACTAATGGTTGGTCAAGAATTTCCTGATGTTACAAGCTGTAGAAGGGCACTAAGACACACCGCCATTGCTCTACATTTTGAGATACAAACAGTTAAATCAGATAAAACACGTTTCACTGCCAAGTGTGCAAGTGAAGGCTGCCCGTGGAGGATACACGCTGCAAAGCTGCCAGGTGTCCCCACTTTCACCATCCGAACCATCCATGCCGAGCACACATGTGGTGGGATCGCGCACCTTGGTCACCAACAGGCTTCGGTTCAGTGGGTTGCTAATTCTGTAGAACAACGGCTCAAAGAAAATCCACAATGCAAACCAAAAGAAATTCTAGAAGAGATTCACCGTGTTCACGGGATTACTTTATCTTACAAACAAGCTTGGAGAGGTAAAGAACGGATCATGGCAGCTTTAAGGGGGTCTTTTGAAGAAGATTACCGTCTTCTCCCTCAGTATTGTGATCAAGTCAGGCGCACGAATCCCGAGAGTATAGCTTCGGTTTATGTGAATCCAAACGATAATTGTTTTCAGCGGTTATTTATATCTTTTCAAGCTTCAATTTTTGGGTTTTTGAATGCATGTAGACCGCTACTCGGGCTTGACAGAACCGTGTTAAAAAGCAAGTATCTTGGGACATTGCTTTTTGCAACTGGTTTTGATGGTGATGGGGCGTTGTTTCCTTTGGCTTTTGGGGTTGTTGATGAGGAAAATAATGAAAATTGGATGTGGTTTCTCTCTGAATTGCATAATCTGTTAGAAATAAACACAGAAAACATGCCAAGGCTTACAATTTTATCCGACAGACAGAAAAGTATTGTTGATGGTGTGGAAGTCAATTTCCCGACAGCTTTCCATGGATTTTGTATGCGTCATCTTAGTGAAAGTTTTAGAAAAGAGTTCAATAATACTATGCTTGTTAACCTTTTATGGGATGCAGCCAATGCTCTTACTGTTATGGAATTTGAATCCAAAATTTTGGAAATTGAAGAGATATCTCAAGAAGCCGCTTATTGGATCAGGCGAGTTCCTGCTCGTTTATGGGCTACTGCTTATTTTGAAGGGACCCGTTTTGGTCATTTGACTGCTAATATAGTCGAATCATTAAATGCTTGGATTCTTGAAGCTTCCGGGCTTCCAATAATTCAAATGATGGAATGTATTCGTAGGCAATTAATGACATGGTTCAACGAGAGGCGTGAAACCAGTATGCAATGGACTTCCATGCTTGTACCCACTGCAGAAAGACGGGTCTCTGAAGCCATTGATCGGGCTCGAACCTATCAGGTACTTAGATCAAACGAGGCTGAATTTGAGGTTATTTCACATGAAGGGACAAATATTGTTGATATTAGGAACCGCTGTTGTCTGTGTAGAGGATGGCAGCTTTACGGGCTGCCATGTGCTCATGCTGTGGCGGCTCTTTTATCTTGTAGACAAAACGTTCATCGATTTACTGAAAGCTGTTTTACAGTGGCAACTTATAGAAAAGCCTACTCACAAACAATCCATCCGGTTCCTGATAAAACTCTATGGAAAGAAATGTCAGATGGAATATCACAAGGTGAAAATGGTAGTAGTGTGAGTGAAATCGTTATCAATCCACCAAAATCACTTAGACCCCCGGGAAGACCAAGAAAGAGGAGGATTCGATCAGAAGATAGAGGACGGGTGAAGCGAGTCGTGCATTGTAGTCGATGCAATCAAACAGGTCATTTTAGAACTACCTGCTCTGCGCCTATATGATGATCGGTAATTATAATAATCGTATGTGGATAGAATGTTAATTTTATATATAAGTTTGAGATGAATGTGAGTTTTGGTTAATGGGTTTACATAAGTTGGTGGTCTTTTAAGTAAGGGTATATGTATATTTGTTGAGCTGTCTGTGTTAAAGAAAGTGTTATCTTTTTATTACATGTGCTTAAACCCTATTCTTCATTCGTTGAGCTGTCTGTGTTAACACGATTTACTGTCTTCATGTTAATCTTGGGACCGGTTGACAGGGGACTATAACAAAAGGGGTAAAGTCTTGTAATTAGAATTATTATTAATCAAGAACACACCGCAATCGCCAAAACCTAGTAGTCTTTCATATTGACATGCTGCAATTACGATTGTTTACATCTAACTTGGGATTATTATACATCTTTCATATTGTTTGTTGTCGATAACTGACAACTCTAGTTAGTAAAAGAACATAACGCGAGAGAAACTGTGAAACTAAGGTGATTTCTTAACTAGTAAGGTCCTATACATGCTCTCGTGAGAGTAAAGAAGTTGAAGCAATAGTGATGGTGATGGTCTATGATATAATGGTGCTGAATCCAAAATTAAACTCAAGAAAATCTTTATTCTTGCGAAAGGAAGTCAAATGTTAAAAGCATGACCATACTAAAACTGAAATATGTTCAATAGCCTTATTTTATTTTATTTTTTTACTCGAAATGTGATCTAGTGCACAGTATAATAATAAAAATATGAAATTATACAAAGTAAATGTTTTTATATATTAAAAGCAATAAAAATTAACTTTTACAAATATTTTTTACATTCTTGAAAACCTTGAAGTCGATCATTTGTAATGTTGGCAAGGTCTTTTATCGGTTAAGAAGTCGTCACCAACCCGGCTACGCATATCCGGTTATAAGCTTTAATTGAAAGATACATGTTTTAACACTGGAAGCTCTGACGAACAAACTAATACCAACTTTAATAACCGATAAAGCTTAAGGTAAAATATAGTGTTTATATGTTTTTACCATCAGAATGACATATCACAGATGAATGTTTCCGGATCTCTTGCATGGCAACTCTTGGCCTTGAAGTTAAATCTAGTTTGGTCTTCGGCTCTTGCTCGACACAACAACAACAATACCCAATCATGTGGTAACAGGGTATGGGGGAGGTAAAATGTAGACAATCATACTTCTACCCGTAGATAGAGAGATTGCTTCCTGAGAGAGCCCTCCGGCAACGAAAACAAAAGACATAGAAAAGAGAGAGGGAAATAAAAAATACATAATAAATAATAATAATAATAATAATAATAATAATAATAATAAATAATAACAATAATAATAAATAAAGGCTCAAATTATATAGAAAATTAAATACAAAAACAAAAACAATTCTAAAAGGCGCAGAAAAGAAACAAAAAATTAAAATTAAGAATTCCAATAAAAATGGAAAAAAATAAGCCAAGGAAAATAAAAAAAATAAAAAAAGGAAAAGAAGAAAGAAGTAGCAAAATATAAAAAGAAATAACTTAAAATGCCAACTCAATTCTAATCGTAGGCCTAAGGTTGTCTAACCCTCACCTTCAAATCCCTGTATCCTAATCCTCCTTCTCCAAGAGAACGTATCTAAGATCATTTCCTCAGAGAGACAAAGGTCCTTCAAATCTGCTCTAACTCTATCCTCCCACCTCAGAGAAGGACGACCACGCCTCCTAGTGCCATCAACTATAATCGATTCCACTCTCCTTACTGGCGCTGCCGAATGCTTCCTTTTAACATGTCCAAACAAACGCAATCTCCATTCTCTCAACTTGCTGACAATAGACGTCACTCCTAATTCGATTCTAAAAACACTATTCGGGATTTTATCTAACAGGGTCTTCCCACAAGCTCACCTAAGCATCCTCATCTCGGTCGCTTCCATCTTCTCCGCTTGCGTCTTCTTCAAGGGTCAACACTCGGATCCATATAACATGGCAGGTCTAATAGCAAGTTTGTAGAATTTTCCTTTCAGCTTTAATGGTACATTCTTGTCACATAGAACTTCTGTCGCCGCTTTCCACTTTTTTCATCCCACTTGAATACGGTTGGTAACGTCTTCATCTATCCTTCCTGATCTATATAAAATGGAGCCCAAGTACCTAAAAGACTCCTGGGGTCTCAAGGCGTGCTCTCCAATGCAGATATTTTGTCTGACGTCATTTTCTTGTTTGCTAAAATCGCAAAAAAGGTACTCCGTCTTATTCCCACTAATTTGTAGTCCAGAGTCTTCTAACGTTGTTTTCTCACTCGACAAATGCTCCTTTAATCAGAATGGCCTTTTCTAACTTTCTTCTGACTTTTTCTTTCTTGTTTTAAGGTTTAGGATTTAGGGTTGACCTTTTCTAACTTTCTTCTGGCTTTTTCTTTCTTGTTTTACTTCCAATCTCCCATCTTCCCTCTATTTTGATTAAGAATCCTATTAAGTGTATCCCATTACTATAATAAATATTCTTTTTGTTCGAATTTAGGTTACTTTACTAAAAGCATACGTATTACACCATTACTAATGATTATAGTGTCATGATATTATCCTATCTTTATCTCATATGTCTGTAAATTTTTATTGGTCTAATACTTGCATCACTTAAAAGCCGTTAAAAATTTTCATTACACATACTTGGTTGACTGATGCCCATTTCACTATCCTCCTCTATAGAGGATAGAGGTCCGCCCCCGTATAAGAAAGACACATATTAGATAATCAAAAATTTTAACTTCAGTAGAAATTAACCAACACAGTTTGATATTCTTTGTTTCCTAACATTCTAAGAAAATTTCACATCTTCTGCTTTTTTTTCTTCCTCCAAAAGGTTGCCCCTTTTATATGAATGTTAGAATTTGTTAATTACACCTTTCAAGTAATAGATATAAGGTCAGTGTACCTCATATATCTATTCTTCCAAACAAATGTCTTATTATGAATAACAATAACAAGCAAGAAACTAAATGACTAACAAAAAACATTTCTCTTACTTTAACTGCGTATTGAATAAAATTTCTCTACAACTTCAAATTCGGTCTTATTTTTATACATTTTTTAATGGATGAAAACCTATGAAAAAACTATTATCATATAACCAGTAAATTTCAATCAAGCAATAGAATAACGATAAAGAGAACTTTAAAAAATTACACCCTGAGAAGTACTAAAATGAACTAGCAATGGTTAATTAAACTTTGATGTTGAGATATGAAGAGGTTCATATATATTTTTATGGATTTTGCTAAGCCCTAAATTGAACAAACCATAGATATAACATAAACAGTATAAGAGATGTAAATGGTTGGATTATTACCTATTTTCACTCTTAAAGAAATACATGATGAATACCAAGTTTATGAAATAACGCATAGCAGTCAGTGGCTGGAGTTATTTAACTTATTTTCTTACTTTTTAAATAATAAATTAATATTTAAATAAAATGTACTAAATTTCTTAAGTAAGTTTTCTTAAAAATCAATGTATCATTTACTGTTATATTTCTTAACATTTCCATCTAAGTAATTTACAAATATTTTAATACTTTCTTATTATTCGGGAAGCAATCTCTCTACCTTTGATTGTTTACATTTAACATCCTCATACCCCGTCGTCACAAGATTGGGTATTTTTGTTGTTAATATTTTCTTATTATATAAAAACTGTTTTTATTGATCTAAACTAACTTATAAATGTGAAGTAATTTATTTATCATTAATATGATTCACGAGCTTATAAAATTTGAGTAAGAAATATACATAACTTTGTATAAATGATTTATATCTAACTAACATAAATTATGAGTTAATAAAAATAAATATAGCAAAACCTGTAACCAAATTAAAATATATTATGAGTTTATGAATGGAACTAAAACACCCCTTCAAATAATCAAAATAGACTTAGGGAAAATGATCTGTAATGTTAACATCACCTAACTGTTACACTCAAATTCGTTTAAATGAGTATATACTGAAATGACTAAACTACCCTTCATTAAAGTAGATTGTGAGTGTAACATCACCTAAGTTACGTAATGTTAACATTACGGATGATTTCCCCGTAGACTTATCATAAATTTTCCTCACACAAATTCCTTCTTCATCTTTGGCTCTCAATTTTAATTCTTCTGCAAAATTCAGATCCAAAAATTCTTTCCCAATCTTCATCACATTCTCCTGCAACAAAAACTCAAATCCCAAACATGCAGAAATGTGAAGAAATTGCATATGAATTAAAAGAGTTTTTATCATCCAAAATCTTCGATTCATTGGACGACGACAACATACCCACCTATACACAGATCATCTTCGCATCATCAATCGGTTTGATCATCGCTGCTGCTATGCACATTCGCTTCAGGAAGATACGGTATAATAAGATCATCCCATGGATTCGAGTTTCAAAAACCCGTCAGCCATTGAAGCTTGAGAGATTCTCTGATTATGTAGGTATAAAAACCATCCAGCAATATTAATTCAAAAAAGAATATAGAAATAAATTGTTCATTCAACATGCGTGTTTATATGTGTAATCATAAATGCAGCTCGACAGATGGGGTTTTCAGATAATCGAGAGTGCCCGTATTTGTGCAAATTAGCTTCTGATTACATCAGGAAAGAAGAAGGGTGTGAAGAAGATATGTATTCGTTCTTCGGAGATGATCCACAGGCTGATTCTTTGTTTATAAAATTGGTTGAGGAATTTGAGAGATGTATTCTCAGTTACTTTGCTTTCCATTGGAGCCATGCTTCTTACATGATTAGTCAGGTACCAAATGTTACCAACCCAATGTAATTATAATCTGATAATTCTGAAATTGTTAATTCAAGCATGTTTAGATTAATACTGTGCAATTGCTAACATTTTGTCATTGAGTATTATAATTATCATTGTACCAGCTTTAACAAACCCATCATCTAGTAAGACTGTGTATTGAGTATTAATGTTGTTGTTATTGTTGTTGTTGCTGCTGCTAATAAGGTATCTACACGCGGTTTTTTGGTCCAATGGCTTCAAATAGTTATGAAATAAAAGTTTATTATGTCACATTTTCGGTGTAATTTATACACATCCTCATCGTATAAATTACTTCTTTAAAAGCAATCAATACTAGCAAAAGTGATTAAGTTGCTAAATATCACTAATATGATCCTATTTTGTATGTTATATCATTAAATAATCAGAATTTACTAAGCATTCAACAACCAAAACTTGATTATTACAATACATCCAAACCATACCTTGTCTGATTTTGATTATGTAGGATCATGTAATCATTTCAAAGCCTCGCAAGCATATTTGTTTCTTTCTTGTGACCCTTTAGACAATTTATGAAATTTCAGGTGTTGGGTCCTGATGGGCACGAACCAAAAAAGAAGCTCAAGAACATAGTCATGCAAGCCACAAGGTACATTTTTTTCTTGTTTGTGTTAATTTGCTAACAAATTCACTGTTCTGATGACAAATCATATCCATTTGATTGCGTATAAATAATGTTTTGATTTCAATATCATTTGAAATGATACAGGGAACAAAGATTTGAGAGGGTGACAAAGAATCTGAAAGTAGCACGAGTGTTCACAACGTTAGTGGAGGAGATGAAGGCGATAGGCCTTGTGACTGCAGATGATTCACAGTGTACAGATGTTATGGTTCCAATGGCACATAAAGATCGTAGCCCACTTCTTCTTTTTATGGGTGGTGGAATGGGAGCTGGAAAGAGTACTGTTCTTAAAGACCTTCTTAAAGAGTAAGCCATTTCACAAAATCTTAATCATATAATGAGTTGTAAACAAACACGATCAGGTTGTATTAATCACTTCTAATAGGTTGCTGAGTACATAATGTTGTAGTTATTTAAGGAAGCTATTTAGATAATATCAACGTACACTTAATTCTACTCTATATATCTTAGTTCAAATCAAATGTGATTACTATGCCTAAATAATTAGAGATCCATAAGTAAATACAACTATCTTGTAGTGTAGCATGCATACACTTGATGTTTCCAATTATAGAGGTTATAAAAATTTATAAGTTTGCAGGTATGATGAATCTTTATAATGTTGATGTTGAATTTGCACAGACCATTTTGGGCAGGAGCATCTGCAAATGCTGTTGTGATAGAAGCAGATGCTTTTAAAGAATCTGATGTTATTTACAGAGCTTTAAGCTCTAGAGGTCATCATGACATGCTTCATACAGCTGAACTGGCACGTCCCGCCTTTTTCTCTTTTATATATATTTTACCATGTAACGTTCCTTCACAAAAACACTTTTGTGACGGAACTTTCCATGGTAAGGGAAGAAAAAAGTAAATTGCATGTAAAAGAAACATACTTTCAGTCGATACTATTTCAGGACCGAACTTTCAAAATCAACGTTCAAAGAGCCTGTTTTATAAGTTTACTATAACTGAACTATGGGGCTCTTCATTTGCTTATAAACTTATAACATAGGCTTTTGAATGTTGATTATGAAAGTAGAGTTTCTTAAAATGGAAATTGACCACAAGTAGGTTGTTTTTAGGTAGGAAATTTACTACAAGTTAATTAAGAACATACAAATTATTATATCTAACAAAGTACATGAAAACATACAGGTGCATCAATCGTCTACGGATGCAGCATCATCACTCCTCGTAACAGCATTAAACGAAGGTAGAGATGTGATTATGGATGGGACCCTCTCGTGGGTGCCGTTTGTTGTGCAGACGATAACAATGGCAAGAAATGTTCACCGCAAACGTTATCGTATGGGACCTGGTTACAGAGTAAACTCAGATGGAAGTGTTATTGAGAATTACTGGGAACAACTTGAAGAAGAAAGTGAGTTGGTAGATGGTAATCAAAAGAGAAGACCATACAGGATAGAACTAGTTGGTGTTGTTTGTGATCCTTATTTAGCTGTCATAAGAGGCATAAGGTAATCTAATCAATCAATATGTAACCATCTTTTAAGTTTCCTAATTCCATTGTGTTTAATTTATTTTTATTTTTTTTGTTAACAGGCGGGCCATTATGTGCCGAAGAGCTGTGAGGGTTAGATCACAGTTAACATCACACAAACGATTTGCAAAGGCATTTATGACATACTGTCAACTTGTAGACAATGCAAGATTATATCTAACCAATGCCTTAGAAGGACCGCCTAAGGTATATATACGTATAAACTGCATAAACGCTTAGGTTATAAGTTTATAATCATATAAGTGACATGGTTAACACTAAATATAACCCTAAACGGCTAAACCAGTAACTGGGTGCCTAAAAAAGGACATCAGTTGAAAGTATCTTTCTTTCATGTGAAACTTGCTTAAGATATAACATGTTATATACTAACGAGAAAGATCATTTATGAAGCTGATAGGATGGAAAGATAAAGAAAAAACATTACTGGTCGATCCAGACGAAATAAAGATATTGGCGACTATAGAAAGGTTGAACGAGGCAGCAGACTCGATATATGATCTGTATAAGCAGCCGCACCCTGCAAATGAACGCGGGTCAGTTTGGAGAGACATTGTTCTGTCACCTACAAGATTAGGTATCCAGAAAGAGCTCAAGTATTCCATCCAGAAGGCTGAACTCATGAAAGATTAATGCAATTTGGCATCAAAACAATTGATGACATGAATTATTTAGTTAAGCCTAAGAAATTCATTTGTAGAGAAACAAACAAAATAGACATGCGTTATTTGATGAATTTTCTATATTGATATTTGCTATTAACCATTGGGTTAATGCTCCTGCATAGTTTACTTGTCCTTTTATTATAATTATTAACTTTTGCTTAGTTTAATTGTTCATAGATTTTACTTTATCTATATTACGTTAAAATACATTTATCACTCTTATTTTACTTAAATTTCTGTTAGATTCTAGGATTATGTTCAATATATTTTAGTATATATATGTAAGTTCTATGACCTAATGAAGTGAAGCACTCATATTTGTTAAACCTGTGTTCTTGGTTTTGCTCTATTCATACGACACATACATACAGCCAAGATATATCTTTGTGAGATTGCTTCCGGTTTATGCTTGATACTTGACATTTGGTATCTACAATTTTTTATCATAAACTATTGATATAGCCATCAAATAACCTTTATTTTTTAATTATATACTCTTACTTTACACAATTAACAATAAACACTATCGTACATAATTATAACATTACACGAATACTATACTAGTCAAAATAAAAATAAAAAACTGATCAATGTTGGTAATAAAAAATCTAGGCATTCCACACTTATACAGATAAGGGCTAGACTACAAGCTTCAACCGCAGACTACACAAAATTAAACCTAAACACATGATAAAGATATATAAAACACATATTATAAATACCTTCCCTACCAAATTCGATCGAGCAGATCAAATAATCAACATCCTAAATCTGTAAGTCTTTCATGGTCATTCAAAAATTTACAGAATAAACCCCTACAAACAAACGGAATCACACTACAAGACCCTTAAATTTAACGACTTTCACTCATTTCTTCCCTCTCTTTGTAGCAGCGCCTGCTTTTTTCGGTGTGGCTGCCTTCTTCGCCGGAGCCTTCTTAACGGAGATTTTCTTTGACGCTGCGGCCGCTCTCGCTGGTGTCGCTCTAGTCGATGTCTTAGCAGACTTTGCCGCGGGTTTCGTCGGCGTCTTGGGCTTGGCAGCTGTTTTAGGTTTTGCAGCCGGCTTGGCCTTCGAAGCGGCAACCTTTGTCTTGGCAGCGGCCTTAGCTTTAGGAGCCGTTACCTTCAGTTTAGCAGCCGGAACTTTCGGTTTTGCTGTCGCTTTAGGCTTCGTGACGGCAGCGACAGCCTTTTTCTTAGCCGGAGCTTTCTTTGCCGCCGTCTTCGGCTTCGCAGCTGTCTTTGCCTTCACCGCAACAGATGAATCGGCTGCTGCTGGCGCGTTCTTCGGCGGTAGCTTGAAAGAGGCCTTGACCTTCACAAGCTTACCGGCAGCAGCTTGCTTCTTCAATTGGGTAGACAACAATTTCTTATAATTCGTGGGCAAATTCTTGTATTTCTCTTGGATAAACTTCGCGATTGCTTGTGGACTCGATCCGTTTCTCTCCTTCAACGAAACAATTGCGTCCTTAATCATCTGCATAAGCAAAAGCAAAGATTGTCAATTTAGGTCATATAGTTAAAATTCGAAAAAACTTTTTAAAAAATGAACAATGAAATGTAATTCAAACCTCAGAGTAAGGAGGATGAAGAGGAGGACTCTTCGTTTTTGGAGCAGATGCTTTCTTTGCTTTCTTTACAGCCTGAGCTGCCGCTACAGGTTCTGCCGTTGCCATTGAAAACTTATGGAGGTTAGGGTTCCGGAGATTACAGATCGGTGGTTGTAAGATTTGAAGTATGACATGATGACGAGAAATGTGGGGACTTAAATAATCCAAACTCTGAAATTTGATTGGTTAATTAAGCCATCCCACGGATCGGCGCCTTGGCAATTTTTTAAATATGAGCCATTGGATGATTTACCATCAACGGTTGTGATACCAAGATGTGTAAAAACATGGATTGATGTTAGAACTAGGGTTTGAGTGCAAAGTTTGTGTGTTTCTATGCTTAATTCATTTGAGATTAACATAAGCTAGGCTTTGTGGATTTTAATAAAATGTAATCGGTTTTGTAGGGAAGTATGATACCTTTTCAAGGAATATTTGCATTAATGTTAAAAACTTCATGTTTGAACGGTAACTAAATTTAAATGTGACGCGGTCGATTCTGAGGTACACATAATAGTAAACTTTTTATTAAATGAATTATTGTGATTTTATGTATTTAACTATATATTTAGCTTTATTTTGGGAATTGGAACAATTGGTGTTGTAGGTGGTACAATTAACTAATGCATACCCCTAGTTTTTTAGTGTATATGTGGGTTAAGTAAGTTGTAGAATTAATATTGATGTTATATACATATAAGTTAGAGACTATGGCTAGAAATTCATGTTGTAGAATACAATACGCTAAGCGTAAGTAGGTCAAGTATCTTTCAAATAAACCTACTTTGGTCAGTAACAGGGTTCTAGAAGTTATGTGTATATGACAGTTGAGAGAGAGAGAGAGAGAGAGTAAGCGGTAATGATATTTTTTTCGTCATCTGTTGATGTGAATGTGAACTATAGAAATATCTGAGTAGTCTGACATGACATTTATGTTATTTGGATCGGTATTACATTCAAATGTTGGTGGATTACAAACTCCAAAATCCCTATAGGCCGCATCCTTGTTGTGGTTCAACCCTGACAGATTACCTCGAAGAGTTTCCATTGCGGTTTGAATAGCAAGGTCTACCTTAAGTTGAATCATCTCATTCATTATGGCTACAATTTGCTCTAAAGTTCGATTAATAACATAAAGAGTAACTTTTTGTAATGCTTTCCCAAGCTCAATAGCTACTATCTCTCTCTCATTTGGTTCATTTTATTCATTGTGGACTTCTTCTACTACTAAAGGTCTATTGGTTGGGGTAGGTGTATTTATGATCACATGGGTCGTTGGTGGTCTTTATCCGGTATAGGATGGTATTGCAGTATTGCTACAATTGTATTACTGTTTGTGTTACCGTCTTGTGGCCTACTAGTCCTATCTTGGAGGCAGTTTCATTACTACTTCTAGCGTTTACCATTTTAAAACATATACAAGTCTAGAACAAAGCAGGATAGACACATGTTTCCTACTTATTTTGTTATAGGAAAGCGATAAACTTGTTGAATGCTAATTTTTATAGTTATCTATTACCCCTTGCTTTATTCACAATATCGTTTGTGGTTTTACCAAGTTCAAATATGTACCATATGTTTACAATAGTATGTGTTCTATTACTAAAGTGATATTCGTGTATACGCCATCACATTTAACACATACTTCAACAACATGCGTAAGTGAAATCTCCACATACAAATTCTATACCAATTACAACAACCTACAATTTGGTGATTTAATACATATTTCAAGTACTCATGTTAAATCTAGAATAATTTGCATCAACGCCTAATAAATCAATCATTCATGATATAAAGCCTTTAATCTTTTATCATAAAATCAACATGCTTACCAAGCCATTAGTGATAAGATTTGTGTGCATAACCATCGAACCCTGATGATACGCCCAATGTCATAAAACACTCAAGGGTCACACCTGTGAGAGTATGTAATTCAAGTAGGAAAATCCACATGGTTTGGAGACGGGTATTATGACAGTTAGTCATAAACCAGTATTAGGAGTTGAGAAAATAATCAGGTTGATATAATTGACAAGAATATATATATATATTTATTAGTTAATAAATATATATTGTTAATTATTGGATTAATATCTTGGATATTAATTAATAGGTTATTCTTATTATTAATTGCTACTATTATTAAAAAGAATAAAATATATTAGGAGGATATATATATATATATATATATATATATATATATATTAGTATATTTTATTTAATATTACCTCTGTTCCATTTTTATTGTCCAGTTTTGACTATGTAAAGTCTTTCTTTTTCAAATTTGACCTTAAATATTTTTGTTTCTGTTATATAATTTTGATGAAAATTATATCAATGAAAATACGTTTTAAACACAATGCATTCATATATTTTTTTTATCAAATATTATATAACACAACCAAAGATATTTAAGATCAAAGTTGAAAAAGAAAGACTTCAAAAAGTCAAAAGTGGACAATAAAAATGGGACGGATTGAGTAATAATAAGGTTTAAATATTTTCCTAATAAAAGATAACTAGGTGAGTTATCTATAAATAGGAGATAAACCTTAGCAATTAGGGTTAATGTTGAATTAAGCAACAAAAGAAAAAACTCTCTCTCCCCCCTCTCTTGGATTCGGCGGCCGAGAACACCCCACCCCAAGGGGTTGATCGATTTTTGGTGTTCCAAGTGCAAGGAATCGAGATCAAGCCTAGTGTGGATTAAACATTTCTAGCGGGTGCTTGTTATACCTCATCACGGGTGGATTAAGCTTGAGCAATTCAGGTATATTACTCATCTAATGTGTTTCTTGTAATGTATGGTGAAATCGATGGGTGTATATGTGTACAAACACATATTTCGATTTCCAGGTTATAGTTGTAGGATTGATTGCATGCTTAGTTATATGTTTAATTCAATCCTGGTTTGCCCTGCCTGTTATTTTGCGCAAAAGTCTACATGCATGTATTCATGTTTTTCGATTTTATACATATTGGATATTGTAACACCCCAAAGTTCGTAAATTCTTAAATATGAGTTTATAGCAAGTGACGTGTTAAGTATTGTATATGTTTAGCAAGTTGCCTTTATGTGTTTAGTGTAATCTTTATTTATTAGAAAGTTGAAGGACTAGTTTTGCAATTTCAGAATAGTTAAAGAAGTACAGGGACCTGTTGTGTCAATTTGTGAAAGTGTAGTTATGAGTTTTAGCTTGACTCATTTGGAGTCAAACTCTCATGCCTTGCATTTATCCTCACGACACACACACATTCTCAGTATGGAGCTACTGATTTCGATTCAATGGAAGGAAATTATCATCTAAGAGTGATGCTATAGTGACTTTACAGCAGAGGTATACTTTTTATATAAGTTTATGTGAGTTTTAAGTCAAGAAAGGGATTCATAAGGTTTAATCCTTGAGTTTTAGGTGTTAGTCTTTGTTTTGGTGTTGTTCTATGTCAAGATATGTGTTAGGAAGTCATCGGAAATGTTTAAAACTCAGTTGTTTGACTGATTTCGAGTTTGTTCAAGGTTTGAGTGGATGAACATGATGAGTTTTAGCCGTGCGAAGTGAAGCCCATTTCGTGCGTAGTGACTTCATTTCGTACGAAGTTCTCAATGTAAGAGATGAAGTCGATGAGTTTTGGTCGCACGAAGTGTGAGCCACTTCGTGCGTATGAGAGTTCACTTCACACGTAGTGGGATTCACTTCATGCGTAGTGTGATTCACTTCACGCGTAGTGGGATTCACTTCACGCGTAGTGTGATTCACTTCGTGCGTAGTGTGTTCATCTCGTGCGTAGTGTTCAGAAGTTAATTCAGTTATTATTTATTGTTTGTAGGCAATAAGAGTTGACACTTTTCTGATAGGAGTGTAATTCTTAACAGCTGCGGAGGTGAGGGTACTTACCTTTAATCAGATTAGTATATGTTTGTGCACTAAGTGATTAGTATATCAATTGTATGTTTGATATGTTAAGTTAAAGGTTGTTGTTCAGATGTTCAGTAGCACTATGTTATAATATTTGATATGAGTAGTATGCTTTTATGTACCAAGTGAACAATATGATATATGTGTTTGTGATATGTGTTATGTATGTGCTCGAGTACAGAAAGTACCTGGCTTAGAGAAGTCTTGTACTAAGAAAAACAGATACTTTGTATCCAGAATAGTGAAAGGGGTATATTGAGATCCTTATACCCACAAATAAAGCGTCAGGGGCTTGGTTACGCGCGAGGTGTGATCATACCCCGGGACTAGTTAACAGTTTGACTGTTTTGCAGGTTATAGCTGGGATGTGAGACATCCCGAGAAGAGATACTCATGCTATGTGTTTAATAGTCAGTAGTATGCTCACTAAGCGAAAGCTTACGTTTTAGTATGTTGTACATGCAGGTAACCAGATTCTAGCAAGGGTAAGGCCCCGGTGCTCCGCAAAGTTGGATAGCTCCCAGCTTTTGAAAATAGTACTTTTAACACTACTTTTTGTAAAACTGTTAGTATTAAAGTGTTGTAGTTAGTTTTCCGCAAACTCTGATATTTTAGAATGCTAATCAGTAGTAAATGAATTTCTAAAAGCTATTTTAGAAAAGTGGTGTTATAGATATATACACACTTGATAAACTAAGATCTGTTTAATCCTTTAGGGTTTTAGGATTAAAATTATTATTCTGTTTCCGCCTATGTGAATAATAACTGTTTTGTTATACAATTCTGAGTTGGTTCAAACCAAGTTTGGTTGTGAATCAGTATAACTCAAGGATGAACTGTGACCTGTAAAACCCAACAATTAGTTCTAGTTGACGGCTCCACATTTTCTAAAAACATTGATTTAAGTTCAGACAACACAACCTTGTGTTGTCTGGATCTTTTAAACCCGAGCTCTAATGTCAAGTTGTAAAGACTTAAAAATTTAAATATATTAACAATAAAGGTTTATGACCATTGGATAATTCATACAAAAGTTGAGAGCATGTTTGATTTATTACATAATTACAAAAACAACAAATGGTGAAAATATTCACAAAAGCGTTAGTAAAGTTTTTTCCATAAGTCGGAGACATCTTCTAAATCAAGAAGCTGGAGTCTTGCCTTTAATTGTTCCTGGACCATATGAAAAGTGAACATAACAACTAGTAAATTTTCGCTAAGTAAACATACTCAATTAACAAATACTGCAACAAGTAAACATGGATAGCTCAGCATAAACATAAACCATGGAGACCCAATAGCAAATACTGGGATCTCTAAACCCTTAACCTGGTACTGATGTTAAACCCTAATGCGCAAAGAGCACATATCTGTATCACATACAGACTATCATCATTCCATGACACATTCATATATCACTTTTTTACAGTAAAAGTAATCAAGTAAACTCACCTTATGAAGCATACAGAGGTTCTATAACATCCCTCAGTTTAATCAATTAAACAACAAATGCTTCCTATACAATTATAATAACAAAAATAAAGTATTAAATTCTAAACTCTGTTGCTGAAAAATAAGCTACACGACTGTGTGACATTCTACACGGGCTATGTAATGTTATCCCTACATGACCAAGGATAGCAACCCTGGCGGTGTAGCACTAGGGCTCCACACAGCCGTGTAAAAACCGATATGGGCCGTGTAGACCTACACAAACTTGGCTACACATGCTCTCTATTCCTACACAGGCAGTGTATCCTTTGGACATAGCCATATTGTTCACCCGAAAGCTGCTGTTTTAACCCATTGGTCTCCAACTTTCAATCTTTTCTAATCTATGTGTTTTCCTACACTTAAAACAACTTAGTAGTTGCTTCTACACATCACACATCAATTATGCATCTTAATTCTATTAATTACATCAAATTGCCTAAATTTAAACGTTAAACTTAAGTTAAACAAGTGCACGAGTGTCTAATCATGCCTCATTTTGATTTGGTACTTGATCATTTCTTTATTTCATATTACACTAGACACTTTCTTAACTCATAATAGCTCTCTCAAAATAGCTCAAGCCACAAGTTTAGGACTTTCCTACTAAATTTTGATTTGGAACTTGATCATTTCTTTATTTCATATTACACTAGACACTTTCTTAACTCATAATAGCTCTCTCAAAATAGCTCAAGCCACAAGTTTAGGACTTTCCTACTAAATTTTGATGATTAAATTGAATTAGGAGTATATATAGAGGTTCAAATGAGAACCTTAAATTAAATGAGAATGAGAGACTTAATCACAACCGTCCAATTCTCTCTCCTTCAATGTCATTGCACACCCATGAATTCCTCACATGCACCATGCCACACTCTCCATCCATGAATTCCACTTACAAAATGAACGGCTGAGATTGAGTCTCCCATTCTCATTTATTTTCTCATTCTCATTTGAACCTTCCCACACACACACACACACACACATATATATATATATATATATATATATATATATATATATATATATATATAGGGGTGAGTTCATGCGAGAACCGTTGTTAGTGCGAGAACCGCGAGAACCAATCTCGGGCGTTCCATGGATATGGGAAGTTTCATGGATGGTGAGCGTGGAGGGATAGAGTGTGGCAGGGTGAATGTGAGGAATTCATGAGTGGGCAATGACATTAAAAGAGGGGAATTGGACGGCTTAGATTGGTTCTCGCGGTTGTCGCACTAAGAATAGTTCTCGCATGAACTTTTTCATATATATATATATATATCATCCTATATATATAAAAAGCATATCATGTCTCTTAAACCAACACATGTCCATGAACAATTCTATACTATTCACTACTCATCAAAGGCTTCTCTTGGTTAGTATGTATAAGTTTAAGAAGAAAAAATAGCAAATAATAAATGCAAAACTTTCATATATAACATAGTACGTAATCAATATATTTTTATAAAATGCCTATCTAAAATATATACATATACATAGTTTGATTATAATACTTTTTTATTTCAAATATTTGAATACATACATAAACTTTTAATTATATCGCAAAATTTTAAATTTATAACTATCTCATAAATTTTATTTTTTTATTTCGAATGACTCTTGACAAACTTTGAATTTTCGTTATTCCTTTCTAATTAAACTATTTAAGTTGAATTTTACTATGTAATTAAACTATTTAAGTTGAATTTTATTATGTTTCTCATATTTATTGTGTAACTTTTTGCTTTTAATAATGGGTTAAAGTTGCTTAGCACAAACAGACTTTTTCCAATGTTCTGATATGGCACATTAAATTTTTTTTTTACACATATGGCCATTTAACTTGTAAGAAATGTGTTATTATAGCCATTTTGGTGATTTTGACCTGCAATAGCAGGTCACCTTCTTCCCCAATTTCCTTCACTTCGAATACAAACTTTGAAGCCAAAATTCTCCTTGTACACTTAATGAAAATCAATGATTCTTGACTCTATGGAAAGGTAATCGAGTTGTCTATCAAGTAGTACAAAAAAAACGAATAAAAACGAGTTTAAAATGTGTCAATTCATCGAAATACCGTAAGGGTGTCGAATTGGTATTTACCGACTTTAATTAGCAATAATTTGGCCTACACTTGATGGTTTTTCATGAATTTGGTGTCCATTGAAAGGTAAAAAAATTATCTACGATAATCTATAAAAATAATGACGTAAAACGATCAAGAATCGAGCAAAAAAAAATCTTTTTTCTGCCCTGTTTTCGGAAAAAAAACCCAAAAAAACGAGACTTTGATCTCGAAATTCTCTCTCAATACTTGACGAAAATTCATGAATTTGGTGTCATTTGAAAGGTATAATGATAAATTACAAGATTCTACAAAAAATCACAAAAATCGACCAAAAATCGACACAAAAATCGCAAAAAAACGGGCTGAAACAGACTTGGCAGGTTGCAGGTCGCGTTTTGACCATATCGACACGGTTTTGGTAAGTTAAATGACCATATGTGTAAAAAAAAATTAATGTACCATATCAGAATATTGGGAAAAGTCTGTTTGTGTTATGCAACTTTAACCCTTTAATAATCTATACTTTATATCAAAGTCTAGGGGGTAAAACTTATAATAGAATATTGAACTATTAAATGTATATTGTATGATTTAGTTCTATCTTTTTAAAAATTTCATACTTCACTATTTTATATAAAATTTTAAACTTCAATATTTTGAGAAAGTCAGTAGCATTATAAAATCTTGACCGTAAGTAGCTTTTTCATTTTCACTATTATTATTAATGACTTATGGAACATTAAACTTATGTGTGAATTAATTGGCACTTTATTCTTTAGTTCTTTTTGTAGTTACATGATACAAATATGGCCAAATGAGCGTACACAAAAATGAGATTATTATTACCAGCAAATAGTTTGTATAAATTAGAAAGAATTTAGTAAAGTAACTATAAAATAATAATATGTGAAGATTTGTAAGGAAATATTTTATACAAAACTACACTCATCTGTTGTGAGAAGTAGTAAATAGTGTAATGAATGGTACTCAATGCATTTAACAATACTACTTATAATTTATATTATATATAGATTAAAATTAACATATTATTAATATATATATATATATATATATATATATATATATATATAAACCAGTATAAACGAACGAATATAAACGGACATAAGTGAATGAACATAAACGAAAAAATTATCAATCGTTCATGAACATAGATAAACAAACAAAATGTATGTTCATGTTTGTTCCCTTAATTAAACGAATGAAAATTCATGGTCATGTTCGTTCGTTTTAAAAAAAACAAATTTATACGAATTTTTCGTCAAATGATTTCATAAATGTTCGGTTCCTTTACAACCTTATATTTACCCTCTCATAGAATTGATTTGATTTGGTAAATATTTGGGAGAAACTATGTGTGTCATGTGTGTATGTGTTTCTGGACTATGATTAAAAAATGAGTTGTGACTTTGTATATGTGGTTGGTTTATTATTATACCGAGTATGTTTTGCTATATATTATATTATGTTCGTATAATACTTTTAGTGTCTTGAAGGAAAAAAATAGGCATGACATTCCTCCAAGTTAAATTATTATATATATTTATTTTGTTGTAAAAATATTATATATTTACGTGGTTAGATTAGATATATAGTGAATACTGAAATCTTTGAATTTAATTAAATAAGCAATGTTTACAAGTACTTGCATTTACTATATTTCACAAGTTTGCATTGCTATATAGTTTAGCCGTTAATGTAACTTAAGAAATATATTAGTTTTCATAACATGTCATATGTAATGTGAGTGTGACCGATTCTTAATGAATACATACATGTATTATATACAAAAATGTCTTACATTATTATGTGTTCATGTTTAATACGTTAACATATAACTCCATGGGCTGTGCGTAGCACAGCCTATATATTCAACTAGTATATATATATAAACAATTCACTCCTTCTTTAGTTGACATGTGTCCCACTAATAGTTTCATACTATTATTCTTTTTAAATTTATTATTATTTATTATATACTAATAATATATAATTTTCAAGAAAATTTTTCTTTCTTGTATATATATGTTATAAAAACTAACAATGTTATATCTATTTCACATAATTACTTAAACAATGTGTATGGACAACATACATACAAGGTGTGTGGTTGTGTGTGTGTGTATATATATATATATATATATATATATATAATTCAATTATACATTTTTTTAGTATTATAAAATTCAATTAAACATCTTCTTATCATTTAGTATTATAAAATCCAGTTAGACTAAATAAATCTTTTTTTGATATCTTGTAGTATTTAAAGACTAAGTACCTAAATAAGTGTTAATTTGTATGGATTCTTATTCTTTTGTACGTATACTTGTTCACAAAACATTAAATAGTCGTATTCTTTCAACGATCATCTTTGTTTGCTTAGAAATTTTAAATATGAACTATTGTCTATTTAATGTGAGCTCTTATTTTTGAATTTACAAGCGTCACACATTGGATACTTTGTTTACGTAATTACGTATTTGTATTTTAAAAATCAATATAAAACATCGAGGGCTGTGCTAAACACAACTTAAAGACTTTACTAGTATATATATATATATATATACTAGCTAAACGACCCGTGTATCAACACGGGGATGATACTAAAATTTTAATTTATACAGATTTAAAAAGTACTAACATGTTAAAGAAAATTAGAAAACATATAGGAATATAAAAGCTCGTAAGATATGATAAACATTACAGAAGTTTCACATTCATACATAATATCATCATTAAATTTTCTGTACTAACTTATGCACTTGTTAAAAGCTATATGAAAGAGTTCTCAGTTATCTGTATGAAAACAGTAGTCAGTAGTCACTTACATGTTTGAGGCGCGGTGTTTACTCTTTTAGATGTTGCTATGTTCAGGGGGCCTTATGAATATTGACAACATAATGTTAGCATTTGCATGCATTTTAAAATTTGATAGGGAATATTACTGCATCATTTTGCTAACTTCACTATCCTCTTCTATGAGGATGTAGCCTGTGTGCAATGTGTCTTATTTTCTCTCTTTAATAAGTATTGATAGTATCTGATTTCATACAGTGAAATTTTAATTAGCTAAGCAACCCGTGTATCAACACGGGATGATATAAGTAAATTTAAATTTATATAGTTTTAAAGAGTAATAACACGTATAGTAAAAATAATTACAAAGCATAGATAGGAAAATAAAATGTCGTAAGAAAATAAGAAATGAATAACCATTACAGAATTTTGAAATCCATACATAAGATTATCATTAAATTTTCTGTAAAACCTCTTTATAAAAAAATTCATGGTTTTATTAGTAGTGTTTCCTTCATCATCGCAAATTAAAACTTTTAACCACTCCTTACTCTTCACTCGAGAAACCGTCACATATAACTGTCCATGAGTGAAAAGGTGTATTTCTAATACTTTTTATAAATACTCTTTTAAGAAATATAAAATTGCATTACACGTCTAAAAGTTTTAAGTATAATAGTAATGTGTTTCTCATGATGGAGCTTTATCCCGACATTGTAAAAACATAACTATAATATTATTGTCGATGTTATAATATCAAGTGCTTTAAAGACATTTTTATTAGCCAATTATATATTTGAATATTTAAAATTGTAAACTAAATTTATTAAAAGTTAAATAATGATGACATCCATCTAAGTATACGCAAATTAGATCAGATAAAAATAAGATTCTAACATAGAATAAATTATGTCTATACATACGTAAATCACTTAAGTGTAATTTATTATTCAATTAAATATAATTAAAAATAGATCTCACTGAAATTTAAATATCCATGTTATAATAACTTTTATTTAATGTATCAAGTTCTTAGTTAAAAAAATAAGAAAACTTAGACAATTAAAATTTTTATATAAAATTCCAAGTTATATGTGTTACAAACTATCATGACAGCTGTTTCACTACTCAGTAATTATGTAGAGTTCTAGCTTCTTTAGGGTTATTTACTCACAAGTAACAATTAATTTTAAAAAGCTCTAAGTGGTAGTGGTAGTGGTAGTTTTGTAAACAAATTTATGCCACTAACCATTAGTTGTAGTATATTTTTAATTCTTTTTATCGAAATACCAATGAATCAGTGGTTATATCGACTATATTATATAGAGTGAATAATTATAAATGACGAATAATATGTCCAATAATTACTTAGATGTTTGATAAAACAATTAAATTATACTAATTTTTTTTTAAACTTCATATTCCGATAAAATTTATACCAAAACGTAGATAAAAATGAGACGATTACAAATATATAATTATTTTTTCTCAAAACAAAATATATTTGAAGTTATTAAACATAATTTTAAAACAACTTATAATTAATTATATTAATATACAATTTTCTTAAAACCCCCTCACATATTTCATACTACCCCCTTAACAATTTACATTTAACCCCTTTAATTATATTTAATTATCTAAAAGGAAACTTAAGGAAATTTTGCAATTATGACATCATCACCCTAATATTTCCTATTTTTTTAAATTTTTTTTATTAAAATCAAGTGCTATGATTGGTGGAGAATTTTTAGGAAAGGGAAGAAACCCTTTTCTTTTAATAATATTATAAGATATATATATATATATATATATATATATATATATATATATATATATATATATATATATATATAACTATGACTTATTGACATGTCTGGTCCCTGCAGTACAACATTTTCATTTTTAGTAATTTCAGTCCCTAAAGTTGTATATCCTTAGCTAAAATCAACTCTAAAAATTATAAGAATTTAAATAAATAAATTTTAATTGAATATGAAATGTTTTTTTAACCCGAGATGTTACAAGTTACTTTTAAATAACTTTTACTGATATGAATATTAATAATTACATGACAAGAAAGTGAAAATTTCTAACTCAATAAAAGAATGACAACTAGTTAATAGAAACACATAAAACTAAGTTAAACCAAATATAGCTAATGTTTAAGGTTATTCAACACATTAACAAGATAAACTCTCAACTAATATGCTAAAAGCTAAAACAACAGAGACGTTGCATACTCAATAATGCGCACTTTGTGTTATTGTACTATTAACCCAATATCAATAAGTTTTTTGCCCATGAGTTCTTGTAGATTCCATTTCTTATCAAATGAAATGATTTTTGCATATAATAATCTTCATCGTATTGGTTTGACAAATATGGAGTTGTTAGTAATGCTTAACTAAAGCAAGATCTTCGAAATATTCAATCTTTTTTTGTATACATTTTCGTTAGATGTCAAACTATATCCTAAATCGATAGTTTTGATTTTGTTAGTTTAGATCTTGCTTATGTGTTCTTCAACTTGATGTTCTTCACTTTTGTTAGATATGTTTTGGTTTGACTTCTATTTCGATTTGGTTTGATATGTCGTGTTTAGATCTTGTTTGTTTTGTGTTCTTCATTTATGATTCTTCGTGTTCTTCATTTATGATACTTCAGCCATTTTGTTTCTGTCCCGGTTTCTATTTTGTCTATTTTTCATTTTTTTGTTTAATTTTCATATATTGTCTGAACATAGATAAGAACATCAATATCATAATGAACACTTTGAAGGTAGTCAATTTAAAATTGACCAAAAAAATGAAATAACATAGCAACCTACAAAGCATGTTACATCTACATACCATGGATCAAAATTTAAAGTTGTTTTTACTTTCCGATATAAATTATATAATGGCAGTTTTAACAAGTTCGTTGTGTTTTCGGGAATTTTGCACATTATATAAAAAGGTGCAATAAATAAAACCATTGTTTTAATTTGAACTGCCCTCTATAATAGTGGAAAAGAATGTCAATTGTCAAACATGTTACATGTATAATCTATCTATCTATATATATAAAAGACATGCAAATTTTCTAAAAATAACCATAAATTGAGTCTCAATCAACCAATTACAACTTTCAATTTCAAAATTAATCAATTCTCAAAACAATTTTAGAAAGATTAATATTCGATCGGAATTCAATTTTGAAATCAATTAGGAGGGGGCTGGATGAAAATTATGAGGGACTTTTATAAAACATGTGAGGGGTTTTGAAGAAAATATGAAGGGGTTATATAAAAATTGTATATTAATGTAATTAATTATAAGTTTTTTATAAATTATTGTTAGTAACTTTTCATATATTTTGTCTAGAGAAAAAATAATTATATATTTACGACTGTCTCATTTTTATCTACGTTTTTGTATAAATTTTATTGTAATATGACATTTTTTTTAAATTAGTATATTCTTAATTTTTGTTATCCATTAATAGTAGTGAGTCTGTTTAGTTATTGATTTTGACGTATTTTCAATCTTATTAGAAAGATGTATGAATTTTTTTATAAATATGGTTCAAAATAAGATGTATCATTAAAAGATTATATATTATATATTTAAAAATTTAAATTCAGAGATGTAAAGATATGTGTTCTTGATGGTCATAAAACTATATTATTAGTGTAGGTAGTTAGCTAAAGAAGACAATTTCTTCTGATGATGTGTTTTGCTATGACGATTAACAAAAGTCAAGAATAGTCACTTTCAAAAGTTGGTTTATTCTTCAGGAAACTTATGTATAAACATGGTCAATTGTATGTTGTCGTTTTACGTGTTAAAAGTGAAAAAAAATTAAAAGTTTTAATTTGTGATAACAGTGGTAATGTTACAAACAAAACAACAAATATGATATACAAAAAAGTGCTTCAAAAAATTTAGTTATTTTTTTGCTAAGCATTATGACATATGTAAGTTTACGGTGTTATTTTATTTATTATATTATTTTTATTTGAAAATTTCAATATCTCAAATACACTTTTGAAATACCCGTGCGTACACGGGACAATAAACTAGTATAATGAGTAACGAGTACATATATCTTGTCTGAATCTACAGGTTACTGATGATTTATTATAAGAAAATAGGTTTCTTGTTATTGCCTTCGCATTGCTTGCAAGAGTACGGGCTGGGTTGTTTTAAATGGTCCATTTGTTAGGTTTAATCATGCTGAAATAATAAAGGCCCAGTATAAAATGAACATGTTTCAATAGATCGAAGAAACAATTCAATATAATATATTACTATGTTACTTATCTACTTCAATATAGTATATTATTATATCATGTCACTTATTTACTTTTCATGTATACACTAATACGCGATAGAAGTGAACAAATGGAACTAGTTCGATCGGTACGATGAAGACCTCCAAGGCCGGATCGGTCTTGAACCGGTCCAAGACTGTTGTGCCGGTCCTCGGTCCGGACTGGTTCGGAAATGAAAGACCGTCACGAACCGGTCCGAAAGTTGGTCCGCACCGAGCCGGTCCAAGAATCCAAACCGTCCCAAAAAATACTACCTCTTCCATTTCTTTACACCAAACATTTTTTACAAAATTCTCTCTATATTATTCTCTCTACTTTTTAAGTTGTCAAAAATATATAAAAATGACGTCTAAATCGAACCGAAAAATATCATAATGAAACCCGGAGGGTCTGGACCGAGTCGGACCGATCCGAAACAAAGATCATACCGTCTGAAAATCGAATGGTCTTACGCAAGGACCCGTCCGCCAAGGACCGGACCGGCCCCGTAAGAGTCCAGGACAGGTCTAGAACCGAATTTGTTCACCTCTAATACGCGATTTGGTTTAAAGAAATAAATATTAAATATAAATGAAAGGTATTAAATAATTATAAGACATGAAAGACATGATAATTAAAAAAATAACGACAGATGACGTCAATACACAGAAAAGTTGTGGAAGTTTCTCCGCGTGGATACGGCGGAAACGTGATATCATTAAATGGAAAGACGTGATTATATTTTTTGTACAAGTAATTAATCGTTATAGTTAAAATTAGGGGCAACAAGGTCAAGTCTTTATTGGTTATAATTTTAAAAAAAAATTAATAAAATATTTTAAAATGGCAACTTTAAATTTTTCTTAAATGTGTTATTTTGAACTATTATAAAAGGTAAATATCATATCTGTAAATTAGAGTGGGCAAATACGATATTTTAAGATATATGAAATTATCTCTCAAATTTTTGATTAAAATCAAATCAAATTTTTATTTAATTTTACTAAGAAATCAAAATTGAATTATAATTTTTAGATGATCTTGACCTTTCATTTAGTAAAATATTTAATTTTAGCCGTTCATTCTTATAATTTTAAAATTTTGATTTTGACTTTTTAAAGTCAAACTAATATAACTAATCAATGTAAATTAAGATAAATATAACTTTTAACTAAATTATAATCTTCTAATATATATAAAAGACCAATTTGAAAAAATTTATTAGATGATCTGGACCCTTTATTTAATAAAAGATTTAATCGTAGCCGTTAATTCTTTTAATTTAAAAATTTTGATTTTGACTTTTTAAAGTCAAACTAATGTGAAATAGATAAAGATAACCCTTAATTAAATTAATGATAAATATAAAATATTTAAACTTAAATTTCAAAATTAATAATAGTTAACTATATATCATACGTTGGCCATAGTTAAAATTAAAATGATATACCACTCCGTATTTGTTGAAAGAACATAGCCCAATTCTATAAGTTGTTTTATTTTTATAAATTATTGTTTAATCCTTTTTTATCTCTTATTTAATAATAATAATAATAATAATAATTTTAGTTATAATAATAATAATAATAATCTCTAACATAAATAAAAGACTAATTTCAATTAAACTTATTAGATAATTATAGCCATTAAATTATAAAATATTGTATTTGTCCATCTTAATTTATAAATATCATATTTATCGTTTATAATATTTTAAAAAATCATATTTAAACAAATTCTTAGTCTTATCATTCAAAAATATTTTATAATCATTTTAATTTTTTAATTATAACCAATAACGTTTGACTTTATTACCCTTAATTGTAACAATCATGATATTACGTTTCTACCGTCAACCATGCCCTCACACTCGCGTCGATGTTTCCATTACTTGTTAGAGTGTTGATGCTATGTTATCATTTTTAAATTCTCATTTAATTCACGTCTTATTATTATTTAATATATTTTTTATAAATGTTTAATATTTATGATCTTTTAAACCAACCCGTATATCACACGGCATTTAGTCTAGTTCTTTTGATATTAGTAATATCATGTAATAAATTTGATTTATATTAGTTTGATGGTGGAAAAAAACGGACGAGAAGCATCCATAAGTCCATAACTACTCTATCCATGTTGACCCCAAGTTGAATTTTACAATTTACTCAACGTGTTTGTTTTAATATGTATACACATACAATTTGTTGGGGAAAAATAGGAACATAAATTATATCCTCTTTTATTGACATAAAAATATACATTTTTTATATAATTGTATCTATTAAAATTAACATATATGTACATATACATCTATATATATATATATATATTCAAGCAAATAAATATTCATATTTATTTGTTACAAATTATTTTTTACAAATCATCAAAATATCAACAATCCAAGATCAACGCTCAAGAAGAAGACATCGCCGAAGATACCTACATGAATACATTCAAATTATATGAACTTACTAAATAAATAATTAAAAAAGTTTAAGTATTTATAAAATTATTTTTATAAAAATGGACAAATATTTTTATAAATTATTCAAGTTGGTTGAATAGATCCAAGACTTCCCATTTTAGTAAATATCAAACACAATCTTACTTTAAAAACAATACAACACCATATTTGGCAAAGAAATCTCCCAATGGGGTAATCTTCCAAAATGCTTTGTGTATTGGTTTCCAAACTTCCATTTTTGTGTTTAAATTCAAACTTAAGAAGTATGGGATCAACCAACCTTTTCTAAATCTTCTTTTCAGTATATTTTTAGAGTAAAAATGAGTTGTGTATGGTTTTGGTCAATGTCCAACGTTCATATTTGCAAATCCCAAATCTTCCAGCAGGCTGACGGTCGAAGACACGGTCGACCGTGGATCGACTGTGGGAAGCCTGGACAGTTTTGAGATCTCACCTCTTTTCCATATTTAAACCAACTCAACACTTATGTTTTACTCACCTCTTTCAATCTGAAAAATACAGAATACTCTCTATATCTTGTGAACTCATATTATTTGATAATTCATCCAATTCTCAAGATCAAGAACTAAGCAAAAGTCAAAGCCTTCAAAGCTAAAACACTACTTTCATCTTTCATATACTTGTAATAGTGTGAGGATCGTCTATAGTCTTTAGAATTAGAGAGAAGCGAGGATCAACTCTAGCCATTAAAATTAAAGTGAAGTAAGATTATCTTTACCTTACTTGAAAGAGTGTAGTGTTAATTCTTGTAAGTGAAAAAGAGATGTGTAAAAGGTTTATCTCTACCTTCAAAGAGAGAAGTTAGTGGAGCAACTCTTGGTGGGTGAGGCCAAGGAGTGGATGTAGTGCAAGTTTGTTAACACTTGCATGAACCACTATACATCATTGTGTTCAACATTTGTGATTGGTGATATCTCTCTAACTCTATCTCTTTAATTTCTTGCAAGAACTTGTAAAAACTTTAAAAAGTGGGTATATAACATATTCACCCTCCTCTAGGTTCTAACACAATTAATACTTATTAATAGAGGTATTTCAGTCTTTTACATAATTTTTTAAACGTAATTGCATTCGGGTGAGTTGTTATGTAAAGTAAACAATATTTTCTCTCTGCTAAAATATTTATGTAGAGTAAATTAGAAATAAATTTACGATATTTAACGATGAACACCACCAAAACTTACTAGTCTTTGATCATTAAATGTTATATTCATTACACTTTCTTCACTATGAAACTCTTGTTTTATATTGTTTCATCATTAAATTCTTTTGTTTTCTTTTGATCTTCACATTTTTTTTGTTTTTCTGTATCATTTTTTTTCCAAATATCGTTAGTGGGTGTTTATTATTGAACAATATAGTAGACGCCAGAAAACCTTTCTTTTTTATGTCAGACATATTTATTACTGAACAACCAATCGTTATTTATTTCCATTGTCCGTGTTCATTAATTAATTAACAACCTATAAACAGCCAAAAACAACAAAAAAAATGTTTTTTAATAATGATGAATAAACTATAAACCTTTCTTCTCACTATTAATCATTAGTGAACAATCTTAAACTAAAAAACCCAAATCTGGCAATCTTTATACAGCAAACTCATCCAATAAACAATGATGCTTAACATATTTTATATACTATTAAAACTAGAAATATGAAAACAATATGGAAAAAGTCCATGTAATAGAAACTAGAAAACAAAGAACTACAAGTTAAAACCAAAGATTTAATAAACAATCATGTCTTGTGTTCACTGAACATTAGTCTTACATATCGCCATCCACACACAATTTTTTTTAATAAAAAGAGATGTGTAAAGATCAATGGATAAAGTGACTGTGGTTATACACTAATACAAATACCGGTGATGCACGGAGACATATAACCATTTCAGACAAAGCCAAACCCTCGCTGTCGCACCACCCTATGTCATGGTAGAATCATGCGTGAAAACACTGAGATATGAACAAGAAGCATCAATAAGTGAGAAATTGAGAAAGTGAACTTGATCCGCAAGAAAGATATATGTGATGGTGGCTACCAGATATCGACTAGGCAGGGGTGGTTCTCGATTTGGATCAACCACTTTGAAGAGATCTAAACAAGCAACGGGTTATACTTACAATTTTCAAGGGAGACAATTGTGGACTATGCGATGACCGTTTGTAGGGGTGTTCAAAAATATCCGTATCCGATCCGAAATCCGAACATCCGAAAAATCCGATATAAAAGTATCCGAAAATTCGGATATCCGAAATTTTGGATACCTGAAATTCGGATATCCGAATTTTCGGATTCGGATTCGGATAGTATATTTCAAAATTTTCGGATATTCGGATATCCGAAATATCCGATTAATGTGTTTTTAAATTAAAATATTTATTAATAATAATATAATAAATAAGAAGTTAGTATCCGAATTTAAAGGGCTTTTTAGCTCCATATCGTGGTGAAAGATATCATCGATCTGATTGGCAGAGTGTTAGTGGAGTAAGAGGAAAGAAAGAACTATTCAACTTTATACATTCATCTGTTCGGAATATCATAGAGCGGGCATTTGGTGTTCTTAAAGCAAGATTTCACATTTTGAAAGATATACCAAACTATCAATTGAGACGTCAAATGTTGATTCCACATGCATGTTGTGCATTGCATAACTACATACGAATGGAATATAGGGCAGATAATTTATTCACTACATATGGTAATGAAAATCTTCAAGACCTTGAAGAAGGTTTAAACGTGGTTCAAGAGGTTTTTCCTTTAAATATGACTGCTCAAGATGAAATGCTTCAAGTTAGAGATTCAATTGCTGATATGTTGTGGGTAAAGTATACCACAAGACGTCGCGAGAGACGTTCGTGATCTTGATATCATTACATAGTAAAAACTTCTTGTTGATAATACATTTTTATGTTTAATTTGAATCTTCATTGGATTTTATGTTGAATCTTGTATTATATTTTTCTTTAAATTTAAGTTTTAGATATGTTAAATGTTGTATTATTTCAAATAACAAAAACTGAAAACTGAAAACTGATTAAAATAATACACCCAAACATGTTTTCTAATTTTCAAAAATAGAAAAAGAAAACTCCATTATTGTTAACCAAACGCATTTTCCATGAAAACTGAAAATGAAAACTCCACCCTTTTTCCAGAAAAATTTTCTAAGAAAACTGAAAACAATTTTTCACAACCAAACGCAACCCTAATTGCCGTTAAAAAAAAAAAGAAGCCCTAGTTTCACATTTCACATTCACGCCTCAATCCTAACCCTCACAGCAGTCGACACCCATTGTTCAGTCGGCACCTACCGACCGGCGACGCCGTCGGCACTCGGCATCCGACACCTACGTTCAGTCGTTTACAAATCCACTATTCTGTCAGCACCTACCGACCGGTGACACAGACGAGGACCGACGACGAAAACAGACGACGACCGACGAGCCTTCTCCTTCTCGACTTCTCCTTCTCCATCTCTCTGTGAATCACACGATTGGGCCGATTGGCAGCTTTAATCTTGAAATTTTGGCATTTTGCATATTACCTTATCTCCTTGATAGTGAGTTTAATCTTTAAAATACCCTCTTTATTAGCACGGGTGATTCAGTTTGCTGTTTATATGTTCCCGGTTAGCATTCTGTAGACATGATTTTGATTGTTTACACTTTACACTTTATAGTCACATATTCTTTGTTTAGTTTTTTTGTTGATTAGTATTCTTCATTTGCACCTATAATTCTTGTATTGTTATTTTAAGGTTTAACAGTTCTTATTATTATTTTTATAAGTTCTATCAGTTCTTGTAAACAATTATTGGATATGAATGATGTGATTTTTGTTGGTTTAAATTGAAATTTGCTTGTTGAAATTTCGGATATTTCGGATTATCCGATATCCGTATCCGAAATTTACGGATATCGGATAGCGAAATGCACTATCCGAAAATTTCGGATATCCGAAAATCCAAAAATGAACCCCCTAGCCGTTTCAAAACGTAGTAGGGATGTAGGTGAGTAGGCGGTGGCACTGGTGTCACTTGATGACCACGAGGAAGCAACCGGCGATGGTGGTAACTTCCGATATGAGATACAGATCGAAGAGAGAGACCAATTGAGATATAGATTCATATAGAAGAAATGACACTCACTCACCAGGAGAGAGGAAGAGGGGAGAGGGCAGCGAAAGAAGAGGGTGGCTAGGGGTGATTAGCGGCTCTAGGGGGATGAAGAGGATCGGTGATTTTAAAGAGGGAGATGGAGAGTTTGTCTGATCAATCCCTAATATAAGGGATTAGGTTGATTTATCTTACTGTCAAAATTACCTCTCTCCTTACACCCTTAAGGGCGCGTTTGGTACAGAGAATGGAATTATAGAGAAATGATAACAGAGAATGAAATTGCAAAGAAAGAGAATTAGTCTGGAGAAGTAAGGAGAATTGAATCTTTTGTTTGGTAGCACATATATTTCAGCAGAGAAATATATAAAAGAACCATTTTTCTTGTTTGGTACGAATGGAAATTCAACAGAGAATTCAACCAACTTTATTATTTACACTTATATTTTTTATAAAATTATTTTTTCAAACCTAAAAACATAATCCATAGATTTATCTTAAATTTGTTTATAAATAAAAACATAAACAACATTTCAGTACATTGTATATTAACCTACAACTAGATAGCACTCTATTCGATGTACATCATTGTTCATATATTGAAATAAAAAAGCACAAACTTATTGTTCATATAATTCCTATATCTTTTAGAAATTCATAGAATTGATGAGAGACATCAGAGAGAGCTACATTCGGGGGAAGAAGATGCCGGTGGCCAGTCGTTGGAGAAGAAGATGAAGTCGCCGCCACCGTCGCCGGAGAGGAAGATGAAGCCGCCGTATCGGCGGAACAAACCCCACTTCCGTCCTTTGCAAAGTCGTTAACTCCTAACCCTAAACCAAACTTAAACATTCGTATAAAACCTCCCCGAAATGCTTACGACCGGTGCATTGCTGTCGTTAGTAACTTGAGAAGAAGATGCCGCCACCACTCGTCGGTTACTAGAGGAGCAGAAGCAGCGTCCATGTCGAGATTGCTAAATAAGAAGAAGATGGTGCCTCCGGTCGCTGGTCGGTAGTGAAGGAGAGGCTGCCGTTAGAGAAGGAATCCAGCCGCTAGAGCCAGAGCACTGGAGCAGGTGGCAGCAGATGCAGTTTGGTAGGGAAGACATGTATGGAGAAGAAGGGTTTGTGGAAAATATCAATTCTCCGTGTTTTTTTTAGACTCCAGAGAGTTCAATGTATAATTCTCAGCATTTCTCTACATATTATAGAGAATCAAAACTAGAGATTTGGAAATGAATCTTTTCTCCGTGATACTTTTCTCAGTCGCAAACAAACAAAAGAAATGCTCTCATTTCCTTTTCTCTTATCCTTATTTCCCTGTACCAAACACACTCTAATATTCTTTTCCTTTTAATACCATCTTAATTACTAAAATGCCACAAATCATCTTACCATTAATTAGATCATCCAAGGGTTTAAAATGTTTCTTCCACTTTTCGCAAATAAATCACTTATAGTATAAGGAAACTTGAATCGAGAACTGTTTTTCGTATGAAATCCGTTCGTAACACCATTAGTGACTCATTAATACGGGTATTTTGATCTTTTGTATACCACTTAATGTTAACTGCTTCTCATTAAAGGTCGGTAGCATGTATTATCATCAATTTTTTTTTGCAACAAAATGACTAATATTGGATTATGCAAAATAATAATAATACATATATATTAGAAGTAAGACCATGCACATCCGTCAAACTATTTAGCGCTAAAAATAGAGCGTGATGATACCCCCAACACATTCATAGTATTTCCTCTCTTTCTTTTCTATATGTCCCCTTTCTTCACCTTCTCTTCTCCCCTCTATTTATTTTAGAATAAATTAGGTTATGTGGAATAAATAGAAAGTTTGCAAGATATGACAACAAAATGTTGAATGGTAACGGTCTAAAACTCCCATGAAACAAAACTGGTCGGATTGGTCAAAGTGTAAGGTGCTCCTCAATGAATTAAAGTGCCAAAGTTAAAGATAATTGAGCAAATAAACATTAATTACTGAAATAACTAACAAAAATATCTCAACAATAAAACAACATAACAAATAACAGGAAAATGTAGCTTCTTTATTTTTTAAAGAACTTTCAACCATCCTTGTCATTAATGATGTAATCAACACATTTTGTTCATACGTAACAAGTTTATGTATAATCAATTTTATTATAACAAATATCATCTTGTGTTTTTTAAACGGAACTTTGACATCCCCATCATCTCTTCCAAATATCAACCTGGCATGTGAGAATTTTGTTTTGTTTATACAAAACAGGAATAATGTTTTCTTATATAAAATCATCTTGCATCTTAAAAAAAAACAGTAAATGCGCGTATATCCATGCCACCCACATCGCAATCGCCAATGATGTGACATAAATATCAAGATTCCAAGAATGTGATATAAAAGTCAAAATCAACACTTCTTTTTTATCATCAAAGAACATATTTTTTGACTAAATACAGCATCCATAATTGACTTCTCATTCACAATCAAAGCATAGTTTGGATCTTTTGCCATTCTTTTAACAGTAAACGATAACCAATTCAATATTTCCAAACTGGGGGCTGCATAAGCCAAGCCAAGCCAACCCATCCCAACAAAACTTTCCATTTATAGCAAGTTTTAAATCATTATTACCACAATTTAATCCAAGTCAAACGCTGAAACACAAGTCCATAAACACATAAAAGAACTTTAAACCCTTCAAATTAATCCCAATTTAACAACACTGACCTGTTTTCACATCCCAAATTACCAGAAAAAAGAAAACCTGCACTAATCTAGTACCAAATGGAGAAAAAAGAACAATAAAAATGACCATTCATACCGATTAAACGAACCCCAGAAGACCATGAAACTTGTTTGACCAGGCCATAATTTTAGCTCCAAGTAACCCCCATAAACCCCGTTAAATATATAAATATATATATATGTACAGGAGCAACTAGACCTGATGGAAGAAAGAGTCAACATACAACATGTAACACCAGACTAGATTCTACCGAGGATCTCTATGCGTTTGCAGATTGTGAAGGTAGCCTCGGGTGGTTATGATCGCCTTCATAGGTGACTATGAGCATTGCTGAATCTTCCAAGCATCTCTCCACATGTTTCCTTGCTGGACAACCTCTCATGCTGCTACACTTATAGTAACCCCTGTTCACAAACATATTTTTTAATTCACCAAATAATACAAAATCTCATTTAAAAATTTTTAAACTGTCAATACTGCGCCTCAGACGGGCATATATAATTACAAAAAAAAAAAAAAAGTTCTTGTACACAATTTTTGGCCGCGATCATACACATCTATGTATTAATTGTAAATTGCTAGATGTGGGACAAGGCATTTTTTAATTTTACATTAACTTTTGTGTGCATTCAAGTGCATGCTCAACACACAGCATAGGTCCACCTGTAATTTTGGGACCTAGGACCTACTAACTACGAAGTCATGGAAGGGCTAACAAATGCGTCCCCCACCATGGTTTTGGAAATGCAACTGGTTATTGAGCCATTCGCCCCACCGCTAGGCTCGCCGGCTCGGTCCCAAGAATCAGATGACTTTATAACTTATAATTGCTTAACATACATATAAAAATACTGGAAAAAAGTTTCCAGGCATATATAAAGATGCATGTAATCTAATCAAATAAATGAATTATAAAGTAAATCAATCATAAATAAATGAATTCCCCCCCCCCCCCCCCTCCTCTTTAAATAAAGTTTAGAGTAAGTTATACATTTCTCCCATGGTTCGCAAGAAACTGCAATTTTAGAGTCTAAGTTTTGACTTTTCAGAACTACCATTATAAACCCTAAATTTACTTTTGGACTCTGTTAAACTTACCCTATGTCTGTTAACTTCATACAGATGACCACTTTACCCTTTTCAAATATTACACTTCTGGTCCCTCAATCTTTTAATACACACACACACACAAACAGAAACATACTTCGACCCTCTCATGTGAAGCCACCGGAAGTACGTTCATATCAAATTTTGCATGCACATGCATGTTTATGTGTGTGCGTGCATCTGTGTGTTTTGATACAATATTTTTGTTGTCAATCTTGTTAAAGTGTTGAACACATTTGATGCTTTGACTGTATATTCGAATTTAGCATACATATTGAGTAAAGAATTGGCTGCAAACATTTAGGGTGTAGTTTTTCAAGAGATTAAAATGGTTATTTGCATAAACTTAACAGACATCATTTAAGTAAAACGGACCCAGGGTACAAAACGACAATAAAACTCAAAAGAAAGGATTATAACAGTAACTTTGAAATGTTGAAAAATTTCTTGCAAGCCACAGGGAAATAAAATGTAATTTCCTCTCAAAGTTATGATCAATTTGCAGGTTTGAATTTTCAACCCCTTCACATAATCTATAATTCCATTGTACCAAAGAACTCATGAATCATCCATTTTCAAAACTAATTAGCAATAAGAGTCGCCTTTAGATCATATATATATTGAAATTAGCGGTAATGTGCTATCCCTTCTATTTCATTCTTCTAAATGGTAGTTTTGCTCACTTGTTACAGCCCAAACACAAGAGTACAAACAACAACAAAAATGTTGATCCTTAATTCACAATATTTTGCTATTGGTGAAGCAAAAGAAAAGTACCTGGGATGTGGAGAACCCTTGATCGGCTTCTGTCCATACTTCCTCCAAGAATACTCATCAGGAGGGATATCTGCAAGCTTGCTACTAATAGCTGGTACTTTAATTGACCTCTTAATTCTGTGTTTTCTGATCAACAAAAACAAAATTACACGAATTAGTACCTTAATTTATAAAAATCACAACAAGTTCATAAAGCAAGTGTAGTCATAAATGTGACCATTATGAAGATATTAACCTCTTTTTAGAGCAATGGCATCTACCAGAACTCCCACATTTCACACTCCCATCATCTCCCCTGACAGAACACCTCTTTTTGTGTTGATATGTAGCTTGATCAGCTGAACGAGACGACCCAATTAATCGAAAAGAACCACCATCCAAATTAGCTACACTCCCTTCAATACTCAATGAAGACATAAAAGACCTATTGGATGAGATTGTAGGGGTGCAAGTTGAGCTATCAAAATTCAAGTTAATTCCGCTATTACTACGCCTATACATCATCTCAGCCTGCTGTTTGAGTTTTTGTTGTTGTTGTTGTTGAAGGAAATGATAATTAGGAGGAGGGTGAGGGGTATGTTGGGAAATCTGAATGGAAGGCTTTCCATTTGAGCTCAACTCAAGAGAAGGCTGGTTGTTATGGGTCCCTAAAGAAAGAGTGTTCTTAACAACATTTGATCCAATTTCTTGAACTGGATGAGATTCTAAAAGAAATTGAAGGGGTTTTGGTGGCTGGTGGTGGACAATGGTGGTGGGGTTGTCTAGGAGTATGCTCTGAGGGACAGGGGTTGAAACTTTTTTGACCATTCTAACCCTAGCATGCCCTAAACCATTGTCAAGTAAAGATACAACTTTCTTGAACCTAACTACTGCATCCCCTGTTTGAACCATCAAGTTTTTGTACTGAACCTCATCTTGTGGCTTAGTCAAAAGGCTGCTGAGAATTTTATGGCAACTTTCAACAGCAGCTCTGTTAGCAGCTTCAACTTCCTCCATATCTCACCACAAAACCAAAAACTAAAAAAGAAATAAAAAACAAATCCTAAAGTCCAAGAGACAATAGTTCTAAGATAAACACTAAAAAACCATAACAGAACTTTAGATATAACAGATCATCGCTCATATAACACCCAGAAAAGATACGTTGCAGGCTTGCTGGATGGAATTGAAGTACTTATCTTCGTTTTGCTCTGATTAGGGGTAAATTAGGGAGAAACTGTTAGCAGTATAATGAAAATCCGGATGGAAACAAGGATAAAAACAACTCCATTGAAGTAATCAAGAGAAATAATGTTATAATTATGGCAAAGAACAGACCTTTTTCAAGAGGGTTGTAAAAACCCTAGAACAAGATTCTTTAAATCACCATATGGGGTTGTGGGATTGAGAGAAAGAGGTGTGAAACAGAAGACTTTTGTTGCTTCACGCAGAGAATTGAGAATTCACACACCCAAAAGAAAGAAAAATGCCATGTTATTATTTTTAAAGTCCAAGTTTTCTAGAGAGAGAGAGAGAGTGCTGTAATAAAAACTAACTAGAGAGAGAGTGTGTGAGAAATGATTAAATAAAGAACAAGTAGAGCAGTAGAGGAGGTCAGAAAGAGAAAACTGCCGTCTGTGTCACATATTTCAAAGTGGGCCCCACAAGGGGATTGAACAGAATAATAATGTAATAGAGAAATAACTAAAATAATAAATAAAAAGATTTTATAAAAAAAAATATAAAACTTTTCGATACATACATTAAAACTTAAAATAATAAAAATTCTAAACCTTCCTCCAAATTAGACAACTAGTTTATTTAATTTACATGATTATCATTAAGCTAGTAAAAGATTATTTTATATCTTCTTTTTTATTTCTTTTATATATTCTCATATGTATACTAGATATATACAAACATCAAAATCAGAAAACATTGTACGAAAAAGAATTAGATATCGTCTTCTTTAAAATTAATATATTTTAATCTAATTTCGTAAGAGTTTTTAAGATATAAAAGACAAATTTTTTTAAACCAAATATATTACTTTTTCATAAGAAACAATGTTTAAAAATGTCAAGTCAATGTAAAATTAGATCTCAACCTATAAGATATTAAACAACTTAAAAATTAAATAAAAAAACCTCTATACAAATATTATTTAAAATATACTATCATATAACAAATATTTATAACTTAAGTATTAGAAAAATCGTATAATTAAAACTTATAAAACCAACCCTAATTTATAAGCACTTATATAAGTAAAATAAAAGGTTTAATTTATCATATATTAACATTACTTTACATGAGCTTTTAATATTTAAGTAACAAAAATTACCAAGATAATCTATATCCTTACGTTTTTTAAAACACATCAACCAGGCGATCATCTTATACCTACAAAATTTCTTATCCAAATCAACACAATTTCCAAAGTTATTGATATGTTATCATAGAGATTTTTTTTCTTATTTTATTGTTTTTCAAAAGTTATTTTATTATTAGCAAAATAGTTAATAGATAATAAATAAATAAATTGGAAAAAGCGGAAAGAAAATGGACATGCTGCGAATGTAAATTATTCGATGTCAACTAGGGCATGAATACCATATCCTACGTTTTTAAAAACGAACATGTTATCGAGTATAAATTATTCATTGCCGTCGTATTACGCTGATAGTATGCTAGCATAGATAAATGAAGTAAGAGGATAGAGTAAGAGAATATAGGATTTAAAAAAATACATAAATATTTATTATGTAGAATTATAGGGTATGTTTGGTGAAACTGGCTGGGGCTGGGGCTGTGGTTGATTAATTGATAATCTCAAGCCCAAACCATAAGCTACTTGAAAAGACTTTTATTTTGGGGGCTTATGGAGGCTTCTGGGGGCTTATGTTTTTAATAATCCCCTCACCCAAACGAGGCTAGAGAGCTGGGGATTATAAAAACTAGAATCTCAAGCACCTATAAACCCCTATAAGCTCGTCGCCAAACATACCTATAAACTTGATAGATAATTAAAAAAAAACTTTACTTTTATCTGAAATTATTAAGTTGACTAACAAGTTTTATTAAAACTTTTAAAAAAATCATTCGAAGTTAAAGTTTCAATTCAAAGCAATAATAATTATTGAGTTAAATAATAAGTTAGGATTAATATAAAACATTTGGTATAAAAACTGCTAGCATCATTCATAGTATTTGATTAAAATTAATCAATGACAAACAAAATTTTGTGACTCATTAATTATGCATTAATGAGGGGTGTTTTGAAAAAATCAAGTATCGCAAACTAATGACAGCTCATCCAAACGCAATTCACCTTTTAAAGGAATATATAAATAGCCAAAACACCTCTATTAACGAGTCTTTAATGATGTTATAAATAGCTGTCATACGAAAAATTGTTCTCAATTGAACTTTTTCACATATACTTATTAATAAGGGTATTTTGATCATTGCATATATTATTTAAATGTGAATTGAGTCCGAATAAAGTGTTACTAGTTTATTGACCCGTACACGTACGGGTATTTCGAAAGTGTATTTGAGATATTAGAATTTTCAAATAAAAATAATGCAGTAAATGAAATATCACCTTTGTGATGAGAATATGCTAATTTCAAAAAAGTGTCATATTACAATAAAATTTATACCAAAACGTAGATAAAAATGAGACGGTCGTAAATATATAATTATTTTTTCTCTAAACAAAATATATCACAAGTTACTAAACATCTTCTAATATATATAAAAGACTAATTAAAAAAAGTTATTGAATGATCTGGACATTTATTAATAAAAGAGTTAATCTTAGCCGTTCATTTATTTAATTTTAAAATTTTGATTTTGATTTTTTAGAGTCAAACTAATGTAACTACCAATATAAATAAATATAAAGATAACCCTTGATCAACTTAATGATAAGTAAAATAAATAAAATAAACTCTTAGATAATTGCATAAATCCAATAAATGATACATAAAAGATAATTACGTCTAAAATAATTGATAAAAAATAATAAATAACATATATTAAAGATCTAATTATCGTAAAAATTATCCATGATTTTTAATTAATTTCAACATTATATAATTAATTAATAAATATGATATGAACAAACTAAATGAGTTAAGTATATATTAAAAATTGAATTCAAATTTCTCCTATCCACGAATTTTTAATCTTTCCAAAATTGTTTTGAGAATGGAATAATTTTGAAATTTAAGGTTGTGATTGGTTAATTAAGATTCAATTTATGATTAATTTTGGAAAATTTGCATGTCTTTTATATATAGACTAGTTTAATACCCCGTGTATAAACACGGAAATTGTTAATGTGAATATTAAACATTTATGGTGTGAAATCTTAAATGTATAATAAATCCATATATTGATAACAAATCAAGAAACATTCATGAAAATCACAAGATGATCAAGAAAGAAAATTGACTTACAGATTTGCACCGATAGTTGTTAGCTTTTAGGAAATAAACATAGTTGATTAGTGGGTAAAAATTCCAAGAACAATTTAAAATCATTTAGAAATAGGGAATTTTGATTAGTAAAAAATATTTCAAAAATAACTTAGCAATCACATAAGCCTAGTCTTTTAATATGTAGCAGGTTGTTTTAAAAATTGATAAAAACTAATTATTAGTAAATAATTATAAAACGCGAAAGAAGTAAGACTTTTACAAAATGGTGACAAACAACGTCAAAGCCCAAACCAGCGGTTGACGCATCGACGTAATGGAGGAAACACGTGGTATTATGATACGAAATGTGATTGTATTTATTTATACATATAACGATCATTATTGTTACAAATAGAAGCAATATGATCAAATGTTTATTGTTGATAATTAACAAATACTTTGAACTTATTATAATATATTTTAAATGATAAAACTAATAATTTGGTTAAATATGATATTTTGAAATATTTAGATTACATAAATAGGATTTAGTTAATTAATGGCAATAAATCAATTAATTAACGATGTTTATCCAATTAATAGATCTATTTAGCTACTAATGAGGATGTGATTTGCATGGTGTATCTAATGTACGTACATAATTATACATAAATATTAGAGTAAATTACTGAAATGGTCCCTGAACTTTGTTAAAAGTATCTGATTTAGTCCCTAGACTTTAAAAAGTACGCATTCAGTCTCTACTGTAGCAGATAAGTCCCATGGACAGTCCCTGAAACTAACCTCCGTCTAAATTGGTTGTTAACCTCCTTTTTAGGAGGGGCATTTCAGTCATTATACGTTACGAGGGACCATTTCAGTAATTAAGATTGTGTTCTTCATCTTCATATATTCATATGTAAACCGATAATAAATCCATAAATTAATCAAATCTCAAAGCAGAATGAAACAATTACAGAACCTACAAATCTTATAAACTAAATCTTGTATATAGTCACCGCCAGATAGAATCATCAAATAATTTTATCTAAACAATTACAAAACCCTAATCTTGTAAAAAATTACAGAACTCTAATCTTGTAAATTGCAAAAAAAGAAGCATCGATGAAAGGGGTAGTTGATTTCCACGAAGAAGACCAAATAAAGTCAAAATCGAGCTTCGAATGGAACAGAGGAGGGGCAACCACCACCAGAAACCATTATCGAGTTCCATATTTTCAACCACCACCAGAAAAAGAAGCATTGATGAAAGGGGTAGGTCAAATGGTCAATGAAGAAGGTATGAAAACCCTAGTAGCAGATCTGAAAACCCAAATCTGACCTTTAACGTAACGCGATGGTGATGAAGAAGGCGACGCCGGTGGTGGTGATGGCAGTTGAAGACGATGGATCTGAAAACCCTAATATGAAAACATCGGTGGTAGTGGTGATCTGAACACGATGGATCTGAAAACCCTAAAACTCGATGGATCTGAAACGCTAAAACTCAAAATTATTGTTGAAGAACACGATGGATATGAAAAGCCAGTGGTGGTGATGGCGGTTGAAGAACACGATGAATTTGAAAACCCTAAAACTCGTCGTGGGTTTGCCTCTTAAACTCTCACACCACCGCCACACATCGCCGTACTTTCCACCGCCGTGATGTCCACCGCCGTCATAAGACACTTTCTGTTTGAGATTTCTTCAGCTAACTTCTTGTTTCGAGCTTCTGATTGCTCTTTTAATTCGGTTTCTGTTTGAGTTTTTCAACCTCTGTGTGCCTCCGATTATTGAAGAAGAAGATGAATTTGATTATGGAAGAAGAAGATGAATTAGGGTCTGGGTAATGGAAGAACATGAATTAGAAGTGGGCCCTATAATGTAAAAGGACCAAAATGCCCTTCCTAGAATAGTGTCTAACGGAGCAATTTAACAGAAGTTAGTTCCAGGGACTGTCCATGGGACTTATCTACTACAGTAGGGACTGAATGCGTACTTTTTAAAGTCTAGGGACTAAATCAGATAATTTTGGTAAAGTTCAGGGACTATTTCAGTAATTTACTCTAAATATTAGTTTGATGTTTATCCAGTTATATAGATAAGTTGGTTAATAATGATGTGTGGTTTATATGATTAAAAATATTTATTATTGATTTAATTAATGGTTATCTTTATCTAATTCATATTAGTTTGACTCTAAAAAGTCAAAATTAAAGTTTTAGAATTAAAGGAATTAATGGCTAAGATTAAATCTTTTATTAAATGAAGGGTCTAGATTATCTAATAATTTTTTTCAAATTAGTCTTTTATATATATTAGAAGATAGATATAGATAGATTAGAAATACTATTTATTAAAATTTAATTTTCTCTATATATCCCTAATTTGTAAGTATTAAATGCATCATTAATTAGCTTAATGCACGGGATATGCAGTATATAATTATATATGCAAAATATACTCCACCAAATATTCTAGCTGTAATAATAATTATAATTAGGCGAAAAGATATCAAATGATTTAATTAATTTGTAAAATTAGATATCAAATGTTTTATTACAGACGAATCGTGCGTTTGTATACATAATAAATATCTTCGCCATTCCATTCCATCTTTTAACTTCAGTTTTTATCATTATTTTTTTTGAATGAATGATTGATTGTTCATTATACGCAAATCTTAGAATTATCCTTCCACCAACCTACGTTTGTTTTTTTCCAACTTATTCGTGTCTAAATTAAATCCCTTATTTGTAGAAGTTGTTGGCTAATTCAAAAAATAAAATATAATAATAAAGAAACAAAAAAAATTATTTGTATAAATTTACCGATAAACATACTTTTCCAATATTATACACTTTTCACCCATATAATTGTTTAGTTATTTTTTTTAAATTTGTTTAAAAGACGAAAAAAAAAGTTGATGAAAAAAATAAAAAAATAAAATAACATGTTATCAATAGTAATAATTCTCCATATATCATGTCTCTATATTTAATAAGACGACATCATCAAGTAAAAACTATTTCCCGCCATAATAATACACGGATACTATTTTTAATATTAATATAAGTATTCTATCCTTTAAAAAAAGGTGTATAACAACATTATTGGGCTAGTAAGTAGTAACTAAATTCAAAAAAGTTCAAATCCATTATTCATTAAAAAAAATTGGAGAAATATTGGTTACCAAGTTTGTCTTCTTTAACCTTTTTATTTCTACATATTTACAGTCATGATATTATTTTTTTGTCAGTCAGATTTTAATGATTTATTTCTACGATTTTACATCTTCAATGAAAAAGTCATAACATATTAATCTAATTATTATTTCCACTTTAAACAGTATAACCTTTACTTAAAAATATCAAAAGATATTCTACTGTCTTCAACGTAAACAATAATACTATTACATTTCACATTAATCAATAACATATACATAATTTTCCCATTAGAAAACTAAAACTTGTTGTCTAAAGGGTACTAAACCTAAAGTTATAACCAATGATCTCTTAGCCTAGTGGTTAAGAGTGAGGGGGAGGCAAAGCTTTCTAGGAGGTCCAGGGTTCAAACCTTGGCAATGGAGTTTATTTCTAAATTGGGGTTTACTAACTTACAAACAACTAACTTTGCCGTTCAAAAAAAAAAGTAAAATATGCATAAATTTTTTCTTAAAATAATATGTTCTATAGTGTCCTGTAAATTTTTTTATCTTACACTTAGGATTCGTAATGGGGTATAAAAAGTTAAGATGTTAATAGGTCATACCTCTACTATAAATAGAGAAACTTCATAGAGAAATTATTACCTTTAAGAATACATTTTGAAGCATGTGAAATATATGTATTTCTCATGTTTAAGCATGAAGAAAGTAAGAACAAGTTATTCCGCTTTTGTTGGGCGATGTAGGACTACAGAAATAACAACATTTTTCATAAAACGATGATGTCTTTTGTTTCCCTACTCTGTCAAATTCAAAGTATGTCCTTATTTTGGTCAAATGTCAAAGGGAAATTAGAGTATGGGATGTACACGCTTAAAGCAACACATGTGTCAGTGTCACATCAACATAACTTATCTCATGCTTCAGTCATGCTTAAATCCCAGTATAATTCACGCTTCACACGTTTTAAACCTTTTTTACTTCTTTTTTTAATATTAAATTTAACTTATTTTATAAACATTGATTAATTTTATAAAACATCGAAAACTAAAAATAAGATAATCTCTAGTATTTATTTAATTAATTAAAGATCAATAAAGAAATTTAAGATTATATTAAACTAGTAAATAACAAAAAAGACGTATAATTTATTTATCATACTCGTCATTGGATACAAATGTACTTATATGTCTTTTGACCACATTTATTGTTTTTTGTGGACCATTTGACGTTTTCGCTTCATCTATTTGATTTTTAATATAAAGTCGTTTTCCATAATACAATTAATAGAAACTATGCCCTCACATGCCTTTTATTCCACCTTGTTCAATAGCTTTTCAGTTGAGAATCGGTTATCCTTAGAGTTGCCTTTCTTAGAAGATAAAGTTAAAGAAGTTGTTTGGTCCTGTTCAAGCTCTACAGCACCCATTCTTAATTTTTTTGGGAGACCTTAAAGGGGGACTTCGTGGGCTACATAAAAAACTTTGAGGTTACAGGTAGGCTGGCAAACGGTTGCAATCCATCATCATAACGTTGATCCCCAAGAAGAACGATCCCATGGGCCTTGGAGACTATAGACCCATAAGCTTAATAGGAAGCGCCTACAAAATAAATTCAAAACTCCTTGCAAATAGATTAGCTAAGAAGATCGCAACTATCATAGGCAAGAACCAAACAACTTTCTTGAATGGAAGGAAAATTCTAGATGGAAATATCATTGCAAATGAACTAATCGAAGTGGCTAACGACCAAAAGAGGAAGCTTCTTCTATTCAAGGTAGACTTCGAGAAAGCTTTTGACTCAGTGAATTGGGCTTTTTTAATAAAAGTAGTGGAGATGATGAGATTTGGTTCTAAATGGATAGTTTGGATCAAAGGATGCTTACAGTCGGCCTCTATCTCAATTCTAGTCAATGGGTCACCTACAAAGGAATTTAAATGGGAACGCGGTCTTAGACAATGTGATCCTTTATTACCTTTCTTGTTTCTCTTGGTTATGAAAACATTACAAGTGATGACGATGGAAGCATGCAACAAAGGCATTTTTAAGGGGGGTTATATTAAATCCGACAACTCAAACATATTCTTACTATAGTATGCAGATGATGCTTAAATTCTTTGGGGATTGGTCATCAAGAAATGTCAAGAATCTGACACATTCCTCAAATGCTTTCAAGACTACTCGGGTCTTAAAGTTAACATAGAGAAAAGTAGATTGTTTCGGTTGGGCATTCCACAGTCTCATGTTGGTAGTGTTGCAAGGATGGTTAATTGTCTTACAGCCTCCTCACCGTTTGATTACTTAGGGCTGCCTGTGGGAAGAAATATAACCAGAGAATCAAGTTAGGTTAATGTGGTGGAGCGCACCAACAGCAGGCTAAACGAATGGAAAACCAAACACCTATCTATCGGGGGCAGAATGTCATAAGTTAAATCAATGCTCAGCAGCTTACCCCTTTACTATATGTCGATTTTTAAAGCCCCACTATGTGTAGTGAAGAAAATAGAGAACCTGAGGTGTCGGTTCTTTTGGGGAGAAAAGGATAGTCAAAGAAAATTTGCTTGGATTAAATGGGAAAAAGTATCTTCGTCCAACAATGCAGGTGGTCTTGGTCTGGGATGTATCAGAGGAAAAAATCTAGCATTGCTCGGAAAATGGAAATGGAGGCTTGCCACTGAGAAAGATGCACTTTGGAACAAAGTCATCACTGATTTTTATGGGTAACTTGGAGGAGAGGAAACGTATAGCACCAACACAAGAGGGCATGATGTGTGGAATGCTATTGTGAAATGTTGGAAGCTTATAAAGGATTATGGAATCCCCTTTAGAAATTCAGCCCAAGAAACAAAATGATAGTGGCTTTACAAGATTTTAGTTGGATCAATGGTTTGGAGAAGGTGAACCACTATATGCTCAATTCCTTCGATTATTCCATTTAAAGCAACACAAAAACTGCCTGGTCAAGGAAAGATGAGGGCTAGAAAACAACTTGTGGGGAGGTAAATGGATCTGGAGACTTCCCCCTAGGGTAAGAGCAACCGATGATATTCAAAATTTGTTAAGAACAATAAAGGAGGTGCGACTGGTGCAAGGGAGAGAGGATAGTTGGAAATGGCAACTACATCAAACGGGTAAGTTCTCCATAAATACGCTCTCAAAGCTATTACAATCAATCATCCTTCACAAGTCATAATCGGATTCTTGCTTTACATGGAATAGCTAATTAATAGAAAAGTCAACATAGGTGTTTGGCGTTGCTTGTTGAAACGCTTACCGACAAAAGCAAATCTGGTGAAGCGAGGAACACAGATCGCCTATGCTAATTGCTCGTTTTGCAATCTCTAGGAAGAGGTACGGGATCACTACTTCCATTGGTGCCCCCTCGTGAACCCGGTTTGGCGTAAATTACTTGCTTGGTGGGTTATTCAACCTTCTCTAAACCTTTCTTTATCATCGATTTTAGCTGTGGATTTGGGCAGCTGGTTGGTATCCAAGAGTCAAAGGTTTTCCAAGGTGTGTGCTTCTCCAAAATTTAGGAAATATGGTGGTGGAGAAACTCCTTAACCTTTTGTGATCAAGAAGAAAGGCAAAAGCTTTTGGTTGTGGATGTGTTTGCAGCTGTTGTAAAAGAATCATTCCTCTGGATCACAAACATAAACTACAAAGCTAAGTTCTCTTGGGAAAGTTGGATAAAAGATCCTAGAAGTATAGTGGCTGTGTGATCGATTAGTTAAATACAACTTGTATCATTCAAGTCCCTCGCTTGGGGACCTGACGTGTATGGATTTGCTATATATATGAAACATCTTTGCCTTCAAAAAAAGAAAAAAAGAGAAACTTTTTGTAAACAATTGAAAACTGTCCTTTTAGATCCTCGTCAAAAGATGATGAAGAAGACGAAGTAGAAGAAATGGAGATTAGTGACATTTTGGTGTTTTTTCATATAAAAATGAGAAGAATAGATTGTATAATGGTTAAATAAGAAATTAGTTTGTGTGTTATATATCAAAAGGCGGGCCCCGACATGACACGTAACCGATAAAGCATCCTATGTAGTAGCCGTTGCTTAACAACAAATTAAAAGATGCAACATTGTAAAGGATTTGATTTCAACGGAAAATGACGTTGTTGCTGTTGGTGCCGGGTGCTTTTTGACTGGGCATCGACAACATGCGCCATGGCTTCCTGCTAATCTACGCCGTGTGGACATTTTCCTCTTCATTAGAGGGGACCAACTGGTTGACTTAATCAAATCCTAGTCTTTTGACAAAGTGTTATAGTTTTATATCTTTTCTTGGTTAATTCGTTTAATAACAACAATAACCAAACGAAGTTCAAACCGGTTATCAGAGAGCTAATATGGATACAGTCATAGTTGCTATGCTTCAAATTTTGTGTTAATAAAATATACCTACATTTATAGAAATAGATAAACAAGAAAAACAAGAAAAACACTTCAAAATATTCAGAGGAGGTATATTGACATGATGTTATGACAATTTAAGAGTGTTACGATTTGAACTCCTTCTCACATACAAAACATTCAATATCATTTATTATAGTTTTAATACATGTCATATACTCACATACATTCTATATTAGATATGTCAAATAAAACTAATAAGAGGATCAAATAGTCTCATCCTAAAGTGATTGTGTTCACCTACCATATAATACTGTAACATTTGATGTTATGATAGAGTAATATGAGAAAACCGTTTCTTTCTTTTACATTCTTCGCAACATCAAATCATGACAAGATGTATTTTTAGCTTTCTTGTAGACAAGTACTTGCTTATGTGTAAACAACAATACTGTTCATGAATAGAATCTTCTCATATACAAATAAAACAAGAACATTAGCAATTCATATTCTTTAATCTAATAATATGAAAATAAATAAAAATAAAAAATAAAAGGTGAAAACCAAGACAAATGGAATAAAGTGGGGCTTTCAATTATCCATTTCATTGGTGTATTTGTATTGTACCCTTTTGACACACAAATCATATCATTGAAATTCTTTTACTTTGTAATCAATCGCCTTGGAGGTTGCATTTTGGATTATATGGTCACAAAAGTGAAAAAGGATTCACTCATTGGCTACACTTGAAAAACCATTGGGTACTTTTCTGTTTTCAAATATGTACCATATCATATTTACCCAATTGTACAAGTATACAAAGCACTTGTACAACTCCCAAGGAATTTGGCACCACACTTAAAAAAATTTTTGGGGGTTCAAAAACACTTTTAAGCAAGTAATATTCCTTCCCACTACAAAAGAAACTATATTTAAATACCCTTGATTTACATATCATTATTCTTCTTCTATAACCATTTTATTTGTTCTCTTAGGAATCAAAATTAAAATGAACTGATCTTTTTTAAACTCTTTTAGTGCTTGCCAAAGAAAGCTTTTTATGTAGGGAATATATAATCTTACACTGTCAATCATTTCCAAGGAAATACATGCCCTTACTACAAGATTCATATTATGCAATGTGACCGTTACTACAGACCTTTTCGTTTATGCCTTCATTTGGTTCAAACACAAGTTTTTTTTTCCCTCGTATTGCATTAAGAACAAAACCAAGTACAATGAACAAAAACAATGGTCTATCCGTCATCTGTAGCGGGTAAGTGATCTGTACACAGCACGGTGGTCCTCTCTTTCTCGTTTCGTTTCCCGTAAAACCCTAAAACCCTAAACCCAATCGCCGCCGCCGCCCTCTCTCCTCCGGCCGGCGGCCCGGAGAACCCCTTCTTCCTCTCTCGTTTCGTTTTCCCTTTTCTTGTTCGAAATCACGGTCGAGATTGTTTATGTTCAGTTTGAAGGTTGGTCGAGAAAGCTCTCCTTTCAAGTTTCAGAGTTTCGAAGGTATTTAAGATCGAGTTGTTGTTGCCCGTTCAAGTCTCGCGTTCGAAGTTTTCAGATCGAGTTTAGTTCGAGTTTTAAGATGTTGCCATTTCCCGTTCGAGTTTAACAGATCGGGTTTTTCAGATCGGAGGTTTAAGTCTCGCGATCAGGTGCCATTGCCGTTATTGGCTCGTGGTTAGTGGTTCGTGGTTCGTGTGCCGTTGCCCCCTCCAGTTCGAGATTTTAGATCGGAAGGTTGCTCTCTCAAGTTCAGTGTGGTTCGTGGTTCGTGTGATGTTATTGGCTCGTGGCTCGTTGTTTCTTTCAAGTTGGTGTGGTTCGTGGGTTCGTTGGTTCACGTGGTTCGTGGTTCGTGTGCTGTTATTGGTTCGTGTGGTTCGTTGTCCTTTCAAGTCCAGTTCGAGATTACAGTCGTTTGCTTTGGTCGAGTGTTCAGATCAAGTTCAGATCTTGTGGTTGGTTCAGATTGTGGTTGGTTCGAGGCTAGTTCGTGTTTCAGAACTCGTTGTCGTGATTAGTTCGTGTGGTTCGTAGTTAGTTCGTGGTTTTGTGGTTCGTGGGTTCATGGTTAGTTCGTGTTTAGATCTTGTTACTGTTTTAGATCCTGGTTAGTTTGTGTGGTTCGTGGTTAGTTCGATGCTAGATGGTAGTAGTTTTAGCGGGTTAGATCACAAGTAGAATGGTTCTTTATTTGGTATCATGTTTGTTTTTAGTTGCTGCTATGTAATGCTTTTGTATCTTGCAAAAGCAATGAAACTCTGTAATTGTTTGTTTTGGTATGGTATGACATTTGTCTTTCAAAAAAAAAAAATTGGATAATTTACACCAAATCAGGTTCACTACTAAGTTTCCCAGAACAAATTCTTATTACCCTGCAAATAAAAAAAAATCTTCATGATAACCACATGAATACCCTAAAACCTTGTAAGTTCACTACTTGTTACAATTATTTAAGTTATCCAAAGCATATGGTTTTTATGTGATTTTTTGCCAAGTAAATTTGAAAACCAAAATCTAAGGTAACACCACACAAACACTGATCCCTTTGTTGAGAACTGGGAAAGCAAATCAACTAAAGATGCTTTTATAAAAGCCACATTGAAGCTTGTATTATTTTGCTATGGGAATTTTTTTTTTTTTTTTTGGCTATGGTGAGAGGGGGGTAATAAATTAACTAAAAGAAAAATGCTTTCCTAGGGATCAGATGTTCCCATATAATGGCCTTACAGAATCTAGGTAATGTTCTGCTAGCAAGAAGTGAAACAAAAAAAATAAAAGAAAAACAAGAGAATAGGAAATGCATCAACAGCCAGTACAGTACAACTGTACAAGTAATATGTTCTGTAGAGTGTCTTGTGAACCTGATTCGAATTCAAGAGCAATCTTTTTAAGGGAATAAAAGCCTCCTTTCAAGGATGTTGTTACCTTATGCTTGCTAGGTTGTACGTACCCTTTAAGCTCGGGAATAATTCGATCACCACAAAATAAAGGATTTAATCGACATATTCTAGATACATAATACAGTCTACAGCCGGGTCAAGGAATAAGGTTCTAAGGTTTTGTAATACGGGAACATGATTGTAAGCAGAATTTTACCCCAAAAAAGGTGATCATCATACAACATATAAAGAAACTTGTGTGCAAGAGTAATCACTAAATACCATTAGTAGATTAATTAACTATTGCTTTCTTCCCCTTCCTTTCCTGGCAGACTGTGCGTCGGTTTGTTCTTTCCCAGTGACTTCGGTTATATCCGCTGCAGAAGAAAGATTTATAAGTTCCTATTATAATGTTAAAGCAAATCTGCTTTCAAAGTTTTCTATGTAAGTGAGAAAAAATCAAAAAAATGATAAAGAATGAATCCCTTTCTTTCTAGTTTGTCCACTAAGTCCAAATAAGTCTCTTTTTTCGGTATTTGTTCCTGTCTTTGAACACAAGGGTGTCTTGAGCATTAAATATCAATCAACTACATTATTACAGGTGTGAAAACGCTTACGTTGGGCGGTTAGAGTAATGGGTTAAGTTTTAGTGCGGGTTGGGCGAGCCTAATGCACAAACATTTACATAAAATGTTGATGTGCTTTTTCATTAGTCCCACATTAGCCAAATAGCCAACGTAGAAATAACACGTGTGTCATTAAGGAATTACTCTTTGTTCCACTTAAAGGTCATTCGCTCATTTGGTAACCAGATGACCTCTTGAGACTCTTAACATGCTTGTAATCCGATGACATGACACTTATTTTTGGTAATTTATTGTTCCATTGTGGTTATTAAAAGATGACTTTTTGTTCCAGATAGATCATTTAGTAGCCGACACGTCACCAAGTTACCAAGTGGAACAAAAAGCCATTTTTTAATTACGTGTGCTTATCTTTGAGTACATCAGCGATTGTAAAACACATGAAAAGGTACATTGGGAATTTTATGTTATTTACCCCCATCAATAATTACTGTATTATAGATGATTATACAAGAAATATATAATTACAATAACAATCTTAACTTTTTTTTTCTTAATAAATTGATTAATAAGTTTTTATGCATTTGAATTTTGAATGCACCTGAATGACTTTCGACTAATTTGACCCTTAGAGATAAGACATAAGCCAAATTGACTGATTCATAGGTGAATGGGTCAAAATACGTCCTCACAATCTACCACAAAGGGACATCAAGCTCAAGACCTCGGGCTTAGTGTGCATAATTGAGCCCCTCAGGAAGGAGTATCATTCTTATGACACTAGAGTCTGCCAGTAGTGTCAAGGTGAGATCAAGATACCCCATCTAAATTATTTACTCTTAAAGGAGTTCGTTCAAACACACTTTAAGTTAAAGCATAAGCTTTCCAAGTAGTAAAGATGAATACATTTTACTGCACATGCATGATAGCTTTTGCAAAAGCAAAAGCAGTTAGGTACCCTGGTTACAAAGATGTATGTAAGAAAAGCACATGCATGTCTTGCTGCTGACCCGTAAACAAATAATAGTAAAGAAATAATTTTTCATTGACATTACTACAGGCCAATTAATATAGATTCGGGTTCCATGCTTTGATGATCTTTGTGATCTGAATGTGGGAAGACAACAAGCTTATTTGAATATTGCATATCAGGTTGCTGATTTGTAGATTATATTCTTGTTTTTCTTGAGGTTGGGTACAATTGGTATCTATGCTCCAACTTGAGAAGTTCTACCATAAGAACTATAAGCGTCAATTTGGACCGAATGGGTTAAAAGTAAAAGAGGGCAAAAGTCGTCACAAGCGTACTCCTGATGCATAAAACCTCCTAAATCATTTTATTCAAACGTTTTAACTATTATTGCAATAGTATGAATTTTGTAATCATGTTTGACACACGTATTATATACATATATAGAACTTAATAAAAATTTGTTTCACCAACCTGACTCGTACAAAAATTAGATGTTTTGACCCATTACGTAACCCTCATATTTTACAACCTATAATAAGAACTATACTGGGTTTATTAGTACCTAGTTGGTGTTATTTAGTTCAGTGTGTTAATGTAAGCTAATCAGGCCACTCTTATAAGTTCATACGTCATATCATCATCATCCTGGGCAACATGTAATACCAGGGCCTTTAAAAAAAAAAAAAAATTAACACAAGGAAACCTGAACTTAATCACATTGTGCTTATTATGTTCTTTTATTGTGAAGTATTTAATAGTGAATTTCACCCATCAGCAAAACAAACATCATAACTAAGAATGCAATGGAGAAAAGGCAACAAAAGAAGAGAGGAACAGTCGTACTTTCAGGACCCCGTGCCATCAAAGTAAAGAATATATTGTTGAGCTTCTCCATCTTTTTAGCATCTTGTGCCTGGTCTGTCTTATACTTGAGACACTACAACAAATTCATCCAGAAAATACAACACAATCTTTTACAACTTGAATGTTAGGCAAGTCAAACAAACGATTGATGGGAAAATGATATAATGATATGGAATTGTTAAGTTTGTTTTTCCTAAATCACGCATGGATAGTTAGATGCTGATAAAATTATTACTTGAACTTCACATAGTAATAGAAATATGAAAAAGTTAATTGGCAAGAGGAAAATTTATCACAGATTTAAAATCTTGACAAATTTGTTAAGTTCACTTACCTGCATTTTGATTAAAAAATAAAGTTCTTATAAGATTGCCACTATGAGTTCCCATGACAATAGAAACTAATTAGCTCGGAAAATGGTAAATTTATCACCATGTATAGGCAAGGAACATGACACACCCTTTTAATAGGTTGGTAAGTTCAACTTCAGAATGAATCTACTCAAGTGAGCGTTATTGCACAATATCTTTACAGTTTTGTAGAGATAAATTCTCTCCAAGAACCTCCTCAGTCCTCTCTAACAAATTAGAGCAAGTAACATATTAATAATTTATTATACATCAGAGCAATGTTGTAATCGTAGCATCTGGCATCATCATTAAATCATATAATTGGCAAATAATGCACTGCTTGAAAACAAAATGATGCTATGCAAATGAACAAATGAGCACTATTTAATTAGCACACAATCCCACTGTTAATCAGCATAAATACAGTCCAGCTTCCCTTTATTACTATAACAAATCCCATGACAAAAGATCAGAATTTCCCTAAGAACAATGGAGCACGTTGCTAGGAACAAATGAGCACTATCTAATTAGCACACAATCCCACTGTTAATTAGCATAAATACAGCCTAGGTTCTGTTTATTACTATAACAAATCCCATGACAAAAGATCAGAATTGTTTCGAAGAACAATGAAGCCAATGCTAGGAAATTTTTTTGAACACATCTTGAGGTTGCCAACTGTTATTCATCATAGAATTTTTAAAAGCTCTACGGCTATTCCCAAGTTCCTATGGTGCTTATGAAATACGAGTTTTAGGTTGCCAACTATTCTAGGAAAAATTATAGACCTTTCTTTAGATTTATACACATCTCTTAAGAAGCACCAACACTTGATTTAGAGTGCAATATTGCTCCTAGCCAGATTAATATTGATCACACATCCATCTATCAAAATAAAAAGTACCTTACATAAGCTTAATTTAGATTAAAAAAATATAACTTATTTATGTTGTCTCTACTGTCGGTTCTGCATGTCCTGCTACATGTCTCCTTTCCTTTGTATTGTTTTTTGTTTACTGTCTCAAATTCAATCAATCTTTCTAAGCTTGTTTGTGTTTGTAGGACAAGACACTAGCAGGGTATTGATTAACAATTACTTTGATAAATCAATTATTGTATCAGCTCAATGATTATTCATTATGTTACTGACTTACTGTGTCCATTTTATCTCCTGCTCTCAGTCCATCTTTGAATATTCCTTCGCTACCCCTCCCCCCCCCCCCACGGTCTCTCTCTCTCTCTCTCTCTATATATATATATATATATATATATATATATATATATTGATATATATATATATATATGGATATATATATATATATATATATATATATATATATATATATATATATTGAATGTAAATACTTCCGCAAATCTTGAACCCATACACACCTGTATTCCAGATTTCCAGTTAACCTATATATAGAAGCTGCTTTCTCACTTCACATCATGGGCAAAGTAAGATTGGTTGAAAGCAATGTGCTCAGTGTGATGTCACTCCAGATGCTTGATAGGAAGCACAGGTTTCCTAAAAGAAAAATCATCATGCATCTAACATAGTGACATATGTGATTTTGTCATCATATTCTTGTATATGCGACACAGCCTCCCTACTGAACTTAAAACTGAATTTGTTCACAGAAAAAAAGTGAACTACTCTAAATAGGCCCAATAAGACAAGAACATGTGCTGGAGCTCTTAAATGAAATCTTTCAGCTGGAACGTTGATGATTAATTATTTATACAACTCTCATCTTCATGCAAAAGTAATTGTGACTCTCCTTACAACATTGATACAGCATTACATATGGGATCAAATCTAGCACATCGTAAGGTGTGTAGATATCACCTAAAGATACAGTTCTCAGATACAGATTTTTCTATAGCTTTCACTAGACCAGTCAAACTTAAAAGGAGCGTCTGGCAGGGAAATTACACCAGATGATATGGGGCATGGTCGCCTTATTGTTTTCGGTGGCCCTGTGCGACAATCATAATATAGGCCTCTTAAAGATAAGAAGTTTAAACATATGTAAAGAGTTTAACAACATTACCAAAACTGCTACAAGTATCCGAAAACCAACGATAACTTTTTAATAATGGGAAAAACAAAGATTATCTATAGGCCCTAGGTAATCATGGTTTTTTTAATTGAAGTTATGGTCATTGGAATGGTCCCAGAAAAATTGAGGCCCTGAAATAGTGGTGACCCTGTGCAGTCACCAATACCGAACTGCTTAGATCCTCCTATGATTTGGGGTCTGGGTCTCCATGCTAAAAATTGGGCTCATAACAGCCAAGGATGAAACGACATGCCTGACTTGCCATCCTAGTTATGCATACAGTCTAAACTAAAGGCAATGCTCAAGTTAAACTGAAGTGACTAAACTGGCATTTAACACAACTCTTTGTGGCAGTATTTAACAATCCTGGGTTCTTAATAACACTGGTTCCTTGATTCTTACAATTTCAAAACAAATTTATATAATTCCTTGCTATGCATGTTAATCCAATACACTTTAGATGTTCTTTAATTATGACAGAGCCTATTCTCACAGAATCAAGCAGCATGTACAATGAATAGTCCTTAAATCATAACTTATGGGGGGCAGAAGAGCAACAATGCTACGGTATAAAACAATGAACAGCAGAACAATCTAAATCGAGATGGTCAATTTGAACACAGGGATATGTATATCGAAAAATTGTAGAAAATACCTCTTTATCATCAGTGACCTTTAGAACCAATTTACCTTCAGAATGTCTGTATTTCATCGAATAACGAGTCTGTCCCCAAATCAAAAGGTTAAAAGACGACCGTGATCGGGAAGCTTAATAGTTAAAAGAAAAAAAACGAATAAATAAGTTGACTATTGTACCTTCTGGGGAGTAGCACGAAACAACTGAACTGATCTTTCGACAAAATCGTCCCACGATGTTATGTAAACCATTGTCGCCTATTATGCGAGCGTGAGGCGTAAATTAAGAACCCTAGTGATCGCCATCGTGACTCGTGAGTGTAATTATCGTCGATCTCCGGTGTGGCGTAGTGTTCTTCACAACTGTTTCGAGAATTTAAGATGATGGGTTTAATTTACGCACAACATTTTTTTGCATTACGCACGACATATTTAAGTTGTCTAAAAGTTGAGCTTTTATCGAGTAACTCGAGCTCGAACTCGAGCTCGGCTCATTCGAGTCGAATTTTATCGAGCTCGAGTTCGAGTTCGAGTTAGAGCCCAAAAAACGAGCTCGAATTATTTAACGAGTCAAACTCGAGCTTCTAAGAGCTCGGCTCGAGTCCTTATCGAGCTTTTCGAGCCTTGTATAGTATGTGTATATTTATATATGCAATATGTATATATGATGGACTAATATTAGAACATATTAAAAGTGAGTACTTATTGAAACAAATCTACATAATATACGTACTATTTATAATAAGTAATTAGTAAAAAATCATTAATTTCAAAAAAAAATTCTATATTTGAAATAATCTAGTTTTTGAATTCAAAATTTTTATATTTTTTCGAGCTTTTCGAGCCGAGCTCGAGCTAATTATGTACCATGTCGAGTCGAGCTCGAGCTTTAAGTATGAAAGCTCGTCGAGCTATCGAGCCGAGCTCTAGCTTAACATAAAATTTCGAGTCGAGTTCGAGCCCTGTCGAGCTCGAGCTTGATTCGACTCGTTTACACCCCTAGTCCAAACACCCGTTTTTTTATTCCCTGCATCTAACTACAAGTTTTCTGAACCACTTGGTAACTAGGTTTTATAAGTTATAACATTGAGTTAAAACCTTGAGGATGTCACTTAAGTTTAGTTTATTTCACTGTAATATGAAATAAATGTAATAAAATTAAAATAAGATTTCATTATATATTATGTTTGGTAATATTATTTGGAAAGTAATTCAATTCTTTGAAGTATATATATATTTTTTTAGGTAGAGAAATGACATTTCATAACTAACATGGATGAAATTAAAATCATTTCCAATCCTTCGCACTATGGTGAAACAACCAGGATCTTATGGTGAGTGGTTTGGGGTTCGCATATTGTCTGTATAGATGTCACTGCGAATCCGGTTAATTTGGTCAGGTTAATGACGTTTCAGTTGTTTTTCCAGTATATTATGGCTAAAATCTAAAACAAAACGCAATTTATATGAAGCTTTATTACTTAAATTGTTATTTTTAGAGTAAACTAGAACATTTTAAAAGTAAAAATCAAATATTAAACTATAATTTATCATTTTGTTATTAAAAAAACTCATTTTTCATTGAGTTTTTGAGACATGAAAAAATCACTGATAGCACCCCAAAAGTTGACTGGTAGCACCGGCTCAAAAAGTCGAATATTTTCACTACACTTGCAAAATTGACCGGTGACACGTGCCACCGCTGGAGCACATAGGGGTCCATCCCTGGATTCGGCTCACTAACATAACTTCGCTGTTAAAAAAAATTAGAGTTTTTTTGAAGTTTTCTATTATCACATCAGTATCTACATTATCTTCTACTTTCATTCTTTTTTAACCCATGAACCCCTACATCAACCCACATATATTATTTAATTAAAAAAATATATTGAATAGAAAGTGAAAAGGGAATAAAGAGAAAAAAAGAAATAAAAAGGAAAAAGGCTAGGGCTAGCCGCTGGTTGGACCCACGCCAACCAGCAAGGCTGCGATAGTGTGCAGTGATGGGGCCAACCAGTCCGGATTCCATGACCGATGCGAATGGTCTAAAAAAGTGTCATGTACGAATCGTCTTCGTTTATTTATTACCGTTGATCTCTTCCATAAAATCTGTTAAAACCAAATAACCCGAGCAATCAGAATAATTTTCAGGGAGTCGGGTATGTCAAGTTTTAAGTTTACAACTGGGGTAATCTGATAAGTGGGTGTCTGTTTTAGTTTATCAAAGGCTTATATTTGGCAATTGTTTTAATAAGCTTTTTTTTTTGTTTTTGTGTTTTTACGAACCGACTTATTTTTTTCTTGTAACTCATAATAAACACAAAAGTAAGAAAATAAGCCTGGAAAAAACTAACTTATGTAAGGCAGTGTTTGGTATGCAGGAATGAGAGAAGGAATGGAATAACTCATTCCTACGTAATTGAAAAAACATGTTTGTTTATCACAAAGGAATGAAATGACCCATTACACAAACAATGTGATTCCTTCAATTTCATTCCATAAGGGAGATGTGTTTTTCCTCATTCCATCATGGAATGGAATGAACTTTTTAATTAATCTAATTTTTTAAAGTTTCTTTAACTAACATTAATAAATATTTTCTAGATATTTATAAAATTTATTAAAAAAGATATTTTCTGTAACGTTCTTAACTAAGTTTTTTATTTTTTTATGATTAATCTTTTTATATAATAAGTTACTGATTTACATACTTTTATTAAACTATTAACTAGTTAAAAGTAAAATACATTTAGAAATATGTATATCAAATATGAAAATTTGATAAACAAAGTAGTGTTTTCAATAAAAATATATAAATAAAAATATGTTATCTTTTTGTAAAATGTCGTATGTAAAGATCATTTTAATAAAAAATTTGTTATTTTTAAAATGTCATATTAATGATAATCTCGTAGTTTGATATTTATCAATATTTTTAAGACGTGTAAAGTGTATTTTAAGTTTTTATATATGAAATTACTAAATTCAAGTTATGTCTATTTTTTAATACAGAGCATTTTGGTCATTGTTTATTTATTTTATTACATTCAAATTTTTATTACTCTTTACCAAACATACTACATTATGATTCATTCCGTTCCGATAAAGCAAACAAACATGCTGATGGATGGTAATGAACTATTCTATTCTGATGGTCCCGTATTATGATACGGATGAAGCAATGCAAGATGTTAATCTTGTAGTATGTTTTTGTGTGTATTCGGTTTTCTAGAGAGAGAGCCGAGAGAGTGTTGAGAACACAAGAACACAAGTAAGTAATATGCAAAGTTTAGTATTGAAATGTGGGGGAAATGTCTTTATATAGCATTTCCCCAACTTTGAGTAATTACATTTTACACCCCTCACTTTAATATTTCTAACAATCTCCCCCTAAGTGAGGTGTGTAAACATTCACAACAAATAAATACATTAATCTATTCGTATGCCGATTTGTTGCGAATGCCGAATGCCACTTGCCACTTGCGTATTTGCCTTCTGCTTGACAGAGTAGTTCTCATCCTTTCTATAGCACGATAGACTTCAGCATGTTCTACATCAGTATAGGCTGCCCGGTTTTCCCAAACTTTCTGATGTATCTTATGATGGAGAAATTTCAAGGTGCCATCTGAATACGCCATGAGTTCATCAAGTCTGATGAAGATCTTTTCGCCTTTTGTATTCTTTGAGACGACCCCTCGATCACCTTTGAAGTTTGGATGCCCATCATAGATAACTATCAATTCTTCAAGCTTTTCTAGATCTGGATGGCTCTGGTTAGGCTTTAAGAGATTTACTTTCAGATAGTTGTTTTCAACTCCGAGTTGCAGATCATGTTCCTCAAAGTATTCCATTAAATTTCTCATGTATTTCATCAGAGCAACCCTTCCGAACTCTTCTTTTGGCCACTTTCCTCTTTTCTGAGAGAGGGTGTCAAAGATGAAGCTGATGTCTTCAATACTTACAAACCTTAAGTCTGCTTCGTTGAGGAAGAATGACAGGTTGTTTGCTCTTCTGACATGAAAGATGACATACTTTATTCTGAAGGTTGTCTGAGTATAGATATTGATAAGTTCAACTATTGGATACTCTGATTTGATCTCTTCGGGTTTTGTCATGGACTGAGAGAGGATGTGTTCATATCTTCTTCTCTGTTTATCGTCCATGTTCCGCAACGCAGGGGAAATAACCTGTATTAGCTCATTGCTAAATATATCTGGAATTCTTTCTTCAAGATTAGCAGCATTGACAAAATAAGATTTCCATATAGGTTGTTGGGCAACACTTCTTGTGAACATGTTGCCTGCATCAAGTCCTGGATCCCCACGATACACTGGAGGAGCAGGTGGCACAATGAAGCTCCTTGGCAAGGGCCATTCAGATTCTTGTCTTGTTTTCTCAGCTGCCTCTCTCTGTTTGTTTCTTTCAAGTACATCGGCAGCTGATTCTTGAAACCGACCAGGAGGAGGAGGGAAAGTTTCATGAACTTCAACATTAATCCCACTGAGAACCCTGGACACGTCGAAGATAGGTTTCTTTTGTTTGGGCTTTCTCCTAGCTTCCCTTCTAGAAATTGCTTCCCTTTCTGTAGTGGTCATCTCATCATGAGTCTTCTCTCTTTCATGTCTGGGAATGCCTGGGTTGTTGTCTGGATCTGCTTCAACTACCCTCATGAATTTGGTGTTTCCTTTGTTGATGCATTCAGTCATCTTGTCACCGAAGAGTTCGTTGTGCTCGAGGAAGTCCATGAACCTTCCTTTCCAGACATTGTATTCCCCCCGAAGCAAAACAGGAGGTTTTGTATCGGTGCCAATGGACATCATTTCATTTGTACTTGACATGATTAGTGATGTTTGTGAGAAATGATCGTTCACTTGTAAGATGGTTTGATTGTTCGAAAAGTTGACCTGATTTTAAAGTGATTTGAATGATTGATTAACGAACTAAGTCTGTTGAATTTCAATTTTGAATTAGATCTTAAAAGATTAAATTCAACTTTGAACTAAAAATACTTGAGATAATGTAATTCACCTTTGAATTAAATCTGATTTAAATTAAATTCAATTATGAATTAGATTGTTTGATTAAGTCCAAATGTCTTAGAGTTCCTTAATTCAAGTCCAAAGAATCAATCACTTGTCCAAGTATAAGGAATAACTGATTGGAATTTGTCTTATCGAGTGCGAATACAGGTCAATCGAATGCGATTAGGTGTCCTTGAAAACAAGCAGAATAAGAACTTAGTATTGATGGTTAATCGAATGCGAATCAATCCTGTTTCATCAAAACACTTAGAAAATAAACTGTTAGTCCTGACAATCAAATGCGATTGCCAATAGAGTGAGTGAATAGCATGGAAATAAGAGTTAATCGCATGCGAATCAATAAGGAACTTAGAAAACCTTTCAATCGCGTGCGATTAAAGTGTTGATACTTAGAAAAATTTAATCACATGCGATTCCTAGGGAATGAGCCGGCTGATAGGGTATCAACACAGATCCGGCTGATAGAATACCAAGTGTGAATCGAGTGCGAATGCCTTTGAAGATCAGGCTGATAGAATATCAAAACAGTTCCTTGTGACTAAGTCGCACAACCCAATCGCGTGTGATAGGGGATCCGGCTGATAGAGTATATGTGTCTTTTTCAAATCAAATTGCCATACCCTGAATAGTGTCTAACCACTTGTACTTGATTGGTATGGCAAGTACTTGATTTTCCTTGTACAACACTTAATCTATTATGAATTTATAATTAAATAAATTACAAAATACGATTTCTTCTTCTTCAAGTTGTACTTTCAGACCAAGAACACCATAAATGCTTAAATACCCAGAAAATTTAATGTTGAAAAAGTGGATATTTAATGACCTTCTTGACTTAATGCTTATAAAAACACCCACGGTTTGTGTTTTTCTTCTAAGAATGTTTTGTAACCTTTGTAAGACTATCGAAACAACTCAAAGGAAAGTTAAGGAAGATGTAATTTATACCTTTAATGAGTTCTACCTTTAAAAGTCGTTTGAGCTTGAGTTTATCTTGAAGAAAACTGACGTTCTTGGACCTTTGCAAAACCGAGAGCTTTTTCTTCTTGGAAGCTTGAACACTTCGAGATTTTGTTGTCTTCTTTCGAACAATCACGAGCCAAAAACAAGTTTGGCTCTGATACCAATTGATGGTCCCGTATTATGATACGGATGAAGCAATGCAAGATGTTAATCTTGTAGTATGTTTTTGTGTGTATTCGGTTTTCTAGAGAGAGAGCCGAGAGAGTGTTGAGAACACAAGAACACAAGTAAGTAATATGCAAAGCTTAGTATTGAAATGTGGAGGAAATGCCTTTATATAGCATTTCCCCAACTTTGAGTAATTACATTTTACACCCCTCACTTTAATATTTCTAACATATTCCTTTGTCTATTCTATTTCTTTGTCATTCATTTCCGTCCAACCAAACATACCCTAAGATAAATCTTGAAACTAGGTCATTAATAAGCTAAAACAAACACCCTCCTAAGTAGTCATTATTCAGACCAAGTTATTCCCTATTCTTGGGGATAATCCTTATTTTAAACAATATATTGAAAGGATTATAGTTTTTTTTGGTTCATGTGAGATGATTTTAATTTAATCGATTCAGTTTTTTGGATTTATGTAACACTGTACTTTTTAATTAACAATAAACTGCGTGCGGAAGCTAATTACATATAAATAGATTTAAAATCAAAAGTTAAATACAACTTAGACTGGTTATCATTTACAAAATACCACTACAGTGTTAATTTACAAAAACAGGCTCTAAACAAAATCTTGGACATCAGAGTATTGGTCTGTCCATATTCGTAGTCATCAGCATCAAAACTCACCACGGAGTATCCGTAAAACAAACTAGTGGGGAATTAGCACAAAGCTAAGTGAGGGAACATATATCACACAAAGTACAAGGCTAACATCCCAACAAGTAATCAAGCTCAAACTCAAGAGGACCAGCGGTGTTGCAACTACCTACAACCAAATGCCGGCCAAAACATAGGTTTACCGATAACTCTGCTAACATGGATAATAGTAAAAACACCCTTGAGTGCAACATATGCACCTCAAAATCAGATACTGTAAATCCCCAAGCAACAAGCCCAGCCTACAAAACTGTCACGACTGACCTCCACAATAACATGTATACATATCCAAATGAGCACATAATCAATCAAGATGTCACATCCTGTACAATCAGAATATAAATCCACTCACCACAGTTAGCTAGGCTGTAGCACACTCCGTTGTCTAACTTACTGAGTCTTCTCAGTTCCTGAGATTAAGTAAACACAAGTCAGTATTTCATTTACAATACTGATTTACAATAAATATCATATGTAATCATACATCACATGCTATATTCTCATATATATAGCATGTATATCGAATTATAATTTGATTGTTAAGAATAACTCTTAAAATCCCAAAATCCGATTAAGTCCATTTCCGATTGAAGTCGAATTCCGAGTGAAAGGCCAATTCCGAATATATCCAATTCCGAGAAATGAGCAATTCCGATTAACATCAATTCCGATGAAATCATAGTTAAATTCCAAGCATAGGCACATTCCGAGCAAAGGCCAATTCCGAGTAAATGGCTCATTCCGATCAACCATGATTCCGATCAAAATAGAATTCCGAGCAATGGTATAATTCCGACTAAAAGTTCAATTCCGATTAGGATAGAATTCCGAGCATAAATCAATTCCGAGTAAGGGCAATTATACAATTCCGATAAAAGTGTTAAGGCCACAGTTCATCTTGATCGGAATTTAATACAATTCCTATCAAATTATCCGGATTCATATCGAATTCCGATCCAATTGGTCGGAATTCAGCAATTCCGCCTAATTCATGTCAATTCCGACTAATTCATAAGTTCTTGCCAAATTTCGATTACTAACTCAATTTCCTTACTGATTTTAAGCATGCAAGTAATACTAATTTCCAGTAATCATTCTAAACACATATAGAACATATATTGATCATAAAATCTAACATGCATTCAATTTAATCATCATAAGCATCATGCGGAATTCATATAAAATCATAAATCCGAACGAAATTAACATTCAACCAATAATTATGCTAACCTTTGATTCAGATTCTGAAATGCTCAACTTAATTAATTCAACAATTGAAAGATGGAGATGAATCCTTGCTTGTTCGTATCACCAAAACCGGCCACCTCACCATTCCAACAACAATCAATTATAATTAATCAATTTTATATACAAATTTAATTAATTAGTTAATTTAATCACATAAAATCAATTAATTCACATAACCAAATATAAATCCCAAGATTAATTTCATTATTTACCTTATTAGTGCTAAGCCGGTTGAGAGGGTGTTACAATTTAACCAAAAAATCTTGCATAATATGTGAAACTATATATTAGTCAATATGAAACTATTTGAGGAAAGTATGCTTGACAGTACTATGTGAACGTGTATATTGTGTGTTCTTGAAGATATATGTTTATAATATGGGGTTAAATATACAGAGGATCCATATACAAAACACTTGAACATGAAAGCATTTTATGACATAATAATGACATGACACATATGAAAAGTTACAATGTTAGAAAAAGAAGCCCATGCTTAGGCAGAGACAAAACAATAATGATACATAGTGTGAGCACATATGATAGAAATCAAACGAGGTGGAAATATCTAGGTGGTACAATGCAACTAATTATCCACAAACAAATTAAACAAACAGTTGATCGTTCATGTTTAACCTAGTGGTTGACATTGTGTTTTGCAAGATATTTTAAAGGCGTTTTCATAAGAAACGAGTAAAACTTCCGCGTAATAGATGACACAATGTTTTGCAAGATATTTTAAATTGTAAAATATTTTTCGTATTGTCATATAATTAAGTCAAGTTTTTGTCGCAATTATCTTGGTCTTTCACATACTTATAATAATTTTATAGTATTTAATTAGATTTTCTATATAACTCTAAGTTTTTTCTTTTGAAAGTTTACTTTATTTTTGTTTGAAAGATAATATTAGATAAACTAGCAAGATAGAGAATACAACGAACAAAATTTGAAAAAGTAAATATAACTATATGCAACGTTAAATCTTAAATTAGTTAACATAACCGGTCACAGCCTCTTGAACCACAACCTTGAGCCAAAACTATGCGGAGCACAAACTTTACGCCCAACCCCAATCACCGAACCATGAACCTCGAACAAGGCCATGGAACCACACTTGAACAAGTGAACAACACAAACCAAGAACCATAGAAACATGTACACTTGAACCATGAACCACAACCACTAAACCACACTCGACCATGAAAGCTTACTTTATGGCACGCTTCTATCAACATTTACACCATGACTTAAACAAGTGCCTGTGATGTGTTTTGAACGTTGAAATGTGTAAAAAATGTGATTTGTTTAATTGGGGAAATAGTCAAGAAGAGGTGTGATAAACGACTGCGTTTCTAATTGTCTAAACTTAGAAGAAAACCAGAAGACGTAAGTTAATGCATGCATAGGTTTTCTTGTTATCTAGCTTTAATTTAAAAGTCAAAAGACGTCGCAAAATGTCAAAGCGATGGCCGGCCATCCTTCACGACTTTTGAGTTTTGTCCCACACTCCCACCACCCACCAATTAATCCCAACTCCTGAAATGGCCTCAACCGGCGTACCCCCAGCTCCGGAGAGCTTCTCCGGCGAAGATGGTTACGACGGAAAGGAGGTCTCAGCCGATTCAGTTGGGAGTACTAACAGCACGACGGCAGCTACTAGCGGTAAAGGGTCATGGAAGCACGCTGCGTTCCATGTTGCTACCACCATCGCCACTCCTGCTGCCTATGCTCCCCTTCCATTCGCCGTCTCTTCTCTTGGATGGCCTCTAGGTATCTCCGTATATACATTAATTATGCTTCATTTGTACACAATTTTAGTTGGCAGGACTTTTTTTTGGTAATAGTCAAGTTGGATTTTGTTTATGCTCGCAAGGTGTTTGATGTTTTGTTTGTGAATGATATGATATGATGAACCACAAAGGGGTGATGAGTTTGGTGGTTGCAACTGTAACCACTTGGTACTCCAGTCTTCTGATTGCATCTCTATGGAAATGGGATGGGAAGAAGCACACTACTTATAGACATCTTGCTCGCAGCATTTATGGTCAGTACTTTTGCTCAATATCTTTGATCTCCATGTAAGAAAGAGTACTTTAACCATCATCATATATAGACAAAAAAAAAAAAAAAAAAAGATATAGTTAATTAAATTCTTGGTTGATGTTGTTTGCTCGGAAATAAGTGTTTGGTCTGTTGGTCACTGAACTTACGGATTTGGTCCAATCTATCATTGTGGTTGGGTAATACATTTGTTTTGTGTTACTTCCCATGATCCCATCCTAGAATACTCGACTTTAAAGACTAGATAAAGTTTAAATTCATTCTGTTTGGAAATCATACAATTGCAATAAACAGCATGACTCTTTTCACAATCTTACAAAATTTAAAAATGAAACTATCATAGTGTTTAAGAGATTTTGCTGTTGTGTATAGCCGGCACTTTTATGCATATGTTTTTCCTTGAAATGTGTCTTATAGCTTACATTTATTTTCTTGACTGTTTTCAAGACGTTGGATAAACATCTAACTCTAGTTGAAAGTCATACATTATAAGTTCTTGCCGTATTTCTTACAGAATTCTGTTAATGATCGACTGTTACTCTCAGCATATGCAAACAAGCACTTATCTCATGGCATAAAAAGGCCAATGCTTTAGCAGAATCCATTACTTTATCACATGGGCAAGACCAGTTGTTCAATTTTTTTGCTCTGAGAGGGTTTTTTTTTTTACTCCAAATCTATCATCTTATCGTTTAGTTACATCAATCTTGGTTGAAACTGTTTCTTACATGATCATCTTTTTGGTATTCAAGGAAGTTGGGGTTACTGGTCTATTGCATTTTTCCAGCAGGTGGCTTCTTTGGGCAACAATATCGCCATTCAAATTGCTGCTGGAAGCAGCCTTAAGGTCAATCAATTCATCAATCTTTTTATGGCGATACAAATATGCATATCCACCAGTAGCTTTTTTAATATTTATGCAACATTGCAACGTATCATCATATGCAGGCAGTGTACAAATACTACCACAAGGATGGTACTTTAACACTTCAACATTTTGTTATCTTCTTTGGGATCTTTGAACTTGTTCTTTCCCAGCTTCCGAATATCCATTCGCTAAGATGGTTAAATGCTGTTTGCACTTTCAGTACAATTGGATTCGCTGGCACAACAATTGGTGTAACAATCTACAATGGTATGTGAAATCGAATGAGTTTTGGAAATATTTTGTTGATGGTTTTATTGAAAATTTTAGCCCTTGAGGAAACGCGTGAAAGGGTTTTAGGGTCTCCAATGACTTGATCAGCATCTAAAGCTCCTTGTTGGAAAATAACTGTCAAAGAAAACTATAGTTACTATTATTAGTATTAATTTGTATTTAGTATGTAAAAATAGAATAATGTGTTACATTGTGGGACACCACCGGCGACGCCGCCGTCACGGCCAACCGCCGTCGTCAAGTGACGGTGTTAGCCACCGGTAAAACCGCCGGAAAAGGCGGAGTTAACCGCCATTAAGAATCTATATATATGTAACAAATATGTACGTTTTCAGAAGGTTTTATGGCGCCTGTGTGGTGCCGAGTTTCATGTATTTGAAAGTTTGCAGTTTCAATGAAAGTTTAGTGTTTTCAGTTTATAAATTGAGTGTTTGCAAGTTTGAGTTTTAGAGAGATTTGTGTTTGAAGATTTCGATCCTATCACTCCTGACTCCTAGATTGCTTATAGAAAATTGGATCATTAAATTAAATACAACATTTTTTGTTAGCATTTTATATAGTTTATCTATGACTTCTGTTAAGAAAAAGACAAAAAATTGTTAATGGGTCAACCCAACCCTCCTAACTATTTGCATGACCCAAATCCGTTACCCAACTAGCTCGACTGCTTTTATCCAACTATGCTACTACATGAAAGAGGCTCTTTTGCAATGACTAAAGTTCAGATACGCATTAAAGCATCATAAAAGTGATGTATTTTAGCTATTGTGAGGCTTATTGACAGATATAAAGATACCTAAATATATCTTTTCTCCATGCGTCAAACAGAATTTTAGGGGTGGGCTCCATCTATTTTTCTGCACAGGAGGCAAGTTTTATTCATTTGACTTGACATTATTTTTTGTCACAGGGAAGAAGATCGATAGAGGAGCCGTAAGTTATAGTCTCCAGGGAAGCTCTTCCACAAAGATGTTCAAAGCCTTCAATGGTCTAGGCATTATTGCATTTTCATTTGGTGATGCCATGCTTCCTGAAATCCAGGTAAATGAGCTTAAAATCCTTGGCTGCATCCTTGATCACAAATGTAAAAAGACCATATATTTTTTTTCTTTGGAAAGTTTGAGTTGCCTATATGGGCGGCTGGTTAACAGGTTAAAATGGGTTCGAGTCGGAACCAATAATTCTTTAGTATAGTCATGATTGACCATTTCGTTTTTTTTACAATAATAAATGCATTTAGTACTAATGCAAAGACTAAAAATTAAATAATAATCTAGAATTTGAATAAAATGATTTTAAGAGGTTGTAGACATTGTACACTACAATTTGAATGACTTGTGACCTATTTGACATGCTTCTCTCGTTTATCTAATTATTGTGATTTGATCCATCCAATATGTTTGAGGTAAAACATAACCTTAATTCAATACACGTGTAAAAAAATGGTTTCAAACCGTCAGATCTCAATTATGTAGTTAACAATTGAACATTGTCTTACAACTTAAACGGGCACAACTGTAATATGCAGAGTACTGTTCGAGAACCCGCAAAGAAAACTATGTACAAAGGGATAGCAGCTGCATACACCATCATTCTCTTGAGTTACTGGCAATTGGCATTCCTGGGCTACTGGGCATTTGGTGCGGGTGTCCAGCCTTTCATCGTTGCTTCTCTTAAAACACCCGGATGGCCGATTGTTATGGCAAATATTTTTGCTGTGATCCAAATTTCTGGTTGTTTTCAGGTATTTTGCTTGATTTTTCTGAACCTCTGTACTAGATTTTCGCCGAAAACAGAACATTGTTTTTACAAATATGCCAAAAAAGAAAAGCTCTTTACTCATTAAATTAATGAGTTTGGACAATATTTTCAAATACGATTATTGATTCTTTTGGTATGCACGTTTCAATAATCTGTCCTACACTTCACATTCTTGCATCTTACAGAATTCTTGTGGCATTTAAGCAAAAACAATCATTAGTTTGCTAGTTGAAGTACGAGATAATTCATTCATTAAAGTGGTAAAATGGACAGGTTGGGTAATGGATTAAAGGCATATGTCTTTAGACCCATTTCCATTTGATCTAAGTTCTTGAATTAAAAACATTTGACACGTTTGGGACAGTATAATCCAAAATCAAAAGTAAAAACGTTCTCTGTTTAATCATGTTTTGACTAGTAATAATGAAAGCAACAGAACAAATCGATTTGGAGTCTGTTGTTGAGGATAAAGCTGTTACTAGTCAAAATATGGTTCAAACAGTTGTTGATCATGCTAATCCTTCTCTGTTTAATCCTTAAATTCATTTGTTAAAGCTTATGATTTTATGGGGTTGGTTAGATATACTGCAGGCCAACATACGCCTATTTTGAGGAAAACCTGTCCTCAAGCAAACGAAATAATCGATTCCCACTCGAAAACCATCTTCAACGCCTTGTATTCACCTCTCTTTACATGGGTCTGATAACTCTTGTGGCTGCAGCCATGCCATTTTTTGGGGATTTCGTGTCCATATGTGGAGCCATTGGGTTCACCCCACTTGACTTTGTGTTTCCCGTGTTAGCACATCTGAAAGCTGGGAAAATGCCAAGGAATTCGAGCCCACTTGTGATCCTGAACATTGTTATAGCCACCTGGTTCTCAGCTGTTGCAGTTATGGGTTGCATTGGTGCGGTTAAGTTCATCATAGAAGACATCAATACTTACAAGTTCTTCCATGACATGTAAGCGTATGCATATAAATTAGTGATTTTAGGCTTCAAATATTTTATATTCACATATATTATGATTCTTAACTTATTTTACTTTAGAAATCACTGTTATCGGGTCCTCTTTGTAAGACCTGATTTCATTTGTCATGAAAAGAAATGAAGGCTTGATTTACAAAATAAATAGCAAAAATGCGTTAGATGAATGTAAATAAATATATACATGTTGTGCATCTTTTATGTTAATTGTCCAGAACTAATGGATGATGAGAACCATGTACGGGTTTCATTGACCAACAAGCATGGGGCCAATGGCATGTTAGGATCAAGACACCTAAAATCAGCGTTATAATAATGTGGAAAATAGAAAATAAACGAACACGAGATTTAACGTGGTTCGGTCAAAACACGACCTACATTCACGGGCAGGAACAAAGACTTCTTTATTATGACTCTAGAAATATTTCGATGTACATATGACTTGACCCTAGCCTTGATATTTATAGACAAAAAACTAGAAACTAATTCCTACTAAACATCTCGACCGTACAAGATAACTACAAGTTTGAATACAAGATAAGCTAAAAAAAACCTTCTTAGCCGTACGTAACTCAAACTAATCTATATCTTGAATTCAAAATCCATCTCCACGTGCCTTTATCAAAACTTAATTCAAACCCATGCAAATAATTAATCCATCCATGCAAATAATTAATTCCATTTGAATTAATTAAATCCGGCAATTTACAATCACGTCGAGCTTCCGATTAATTCTAGTTTCAAATACCGTACCGCTAATCAAGTCACACCCAACATGGCAAGGGTCGGTATGCTAATCCCCTTGGTTTCATGGTCACCGATGTTGATCCTCGCTACAAGGAGGCTCTTGACGAGCTTGGGTTTACTGAAATCTAAACGTTTGTTTTTTAGTTTTTGTTATTGTAGTTTAGGTATAAGAGCATGTATGCAAATAGGCTTTTGTTGTTTCTTTTATAAAGACTAGCATTATACCCGCGTAATGCGGCGGCCGCGAATAGTTTATGTCTCCTAATAGGTTTGTTTAGTATGATGTCATCCTTCAACCAATATTGAGTGAAACGTTTGTCAGCAAGATCTCACATTTTGATTGAACGGAATAAGAGAGATGGTAGAAGTCAACAATGATATCTTATAACTACAACGAAAATGGTTGCAAGTATAGTCATTTGTGGTAGTACATGTTTATGGTGATAGTTACTGGATCAACAAGATTTTCACATAAACATATAAGTGATAATATCTCTCTTAAACTTTAGCGTTAAAATCATTTAAAAGATAAATTGACTATACTATTTAACTATAAAATAGAACCACCACCTACTATTCACATAGATTAAAATTATGAGTTGTGTTCAATATAGTCCATATAAAAAGCATAGTCCTAAATTTTAATATTTAATCACATGTGATTCAATATAAAATCATATGTGATTCAGTATACAATCACATGTGATGGTAAAATCATTACATGTTAATTACGAAAATGCCACTCCGCCCAAATTTTTGAAATTTAATCTGGATCATTGATGGGGCTGATTCAAGGGCTAAGATTAGTCCCTTGGGACTATGCAATAAGTATGAACTATATTGAACATTTCTCATAAAATTATAAATCAAATTTATTAGTATAAATTATTATTAATTTCAAATAGAAAATTAAATACAAATTTCTGAAGGCCATAAATAAAGGTTACACAATCTTTAGGTTTGATTAACTAAATAAAGATTTTGACCTCCCATTTATTTGATTTGTTATATTAAGTAATTACTTCATCTATTTTTGGTGGTTTTATTTGGGAGATATGAAAGGTATTTTTGATATTTCAACTTACTTAAAAATTAAGAGATTTAAGAATGTGTAAATATTTTATAATATATTATAGATACGTTTAGTGGTAAATTTAGTTAAGGTGGTAGAAATCAATGTAAAGATATGCTCTTACTCATTAGTTTGGATCATTAATTACATTTTGCTATCGGATTTACTAAATTTCTCAATTTTAGCCCCTCTTTTTTGTATGGTTTATAAATGTAGAGTAAGACCCATTGAGGCATGCTCATGTCTAGAGGTGCACAAAAAATCCGAATATCCGATTTTGTGCAAAAAATATCCGAACCGATTTTTTATAAACCGGAGCTGATTTAACCGGTTTTATCCGATCCGATCCGGTTTTAATCTGATCCGAAACCGGTTACACTTTTGTCCGAGAAAATCCAGTTTTAATCCGTACGAAACCAGTTACACCTCTGTCCGAGAAAATCCGGTTACAATCCGAAAATCCGGTCCAAAAAAACGAAAAAATCCGGTCCGGATTTTATCCGATCGGGATAGGATTAAAATCCGAAGATGTGCACCTCTACTCATGTCTAGAAAAGACGAGTTCGTTAATTGGCCGAGGAACACAGTCAACACGGTTTTCAAAATCCACATTTTATACATACGTGTATGTAGGATTTCAAGTAAACTCCTCTGTCTGGAGTTTCGCTTGCCAAAATAAGCCGACTTTAATTCTTATAAAAATAAATTGATTCTTAAATGTCACACTCGTTCTTCACATCTATATACATCTAGAAGGCCACCATATGATATAAAATTCTTAATATAATAAATTTTCAAGAACTAGAACTATATAACTAATAAAACTCATAGTTATCTCCATTTACTATAATTTTATAACATATTGTCAATTTCTCATACAATACACTTTGTGAAGGCAAAAGGCAGTCTCTCTACTATAAAATTTCCCAACAGAGTATTATGGATTTAGGTTGTAGAACTACAATGTTAAGGGTTCGTTTACCATATGTTGTTAACATTGAATTATTACAGGATATGATTTAAGAAACAAAACGTGTTCTCTAATTTTACATTTACGAAAACAAACAATTTTTCCAAACACATTCACTTTTATATAGAAAACAAACAAGATTTCTTAAATCTGTTATAATCTCCCAGACAATTGAGAAAACTAATTATGTAAAAAGGAAAAGAAAAAGAAAAAAAGAAAACCAGAGTCAATTTGAAGAAACAAAATGTTATTTCTGCAAATGTTTACATAAACCTGTTGATTTAATGCTGGTAGGAATCATTTACGATGTTTAAGCAAAAACATAACAGAAAAGTGAATCACCATACGCAAGTATAACCACAGCAGAGTATAGGGAGTAATTATAAACATAGTAAAAGTTGGAGGGGGCAGAAGTAACATTTCAAAATTCACCAACTTCAACAAAGATGCAGAAAGCATACTATAGAAAAGACAAAGCCACAACTATATAATAACATATAGTAACTTAAACTTCTATAACAACTCATATTGTCTCTTACATAAACTATAAAACTAGAACAAACACAGCCAACTCATGGCTGCACATACAGCATCTTGCTCCTTCTCAAGTAGCTGGAGGGGGGGTTTCACACAAACTCACACTCACACCCGCACCTGCATCCGAACCCACACCTGCAGATGAAGTCTTCCTAGCATATGATATTTCCATCATGTATTCCTTAGCTGATGATCCAATAATGACTGAAACTGTCTGTGAGGTTGGCTGTGTCTGTAGCCACAGCTCCATTAGGTTGCCTAGCACCATTGTTGGCACCAGTGGTTGACCCATGCATCTCAGCTCGACCTGCCAATAAAACAATTTGCAGTCAGTCGGTAATTTTACGAGGCTCTTGTTGCATAACTATCCACAACAAGATTACAATAACCCTAAGCATATAGTTGAAAATTCTGAAACATATTTTCACACAATGGTTACATATATATCAAACTTAAAACACACCTACATATATATATGCACATCAAAGAGCGGAAGAAGTATAATTTCCCCCCTTTTCTTCCAGTATCCGTGATGCAATTTGACTGAAAAAATTAAGACTAACCTCATGTTCATTTCCAAGTTTTAATTTGCTCATCACGAACTTCTGGATAATTGAAACGGGTATGTTACCATCCCTGCAATCATATTAAAGCAGCATATTAGTATATTATAATATACAACCAGGAACTGGTAATCCTTGGTGCACTTGTTGTCATGCTTCAGTTTTGTGGGTCTCATCTTCATTTCTCACATACATGAGACTCGCAATAACATCTTCAAAGCTATAAGCAGTATGTAAATAAGATCTATCTAAATGTTAAAAGTCACTTAATCATAGGTCTAGGAGGGAAAAAACGATGATATCAAAATAATTGTCTTGACATGATAGCTTTCAAGTAAATGAAGCTAAAAGAGATTATAAACATAAGAGGAGGATTTGAAGAATGCGTTTTCATTGTTACAGTTATGTGTTTGGTACAGAAATACGGAAATGAGTAACAGAACTGCAGAACAAATACACAAACTGAATTTCCAAAGAAAATGATAAGAAATATATCAAAAGTGAGGTGATTTCTGTTATAGTTAAACAATGATTATTTTTAAACAAGAGTATCTAAATATAAAATAGAAATAAAACAGCTTTTCCACAAAAAAAGGGAAAAAACATACAAAACGACAGTTCAGGTACCCTATTTGTATCATACGTGATTTATTTATATGACAAACATTCAACATTGTCAGATGAATAAGAAGTTAAAGGATTGTATATGGTTACTATCGATTATTAGCAAAAATCAATGAAAAAGAAAATAAAGAAAAAGTAATTCTTGGGGGTTTCGCTTGTGCAAAAAGAAGTAGGAGAGCGAGTAGAACCAAAAGCTGGAGGAATATGAAAGGCCATTGCTCAACCATAAAACTCCAATATCCCCGCTATACACAATCACACAAATTCAGGTAGATAAAATTACTGAAACCGGACTCACTCACTCCCACACGCCTGCCTGCACAGGCACACACACACATATGACACATACATACTACACGACACATGCATTCATTCATGCATACATACATACATACATACATACATACATACACACACAACACATGCATATACACGTTCATGTGGAAGAATGTGTGAAATTTGTGAAAGGACTTTAAGTATAGAAGTAACAGTAACATTGAGAGGTTTTAGGTTGTTGATGAAAGAAATAAACTGCAGGTTTGAAAGTGGCCAAACAGCATAAACAAGAAAAGTGACGATAACTATACTCTCATCTTTATTGTTGTCATACCTTTTACTTTTACCACGTCAAATGAACTACTTCCGGTTTGAAAATTTTATGGGTATATTTAACATTTGAGAAGAATTTAATAAATGCCACGAAGGGAAGATAAATTACATTAACTAGAAAGACGGTGTTAAAGAAATACTAGAGAAGAAATTCCAACCTGTCTACATGGGAACAGCTGAGAAGGTCGTTTTGGGTTATAGTACGGGTTGCATGGGTAACCTTAAACGAACGCTAAAAAGGAAACATTTATGAGACTTCAAGAAAAAAGGACAATTTGGTTGACAGGTCAACCGAACCCATTAGGACCTGTTACCCAACATTTCTTCGCCTTCATAAATTACAGTGTTTTAAGTTTGGAAACTAAAATGAAAGTCAGAAGATGACAACTTAAGATGTCATATTTGTAGCATTCGTATCCCAAATATCACAACCAATAGGACGATGATAAGTTATTAACAAATTATACAGCCATCTGGTGTGCATATAAGGCTTGTAAATTTCGTAACTTCTTGGCCAACTTCTGAACTTCATAACATCAGTAATTACATGTCCAGCACCATTAACAAAAAACATACGATAGAAAGATAATTAGGTTATTATTACTTTTTCCGTCTTTTTACCTCTTATGTCTGTGAACGGAGAGACATAAGAGAAAAAAATGTTTGTTTTCCCAAGAGAAAAAGAAGGTAAAAAGACCTGGTATCCTCTTTTTTCAGAAGAGGTGGGAGAGGCTTTTTTTTGGCAGACATTTGAGAGGTACTGATGCCTCTTTCCCTAAGGGTGCTACTATTTGCCCCCCTCCACTCACATACCACACGTATCATATCACTCAATTACAAATTTCAATGCATGTCATACTCTCACACATGTCACATCAAGGGGGCCATCTACATTTTGAGGGGGGGACTCGATAGAATTACCCTTCCCTAAAATCTCTTCTCTGTCCTCGACTTGACAGGTATCGACGCTGTCCATTTGTCTACCCTGTACGCACAGTTCCTCCTGTTGCAAATCTCGACCCTCTATGCACTGGTTTGTTTAGGTTCAGGTTTGCTGAGATCATTGTCATTTTTCCTTTCCTTTGCATTGACTAGGTTATGACTTATTCCATATATTCAAACCATAAAGTTGGATTACCCTGATTCATATTCTAGCATGGAGGAATTGAGAACTTATTTTAGATTAGGGTTAGGGTGGTGAAAATTGGTGAAGCAAGGTTTGTGAAAAAGTGACAGAATTTGGAAAATCCTCATATCCAAAAGATTTGGGTTACGATTGTTGACGGAAAAAAGAAAAGGAAAAAAGACAAATAGGAGCATGATAGTGTATGGACCCAAAGGTTATAGGCTAGAAAGAAAAGCTTACTTCCAAAAGCTGTTTCCTCAAGGATTTCACACCCATGGATGATTTCTAAATCATTTTTTTGAGAAAAATCTCTATATACTTTCATGTTTTGCATGATTAGATTCCTAAACTTACTACTTGTGTGCTTAAATTCTCAACGATGTATGCATTCTTTCTCTTGCATATTTGCAAAATAGACAGCTGTCCTGACTCGGACACATGATTTTTAAGTCAAAAGGGGAGTAACATTAGTGGTGTATCTAAGGCTCTCCCCTATTCTACTACATTATCAAAACAACTCTTTATGTAAATAAGAAAATATACAGAACATAATACTGTGGAGAAGAAAGAGGGGAGAACGGAAAAATGAGAACTCACTTTAGCCTCACAAAACTTCCTTCTATCTGCCCTAGAGGCTCTCCTTCCCTGTTAAATTGAACGGAAAGTAAGTGAATATAAGAAGAAAGAAAATTTTGTTAACTTGCTGAAATTTGTTTCTTAAGAACTCACTGTTCCTCAGAAGGTACCAAATGGAACCAAATAGGATTTATTCTTTTCTCCTGAGCAGCAGTATTAGCATCAAAGTCCAGCACAGCTTGTGAACCTGCTTTAGCTTTCCTATTCTTTCTTATTTTCTTAGGTTTAGCAGATTCTGTATCAGACCTCCCATTCTCATCTTGAAACTTAGACCTCTTCAATTGGTCTTTTCCTTTAGGTTTACGGGCATGTCCTTCACTCTTTGGAGTATTTTGTGCCTCTGATAAGACAGTAGATCCTTGTGAACTAAATTTGGAAGATTTACTCCTATTTGCCACTTCCACCAAATAACTCAAAGGTTTCCACACATCAACTTTAACATTCTTTGTGTCTTTATCAAGTGAAGGATCACTAGATGCCTCAGGAGTTGAAGAATTCTGCATATATATTTATAATATGTAAGTATGTTACAAATAAGGTGGAAATTTCAACCCATTTACATATTAACAGGTCAACATTTGGACTATTATCATGTAACATAATCTTTGAGTTATTTGGACTATTATCATGATAACATAATCTTGGTAGTCACATTTAACAAACACTAAAAGTTCAAAAATGAAAACAATAATAACCAGAAGTGTTTGGGTCAACCCAACATGCACAAAAAAGTTCCTCATTTTCGCCCACACCCATTCTGACCATTACATGCCTCACCCATTTTGCCACCTCTAGTACTAACAAGTATGAATATTTAAGAAGAAAAAGAATGCATGAAAGGCTGGAATATGTTGACGGTATTTTTTACCTGCCTTAAGTTCTTTGTGAACTTATTTGAGATTTCTCGCGAACTAGAGCTATCTTGATGGTCGTCCATGGATTCTTCCTCTTTCTTGACAGATTTGTCAACAGAGAAAGAGGACCCACGTTGTTTTTTTCTCGGGGGTACTTTCGACCTTTTCCCAGTCAAAGTCGTTGTTTGTGGTGACACTCTAGGAGTGCTGACTACCAGTGATGACAGTGATCTCTCTTTCCTTCTTAATGGTAACGTAACTGAAGGCACAACTTCAGGGGCCTTTACCCTTCTCCTTTTTGAAGGAAATATTTTTGCTCTCACATCCTGTAGATTATGGTCTGGCCTGTTTAATCACAATAATAGAAAAAGAGCTGCTTCAGTTATTTAAAACACCAATCATATTTTATAAGCACATCCTATATCATGAATGAATGTACTTGAACACTATTTTATCTATGATGTAAATTTATGCAATTTATTGATGGCTTGATTCATCAAGTGAATATTTGAACAAGAGATATTGCCAACAACGTTCCATGTCTTGATGGCAGGGGCGTGGACCTATGTGACTTCACTGAAAATATAATTACAAAAGAAATATAATGTCTGCTTAGAGGCAGTTGTTCCTTTGAAGTAACATACTTATGCAGTTGTCCCGTTATGGAAATAATATTGTTACCTATATTAATTATGATAATTCATCACTGTCTATTTTAAATTGGAAATAATACCATTGTTGCCTATTTAACTGTAAACTGAACATTTATTAAGACAAGGTACAGATTCTTATTAGACAAAGTGAACTGATACAAATTCTTATTAGACAAAGTATTCCACTTAACCTGCAGAGGAAAATAAAGAAGTTCATGCACATAATAGTAATAAAGATAAAATCAAAATCAAAGCATAAGTCACTAAAAATGGAAGAATCCTCTGCCACTGTCTTGAAAGCAAGTAGTAATGCATGGTGCACCCTTAGGATGGTAGAAAAATACTAGATCATCATGATCCCACTGTGCTATTTATAAAATTAAACTGCACTTGTTGCAGTCAAGTAATGTGATTGCTTCGACCATAATTGAGTCATGAAATACTTGAGAATCATGATAGACATATGGAAAAGCCACCAACCAAATAAATTTATTATGTTGAAGAAGGTTAATATCAGCGTATATGTTTTCCAACCAATGGCAAAACATGACTGAACATGAACACTTGATGAAATGGGATTACAACTTCAAAATTTAGCACTGGTTTGCAATCACTTATCTACAACCTCTTTATGATAAACACAAGAATGATCCCTAGCATAAATGCAGAACCATAAGACTATCTCAGACATTACAATCACAGGTAATCCTGTTTGTCATCACCCTACATTACATAAATGTAATTCAAACTACTAATTTAAAGCATATCATCAAAGGCCATACGAGAGAGAGAGAGAGAGAGAGACCTCAGTTTCTCTAGGGGCACACAGCCAAGATCAATATTGCATATTGGACAACATTCAAGCTCCTCGTCTGTGAGTTTCTTATGAATACATTTCCTGCAGACTGGATGAAACTCAAGAAGCAATGCACAATTAGCAAATAGCCACTTCTTAGAGCCAGAATGGACATAGAAATTCTTGTTATGAGATTTCTAGGACAAAATTAACGAGTGCAGGAATCCATGAAACTACAAAGTAATTTCCTCCACGCATAAGCATCCAAATTTAAACACTTTATGTTAATACTAGAATGGTCCCACACCTGACTGAGCCTCAAGCACTCAGCTTTGGGCTTACATGAAAAGGAGAGAAACTTCTATAATTGGACGGTGTTCAAATATGTGTTTTGAAATTAATTATGTGATCCTGAATAGTTGTGTTTTGAAATTAGTTATGTGATCCTGACTAGTTAAACTTAAACAATCAGCTATAAAAAATATGGCACAAAAGATAGTGTTTGAATGTGCTTTTGTTGTTTAAAGTTGTCCAAATCAATTTTAAGGGTCTTGAGTGTTTGACAAAATCAGATTATTTAAAGAAGTAGTAGATAAGGAAACTATGCTCAATCCTTTGGATATCATTTTTGCTCTAACTAGTATCAAACTGGTTTATTAAAACTAATGATTAGACCATAAATAGTAAAATAATCATAAACAGGAGCATGTTACCCATAAAATAGATATTTATCAAATATTCAAGTTCAAAACACACATCCAAACACCCTTTAATCACAATTGCATATATATAGTATGAACACTGAAGGTAATGCAAGGGTCCAACCTACCTGCAGCTACATTTCCTGAAATGATAAAAACTAACATTTCAACTAAACAAACACCAGTTCTATGAAATTTTTGGGCAAAAACAAGATACACATGGTTACATTGAAAATTTAGGGGAACCAAAAATTATGCCCCCTTTTTGTCAACCTCTGTGTCAAAAAATTCACAAAACAGAATAATACCGAGAAATATTTTCAGTCAAATTTCAACAAGTACAGTTATAAACATTAAAGAAAAGAATCACGATCAATCAGATCGACAGAAACATATAATCCAATAATTCCCGTCAATCGACTTCGCAAAAGACATAATTTTTTGCCAGTCAACATTAAAACTATCAAGTAACAAAGTATTATTAAAAAATCGTAAAGCAGATCACCATTAAGAAACCCAATTGAGAGCTCGTATATACCAAATAACGTACACAACGGTAAACACAGATCGAATTCAGAATTTATACTCTTGAAGTGAAAATTTGGCGATGAGTAGAGGGAGGAATACTCACACGTATGAAGGCATTCGGGGATAGTAGTGGCATCGCGAAATAGCTTATTGCAGATAGGGCATGTCATGCATGCCGCTACCGCATCTCTTCGTAATTTCACCACCTGATTATTCGACATCTTTACACAGCAACGCCTAGCAGCAACCCTCTTCGTAAAACACAACCGCAAATTACACAAACAACGCCCTCACCTTCACGTAGTTATTCAATTTCTAAAGGAGGTGCATGTTAGCAACGGCGTTTAGGGAAACACATTGAATTTACGTAGGTAATTTGCCTGCATTGAAGACAACAACTGAGATCAACAACGATTGAAGCCACTCGACTCAAGGGCACAATACAAACATGTATGCAGTGAAGACGATACACGTGTATGTATAGATATAAGTAGATATATATAGGGAGGGAGAGAAATTAAGCGATACATACATACCCTGGATCTATGAAGATATGATTTGAAGATTGAGGACATGGGGGGTATGAATAATTTGCGAAGAAACGACGTGGGTTGGTGATGGATTTGGACAAAGGCGTCGCTTGCTAGATCATCTGTCTGGGAGTCGAAATCGAGAGTTTTTCTAGAGCGAGAAAGTAGAGAGAGAGAAAGGGGGATGCGTAGTTTGTGAAATGGCATGGACCGAACACTTATATTTGGCTTATTTAAAGTCTTCAGTTCAAATGCAATATTATATCCATAAGCTACATGTATACGAGAACTTATCTATAATTTTTAAAAAGAGGATAACCATACAAGAATAAAAAAGGTAATTTAATTTTTTTAAACGATAATTATAACTTATATTTTTATACTTAACTTTTAATATATTTTATAGTTATTTTTTAATTAACTTTTAACTTTTCATATATGAAACAAGGTTCCTATTTATCATTTATAAAAAAATTAATTTGTTTTATTTTTATTTGTAGTCCTAATGGCTACGGTTACCAAAATCTTTTATAAAAAACTAACCTAACTAGAGTATATAAAAGTTCTAGATGTACCTAACAGATGTATTATGGAGCTAGTTATTTTATATAACCTGTTTACTAATATTACGTATTTGTGAAGTTGTTTATAGTTATATCTTTATAATAAGATCGCAAATAGTTTTAACTAGTAATTGTAATACGACCTAAATTATTTTATAAGATTTTCAAACTTAGGTTACCTTTCTATGAAATTTTTAATTTTAAATATGATTGTTGTGCTTTTACAATATTTAGAAATGAAACTAGTTATGCAATATGGTCAATAACTACATATTGTCTTTATAAAATATAAATTTATGTACCACATAAATATTGAACGTTTATAATAATAATAGCATATAAATTAAAAGAGATGTGACATATCATCCTACTTTAACGTTTTATTTAAATTTCTAATCACAAGATCAACATAGATGTCAAAAATAATGGAGATGTGAAAAAAGAAAATAAATGACCTGCATACGTCATCTTATGGTAAGTAAGAAGATAAAGTAAAGGAAAAAAATAGAAGAATATATCATTTTCAAACTAAAAACATAGCGAGGAAGCTTAAGAATACGATGTCTAGAATTGTTATAAACCTTGTGAACCAAAATATTAGACCAATGTCTTCTTAAAGTTGGTGTAATGAATTCAAATTTATTATTATTTTTTAGCAGCAACGCATTCATTTTTATATTTATTTTTTATTTCTTACATCCAATTATTATTGCTTCTAAAAATTTGTAATATGATTGTTTATTGAGTAGCACACTTGTCTCTTTTAAGAAACTAGTTTATTGCCCCGTGCACGCACGGGTATTTCAAAACTATATTTGAGATATTATAATTTCGAATAAAAATAATGCGATAAATGAAATATCACCGAAAACTTACATATGTTAGAATTCTTAACAAAGAGGGTATAACTAAATTTTTTGAAACACTTCTTTATAGACTACATTTGTTGTTTTGTTTGTAAAATTATCATTGTTGTCCCAAACCAGAACTTTAAATCTTTTTTACTTCTAACACGTGGAACGGAAACATACAGTTGACCATGTGTAAACACAAGTTTCCTGAGGAATAAACCAACTTCTGAAAGTAACTGTCTTTGACTTTTGTTAATCGTTATAGCAAAGTACATATCCACTACTATTAATGGATAACAAAAAATCAAGATATACTAATTTCAAAAAAAGTGTCTTTTTTGAAACTACATATCCACTACTATTAATCGATAATAAAAAATCAAGATATACTAATTTCAAAAAAGTGTCACATTACAATAAAATTTATACCGAAATGTAGATAAAAATGAGACGGTCGTAAATATATAATTATTTTTTCTCTAAACAAAATATATCACAAGTTATTAAACATAATTTATAAACAACTTATAATAAATTACATCAATATAATATTTCTATAAAACCCCCTCACATTTTCTTAAAAACCCCTCATAATTTTCATCAAGCCCCCTCTTGATTTAAAATTGAATTTCAAATTATCGATGATTTTTAATCTTTCTAAAATTACTTTTGAGAATTGATTAATTTTGTAATTGTGAGTTTCTATTGGTGGATTAAACTTGATTTAATAGTTATTTTTAGAAAATTTGCATCTCTTTTATATATATATATAGATGATTAGGGGATATAGTGGGAGGTTTAAATAAATATTTATGCGAGAATGAAAGAGTTAATTTTGGTCTTTCATTTGATTTTATCGGATGATTTACATTTGACCCTTTATTTTATTCATTACCCAACCATGAATTGCGAAAGTAATGGATTACAATTAATGAATCACGACCGTCAAATCAAATAGATAAACATATAACAGATGACTAAGATCTGTTAACTTATTCTTATTTTAATATATAATCTTATAATAATCCTGTATTATTTATATTAATTAATTATATATATAACGGTTTGGTCACGTATATCTAAACTCAAAATTTTAAGGCATCCTGATATTTAAGGTGAACATGAATATATACTTTCTATTTATTTTACTTTTATTTTTTTAAGATCGCTTCTAAAATTGTAAAAGAATGTAATACCTACACTTTTTCCTTCTCTTCTACTTGTACTCGGTCGAGGATACGTGTATACATTCAAAAGTTATATATTCTATCTTACAATAAGTTTTATGAGTTGTGTTCAATATTTAGTTAAATTTATCTATGAATTTAGAGTTAATTGTTCAAATGGTCCTTTAACTTACGGGTTTATGTCATTTTGGTCCTTTAACTTTAAAAGTGGTGCGAATCATCCTTAAACTGTCATTTTCATGCCGTTTTGGTCCTTATTAACGTTAGCCGTTAGTTTGGTCAGTTAAATCAAGGGCATTTCAGTCATTTTACCCTTCTTTTTAATTTCTAATTATTAAAAACAATATATTTAATATTTTAAAAAAAATAAAAATAAAATATTATATCAACCTCACACTTTCTCTCTTCCCTAGACACACACACTTTTCCCCCACTCTCTCTCTCTCTCTCTCTCTCTCTCTCTCTCACACACACACACACTTTCTTCTTCCCCTTTCAAGAACCATCACCCCCACCTTCCACCACCGTTCACTGCTGCCACCACCACCGCCCTCTGCCACAACCACCGTAACCACCACCACTGCCGCCGTAACACCGTAACCACCGCCACTGCGACCATAACACTGTAACCATCTCCACCGTCTGCCGCTGCCACCCTCTAAAAACCCTAGATCTATAGCCATTGCGACCTCCACCGTCCGCCGCCGTAACCACCACCTCCATCGCACCATAGATCTCCCTCTTCCACCCTAGATCTACCACCGCCGTTGCCAACTCATGCGAAACCCTAATCGAGCCATCCACCGCCACCGCCACTGAAAACCCTAATCGTTACGGTCGTGGTGGTTCCGATGAGAGAGTGTGTGTATGTGTTGATCCGCCACTGAAAACCCTAGATCCGCCACTGTAAATTGTGTTGATGGCGAGAAACAGAAACTGACTGCGTGTGGTGGGTTGTGGTTGCCGACGAAAGGGGGAAGAGAGATAGAGAGAGATACGAGAAACAGATAGAGAGGGGCGGCAGTGGGTTGTGGTTGCCGGCGAAAGGGGGAAGAGAGATAGAGAGAGAGATAAGAGAAACAGAGACAGAGATACGCGAGAGGGGCGGCGGTGGGTTGTGGTTGCCAGCGAGAATTAATTTATGATTATATTCAGACAATTAATTTACATGTTTTTTTTTGTTTTATAACTATATAATATAATGTCTAATATAAATATGAATATATATTTGTTATCGTCTTATTTCAATCTATATTTTTTTATATAAACTCAATCGTAATACAAGATATGTTTAAAAACACTTTTTTCGATATTCAATACTAAAAAATATAGTCCGTCGATCGCTATCATATTACGTTATTATTTATATCGGCATGTAGATAAAAGTTACAAATACATTTTGTTAGATAAACATGTTGTACTGTATCCCGCCACAACGTGCGGGTTTTATTAACACGTTTAAAAAAAGTACTAGAAATGGATTACAAAGAAATCCCCCGGCTTTGTAAACTTCAATATTATTTGTCCACTTTCAAGGCAGATAATGGGTATGTTTGGCGGAAAGAGCTGGTAGCTGGAGCTGGAAGCTATTAGCTGATAGCTGAAAGCTGGAAGCTGTTTATTTTATTTATATACGTGTTTGACAAATTAGCTGGAAGCTGGAGCTTAATAATGTAAAATGACAAAAAATGACAAATTATAAAAATAGAAGGACTTATAAAACAATTAAAGAGGGTATTTAGGTAATTTGGTATATAAAAAGCTTCCAGCTAGTTTTAAAAGCTACTTCAAGAAGTTTTTTTATTTTAGAGCTTTTTTGTTGAAAAAAAGTTTCCAGCTTTTACATCCGAACACGACTTGTAGCTTTTTCTTTTAAAACAAAAAACTACCAGCTCCAAAAAGCTCCATACCGAACATACCCAATATTGGAAAAAGTTGTTTAAGACAATATTTATATTACAAGTAGGTCAAACTTTTAAAACAAAATTAAGTATATTTTAACAGGGGAGGGTTCATGCGAGAAGTGTTTTTATTGCGAGAAGCAATTTCAGCCATTGATTAATTTTTAATTTTGTGGTTCACATTAATCATGATTAATATTTATATTTAAATTTAAAAGGTATATTAGTAAACAAAAAATATTCTCTCTCCTCTCTAATTAACTTTTGTCTCTCTCTAATTAATTTTCTCCTAAATTTAAATTAATTTTCACTTTTTTGTTAATATTGTGTTTACTACTGAACACAAATGATTTACAAACTTTTTGTTATGCATACAACATTCGTTAGTGAACACCTTTACACTAACAATTATCAAAACCATTAATAAACTTTATTAAACCGTATAATTCAAAGTTCATTAGTGAGTTTTTACATACATGATACAAGAGTTTTTCTCTAAAAGCACAAATGTTCATTCGTAAACCTATTATACAATGAAATATGAAAAAGAAAATTAATAGCGAATAACAAATGTTCATTCGTGAACCCATAACATATTGAATATGATTACCAAATTCTTATAACTTATCGGTGTTCATTTATGAACAATGAAAAAATTAACGAAGGATAAAAAATAGTTGTCCAATATACACAAAAGATCAAAATAGTGAACCTAAATAGTCACATCTCTAATTGCATCCTTCTATAAACTTTAAAAAATAAAACCTAAATACTAGGAAGAAGACGAAATTAAACCCGAAAGATTTGAGAGATAACAAAAGAATAAAAAAACCTCACAAAAAAATTAAAATGGTAGCATCCTTTGGTCTATTCATCACCACGCAAAAAAAAAAAAAAATTCATTAAAAAAGAAACATAACTAATGTTTAGTATCATTTATGCTCCCTTGTGAACACAACCAAAAACACAAATTTCATTTAAAGTTGCTAAAATAAAAATTAAAAGAAGATGTTTCTTGTCGGAAAAAGAAAAAAAGAAAGTAATTTGAAAACCTTAAAATGAATAAATTCTAAATCATCTATGAATTAGGGCATATTTATTGCGTGAAAAGAATGTTGCTTAGTGGCGCTGCTGTTTACTTTTCGTATTGACCATGAAGACGTCGGCCAACCATGTGTACATCTCACCATATATTAGACTCGATCGAAGACATCACAAAAAATTTCGTCTTTAAAAAATTACCCTTGTCACAAATTAAAGAATGCCGCATCACGGACAGATCTGAGGGAGACATAGAAGGCTGATTTGTGGGGAAATAGTGTTGCACCATAACCGGACCATTATCGTTCGTTAGCGCCTTAAAGGAATGGAGAAGTAGTATGCTACAAGGGCATTCTGCGGCGCCGCTTAGGTTTCTACCGTCAAGATTTTCGGGAACAAGAAATTCATATTTGAATTAGGGTATTAAGTTTTTGTGGTTAAAATTACTACATTACCCTTTTCTATCTATCTATCTATCTATCTCTATATATAAAAGACATGCAAATTTTCTAAAAATAATCATTAAATCAATCTTAATTAACCAATATGAACCCTCAATTGCAAAATTAATCCATTATCAAAAACAATTTTGGCAAGATTTGGAATTTTAAATTAATTGCAAAATTGATCGATTCAATTTTATATCAATTGGAGGGGGTTTGATGAGAATTGTGAGAGAGAATTTTTAAAACATGTGAGGGACTTTTAAAAAAATATAAGAGAGTTATATAAAAATTGTAAATTAATATAATTAATTATGGGCTATTTGTAAATTATGTTTAATAGCTTGTGATATAATTTGTTTAGATAAAAAAAATTATAAATTTACAACCGTCTCATTTTTATCTACGTTTTTGTGTAAATTTTATTGTAAAATGACACATTTTTAAAATTAGTATATTCTTAATTTTTTGTTATCCATTAATAGTAGTGGATATTCCTAAATGAAAATGATTTCATCAGATACAAAACTTTTGGTTAAGTTTTAAAGAAGACAATTTTCTCTAATGTTGTGTTTTGCTATGACGATTAACAAAAGTCAAGTACAGTCACTTTCAGAAGTCAGTTTATTCCTCATATGTTGCCGTTGCACGTGTTAGAAGTAAAAAAAGATTAAAAGTTTTTGGTGATATTTATTTTATTGCATTATTTTTATTTGAAAATTTTAATATTTCAAATACACTTTCGAAATACCCGTTCGTGCACGGGTCAATAAACTAGTTCTATCTTAATAACTTTTAATTTGTATCTAATTACAAAAATGCCATAATCATTTTTAGTCATTGATTTAGTGTCCAGAATGCTTCTCGTACATCTCGCAATAAAAATGCTTCTCGCATGAACCTCCCTCTATTTTAACATTTATCAAAATTTCTAAAATGTTCAATATATAGCTCATATTTAATTCATAGTCCTAAGAGACTAATTTTATCCTTTGGATCTCCCCATCAATGGTCCAAATTGAATTTTAAAATTTTGGTCGGAGTGATATTTTTGTAATCAACATGTGATGTTTTTACAATCACATGTGATTGTATACTGAATCACATAGATTGAATATTAGAATTTCAGGACTATGTTTTTTATATAGAATTTATTGAACACAACTCATCAAAGTCTAATATGATTTAAAGTTAAATACTAAGATATAATGTAATATATTGAAGGACGTCTGTTAGTATAAATACGGATCAAATAATAAATTTACAATTTTTATAATATCACATAGTGTTTTGAAGTTAATTATGTGATAATAAAAAGTTAATAAGCTGAAATAAAAACATGGTATAGAAGATGGTGTTTGAATGTGCTTAATTTTGTTGCATGAAGTTGTCAAAATCACTTTTTAAGGGTGTCTAGTGTTTGATAAATCTTTATTATCCAAAGTAATGGATAAGAAGCTTTACTCTATCCTTTCCTTTGGATGTCAGTTTTGCTATAACTAGTATCAAAATAATGATTAGGCTATAAATAGTAAGATAATCATAAACAGAACCGTGTTTTATATTTATCATAGAAAAATGATATATTATCCTATTATTTCTTTTAATTTTACCTCCTACTTACTACAAGATGATATGTGGAATTCATCAAATCTTTTTTCATACTTCCTTCATTAACTTTATAACATATGAAATCCATCAATTCTTTTTCCACACATCATTAATTTTAACAATTATGTTAATCTTATTAATAGATCGAAGGATAAATAAAAAGAAATATTTTAAAAATATACCAGCTCTCATTAGTCATATAATTATGTTCATAACACACACCAAACACCTTTGAATCATAATATTGCATTGCATGCATGTATGGTATGAGCCCTGAAAGTGGTGCAAAATAACCTATTACCTGGTACCTGCAGCCTACATCTCATGGAAAGCACTTCAACTAATTGATTAAACACCAGCTCCATGGAATTTGGTCAAAACCAAGATCGATATATAAACGTGGTTACATTGAAAATTATGTACCCTTTTGTCAAACCTCCGTGGCAAAAGATTTACCAAATATACCAATCAGAAAAATAATGAGAAATATGGAGTTTTTGACTAATTAAACGGGTGTCTACTAAAAAGTTATTAACTAAATAGGTGTGATTTTCAAAATAATGGAAATATTTACCATTATATTTCTTGTGTCTTTTTGCTTTTCATTTAAAATTTTGTCCGTCTCTACCTATGCGGTTAACTAATAAGCTTCCTAAATAAATTAATAAGTAATCTAAATAAACTTATTAGAGAATATAGATTAAGGTTTAGTATATGATGATTCAATTTTATTGTATATATACAAGCTAGAGCATATTAGGGTTTAATATTAGGGTTTCTCTTGTACCCTTTGTACTCTATAATAAATAGTTGTTAACGTAATACAAAATACTCATGGGTTTTCATTAAACTTACATGATAATAGAGAAAGGTTCACTCTTAGTTGGTTAAAAGTCATACAGATTCCAAGTAACCTATAAGTATTTACATGTTAGTTGTGGAAAAAGACACTACACGTGAGGGGGAGTGTCGATGTCTCACAAAAGACAAAAAATGACGTTGTAATGTCCTTAATAAAGATCCCAAACTATTCTCCTCATAGCTAATTGGTTTTGAGTTTGAAGCTTATAAACTTACAAAACTAACCCAAACACCCCAAAAAGGCACAAGAGGAAAGAAAATGGATAGTGTTGTGCCCTACTACGATCGAAGGCCCCACCGTCTTGTTGACCCTCAAGTATTCCCTGTCATCTGCCACCCTTCTTTGATTGATGGCGACCAATTAATGAGCGTCAAACCCAGCATCATGTCGGTCCTTCTAGTATTCCGCATCGCCGGCCACCCTGCTGTGATGGACGGCGACTCAATCTGCTGCATTCCTCATATATGTTCGTGTGTCTGTAAGCAGAATTTTTCCATTTTTGATAGAATTTGTTTATAATTTTAACAATATGGTTATGGTTATGTGGCCCCTTCTAGCTATAAAGAAATCAGTGATAGGTATAGGCCTTGGGAAGTATTCTTTAATTTAATTATACTTTTTTTTGTTTGTTAAAATGGAGAAACAAGCAAGGTGGGAATTCCATGCACACACATAGGTAATTATTTTTAATTTAAAATATAAACAATTGTCACAATCCAAAACTATGACAAAACATTGTTTTGAGTTTTAATATAATACACCACTCTAATTTCTAATATATAGTTACTGTGCAACATTTAACAAAATTTTGAACAACGTAGATGACTAGTAATAAGGCCTCTATCCGTGATGAGTAGCGTCCGAACCTTGGATGCCTACATTGTAATTTATAGTTTCATATTTATTAATGTAATGTAATAAGTTTAGCATACAAGTCAGGTTTTTTATTTGATGTATTAGTTTAACTGAAAGTAATATTAAATTAAAGATATTATTTTAACTAAAAAACTGATAAAATATTGTTTCTATAATTGGTTATTTTCAAACTTCTTTTGTAAATATTAATATTATTTTTTTCTATAATTGGTAAAGAGGGCTGCTCAAAAGGTGTTTATGACTTGTGGAGAGTTACCATAAGAATAGCAACGTATTGCATTTGGAGGAGTAGAAATATGTTGGTCTTTGAAGGTAAAAACAACCTGCAAAAGTTAGTATATGAAATTCAACTGCTTGGGTTTCATTGGATAAGTTCAAGAATGAAGGGTAAGAGGAAACTAGATTGGTGTTCGTGGATAGCTCTACCAAATGCTATCAATTTATAGTGTATTTGTAATAGTATTAGTAGATTAACTCTTAATACTAGTGGTTATAATAGTAAATGAAGTGATTGGTACTTCATTTATTATAATAACAATTAGACACTGAAGGAAGGGTTCCACCTCTTATGGAACTGTTTTGAATGTAAATTTGGTTAACTAATATATAATATCAATCAGCTTTTCAAAAAAAAATATAATTTTTTTTTCTAAAACACAAATGAAGGAAGTTGAAGTGGAGTGGTAGGTCTCGACATAAGTTTTGAGCAACTTGAAAGTAGAATGTTCGATCTCGTCACAATATCTTTTAGTTTTTTTCATTGCTTTTCTTACCCACTGGCCACTTCATTAGTTGTTATCAAATTCTATATTTTAGATGAAACTAAAAAGTAACTCTATCAGAGTTATCCTTTTTTTCCGTTAAAACATTTCTTGAATTACAAGAATCAATAATACCAAATAGTTGTAACTTGAATTGATTTAAATATGTGAAACCACCTTTTCGGTTTTAGTTTAAAAACAATCTTTCACTACTTAGCACCAAAAGATTATCATTGTTTACAAATATTGCTTTATATTTACACACGTGCTAACAATTTTCAAAAGATGTGTTAAAAGTTTTCTTTACGAACACTATGGAGCTATCCGTCTGACTACTGAGCTAGGATTTTACCCTTGTTGGAACCTGAACCACTTGTAACACACAACAATAAAATGTAAGCTTTCGCTTAGTGAGCATACTAGCTAAACTTAAATAATCATATAACAGGGGTAACGTCTCCTAGGATGTCTCGTATCAAGCTGTAACACCTTCAAAGATGTTCATAATGTCACTTTGTTGAAGTATAGCTACTGTTCTTGGTATAAAGCTACACCACTTGTGTAGCTATTTACCCTATCCCCATATTAGTACACAACTACACCACCTGCGTAGCTATATACCCTAACTCTGTTCTTATGCTATACCACCAACATAGTTACACCACCCCTTTACAAAGTATATGCATCATAGCTATATCACATAACAATGATATCATACAACTTATATCATAGACACTTATACACTGAATATACAAGAGAAATAGTAAACTTACCTTATAACTGCGTAATTTGCTAAAACAAGTAATGTGGTCTATCAAGTATCCAGACACCTCCCTATACCAAATAATAGGCTACACATTACAAACTGAATCTACACGGGCAGTGTACCCTAAATTACACCACTGAATTCCGGTCTCCCCTTCCAACCGATTTCGGTCAGACCGAATTCTTGTCACTAGACAACCGAGTTAGGTCACAAATCTGGTCGACATAAGGGCCTACATTGACCGTGTACCTCTACACATGTCGTGTTCCCTATCCAATACATGACCATGAAAACCACATGGCCTATTACCATCTTAACCAAATACATGGGCCGTGTATACGACCGACTGACAACTTACTATGAAGAACACAACTGCTATTCTTGATATCAAATCCATTTCTTTTCTGATTTTAACAACTTAGGAGTGTTTCTCCACAACTCAAACACTCTAAAACATCAACAACAAACACCTTTATGATCTATGATTCAAGCTTTGAATCACTTTGACCCATTAAACTTTAAAGCTAAACAAACTAATTGTACCTTGAGTTATAAGACCTGATTTGTTGTTAGCTTGATGCTAAATATACTGATTTCTTACTCCACATCAAAACTCACAAGTGCTAATGGATTCTATATAAATAGCCACACGGATTCCGTATGAATAGCAGGACCCTATGACAACCCTTAACTTCTTTTCCACCACAGAAAGTGTATGTGTGTTGTCTGCTAATGTGTCAAGCTTTTGCATATATATACACAACTATGCACAAATGGCTAAACAACCCATCAACTCATCATCTTTTATTTTAACGGTTTTAAACCCTCTATTTCTAAAACACCTTATATCATTGATAACACCATTTCATAATGACATACAAACTTTGAGACGTTACAAAATGTGAATTAAATGATGCATTACAATCCTACATGTTTAAATTTGTTTCATTTTAAATTTTTATAATTGAATATTAATTTCTGTATTTGATTTATTATAAAACTCTTCGTAATGCACTAGTTCACACCAGCTCATTTGTGAACAATAGGTACTCTAGTTAATGACAACTGTGATATATATAATCAATTTGATAAATGAGTTTATTTTGGGTTGTGTAACTATGGGGTGGGTTGCCAATGGGGCTTAGCCCATCTGGTAAGGCACCCCCCTTCCTCACAAGAGGTTGGGGGATCAAATCCTACTGTATGCAGTGGGTTGGGGGTTTTTTCCTTAGGGGTTTCCTCCATGGAGTGAAGACGTGGTGCTCGAAACTTGGTTAAAGCCAAATAACGAGAGGTGGTTGAAAACCCGCCACCAAGCAATTCGAGCCCACACTAGAGAGGCGGGGAAGTGTCCCTATTTACCGGTAAAAAAAACTATGGGGTGGGTTGGAGGTATAAAAATCTTTGAGAAAAAAAAAACATACAATTTATGACAAAAATATGTTGTGCGTAAATGATCTCTCGTAAGAATAACTTTAGGTATATATCAATATATCCTATTGACATTTAGGTGACATTTTTTGAAAAGTGGGACTTGCTTCACTTTGAACACCGAGCTTGACTATCCTACAAGGAGTGTAAGAAATTTTGCCCCTCTTGAATGTAATATTCTAAAATCAAATTTCGCTATCTGTTGAGGCAGATCAGTGACATAGGTTATGGGTATATGCCACAGGTCCATAAATCATTTCAAAAATTGTATTAATCATTTTAGCGGTGTCACCGAATCATAAACCAATATATAATAATAAATAAATCCAATATGCTACGGTTATATATCTTTTTTGTGTGTAACAGTGTGACACATTAATAAAATTCGATTTTTTATAATAATCAGCCCAAAAATAGGGCTTGGGTTGGGTCAATAACAATAACAAACCAAGCAGAACAAGGTCGCTCAATTAGCCCAAAACTTCAACCTCTGTCTAAACGTGTTTTATGAAAGCTCTATCTTTTCTTTGAAGTTATTTTTCAAAATTTTCAACTATTTTAAGAAAATGAAAACTCTATTTTTTTTAAATAACTTTTATAAAGCGTAGGAAATAGAACTTCATGTTAGACGCATTTAATTTTAAGCAGCTGAAAATTAGTGAGCAGTGGTGCTAGTAGCTAAAACAACCATGTTGGATGGTAATTTTAAACAATAATGAATATATACATAGGAAAAACTTTAGGTATCGTATTGATATTTAGATAATATTTTTAATTTCTCAAAATATTAGGATTTGCTTCACTTTGAACATCAAGGTTGGTTATCCTACAAGGATCGTGATTTTGCAACTCTAAAATGTAGTATTCTAACATTAAATACTGCTACGATGGCATAGGACACCTAGTTAATCAAACGCTACAAAAATTGTATTCATCATTGAAGCGATGTAACCAAACCAAAACCGAATAAAAATAAATAATAATAATAATAAATAATTTGATTTAGTGTAATCAGCCCAAAAATAGGGATTGGGCCAGTAACAGTCATGTAACATACCACAATAGCATGGGTCGGTCAATTAGCCCAACAGAAGAGACGATGCCTAATTCATTTCTTCTTTTCTTTCCTTTCGACTACTATTGCTTAAGCTACTTATGACTATTGCTTAAGCTACTTATGAACTTTTTCCTTATTAATATTATATGCGAAATAAGTGTTGAGGGAATAATGGTTTAATCTAGTATTTATTTTCAAGTATTCTTAAATCTTCATGAGTGTTCTTTGGTAGTTATGGTGTTCTTTAAATGTTTAATCGAATTTCAAAGGAAACATTTATACACACTTGATTCAACAGAAACAATTTAAATTGGAAAAGAACTGACCAAATCTAGATTTAAACACTCAAACACGAACATAAATCAAATGTTGTAATAAGCGATCAAACATCATTTTCAAACTTAACAATCTAGACAAATTCAAACTCAAATTATTTAAAACTTAAGCGTAAATAAAACACCAATTTGTTATGACGAAAAAACTAAAAAGAGAAGAAGGATACACATACAAATTCATGACATATATTAGATTTCTAACACACATATACATATGAATGAAACAAAATTAAATACACACATAGGTTGATCGAACCGATCTTGCTCTCATACACACAATCCACATAATTTGAAACAAAATAGCACAACAATGGGTTGAACACACATACACATAGTTGAAGACACTCTAATTTGGAATCGTAAAATTAATTGATGAGGACGAAATCAGAACAACCAAACTCCAAATCGTTGAAATCTGTTGGTGAAACACGGTGGAGTAGCACAGACCCTTAAATCGGATCGCACCCCTGAAATTGGAACCTCACAAATGGTCGATGAAGAGGACATCGAAACCTTAAAGTGATGGCAATGGTGAAATGGCGGTAGTAGCTAGGAGGTGGTGATGTAATTGGTGGCTGAGGTGGGTTTGTCACGGAGACTGCCGCTAATGGTGATGGTGACTAGTAATTAATAAATACACAACAAATGAGAGAGATAAGTGGATGTGACAAATGAGAGGGAGTAGTATATTATAATTAGAATAATAATAATTACATTAACTACAAAGAAAGAGGACCAAATATGAAACAATTGTTGAAGGTTAAATGGTTTTCCGTTTCAACCTAGCTAGCATACATCTGTCAATCCTAATAACATAAGAATCAAAGTTGGAATAAATATACACCACGAGAACTACTGGTGTACTTTAGAAAGTATAATGATTGGATATGCAATATTTTCTTGGTAGGATGCTGAATATTTTCTTGAGATTACTTATTCTCTGTATTAATTTAGTTGTGAATGATTTCTTATGTGTTGGTGGTTCCACTTGAGCACCTTCCTGTTTTTTTATTCTTTTTGATTTTTATAAAAATCTGCAGTTCAAAGATCAAAAAGATAATATGATCAATTTAAACCTTTTTTTAACTAATCAAATCAATCATTGGTAGTTTGGTACGGATGAGAAGCAAAGGAAGTTGAATTGAAAAACTAACAGTGGAATGCAATACATATTTGTTTTTTTCAACTAGTCAAACTACAAGTGTGACAGTTGATGAGGTATGAATAATGGGCTGTTTGGACACATAGTTAATGACATGAAGACATGTGGGGCCAACTCCAAAAAGTCTAATTTAATATTTCACGTGTGGTGTGGCCTCTATGCCACATTTGTGCCCGGGTGATATTATTTGGACCCCCTCTCTCTCACACTTAGGTTATGTCACATTACTTAATTACAATTTTTGATGCAACTTTTACACTTATATATATTAAATCAGGGGGGCCAAATAGATTATTGAGGAGGTTCGTATAGAAATACCCTTTGTTCCCTCCTACATTTATTTTCAGACTTTGTGTACGGAGTCCTAACGTTTTACTTAAACTTTCGTAGTTGTTACTAACTATAGGTTAAGATCCTCTTATGTTCGGGTTAAACATGACTGGTCATGTTCACTCACAAACATAAGAGTGGGACCCTTATTTTAGTCAAGAATAAGTCCCATTTGTAGGGTCCACTATCATACTTTGTGAGAGAACATGATCAGTCATGTTTGACCTAACATGAGAGGATCTTAACCCACTAACTATAATGTCAGTATTACTAATCATTTACGGTTGTAACACAATAACTATCATAACTAAATTCGTACATAAGTATTTATTTTGAATTCTATTGATTAAGAAAAAAAAGAAAATTTTAGCTTTTGACAAGAACAACGTGATCAAAGATGAAAAGAAGAGAACGAGCTACAAGTTTGTGGTGTTAACAAGGAGATGACTTGTGATTGGGGGATTTTGGCTCGTTAACGAGCTACAAGCAGTGGTTTAATGAGGACATGAGTTGTGATTTGTGAACGAGTTACAAGAGTGTGGATACTCATACTCTTTAGTTTTAAAGAAAAATAACTAGGCTTTTTATTTGATTTTCAATAACCTAAATAGAAAATCTTTGAAAACTGTATTTAAATAGTGATTATAATTGTCTAAAAAGATGTCAGATGCACATTTTTAGAATTGATTATTTAATTATTACTAATTAATGTTGTATAAATTACCTACGAATTTAAGAATAATTTATTTTAATCGTTATTTCCATTACTTTGCAATAATACTTCTTATGTTAAGTTATTAATATATGATATATATATGTAGGTTAATGAGATATTAAACGAATCAAATAAACAACTGACCGGTGTAACCTGGGGAGTTGGATAATAACAAAGTTACGCTATATATATGCTTTTTTTATTTAATTATATAGAAACTAAAAATTATATAATAAACAAAAAATAAAAATATATATATCTTACAATTAAAAGATTAAAGACTTTTAACTGATATTATTACGTACATGATATACGTTTCTTCTAACTACTTAATTATTTTGAATTGAACAAACTACATCAAAGTACAAAGAATTTTAAATGTTATTGTATATAACGTAAATTAATACAACAAACTTTTATAATTATCACATTGTATGCACGTGATCTGTTATAATAGGTCACTTTACATACCTTAACCGCTTACCTCTTTTTTTATTTTACTTTTTGTCTTTTTAATTAATTTAATTAATATATTTAATTGAAAAAACAAACTATTCTGAAGCACACTCATACATATCAACAAAATCAATACCCCACCACCCCCATTAAAGCAAACTCAAGATCCCACTGTTGTCGCTACCCTTCAAGATGCCACCGCCATCGCCAACCTTCAAAGAACGTCACCGTTGTCACCAACCATTAAAGAACGCCACTACCGTCGCCAACCTTCAAAGAACCCCACCGCCGTTACCTTCAAAACCACCATCAACACCGTCGAATTTCTGGTTCAAACCACCACCATCAACGACTGAAGCTTGAAGATCTAAAGACGGCGATTAGAGTTTTGACGTAGATCTAGAAAACAAAGAAGGTTTGATGATGATCTAAAAAATGATGAAGTATGCGATTAGGGTTTCTTGTACGTGTCGGGTTTAAACAACCGCCATCGCCTTGCATTTAGGGTTTCTTGTGTCGGGTTCTAATTAACAACCGTCGCCCTCATGGATGACTATTGGATGAAGGTGCGTTTAGCGTTTCTTGGGTCGGGTTCAAACAACCGCCATCTGAAGACAGCGTTTAGGGTTTCTTGCAACGAGACCCTCATTTCAAGTTGTTTCTAAGTTCAATTGAATACGTAATTTACTCTCTTCTAATTTGGGTTTCTTGTATGCATAAATTATACATATATAAGCATTTTTGCAATGGCAACATGTATCCCTAAAACTCTATAAATCAATGAATCATATACGAGAAATCTTGCTTTTAATTTTGTTTGTTGGAGCAATTTGCTTTTAATGTTGTTGAATTTTAATGAAGTTTGAAAGTTGTTGAATTCGGAGAACTAAAGATGATGAATATAATAATCATAACTTAAGCAAAAAAGTATAAAGTGACCAGTGACCTACTATACATGTTACAACTTGCATACAATGAAACTTATAACGAAGTTGGTTATACAATGAAACTTATAATGATAGTTAAATAAAGTTTATTGTATTTTGATACAGTGTGTCATTTTGCATTTAGACCGAGATACTTTAGATTTTCAAAAGTAGATTCACATAATGGAATACGTACGGGGTATCAGGATTGTGATAACGGCTATAATATGAAAAAACCCGACATAATAACTAGTGTAACATGATGTTATATTGGTTTAACTAAAAACTCGGATTATAAAAGATTGACAGACATATACGAATACAAACATGACATGTGATGTACAGAAAAGCCTTGAAAGTTTCCACCAATAAATGATCCACACATGGGCAGTAGGACTTATTAAGTACGTGTGTTACCATCCACTCCAGCATGCTAGTCCCACGCCACATGCTATTTTCCCTTGGATGGATCCATATATATAAAATCTCACCATACATCCAGCTAGCTACGACTACTTATCCATCATATCTCATCTCAACAACAAGCTAGCTACCAATAATCTGGGTCGTTGATTTGGAGGCCCACACGTACCCAGTACTGATCCATAACCAAAGGTTAATTAGTTGATATGGGTTAGGTTTGGTTAATGTACGTCTCATGCATGCATGTGAATTAAATTAAAGATCGATGACATTAAATTAATTAATGCCACTCGTGTGAGTGATCGACCAACATATATATATATATATATATATATAGCTGTACGTTTTGTATCACATAATGTTCCCTCGACCTTACTACGACGGTGATCAGCTTGAAAGTCTACACTTTTTGTAATTATAAGTTTGACTCTACGTACGCGTAGGGGATATATTATATATATATATATATATATATACACGTACGTAGTTCTTTATTTTAATAATAAATACAAATAATTAGAGAAAACACAAGAAAGAAAGACATAGTGGTAATGTACTTTTTTAGAATATAAAAGCATTCTTCAACCGTACAAAAACTGGTAAATTAATTACCGGAAATTTCGTTGACTAATTAACTTGTAAGGAGTGTCCGGCCGTGGATTTTGATAACTAATTAAATATAGATATCGTTTAAAATTCTTAGTTGACAAAAGAATAAGATATAATTTGATGAGTTGTAAATATGACTTGGACTAATAGTAGCATAGGATTGGTGGAGAGGGAAGAAAATGTGATATTAAATTCAACTTCAAATTAATTGGGAGATGGTTAAATGAAAATTATGAAGGGATGTGTGATGTTTTATAAAAATTGTATATTAATGTTATTTTAGTTATAAGTTATTTATTTTGATAACTTGTAACATATTTTGTTTAAAGAAAAAATAATTATATATTTGTAAACATCTCATTTTTAGCTACGTTTTGCTATATATAAATTTTATCATAATATGACATTCTCTTAAAAGTTAGTATATTTTCAAAACGTTGTTATCAATCAATAATAATGAGTAGGTAATTCATGGATATTTTATTCGTTTTTTATATTCGATCGCCTATAAGTGATTTCTTGGCCATTTGATAAAATAATTAACATTGTATTATTTTTAAAATTTTGTCGTATTACGTTAAAGTCTATGAAAGTATATAAGAATTATAGTAAAAGAAGATGTATGTTAAATAGTTGATGGACTTCACTATATTATAGTGGTTTGTCATGGTATATATAATAACCTGATAGTGCAAATATATAATGAATAAACGTACATCATCAACTCAAAGTTAAAATATATTTTTATCATAATAAAACTCAATTCAAATAATGAAACATCAATCAATATTGATTCATGAGAAAACTAAAATTATACGTTATGAATTATTATTGTTTGTCAAATTGTATATATTTGTTAGTTATATTGGTCATTTCTTGCATATGAATTATAGTTTGTAATTTTTTTTCTTTTTGGTTAATTAATGTTTTCATTTACTTATTAACATATTGTCTTATATAAAGTAATAAGAAAATTTGCTATATTTGCACAAAATTTATGATTTCAGTAATGACATAGAAGTTTTGTACCATTCGTAAAGTGCATCTTAGTGGGTTATTTTCGATATATTTGGTAACCACTTGCGAGTCTTTTAAAAATGTTGGTTAGTAGCATAAAATTGGTTATAAAACTATAACTACCACTTTAAGACTCTTTAAAATTAATGGTTAGTAGGTGAGTAAATAACCGTCCACAAACTATAACTCAACATAATTACCGGGGAGTGGAACAACCATCATGTTAGTAGGTTTATAACTACCATTATAACTTGAAATTTTATATAATAATTAAATTTGTTTAGATTTTCTTATTTCTTAACTAGTAATTTCGCACATAAAATTAAGGTTATTATTGCATGTATACTTTAATTCAATGTTATTTTGTGATTTTAATTATATTTAATTAAGTAATAAACTATACACAAACAATTTACGTATGTATAAACAAAATCTATATTATGTTTGGATATAATTTTTATGTGATGTAATTTTAGTATACTTATAATAATATTCATTATTATTTACTTTATAATAGTTTAAGTTTGAATCCTTTAGATACAAATATATAATTTGCTAATAAAATGTCGTTGCTCAAATTAAGTCATAATATCAACAGTAATATTATGGGTATGACTTTTTAATGAAAAAGGCCCCGTCATGTAAAGTTGGACATGCTTAGAAATGATAGTATTCAAGAAAAAAAATATTAGATTTATTGTACTAGATAATACATATAAGAGGGTCATTCAATTTATTGTAACTTTATTAGAAGGGCAAAATGTACGAAAATACAACAAACTATGTCGAAATTGCCATTGTATACAACAAACTTCATTTTTTATCAAAAAATACAACAAACTCTTAGATTTAGGTCATTGTATGCAGTTAACCTGCATTTGCAGGTTACCATCCGGTCTCCAAGGAATTATTATTATTTTTTTATTTTTACACATCTTGAAACATTCAGATAAACATGTTGGTGGAGGACAAATGTTCAGATCGGCGACAGTGGTGGGGTTCTCGACGGCGGTACAGTTTGAAGGATTTAGGGTTTTCGTATGTAGATCTCAAGGGGACGATTTTGGTGTTGGTTCATTTTGAATGCAGATTTCAAGGGGGCGATTTAGGGTTTTCGTATGTAGATCTCAAGGGGGCGATTTAGGGTTTTCGAATGCAGATCTCAATGTGGCGATTTAGGGTTAAAGGCGATGGCGGTGGTTTGAAGGTTTGACAGCGGTGGTTTAAAGGTTTTCGAACGCAGATCTCAAGGGGCGGTGGTAGGTTGAAGGCGACGGCGTTGGTGGTGGGTTGAAAGTGATGGCGTTGGTGGCGTTTGAAGGATTGAGAGGGCAGTGGTGGTGGGTTGAAGGTGACGGCGGTGGTGGTGTGTTCCACATCAGGTTCAGCTTCATCTTTTTCCTTCTCATGAGTTGGCTTCATCTAGCTTCATCTTTTGCCTTCTCAGGTTCAGATTCATGTAGTTCTTGTTCAAGATTTGTTGCTTCAAGATCTTTAATTGGTTGCTTTAATTATCAACTGATTTTGTTTTGATTTGTTCAGATTCAGATTCATGTAGTTCTTGTTCAAGATTTTGTTCAGATTCATGTAGTTCTTGAAGAACACCAAGAACATATGAATATCCTAATTAAAAAAATTCAAAAATAAAAGAAATTACCGGTAACTTGATAATCAGGTTACCAGTTGCATACAATGACTCAAAAATGAAGCCTGTTTGTATTTTTTGATAAAAAATGAAGTTGTTTGTATACAATGGTAATTTCGACACAGTTTGTTGTATTTTCGCGCAATTTGCCCTTATTAGAATTTTCTTTATATTATTTAAATATGTTGTACATTTAATGAATATATATATAAAAAGTTTACTTAAAAAATTCATTAATATAAATACCACGAATACCATTTTTATAATAACCATTCATGCCCGTTACAAATTAAAATGATATCTCAAATTAAACAAAACATCCCAAGGATTGCAACACCACTCAAGCCAATTAATATCGTTGTTTTTTAATCTTTTATAGTTATTAAATATTGTTGATAATAAAAAATTTGAATTAAGAATTATATATATGTTTGAATATTAAATTTATTTACATCTGTAGAAATCTTTAAATAACTGGTAATAGTGTTAGATGTCAGTTCATTATTTTTGTTTATTTCATTTTCTATCGATATTACATATTTATAACTACAACCAAAGGAGTTGTGTCAATGAAATTTATGAATTCAGTACTATAAAATTTGTCGGTTGCACTATTATTTTTATTGATTTTTAACTTGCTAAACATGTCGTTTTACTGAATAGAAGGATATGGTATTCAGGGAATTGTTTCTATTCGGTAACATATGTCGTTGTATTCTTTTTCTTTTTTCCATCAATTTTTTCATTTTTAAAACAACTTCAAAAAAATTAACAAAGCAACTTTTATTCATTATTTTATGTGGGTGATAAATGTATAGTTATGAAAGAGTGTGTTTATTGTGAGTGTGTTAAAGTAAGAGAAAGAATGTATATGATTGAAAATAAAGGTTATTTGAGGGGGATCTTCTAATATATATAAAAGACTAATTTGAAAAAAAAAAGATTATTAGACGATAAAGACTCTTCATTTATAATTTAACTAGTTTAAATGCCCGTGTAATACACGGGGTGGTTTATAAAAAGTAATAAATATTAAACATTAATAAACGATATTAAATATTTATAAATCCAATTTTTTATATTATATTATTAAATAATAAACTTAATTAGTTAGATAGATAAATATAATCCATTTAAATATAAACTTATCTCTAATTTTTAACACGTATGTATCTAAATTTTTTTAAATTAATTCAATTCATAATAAATATAATTAATTCAAATCAAACTTAGAAAGCTTTAATAAACGTATATAGCTTAATTTATCTAAATTAAAGAAAAGATAACTTTTTTTATATTTATCATTGATTTAATTAAGAGTTATCTTAATATAATTCATATTAGTTTGACTCTAAAAAGTCAAAATCAAAATTCTAGAATTAAAGGAATTAACGGCTATGATTAAATCTTTTATTAAATGAAGGGTCCAGATCATCTAATAATTTTTTTCAAATTAGTCTTTTATATATATTAGAAGATATTAGTTGTTAATTCTTTTAATTTTAAAATTTTAATTTTGACTTTTTAAAGTCAAAATAATGAGAATTAGATAAAAATAACACTTAATTAAATCAATGATAAATATAAAAATTGTCTTTTCTTTAATCTTCTAATATATATAAAAGATTAATTAGATAAATTTCATTAAACGATATAGTCTTTTTATTTAATAAAATATTTAAAATCTCGGTGTAACATGTCGGTAGGAACAAGTTGCTGTCCTTGCTGGCTGGGAATGTTTATTTTTTTTTAACGTTTTTTTTAAGCGGCACTGGGAATGTTTATTGTATAAATAATATGATATATGTATATTTGTTTATTTAATATGATATATGTATAATTATTATTTATATAATAAAATAATTACAATGAAGGAGGGATCCGATCCGTTAGGTAAAAGGTTGTCGTGGTCCAACTCGTCATAGTTACGTTGGGCATATCTACAAGTTTATCCTAAATTTATTTAGGGGTGTTTACGGATGGCGGGTCGGATAGTGATTTTTTTGTAAATCGTAACTGTAGAGTGGGTACTTAGTTTTAGGAACCGAAATCGAATCGTAAACAGCGAGTATCCGTTATGAGAGTACCCGAAGGGAGGCTAGTATCTACGGTTCGGTCACAGTATCCTAAAATTGAGTTGTTTTTCATTTTTGTTGTTATCAACAAGTTTAGATTCATAATAAAATAATAAACAATGGTAGAAATAAGTAAAAAATAATGAATAAAGCAACTGGTAGATATCGAACAGATTTTCGATGAGAGCCTCATAGAAACAAAAAACAATATGATTGATGTTGACACTGTTGATCAATTCCAGAGTCTCCATGTTGAACTCTCGATCGTTGCAGACTTGCAAACTCTAGATATCGAAGCTAAGAAAAAGAATTAGGGGAGACGGTGAGGGCTTAGATAGTTTTGAGGAACTTAAGTTTTCTACAGGGGGCGGGTACCCGCCGGATATCAAATTTTAAAATCCACCCCCCACCCTGTTAAACGGGTACCATAGTTTCGGGTTTTACACGTATCGGTTTTTTCGGTTTCGATTTATGCAAGGCAAGTAAGTTTCTCAGTTTTTTAGAATTTTTTTAACACCCCTAAATTTATACAAAACAATTGTGCCATGTATGTCGCTTAATTAATTAAGTCATTAATTATACAAGACGTTCTTTTGTAATTTTCTAGAATCCATCCCTAATTAATTTGTACTATAAATAAAAAAATTAATTTTTTCTTTATATTTAATTAAAATTAACTTTAATCATTCAATTATTTAAAACTGAAATTTCAATTAATACTCAATTTTAACTTTAAAGATTTAAAGTTAAATAAACTTTATTCGAATCCATTAATCCAATCCGTAAGTATTTATTAATTTACATTCAACATGAAGATTAGATGGTATCTTGAAAAAAATAAACATAATTATTAATTAAATACTGATGGTTTTATCATTTTCTAAAAGTAACAAAATTTTAATTTTATGTAATCAATTTAAATTAACAATTATCCTCTTCACTTTCAAATCATTAGAAAGTAACGTCTATCTATATCTATATATATATATATATATATATATATATATATATATATATATATATATATATATCTATAAAAGGCATGCAAATTTTCCAAAAATAACTATAAATTGAGTCTTAATTAACCAATCATAACCTTCAATTTCAAAATTATTTCATTCTCAAAACAATTTTGGAAAGATTAAAAACGTGGATAAGAAATTTTAATTTCAAATTATTCAATTTCAATTTCGAAATATTAATTTTAAATCTATTGGGAGGGGGTTAGATGAATATTTTGAGTGGGTTTTATAAAACATATAAGAAGGTTTTAAGAAAATGTGAGGGAGTTTTATAAAAATTGTATACTAATGTAATTAATTATAAGTTGTTTATAAATTATTTTTAGTAACTTGTGATATATTTTGTTTAGAGAAAAAATAATTATATATTTACGACCGTCTCATTTTTATCTACATTTTGGTATAAATTTTATTGTAATATGACACTTTTTTGAAAGGGGAGTTCACTCACAGCCGGGGCTGCTTCATTCTCCTAAGCCTCAGAATAGACACCTTGCTGAAGCCGTACAGTTCTCCTGCTTGCGGATTTTTCCCTGCGCTGATTCAGGAGCTTTCTTCTTTAGTCAACTAGCGCCCTCGCCAATACAACTAGCGTTCCACAACTAGCAGACCAGCTCACTGTATTATTTTTATTTAAAAATTTTAATATCTCAAATACACTTCCGAAATACTCGTGCGTGCACGGGTCCAATAAACTAGTTGACATTAAAAGGACATGCTCCACAATTAGATTGTTTAAGTTATTTGATTAAATAAGATTTTAACTTGGTTTATGAAAGTTGTAATAAGTTATCTTAAATTAAATTTATTTTTTTTACTAAAGATTAATAATCGCGCCAACAATAAAAACTATATATTTCTTTATGCATCTCTTCTCTTTATTTAAGTTAAAAATACTATTAATTAATTAAGTTAATTAATAACCTCATCCATTCATTTAGCATATAAATATTAACAATTCAATCGACCAATCACAATTATTCATTTGTTTATAATCAAAATCATTTTTTTCATATATATATATATATATATATATATGATATATGCGTTTTTATGCATGTTTTACATGCTAATATAACCCGTACTTAGCCAAAATTCAAGGTGATTCTTGTTATAATTGATTTAATATGCTTAACATTCACCATGCAGGTTACGAATAGCTTTAAGCAAGATTAATGGGCAAAACAAGGAAAGAATAGAAGAAAATTGAAGAATAGTGAAAAAATGATCACTACGGCCGTAGAAGATAATCCCTACGGCCGTAGGAGTCTGTCTTCTAGAATTCATCATTGTCTGCCACTCTTTGCGTGTCCCGGTCAGTTGGTTTAACATTGCGTGTGGAGAATATCTGGTCATGATTTCCTACGGCCGTAGAGGCTTCTTACTACGGCCGTAGGAAGTCCACTTACAGCAGATTAAATTCAGAATTCTGTCATTTTGCAAGGGGTTACCATTTTTCAACTCCACTCCGGAAAAACACATCCATATACCCTCTCTAAATATCCTAACACACCAGGGGACTTCTCTTGGTGAGTCTAAGGAGGAGAGCTTGGATCTTGAAGGCTTGGAACAACATTTGGAGTTTGGATTCATTAGTTTTATCATTGCTAGTTTGGGTATACTCTTTCCATTTATTATATCAATCATGTACCCATGTGTTCCAGATGTTGTAGTGCTACTATTATTGTATATGGATAACTAAACTCATTTCACTTGGGCCAAGATGATTCTTGGCTAAGTTATGACAATATATTTGACTTTTATGTTGACTTGATTCATATATGCATGTTTTGATCTTGAATACAAGTGTGTTTTATCAACTTAGTATGTTTAATTTTACCATGTTCATGTGTGATAATATGTATAGGATAACTCCTTCATGTTTAAGCATGTGGATATTCAAGAATGATGGTTGATTTTACTAATTCCATGTTGAGTTTGTTATTAGAAATGATACATCTTGCATGGTTGTCTTTAGATATCATTATTGGAATATGTTTTGAATCCTTGTAGGTTCATCCATTATTGGTCATTTTACTCATATGTTGGTTTTATGCATGCTTTGTGATTGTAGATGAAAATCTTGTCATTTGGTGTATTCATTGGTCTAACATGCTACAAATAATTAAAGGGTTCACAAAGATGTTTGTTGGTATGTTTAGATGGTGAAATGAACTCACATGTATGCCTTTGCTATGCTTGTCTTAGTGTTCAATGTGCATATCACATGATTCATGTTTCAAGAAGTGTTGGCTATACTAGAAATGGTAGGTTTAACATGTTCATATCTTTAGTAATCATTAAAACCCCTTAATTGTGTGGTTTGAGTTTAGAGGAGTTTGTGACCCCATTGTACCAGTTTACATGTGTTTATGATCTGAGATTAAAGTCTAGATTGTAATTTGTTGTTGAATGCCTTTATTATAGATTTGACTGTTCTGTCGTATTGGTTCCTACGGCTGCAGTGAGAAATCCATACGGCCGTAGGACCTGTACAATTTACTACGGCCGTAGTAATAAATCCGTATGGCCGTAGTAGGGTGTTTTCACAACAGTTTGCTGTTTTTGCTTGTTTTAACCACTTTAACACCTTTTTGGGTTCTGAGGACTACTGGATATGTCATTTGAAAAGATGTATGTCTTTGTAGTCTGATTTGGACGTGATTTGGTGGATTTGTAGTTAAATCCTTATATGTCGTTGCTGCCTGATTATGTTTAATTGCTAAGTCTGAGTCTTGATAACTCGAGTGATGATTTCTGCATGATAATGTAGTCTTTTGAGTATTAGAACAACATGCTTTCCGCTTAATCTATTCAAGTCTTCATATTATGTTTTGTATTGTGTCATTGCCATGACTAGTCTCGATGATTCGAAAGCCTAAGTGAATCTGTTATCCTACCTGTTTGTCTTCAGTGTTAATCTGTTTTAGTTGCTGTATTTCCTGTTTAATTTAGTTCATTCTGTCACTTGCTTAATATTAATTCTGCTGATCAAACAACAATGAGACTTAAGTATTGGTAGCTTCCTGTCCTGGTGGAACGATATCCGGTCTTACCGAGTCTATACTGCTATTGACCAGGTTATACTTGTCTGAGTCGTGTGTAGTATCTGCTTTGTAACATCGTTTTTATAAATTTAAAACAAGGTTGTGTCACAGATTTTATAAGAAATAAAAACCAGCAGTTTTGAGTACAACAAAACCCATCTCATACTAATTCAAATTTCTTTAATTTAATTGAAACATCCTTTCATACCATCTTCAAACTCTTCCTAATACACCATAACCTCCTTCAGCTTTCTACCACTATTTTGCATCTGTATATTCAATAACTATATTTTTTTTATCATCATTATTCAATTTAACAATCAAAGAATCTATGTTAAATGTTAATTATTTTCATTCTTTATTAGTTTATATCAAATATTTATCAACTCGTTACACTTGCCGTTTAACTAGTTTATTTAAGAGAGTATGTTATCATTAGTTATAACACTATTTGCTTTTTAACAGCCAAGATAAATATTTCATTCATCACATAGTGGTTTAAATACACATTGATATCATCTACTCACTAAAACATATCACGCAATACAATTAATAACCTCAACAACTATATTATATCTTCACACGAAAACCGTAGCACCAGGGCCAGCAGCGAAAAAAACGATATACAGTAACCCAAACATCATCATTGTATCGCCAGCAGCTAAGACAGCGCCAAAATTGCATTTCACTCGCACGACCACATCAACATACAATACGGCAACCAGAGATGAATAGAAAAGCATCCATAAGATATCAGAAGACCAAAACAACATCAAAACAGGTATCAGTAGTAAGGAAACCCTTCAGAAACAGGATAGTACACAGAAACAACAAGCAGCATCTTCAGTCAAAGATCCAGAGGCAGAAGCAACGCCGTACATGATGGCAACACAATGGCAACACAACAACTAGACAACATCATCACAGTAGTATAATGGCGTACAAACGAACAGTCACGATCCAGGAAACATCATCATATTCGGCACTGATACAGCCACAGTCATAGTTGCTATTGAAACACTCATAATATCGGGGAAATAAACATTTGACAAAAAACACTATTTCATAACAATAAAAAAACTTATATATAACACTATTTTCATATTTAAGTTGTTTTATTATTATTTAGTACACTACACCCTTTTTAACTCGCAAGTTTCAAACTATATAGTTATTTAAACGTTTTCAAACATTGATTACTACTCGGTAGTTTATTTTAAATTATAAGCAGACTAGAAAAAAAAAATTTAACCATACTTTTTTATCAATATCAATACACTTATAATCGTAAAGAATTACGATCAACCGTAGGAAAATTGGTTTACTAATTTCTACCAATCTTTACATTTGAAAATATGAAAATTAGAGTAAAAAATCACATTTATTTATGTGGACAAATTATCTAAATTTTCACACTTTTAAGCGTTGAAAATTTGAAAATAATTCTAGAATTACAAAAAATTAATGCTTTTAAGTGTACACTTTTATAATTATCTATTTATTACTAAATTTACACATTTAAAGAGTGGACTTTTAAGATCAAATGTATACGTTTATAAATATTGAGTTTTTTTATCTAACAATCTTTATTCTAAAGTAATTTTCACAATTATAAACGGAACAACGTTTAAAATATTTACACGGTTTTTATAAAACGTGAATAAATAACATATTTTTTATAGTGGAATCAATGTTCATAGTTTTCTTTTTATCTTTTAATCTACTTTTATTAAATTAATGTGTAGTCTTTTAATTAATTTGACCTTTTCATGACTAAATGCATAAGCATAACTTTGATTTTTAGGTCAGATTTGACTAACCTATTTCATGTTTGACTTTAAGGGTCAAATCAACTCACATTTAGCAATTCAGGGCTTAAGAGTTAAGAGTTAAGACATAAAATTTGAACATAAAGCAAACAAGGAGCGAACCACACCTTAAAAATAAAACAACGGTCAAAAAGTGAAAGATTGTTAAATCCATGTGAAACAGCTATCAAAGGTGTGTGTATGTGTGCTTTTTATCATTTTATCTTTCTATTTGAAAAGACAAAAGTACTTCTACGCTTCTAGCATTTTGTGAAGACACACAACTTAGTGAAATGTATGCTACATCACGAGTTAATGAGCGAGTTATTTGTAATGAGTTGGATGCAATTTGCAAGTTAAAGATGTGATTATATGTTATATGCAAATATTAAACAAGAATAGTCTTTTTTTTTTTTGGCGTTGTAAGCTGCAAGTTATTGACATTGTAATGTTGAATATATGCCAATATGAGTTAATTAGCCAGTGTGTTAATCACCGTGAAAGATGATTGTAAGCTAGTTGGTGTGTTAATTACTTCAGAAGTTTCTTGTGATCGAAGTTGTATATATTATTAAACCTTGATAGCCTTTTGTGGTTTATATACTTTTATTTAACTTATCTTATAACAATTTGTGTGTTGACTAAGCAATGTTGCTTAATATGATAACTTCGTATTTCAATTTTCCAGCCACTTCAAGAAATGATAGTAAGTGCGAGACTTTGATGTGATGTGGCTGATCACTGGTAGAGAGACTTGCGGTTGTAGTGTAAACCATAGTTTGAAATGTGGCCCCTTCATTTTTGTTATGATTTTGAAAGCCAAATAATGATAACAATATGATGGACTTGAGTTAAAATAATTAGATGGTTTTTTTTTTTTATAATAGTTAAGTTTTCAATGTATACTACATTATAATGTTTTAACTTTCTCTTTTTAAAATTTTTTAAGACTACTTAACTTTAAGTAGTACAAGTTTTTATGCTTAAGATACAAAATATTAAAGCAATAGCCTAACCAATCATCCCCTTACATTAATAAATAAACATCACAACAACTATTTAATTTATCTAAGTTTGACTAAAATACTTACATTAATGCAATTTCAAGGCTATAGTATTTTTTTTCTCTAATTATTTAATAATAATCTTTTTAATTGTTTTTTAAAAGCTATTTTAACAATTAATAAAATGCTTGATTGTAAGAAAAGTAAAGAAATCAAGAAAAAAGGAGAAAACAAAACATGGACAGGTTGAATAATACATTATTCCACACATACCATACCTTACTTTTTAAATCAAACATGTTATCGAGCACAAACTATTGTCATCGTCGCCGTATCGCGCGTGTGCAATGCTAGTATTATTAAAAACATCTAGTTATTTTTGTATGACCAAATTTGTTGTTGGATATGATTTCAACTTGTAGTTTAAAAGTTTTTCTAATTTCATTTTCCTTTATTAATTTGTAAACCTTACTTAAATCAAATGATCTATTATTTCTTATTTGTGGGAAAAGTAATTTTTATCTTAGACTGCTTTTAAACAAGTAACTAACATAAAACTAAAGCAAGTAACCTAATAGACGGATTTTTGTACCTGAGGGCTTCCCAGCTTTCAAGACCAGAAGCATAGATGAGAGTTTCAAGGACAGGACGTATCTAAGCTATGTTTTTTAAGGCTAAGTTTTATAATTCATAACATTTTCAGGTGATTATATAAACAAGAAGTCTCTAAGTAGGAGACAATAACCTAAAACCTACTAAGAGGAGGGAGTTACAAGGTTGTAATCGCCAAGGGATTTGTGACCCAACTTGCCCAAACCAACCCGTGTTTTTTACATCTATTTTTAAACCAAAGAAGAGATAAGCGTTGAACCTTCGAGAAAATGTCATCGTTCCCGATTGTTTCTTTCGCCGAGTCTTCATGCAAAATCTTGTTTCTCCATTTCCAAATAGCCCAAAATAGAGTGAACCCAACCTTTTTCGACCGCCTTTCTTTAGAGAGCAAACACCGATCCTAGACCTTTTGTATAGTCCAAAGCTCGGGATAGAAACAAAATGAACAAAAGTTAATCCCAGCCAACTATATAATACAATGAAATGCTTACAAAGTAAATAATTAAGACATGTATTGTATCCTTCTACTAAATATGCATTTATACTTATCATATAATTCTCTAGATAAAGTCAAATGTGTAAATCAAGAAAAAAAAAACGAAGAAAGTGAATTCGTGGATTCTATTTATTAATCATTAGCCGGTAGAAAGACAAAGTAAAAATATTTACGAGTCATTTGTTTTACTAGAAAAAAGTTTTAATTCATCTTGTGATTTAATAAGTGGTTTTAAGATGTAAAAACCGCTTATTTTATCTTTATATTGAAAATCTGAAAACCTTTTAACAAATCAGAGTTAAAATTAGGATTTAGTTTATAAAAGTGTATCAAACTATACACCTTTTGCTATTGTATATACTAAACTTTCAAACTTACCGTTTGATGTACTGAACATTTTCAAACTTACTATTTTGTGTATCAAACCTGCTATAGCTGGTTACAAGTTGACGTGGCACAGGTTTCGCTGAGGTGGTTGGTGACATGGCAATGACTTGGCTTTTTTATGGTTTAATATAAATAAAAAATTAAAATCGTAAATTTATAAATATGAGAATAATAATAATAATAAATAACCCAATTAAAAAACCCCTTAGAAGAAATCGATTTGCAGGTGCGATTTCGGGTTCATCCTTAGATCTACATGTTGTTCATACACCTCAGATCTACATCCTCAGATCTACATGCTCAGATCAATATGCTGTTCGGTTGGTTCATCCTCAGATCTACATCCTCAAGTTGCGATTTTGGGTTTCACCAAATGTTCTAATTCAGATTTTGGGTTATTGTTCATACACCTCCAGCTTCTTGTTCGATTTTGGGACTTCTTATATTGATTTGATTTGGGGTTTTCTTCTTGTTGTTGTTCGATTTTAGGGTTATTGTTGTTAACATGTACTCAAACCATTGATTTCAGAATTATTGTTCGCTTTAGGGTTTTTTCGTTCTTCTTCTTCTGGGCAGGCACAAACACGTTTCTAGGGTTTTCACGTTCTTCTTCTTCTGGGCAGGCACAAACACCACCATCAACTTCTGTCACCACCGCCACCATCATCGACTTCCAGATTCCAACTTCGATCGGCGGTTTAGGGTTCCAGGTATGTAACTGTTTTGGGTTTTCTAGTTCATCTTCATGTCAGATTTGACTTGGAATCTATGTTCTGGGTTTATGTTTTGAGTTTTAAGATTTGACTTCCAGATTTTGATTTTGGATCTACACTACATGCGACTTGGAATCTTGTTTTGGGTTTTCTTGTTCCTACACCACATGTCAGATTTGTTTGATCCTGGGTTGATTTCACATATTTCAATTTTAGTTTGTGTTCTCGACTTTCTTGCACTTATAGATGCATGTTCTTGCTTTTAAGATGAAGATGAATGTTCATACAAAAAATAATGACATGGAAATTAATTACTTATGTGGATTTAAAATTAATTAGAAAATAAATAATATTACTGGTTACCTGTTGGGTGGGTTACAAGATACACAAAATTGTAAGTTTGAAAAAGTTTAGTACATCAAATGGTAAGTTTGAAAGTTCAGTACATACAATAACAAAATATGTATAGTTGGATACATTTTTATGAACTAAACCCTTAAAATTACCTCATCTAACCTCTTCACAGAAATCATGTTTCATTTTCCTACAACAATTGGATTCCTTAAACATCTACCCCTCCGCTCTTCAATATAGATGACCTTCTTGTCAGTGTTATACTGAGTACGAGGCCCTTCACCTTCCTCCTCACAATCACACATTCATTTTAAATATTTTTTTTAGTTCACTATATTATTATGATTTGATATTTGTTATAAAATATTTTCTTTTATAATTAAGAAATTTTTAAATTTTAATTAAAAATATAATAGTTGAATATGAAATATCATAAAACAAATACTACAAACATTCATTTGTTCTAAAAAAATAAATAAAAATGCACTCTTAATGTTTAAACGTAATATTTCGAATTGGATCGAAAACCATTCAAAAAACTAAAGATAGAAATATAATTTTTCCATAATTTTCTTAAAGGAGAGCGTGTGTACCAAATGCGAGTGGGCACGAAATTGTCGAAGAATAAAGTTCATGCACAAGAATAGCAAGGAACCTCAATCCCCAACCACACTCTTATCTCTTATATATATTACACCACTTCTTCATTCCCAAAACCACTCACAATTAAACCAATTTCCTCTCAAACCTTCAGCCGCCGGAAAACCACGAAACTCGCCGGAGATCAGTTTTTTCGTTTGCAACAATCAATCTATAGTCCGTCTAACCTTCAATATGGATCTTAATTACAAAGCAACCGAGTTAAGATTAGCATTGCCAGGAACCGATAACGACTTGCCGGAGATGAACACGTCGCCTATGACATCTTTCCCGATCAAAACTAACAAAAGAGGTTCGCCGGAGATGGGTCCAAACCAATCCCACGAACCAAGATCCGCCCCTCACGCAAAGTAAGTCACATAAATACCATAGACAACAAAAGATATGTGTTTAGACAAAAAAAGTCATGATTGTTATCTATGTAAACTCATGTAAACCTTTTAAATTCGATTTCAGGGCACAAGTAGTAGGGTGGCCGCCGGTGAGATCTTACCGGAAAAATGTGTTACAAGGTGGGAAGAAAGTGGAACAACCGGAGATGGGTGGTTGCGGGATGTATGTGAAGGTGAGTATGGATGGAGCTCCATACCTAAGAAAGATCGACTTGAAAGTGTACAAAAGCTATGAGGAGTTGACCAAGAGTTTGGAAGAGATGTTTGTGTGCATTATAGGGTCGTACATTGAGAATGAAGGGTACAATGGAACAAAGCATGTAACAACTTATGAAGATAAAGATGGAGATTGGATGTTAGTTGGGGATGTACCATGGGAAATGTTTGTTACTTCTTGTAAAAGACTTAGAATCATGAAAGGGTGTGAAGCTAGAGGGTTGGATTTGTAGATTAAATAACCCAAAATGTTCATAAAAACTATGAAACAAGTTCAACTTTCATGTGTAGTTTTTTGTTTCTGTTTTAATGTAATGAATATAGTTTAGAGAGGATCAGAGGACTTTGTTTTGAAGGATATCTTTTAAATATGTATATATGTGTTTACATGTAATGTTTTTCCTCTTGAAGTTTTAAGTTTGGTTGTCGATTTGATTTGAAATGTATAAATTTTTGTTTATTATGAAACTCGAATGCGTAACCTTATAACACTAGATACTTTTAGACTAAATGTTTTGACTCATATTAACCTTTTACTAACATTTTTTAAAGGCAATAGATCGATAAAATTATAAACGTTATTAATCACTTATTAAATTTGGTGCAATTTATTTACAGAAACCAATCAAAGCGTGTGTTGTAATGATATAATACACGATATTTAAACTTGCTTAAACCTGTGGGTGATTATATTTAATTTACTTATTGCAACTCTCTATTAAAATAAGGTAAATTGTATAAAAATATAATACATTTTGTTTTAATTTATTATTATTATATAAAAACTAATGAAAGAAATATAAAATCAACTTTTATAATTCTTTTATTGTATTCAAACAATTTTTTTCTATGTATTTGTTTTACTTACCAATGTATATAAGAAATTTTATCTTAATTCCAATTTATAAACAGCTTGCATACAATAAAAGGATTATGAAAATTAATTGTATTTTTTTTTTAAATAAAAAGTTTATTATATATAATAATAACTAAGACAAAATCCATTGTATTTTCATACAATTTACCCATTAAGATATACATATTTTTATATAACATGAAAAATCTTATCTACATTAGTCTTGATTTGAATAATTTATCTTTACAATAACACCAATGTTTACTTACAAACCTAACATTTCCATTCTACGTCAATGGTGTGTGGATGAGTACTCTCAATGTTATTCCCATATTTCTCACCCTTCATTTGGACTCAAAATTGTCATTGGATGGCACCACAACCCCAAGGGTAACTTCGATACCATTTGTTACACCCCGCTCAACACGACTTAATATTTTTCATCTCGTTCTCACTGACGCATGATTTTGTTTTAGGAGGTCACATATCCTATATTTTTTCAGCTCAAGCACGCTTAACTGTAAAGTTGCCATGTAATGTATCATCTTGTGGCACCAAACATGTCGTGTCAGTGACTCAGAGGTGTGTGGATGCTATCTCTGAAAGATATACCTATTTAAAACATGAAATTGATATGCATTTGGTGTATACCATTACAGTTAAAAAGCTTGATCGAATGCTAATCTGTCATATTAAAATAGAGCTCACTGAACTTTTAGTGACGCATCTTTTCAATTTCTTTTATAGTGTAATATGATCTCTGTTTTTCTTTTTAGCACCAAACACTTGACAAAAAGAATATTTTTGACTAGCCATTCTTTTCAACATGTCCTAAATTTGTCACATCGCTATACTAATGTTATATCACTTTCACTCCTTGATCAGTTCCTTTTACTAACTATTTCACACTTATTTTCTAATTTTCTATTACCTCACACGTAAATGTGACCACTAGACACATGGGCGACCAAACCATCTCCTAATGGCCTAGTGGGTAAGTCACTTGCCCCATAGGGGAGGTCAAGGGTTCAAATCACACCATGTTTCAATTAGGGATAACCACGGGTAAAACCGGTTAGACCGCGTACATCTGAGCCAAAGGCTCGGTGCCCCTCCTAACCGGGAAAACTCCTTTTTAAAAGAAGGAAAAAAAAAGACACAGGGACGACCACTAGACTTACCTTCATATTTTATGCACCTTATAACTTTGTCTACTTGAAAGTCTTTAAAAGAATAATTAAGACCGAAATTATCACAAGGTAATTGTAAAGCAATACAAAAACTCAGGTTTTGTATTATTAAACCCATCACATGATAATTATGAATGATTGGTAGAAAATAAAGACACTTTAATGAAATTGTTTCAATAATATAATTTGTTAAGATTAGCTATTATGTTACATATATATGATCAAAATGAGTGACTCAGACTGAGATTGTGGGTCTAGGAATGAGCTCAGTTCCGAAACCGACCCAAACCGGACCGATATCGAAAAAGCAAAACCGGAAAGACCAAAGTTAGGACCAAGAACCGAACCATGATATACTAATCGGTTCGGGTTCTTGGTCCGGATTTTTGGATAAATTCTTTTCAAATTCAGTAAAAACCGAACCCAGCAGAACTGAAATAGAACTATAGAAACAAAAAATTGACCCAAAAGTGTGTAAATCGGTCTGGTTTGGTCCCGGTACTGATTTGGGAAAAGGTTGGGTCAGGCCAAATGGTGTTTTTTCTCATTCCTAAGCTGACCCGTTTGACATACTCATGTTTTTCTTAAACAAATTAAAAAAACTAAACAACAAAATGAAAGTAATTGCGTAATGTGCACAACAAAAGTCAGTTGAACAGCCAGCTACCAGCAATTAGGTGGAGCCGTGGAGTTTATAAGGACATCACATGCTAAAAATATGTAAAAGCGATAATAACTTGTACCGAATTAATCAACCGATAATACCCTTTGTAGGAGGTCAACTGAAGTTGGCACTTTTGGGTAACATTTTCTTGACCATAATTACTGATACATGCCTGTCCATAAAGTTCCTTTAAACCAAAATAATGTACAACTTTTATTGCATAGAATACAAGTTACAAAAATTTTAGCCCTGGTTTACATCATTTTGGGTCCTGAAACATTAGCTTGTCAAAAACAAGGATTTGAAGAGGGCATTTATCTTAATACCTGAAGTTCGAAGGTGATAATATTACCTGCAGCAATCTTGCTTTCCCTCCAAAATGAATCAAATATGGTTGAACCCAAAAATTACACAGCATCTACATTGTTTCAAAAGGGTTGTCAACATTACGATGATGCATCATCTGTCATGTCATAAAAAAGAGTGATTGCAAAGTTAGTTTCAAGTATCTATATGAATTAATAGGAAGCAGAACCGATTAATATTTGCATAAACAATTTCTTATTGCATTGAACAATTAAGGACTGTTTTGGTGGTTTTAAGTTCTACTTTAGTATGTGTTTGCTATTACACATTTACACAAAGAGCATCTAGCCTTAAAACCTTTGCACTAGAGGTGCCGATTTCAACTCCTTTACCAATGGGTCGATTTTGGTAAAGTTTTCAAGTTTTGGCTGAAGTGGAACGAGTAGGAAGTCTTCTACTCTTCCATAGGGTATCTAATGCTTACGACCTCCTTAACTGATTATGAAATCAAATTTAATAGATCGATTACTTATAAAATTAGAAAAATGTTGTCAGCTTAACCCAACCCACTTAACCTACCAAACCTCCCAAACTCACCCATTTCCCCGCCTCTAGCTTCCATTTTATATGTAGAACAAGGAATAGGATATACATTTATTGTATCATATTGGAAACAGCTACAAACAAAGTTCCATAAAGTTCTGATCTCCAGGTAATAAACGTGTTTACTTTTCACAAAAGATGTTAAATGATCGTATAATAATAACAAGACAAAGAGATTTAATAGACACAAAGAAGTAATAATTATGTTTTGAAATACTAACAGGTTTGGACTGATACTATTTCAAAAGGGGATGTTGCAGTTTATACGGGGCAAAACGAGTAGCAATGACCAATAGCTCCTGCATAACAGTGTCACCGAGGGAAGCTATCAACTTTTAAGCCTATCTTTAAGATCTCATATCATTTGGACACATATAACCTAGCACGCTAACTGGTGGACCTATGATGTTTAATGAACTGAAAATTACATATATTGGATCAGAAACAAAATATCTTTCTGAGAGATTTTTCATAAAACGATGAATTTAACCCCAATGAGAAATTTCACTTATGATCATGCCACATACACCCCATCCTTCTTATCAGTTACATGATTATATGCCAAGGTCTCAAAGAAGATATCCAAATGAAAAGGAGAACAAACAAGAAATTGGTAATAATTCTACTACGTTGCCACAAATTTGCAAGGGGACCTCATGTGCAAAGCAGAGACAGGTACGTACTAGCAAAGAAGGGATGTGGAATGGCTGGAACTAAAGAACTTACCTTAGCTTTATTTACCTTTAGTTATGTTACGGGGCTGAGCAAAAAAATCCTTTGCATTTCTTGCTACCTCTGCCTCCAGAATCGACTCTAGCATGATGTCAGATCCTTGAGCATCAGCTGATATTGACAATTAAACAAGGGCGATTATTCCAAGTACATCCAAGGGAAACATTATTGTATAAGAAGAGCATAACATATGAAAGTGAATTGTTGACAGCATAAAAGAAATTGAATGGTAATCACCCTTGCAATTAGGCAACAATCCTGTTTCTTGGGCTGATACAGGAAGAACAGTGAGACCAGATGCATCAGTAAGCTCATTGATAACCTCATTAGTTGTAGGTTCAGAACGCAAAGCTGCAGACTCAGCCAACCTTGCATAAGCTGTAGCCTGGCTGTGCATATCAGATGAGGGCGAGGCTGCTGAGGTGGTTGTGTTATAAACCTGGGATGTAAATTATCAAATCCATAGACAATTCTCAGAACCGATCTTGCACATGAAATTTGAGTTTAGGCTTTAAACCTTAGAGGCAAATGTTGGCAGCGATGGAGTTGGCAGTACACCATCAATGGGAGTTTCAAGACCAGTAGTCGCTACATGTAAAAATAAGTATATAATATCAGAGATCATGACAAACATGGATATCTAGGAGTTCTTTAGAAAAGGATTTTAGATGGTGCAACCATTTGTTTCTGGTAGCTGGCCAACGTTATCCACTAGCCTTTTAGTCAACGGACCAGGATTCATAAAGGAAATTGTTCGAATTTCATGACGTATGGCTTCAAGTTGCGCAATAGTATCTTGAAGTTCCTTGTGCACCTAAATTAGAGAGAGAGAGAGAGAGAGAGAGAGAGAGAGAGAGAGAAAGAGAACTATTAAAAACAAATGATAGTCGATCTTAAATGACAGATATAGTGTGAGACTCAAAACTATTCACTATGGAAATAAATCTATAATCAAGAACTACAGCTTCAACCAAGTACTTGAACACAAGTATGAACTATGAACAAACATATGAAGATGCTACAAATGGACCACACAGCAACTTTCTAGCTTAGGTTCTTACTACTACTCTCATCACTACAAACTTACATACATACATACCAAATTGGCAAACTAATGAATTTTACCTAATCTATCAAGAACATTATAATTTGGCAATATTTTTACAGAAATGTGAAGAATTCATTACAGATTTTTTGGAGCTAATAGCTGCTCAAACAATTCCTTTGGAATGAGAGAGTATATGGATACAAAGAGAACCTGTTTAGCCTGAGACTGCTGCATGACACTATCGAACTGACCACGGGCCATTTGAACGTATCCAATTGACCGCCCTGATAACCTCCCTGCAACTCTTGCTATGCGTGGGAGATCCTTGGGGCCTGGTGAGGGTCAACACTTTTGAATAACAAAAACTAACAGATGAAAACAAAAAAATAACTCTTGATTTTAATTTCAAATTAAACATGCATAAAACCCTAGGACACTAAATCGTTGATCAAAAGTTAAAAGTCAAATCACAATTTAACAATTAATTAGCTTAAACGTGTGTGTTATTTAAACAACGGAATCAGAAGCAGAGAGAGATTGTGTGTACCGATGAGAGCCGCAGTGGCTCCGAGGATAAGAAAGAGCTCTCCATACGAAAGACCTAGCATCACCGTTACGCGTTTCTTAATTAGGAGAAAGACACAGGTTGAAGAAGAATTCCAAATTGGATATATGGTTTGCAAAAAGACGTTGAGGATGCCAGGGTTCTGAAACTCAGCTCTGCGCTGCCATGCGTGGTGGTAGATGCTGACGGCCACCGGGAGAGCGGGAGGTTATCTGTATTCTTTCTGTAATGATAAGCTGAAGTACGTTTGACCCCTTGTACTATAGAAATTAATCATTATTTCCCCTTAAAGGTTCTTTTTTTTTTAAAAAAAAACTTTACTAAGGTGTTTTTTTGGTTTTACACTTTTACATAAATGATTGGTATGCCTCCTAAATTATGAAGAAAACAAAAGAGAGAGAGAGAGAGAGAGAGAGAGAGAGAGAGAGAGAGAGAGAGAGAGAGAGAGAGAGAGAGAGAGAGAGAGAGTCAGCCATCGAGTTTTGAACTCACCGATTGATTGATTGTTGCTCGAATAGTCGAATTAGGGTGATATGAAGGTTGTGCGTTGTCGATTAGGGGTTGTGAGGCTGTCCGCTGTACACTGTTGCGCGATTTGGGGCTGTGAAGAAAACCTTTCTGCGAGTAGGGAATGTGAGGGCTTCAGACTGTCGATTGTTGCTCCTCAATTAGGGGCTAGAGAATCAACGATCAATTGCAGACTCTGATTAAATCAAATCGGTTACCTTGTAGACTCGGGATTTCCCCCGCCGCCCATTCTGACCTGTTGTTAGTATGTTTTTTTTTTTTTTTTTTGTATATATATATTTGTTTCAGCCCAAATAGGCCTGTCGGTGGAATTTAAGAGTTCAGCCCAATAAAACCCAAGTTCTCAAATAATCTTCTACAATCCAAAACTCCAAAATCACATACTTGAATTGACCTGTTCTATTGCCCACCTCATTCATTATTAACTATCAAGTGTTCAAGTCAATCAGTATCGAAGGACGACTATAGAAGCTTGCTTACCTAATTTATCACTTTACCCTATGAAGTAAGTGTCTAATTTAAAGCTGTTTGCCATTCTGTGGATCTAAAACTCTAATACCTACCAATAATTCTGATTTCTAGAATACAGTACTAATTCATTTTCCTACATTAATTAACTGCACATGGCAAATAGCAGCACCTCACGCATGTCACATTTTTGAAAGGGAGCAAGAGAAGGAAATTGTAAAAGTTTTGTACTTGTATTTAAGGATGCAAAGGGAAAAGGGAATGAGGAGCTATTTAGTTTTAAAAAAAATTTACTCCAAAATACGGGATGATTTGAAAGAAGAGTTGTTCCCTTCATTTGCTTTTGTTGGTCCGATCAATTATCCTGTGCACCAAACAAAAGGAACCTGCAACTACATCGTTTAATTACGATGAAAGAGAAAATTAAATTGTAAGAATGAAAAAAATTGACCCTGTGGTTTTGATCGAACAACAATGTTAAGCTAAAATCAAACATGGTAAGAAGTAGGCGAATAGATTACTTGAGCTTCTACTCAACATTACACTACAAAAGAAGGCTAATTTTCCATCTTGTTTTATAAAAGTGTGTAGAGTTTGTGCAAGCTATGGATACATTTTTAAGCGCAAGTATCATAGCAATGTTGTAAGAAATTATAATTTTCTAATATTTTTTTCTAAGATAAATGCGAACATTATTATGATACGCTATATCTATTTATGTTAATAAATGTAGTTATATTTTACGTGTTAATAAGTGCGAGTAACTTGAAAAAAAAATTACACACTTGCTAAAAATACATAGAAAAAAAAGCAACGAGTACAATATATTTGTTATGGTTAATTATAATACCCAAAATATTAGCCCATTTAATAGTCAATACTAAACAGTAACATGGTCAAGTGGTAAGCCATGTTCTCACACTCACATGACCATACAAATCCATGTGCATCCCCAAGACGCCAACATATACCAAACATGGTGGTATTTTCTTTATAGCATCAAGTTCCAATCGGATACATATAAAGCAACCAAAATTTATGTCAATTTTGGTATTTAATTTGAATGTGCAAATCTATACTTGTATCACTAATATAAGCATAATATATATGTAATCATGTATAAACACATATCAACTGAAAGTAATGGGTGCTCGTGATGTTCAACAATGAGGCAATTTTCTGATATAACAACCTTGTTGCTCGTCATTCCCATTGTGTTGCGTCTAGTAATGGGTATTAGTAGCGCACAGGCAACGGCTCTAATACAACTTGTAATACCCCACAGTCCAATTAGTAGCCTATAATTTTAAACTTATAAGGTGTCTCAAATTTCATTCATCTTTCTATATGGGACTAGTTGTTACAGGCTGATTACCCATAAGCTCTTGGTTCAAACAATAAGATTCAATATAAATAGTTATGTTTGGGTTCAATGATAGGTGTTATATATCAATGCGGTTGATTATTTATTTTCACAAGTGTAAACATCTTTTCAAGAGTCCAATCAATTCATGTAAAAAAATGCTGACAAATATAAAAATTTATTTATGTTAAAAGAATTCCCCTTCTGTGCAATACGAGAGCTCCACGTATCTTACATGGTTACATATCTAATAGTTGGTACCACTAACACACTGTTCTCGAGTTTTTTTAAAGAAGGTAAGGGAAGGATTGGGAAGGAAGAGAAGGAAAAATTATGTTCTTAATAATTTTTTAAGAGGGGGAGGAAAGGGTTGGGAGAGACAATTTTATTAGTTTTGTGAGTAAAATCTTTCCTCCCATTTTTGGGATGATTGGGAGGGAGAGTTTTTCCATCCTTCCATTTCCTCGCCTCCCTTCCCACTCCTTCTCTTTTCCTCTTTAAATGAACTCGAGAAAAGACCATAAATGTTGATAGTTTTATATATATCCGACTTTGGAGGCTAGTGACTTCGTACGTATAAGATCGATCTGTTAGAATTCTTTCAATTCCCAGCATAATTAAGACAATTTCCCCTTCGATCAATTCATACTACACAACATGTCCATCATCAACCTTAATTTCAAGGAATTCCTTACGCATGATATCTTCAATTCCTATGCAGAAACTATATTATTAGCCCTACTTATGTCTCTTCTTTTGTTATATTATATCAAGACCAAAAGAACTTCATGCAAAGTTTACCTGATAGATTTCGCCTGTTACAAGCCTCCAAATTCTCAGATGTGCTCAAAAGAGCTTGTCATGAAGAAAGCAAGAAACAGTGGATATTTCTCAGAGGAATTACTGGATTTCATGCAGAGAACTTTGGAAAGAGGTGGTCTTGGTGACTCCACTTATTTGGCAGAAATCTTTATGGGACAAGATTATACCCCATCCATGAAACATGCGAGAAGGGAGGTCGAGATGGCCGTTTTTGGTTCATTAGACGTACTTCTTGCAAAAACAGGTGTAAAATATGAGGATATCGGTATACTAATTGTGAATTGCTGTATTTATAACACATCTCCATCTCTTTCTAGCATAATAGTTAACCGGTATAAGTTTAGAGATAACATCATTACCTACAATCTTGTTGGGATGGGATGCAGTGCAGGACTTTTGGCAATAGGACTTGCTCAACAGCTTCTCCAGGTAATGAAATTTGCCATATATAGCCATGAAATTACAGAAAAATTTTAAGAAATTTACCATATACAGCCATGAAATCATAGAAAGATTTTAAGAAATTAGCCATATATAGCCATGAAATCTTCATGGTATCCAACAGCTAGTAATTTGTAGGTGGCAGTCAATCATCCGGTTTAATGAACTGACTGATAAATTTACAGGTGCACCATGACTCGTACGCATTGGTAGTGAGTACAGAGAGCATCACAGAAAACTTATACCACGGAAAAGATCGTTCCAAGTTCCTAATCAACTGCTTGTTCCGCGTCGGAGGTGCCGCTATCCTCCTCTCCAACCTCCCAACCGATCACAACAAATCCAAATACCAAGTACTTCACGCAATACACGCCAACACATCAAGTTCCGATCGCTCCTACAACTGTATCTTCCGCGAAGAAGATACCGCCGGAGAAGTAGGCGTCACAATCAACAAAGACCTCCTCGCCTCCGCCATTGCCACCATCGAACCAAACATAACCGCCGTAGGTCGCCTAATTCTTCCGATGACAGAGAAACTTTCATACCTAATGAACTACGCCGCTAGAAAACTCATTCCGTCGGTGAAGATCCAGCCGTACATACCTAAATACAGCAACGCTGTCGATCACTTCCTCCCTCACGTCGGCGGCAAGATGGTGCTCGACGACCTGCAGAAAACCCTTGGGTTTTCGAACACCGTCATGGAAGCTTCAAGAATGACACTGTACAGGTTCGGAAATACCTCCAGCAGCTCGATATGGTATGAGCTGGCATACGTGGAGGCGAAGGGCCGGGTCAAGAAAGGTAACCGGGTCTGGCAGATCTCATTCGGGTCGGGTTTTAAGTGTAGTAGTGTAATTTGGCGTGCAATGAAGACCGTTGATCATGATACCCATAATCCTTGGACGGAGGAGATTGACGGATTTCCAGTGATTATGGGTGACATAGAACCAGTTCCCATATATTTTGAACCTTCCAAGCTAAATAATTAATGCTGCCTTGTTAAATTTGTATCAATGTATTTTTTAAACAACTTTGCTGTAATTATAAAAGCATGTCATTCAAGTATCCAATTGTGTTAATGACTTTTTGGTATTGACTTTTTGGATATTTACTATATATAGATGTAAATTTATAAAAATTTAGATTCAGATTAAGCGGAGTAGGGGTGTGCACGGTTCGGTTTGGTTCGGTTTTGATGTAAAACCGAAACCAAACTGAAAATTTTGGTTTTTGAAAAACCAAAACCAAAACCATTCGATTTGGTTCGGTTTTTGGTTTTCGGTTTGGTTTTCGATTTTTGGTTTTTCAAACTTTTGGTCACAACACTTGACCAAGGGAGGGCGAACACCTTCGTATGGTATGTCGACATTTCTTGCTTCAAACTTCCATCGAGATCTTTTAGCTTCAAACTTCGAAGAATCAAGATTCAAGAGTCAATTTGGTCTGTCGATTTAAAATTCAAGATTGGTCTGTCGATTTGATATTCAACATTCGAGCGATTGGTGTGCCGAGTGTTGGATAGTGAGTGCCGATTTGTGATTTTTGTGGAAAAAGTAAAAACAAGGGGAAGGTAAGGGATTTGAGTTATGTTGAATTGATATGTAAATATAGAAGTATGCCCCTTAACCTTAACAATTCGGTTCGGTTCGGTTTTAAACGGTTTGGTTTCTTCAATTCGGTTCGGTTCGATTTTTATGGTCGGTTTTGAAACATAAAACCGAACCAAACCGAAAAAATCGGTTTTTATAATTTTAAAAACCAAAACAGTCGGTTTTGGTATTGATTCGTTGTTTCGGTTTGGTTTTTTCGGTTTTTGGTTCGGTTTCGGTTTTTCTTGCTCACCCCTAAAGCGGAGTCAAAATTGACCATAATATCCCATTAGTTAGTCAATTGATGTAAGAAATAGTTCTCTGGTCAATTGATGTAAGAAATAGTTCTTTTAATAAAATAATTTTCGTTTGAATTTTTATTACACCGTCAATAACTTATTAATATAAGTATTTTATTTATTTTTTTATTTATCTAATCGTGAATTGTGTGTGTATAGACCATAATTAATTTGCAAAGCCCGATTTTCTCAAAATACCCCGTATTAATACGTTATTAATTACTCATTACCATTAATAGCCATTGACTTATTTAAATCAACTACCAACATAGTTCTCGCATTGTACGAAAACATTTCTCGTAGAACCCTTATATGTACGGGAGGTTAAAAAAGTACAGTTTATCATATGAGAACCAATCTTAACCACTGATAGAAATTAATCAATAACTAAGAATTTTATATAGCTAATTAGTGACTCGTTAATGAAATATTTATGAGGGATATTTTGAAAAACAATAAAGCCTCACAAATTAATGATGGTCCACTCAAACGCAATTTACGGTTGAGTAAATATATAAATAGACAAGTACCCCTACTAATGAGTTTTTATTTGTGTTACAAACAATTCTCGTACTGAGAAACAGTTCCCAATTGAATTTTCCATATATACAGGGGGAGTATTCATTTGAGAACTATAAATCAATGACTAATAATGTTGACCGCTCATTAATGACTAATTAGTGGCTCATTAATGAGGATATTAGAAAAATCAAGTCTCGTTCTTAATTCACTGTCTAGACAGAGTCAATTCACAGTTGGAAAAAAATATAAAAGATCAAAAACCTTTTTTAATGAGTATTAATAGTGTTTACAAATGGTACTCGCGGTACTCGTAATAAGAACGGTTCTCAAATAAACTTATGATGTATGTATGTATAAATATAAATATATATATATATATATATATATATATATATATATATATATATATATATGGTAAGGTTCGGTATAGAACAAGCTTTATAAGCATAACCTATAAAACCAATCTTGTTCTTTAGGTTTGGATGATTAATGGTTGATATTACGACTACATATCTATTTCAGGTAAATCAAATATGCAATTTTCGACGGATATAGAGTACAGATCTAAAGGCTAAGGTTGTTTATAACACCATTTGTTTTAAATATATCTAATGGATTGATGCAAGAGACAAGGGGGGAAAAGGGGGGGGGGGGTGTTGAAAATCTAAAAAGGTGTATCTAATCTTGAATTCATTTAGTTCATTGATATCCACATTTAGGCTATGTGTTATACCTATCTTTCATCTTTCATTACCCACAGCCACATCAGCGCCACATCAGCTTTCTTTCCCTTCCCCTTTCCTTACCCCCAACTAGTGTTATACCCATCTTTCATCTTTCCCCTTTCCTTTTCCTTTTCCTTTTCCTTTTTTATTTTATTTTTAATTTAACAAATAATTATTTAACTAAATAACATTTTATTTAATAACGAAAAATATAAATTAATTAAAACTACTATTTCGAAATTTAAAAATAAAATCCATTAATAACTAAAATTCCGAAAATTACAAATAAAATACTAAAAATTTAAAAATTACATAAAAAGATAAATAAACTACTCGTCTACGTTGTCGGTTCCTTGAGCACTCCAAATGTGTTCGACCAAATCGGACCGAAGGTTGAGATGAGTCTCCCGGTTTCTTATCGCTTGAACGTTTTCGGCCCGTTGTTCCTCATTGATATTTGTTTCGATATCGTCCGTTACAAGATCATTCTCATCGAAAACATAACTCGCTTGGCCGTCGTCTTCGAGAATCATATTGTGTAATATTATGCAAGCGTACATAATATACCTCATTTTTTCCAAACTCCATGCTCGTGCCGGGTATTGAAGAATGTGCCAACGTTGTTTAAGCACACCAAAAGCCCGTTCAACGTCTTTTCTAGCCGATTCTTGCCGGGACTTAAACTTTTTTCTTTTTTCGTCTAGTGGGCACGTAAATGATTTGACGAAAGTTGCCCATTCCGGATATATCCCATCGGCAAGATAATATCCGTATTTGTAGAGTACTCCATTCACCTCGAATGGACAATCGGGTGTTTTGTCTTCGTACAAGTCGTTGAATACAGGTGACTGGTTAAGAACGTTGATGTCGTTATTGGAACCGGCAACACCAAAGAATGCATGCCATATCCATAGATCGTGAGATGCCACTGCCTCTAGCATTGTTGTTGGTCGATCATGGTCACCTCTCATATACTGACCTCTCCATGCGTTTGGACACATTGTCCAACTCCAATGTGTACAATCAATGCTACCAAGCATACCGGGAAAACCGTGTCTACTCTCATGCATGGTGTATAATCTCTGCACATCATCATAAGTAGGTTTACGTAAATATTTTCTTGCATAAAGATAAATAATACCTCTACAGAAAAACTTTATGCATTCCCGTGATGTTTTATCCGACATCCTCAAGTACTCGTCAATAGAATCTGGTGCCATCCCGTACGCCAATTGTCGAAGAGCACTTGTACACTTTTGTAGTGGTGAAAACCCTATACGGGCTCTTGCATCACACGATTGTCGGAAAAAAGAAAACTCTCGCTCAAGATCATCAACTATTCGTGTGAATAGTTGACGACTCATCCGAAAGCGTCGCCTAAAATTGTCCGCGTCATATACCGGGTTTTCACAAAAGTAGTCACGCACAAGCAGCTCGTGTCCACCGACACGGTTTCTATTTTTCGCAGGCCTTCTCCTTTGTCGACTCGAATTTTCTTCCTCTTCGTCATCATCAAATAGTAGGTGGACCGCTTCTCTCGCAATGGCAACCATTACCCTCGTATTTTCTTCAAAAAAATCGTCATCATCAAATGGTGGATCCATAGATTTTTTATAAACTAAAGTGTGTAAAAAAATTGAGAAGAAGAGAGAAAGAAAGAAAGAGTAGAAGAAGTGTGAATTTTTGTTAAATATAAGTTGTATATATAGTGTGTGTATATGGATTAAAAAAAAAAAAAAACAAACGGCTAGAAAAGTTACCGTTGGAGGGGGTGGGGGGGGGTGGGTGAGGGGGTGATTTCGCTCGGGTAAAAGAAACCGAGATGCAACTCCCGAAGCAGGAACCGAACACCGGGAAATGGTGTTCCCGAAAGAGCCGAAAGCCCCGAAGCATGTCCCGAGTGAAGCCCCGAACCATAACACATAGCCTTAGGCTAGGCGTTACACCACGGGTAAAGCTTCGGGTCCGGCGAAAGTTGGATCGGGACTTTGGGGAACACCATTTCCCCCTCTTCGGGAGTTGGTGCGGCAGTGGAGCCTCGGCTCTTTTTACCCGAGAGCAATCTACCGTCCCCCACCCCCCCCCACCCCCCCTCCAACGGTTATCTTTTTAAAATATAGCCGTTTTCTATTTTTTTTTTTTTTTATTTTAATTCCACACCCTCTCTATATATATACAACATACTCTTTATTTTTTTACACCATATTTCTCTCTTCTTCTCTATATTTCTCTCTTCTTTTCTACTTTCTCTTCTACATTAAACTTACTCATCTTTATTTTTTTATACAACATACATCATGGATCCTAACCAAAAATTCACCACACCTCCGTCAACCGGACGTAACCGATCGAGAGTTACAAGTTCTACACCACAACGGTCCATCGATCCTTTCCTTGTGTCGCAACAACAATCAATGCCGATGTTCACTCCACCACGGTTTACATATTCCGGAATGCTTAGCCAACAACAACAAATTCCGCTTCCACAACAACCGAGTCCATATCAACAACCGAGTCCATATCAACAACCGGGTCCATATCAACAACCGAGTCAATATCAACAAATGGATTTCTCGCAACAAATACTACAACAACAACAACAACTACATTTTCAACATTTACGAGAAACGCACCAACATGCGTTACGAGATGAAGATAACGATGATGATGATGATGATGACGAAGATGAAGAAGTATTCGTTGCCGAAACCCAACAAATACAACAAGAACGGCGAAAGGGAAAGCAACAAGTTGTCGAAACCCAACCGGCTGGCAATTTTCCAACGCGTGCTAAACAACAAAAGTGGACACCCAATGAAGAAGTGACGTTGGTAAAAGCTTGGATCGATGTTTCCGAGGATCCAATCATAGGAAATGCGCAAGCGGGCGGTATTTATTTATTATTATTATTTATTATAATTATTTATTATTATTATTTCGTTATGTATTATTATTATTTATTATTATTATTATTATTTATTATCGTTATATATTATTATTATTTATTATAATTATTATTTATTATTATTATTAACTTTTATATATTTATGTAGGTAGTTTTTGGAAAAGGGTTTTGGAAGTGTTTCAAAACCAACTCGGCAAACGCAAAGACTACCGAGGGGTGCATCAAGTAAATTCCAAGTTTCAAGATATCAACCGAAAGGTAACGAAGTTTGCCGGAATTTACAGCAACATCGAGAATTCAAGAGCTAGTGGCATGAGTGACGCGGATATCTTAAAAACCGCTCATATCCGTTACAAGTCAGAAAACAGAGGCGCAGCTTTTGGTCACGAGCTTTGTTGGGATGTTCTTAACAAATATCCCAAATGGAGAAGAGTGCCTCTCCCAGATTCCAACCCCCGTCCTTCAAAAAGAACAAAATCACTATCGGAGTCGAATGTTCGATCGACTACGGGGTCTTCGGATGCACGGGCTCCTATCGACCTCAACGAAGACGAGGACGAAGAGAATGATGATGAAAATGTCCAGGCAACCAAACCCCCAAGGCCCATTGGGAGAGATCGAGCAAAGCGGCCGGTATCGACATCTACGGGTACGGGTACGGGGTCGAAACAGGAGAGCATCACATCGTTGTTGGACAATTTAGAGACACTAAACAGCAAACAAGATCGTTATTTAGCGGTACGTGAAAAAGAGTTGGCAATTAAAGAAGCGGAAGAATTGCGTAAAGACTACGAATTTTACATCTCCCCGACGGCTCACCTTACCGGAGGTATATTAGATACAACCTTGCAGATGAAGGAGATTATACGCATCAAACGCAACTTTCCACCGCTTTAGATATTTATATTATATTAGATACAACCTTGTAATGTTTTAATTTTTATTTAGAATTTAAGAATTTAGCTTTAAATTAAAAATATGTAATGTTTTAAGTTTTTATTTAAATGAATTTATATTTTTCGAAATAATAGTTTTAATTAATTTATATTTTTCGTTATTAAATAAAATGTTATTTAGTTAAATAATTAATTGTTAAATTAAAAATAAAATTAAAAAAGGAAAAGGAAAAGGAAAGGGGAAAGATGAAAGATGGGTATAACACTAGTTGGGGGTAAGGAAAGGGGAAGGGAAAGAAAGCTGATGTGGCACTGATGTGACTGTGGGTAATGAAAGATGAAAGATATGTATAACACATAGCCTTATATATAATACATTGCACAAGGCCTTATCCTGCGCAGATGTACTGTTCACAAATGGGGAATTTTAAAATGCGCCACCCTATTTTATATATATACTTGGTTTTCAAAATAAAAATTCAAGGCTTTGTGTTGTCCCAATGGTTAAGAACCTTTTTTTTGTGTGATAAGCCCTGAGTTCGAGGCATCCTTTCCCTATTTTTAAACATTTTTCACCCCTATTTTTAAATACCACCAGGTCCACCACCCCCCTTCTCCTCTCTATTGGCTTTCTTTTCATCTTTTTTTATTTTTAGCTTTTATTTTAAAATAACATATTTGTTTATTATCTTTTTCTTTTCTTTCTATTATGATCTATTTGACATATTTTTTCTTTTTTTATAATAATGATGCAATATCTAAAAAGAAAAACGATATACGTTTTTAGTTTTTCCTATTAATTCATTCTCCTACTTATCACAAAATGACATGAGAGTCCACTAATTCTCTTTTCTAATTTCTTCCATTGATTTTAACATTTTTTATTTTCTTGAAAATAAATAGATAAGTAGGAAGAAAAAGTTGAGAATATACCACTCTTATTGCTTTGGCAATTAAACTCTATTATTATTATTATTATTATTATTATTATTATTATTATTATTATTATTATTATTATAAATGTTTATTTTATGTTTAGGCAATGTAGTGATTTCGTTTATTTTATTTTTTATTTGATAATTGTGATTAACTAAATAAATTATTACACTTAAATTTTGTTATTATTCTGTTTATATATTTTGGTTTTATATTTCCGCAACGAAGTGCGGTTATGTACACTAGTTTATAAACAATCTTAAAGCTATTAGATTTAGAGACCTGTAGACGCACGGAAGATATATATTAAATTTTAAGTGAAAACGAGAATAAAGAATGAGATAACTAAGGAGCATGAAACGTGTCAAACTCGAAATTGTACCGCTCTAATGATATCAAATTCATTCATGCATGGGTTTCAATGTCCAACGAAGTCAATATTAGCAAACGAGATACCATTTTCAATCGCATCGGTATCAAATGAGAAAAACATGTAGAACAGAATAAATGACTAAACTAATATATATCATGACAGAAGTAATTAACCGAAAGTGATACTAGATTAATAAATAATTAAGCATATATACACATGTATTTGAGAACTAATATTTATACGAGTATCATGAGAACCCTTTTCTACACTATATGTCCACTATCGGCCATTTTATCCTTAAGATTAAGGATACTCTTTTCTAAACTTCAATACCGTTAAGCCAAAACTTATTTTCCAAACTCCAATACCGTTAGGCCAAAACATTTATGTAGTTCTGCAACTCTTTTTAATCGTTTATTTCCATGAAGTAGAATGTCATCATTCATATGTATGTAGCGTAGTAGAGAAGAGATGTTTGATATGGTCGGAAGTAAATTGGGTGACTTAAAGAGTGACACTTGACAAATGTAATTAAAAATACAATTGATTTATAATACGAAAGAGAGGAAGATATTGAGTAAATTTGTTTCTAGAAACAAATAAGAACTTTTCTTTGAAGCAAAAGGGAATACATATTATATATTTTTTTTAAGTATATATAACACTTCAATATAATTGATAAACTTCAATACCGTTAAGCCAAAACTTATTTTCCAAACTCCAATACCGTTAGGCCAAAACCTTTCTGTAGTTCTGCAACTCTTTTTAATCGTTTATTTCCATGAAGTAGAATGTCATCATTCATATGTATGTAGCGTTGTAGAGAAGAGATGTTTGATATGGTCGGAAGTAAATTGGGTGACTTAAACGCCATGTTCTCCAGTTTTTTTTAGGAAGGAAAGGGAAGAATTTGGAAGCAAAGTTTTAAAAAGGGTGTTCTTGAGTTTTACTTAAGGAAGGAAAGGAAAGGATTTGGAGGGGTTTGGAGGGGGAGTGTAGGCTTAATTTGATGTCAAAACTATCCTCCCAAAATTGGGATGATTTGGAGGGGTTTGGAGGGGGAGGAAATCCTTTCATTTCTTTTCCTTTCATTCCTAACTTAAACTCGAGAACAGGGCGAAAGAGTGACAATTGACAAATGTAATTAAAAATTCAATTGATTTATAATACGAAAGAGAGGAAGATATTGAGTAAATTTGTTTCTAGAAACATACAAGAACTTTTCTTTGAAGCAAAAGGGAATACATATTATATATTTTTTTAAGTATATATAACACTTCAATATAATTGATAATATCACCTCAAAATTTTCAGCTGATAGCTTTCACTTTCTTTTGATACCAAATATATTTTCAATGGGTGCATTGTTATATTCTAAAGTTATTAGGAAAAAAGACACTATTTGGTAAAATAATATATTTTAGTCGGATACTTTTCTAATTTTCCTTTCAAATCCTTTATTTTCCTTTCTTAAGAAAAACTTGAGAAATTGATTTGTTTGAAATATTTGGTTGACGATCTACTAATGCAACCGTAAATATTGAGACCATGTAATAATTAATGTACCAACACAATAATAAAAATCAAGATATGAGTTATATAAACGTGTTATACGATATACACGTTGTATACGACGATTCACGGGTTGGGTGTACCTAAATACCTGAAGTTTGGGTCGTCATTCAATTGTACATGAGACGTACATTAACACACCGGACTTCATCAAAGTCTAGACGGCAGTTCAAAATACAAACAAACTGGAAATTAGTTGGCATTGTTTGGTCACCATAAGCATGTGCAAATACCATCAAGACGTATAGAGGTTGGTTTACTGGCCTAATCAATAACCACCATGTTGGTTGAAGACTCTAATCCTCTGTCAAACGATTCAATTCGTTGTATCTCTTAATTTGTCATCCTAACAAACCAGAATCCAAGATCAGATTACCTAACCTTTTCTTATAGCTGTATAAAAGTTATTCGCCTATAAAACTAGGTACCTTAATAGAATATCTATCCGTATCATACTCCACTTACCTTTGAAAACCTCATAAAATACCAGAGCAAGCGGTTCTGAACTAATAAAAGCTCAACTCGGCTTTTGTTCTATCTCTAACAAGTCAAATGGTTATATGCAGCGGGTTTAACTATAAAGAAGATGGGTCAAAGTCGAAAGTCCCCTATCTAGGTTTTCCGAATGCATACAACCTACGAGATTGCTTTATTCAAATAATTAGTTATTGATTTTTGAATTTCTGTCAACATATTTAAAACGTATTGTTAGTATTTTAGGACAACCCATCCCTGATTGACTTGCAATTCCAGGCTGAACTTTTCTTGTTTTTATAAAACTACAATACCGATAATTCAGAATCTATAATCACAATACCAAAAGTTCCCCACAATGGATGGCACATGGAAATAGTAGCACTACATGTAGCATCCTTATTTTGCTCTACTAACAATCACAAAAATCATGTTTACAGTCGTTTTAGAAAAATTAGGGATGGTAATGGGATGAGTATTGGTGATCCCTATCCCATACCGGATTATAAAACCATGTCCTATACCCGGTCTCATCCCGTCGGATATTATGTTACTATATAAACATCAGGTACGCGAGTAACGGGTATCCCAATTAATAAACGATCTTAATCGATTAAAATTCACCAATAAGGATTTTCGTTTCTTAATACTTGACCATAATACATCAAAACAATGACTTAGGCTTTTTCTAACAATTCTAATCTCTAAGAAAATTAAGAAGTAAAAAGTTACCACATAAAAGTTTAAAATATCTAAAATTAATAAGCTAAATCAAATCATTACGTAAATAGTAAAAACAATATTATCAATCTTAATTCCTCTATGCTCTCACACGAGTTGTTTCACAAGTTAAAAACTTTACAAGTAAATGTTCTACAATTATAAAAATAAATAAACAAACAAACAAAATCGACTATCGAAACTAATAATTCAAATATATATATATATGACTAATTTCAAAGTTTTTTAATGTCATATATATTATTTCATTACGAGTGTCGTACACATAGTCAACTTATAATCAAAAAAATATAAAGGTAAAAGTTTAAATCTTAATATGTTAGTAATAGAACTATATATTATTATAAGAATATAAATGGTACGGGGTTGGGCAAATAAGATTGGGTAATTTGGTGGGTATTAAATAAAAACCATAACTGTCCAAACCTGCGGAATTTTGTAAAAGAAAGCTCATACCCAATCCTATAACCATTACCCATCCCAAAAGTTTCGGGTTCGGGATTTCATGTCAGGATCGGGTAATTTTGTACGTAACCCTAGAAAAATGCATGTTTGTACGTGTTCATACAATTAACATCTAATTAAAATTCACATGCTTATCGGAGGAAAAGAAGCCATCTTTTGGCAAAGCTATTTCAGAAAGGACCATGTAGGCTTCAAATAATATCTTCATTGTGCCTCATTTTAGACTATACATCATACACTTCACTTACACAGAGTTGCTCTGTACGCAGAAAAGATATGTGTTCACCCTTGTAATTCACTTGAGCTTTAATGAAATTAACAGCAGCTTAAGGTAATCTGTTTATAGGGAACATATGAGATACATCTTGGTCCAAAGAAACGCCAAACACATAAAAACTACTACTAACAGACAGCAAAGTGTACTGAACATGAGTGATTAAACTACTGATACGAGATACAGATGTATGTGAAACACAACTTTCAGTTTTCTCTTATTGATCAGAAAAAAACCCACTTTATTAAATTTAAAAGAGACTTCAGTATAACATTTGGCCATTCCAATAAATTCAATGATCAGATTTCTTGAATGAAACGTAGCTTTATTTTATTAAATTTTATTATTCATTTGGTAAGTGGGTGCCAAAGTATCGTATCCTATCTACCCGTTATACTTTTCTATGAAAAGTATCTTAGAATAACGAGTAAATTATATCTATCCATAAAAGCTCACCGTGTCTTAGGATTTTGTAATATATTAGATATGTTAGAAAGCCCTGCATAAAACCTCATTTCCACCATAGCATTTAGTAGCCTTTATTGGAAAGGATATTGGGCTTGAAAAGATTTCATACAGCAATCATGTTCATAGCTAACCTTAGTATAAAGGATCTCCTGGAATTCCTTACCCATCCTATCTTATATTACAAGGAAATTTTGTTCCTAGTCATACTCGTGTGTCTTCTTCTGTCATGTTTTGTCATGACCAAAAAAACATCATGCAAAGTTTACTTGATAGACTTCACCTGTTACAAGCCTCCAACTTCTCAAAAGTCCTCAAAAGAGGTTGCTGTGAACCAAACAAGACACCACGGATATCTATCAGAGGAATTGTTGGAATTCATGATGAAAACTATGGAAAGAGCTGGCCTTGGTGACTCCACTTATTTGGCAGAGATTTTTTTTTCACAAAATTATAAACCATTCATGAAAGATGCAAGAAAGGAAGTCGAGATGGCCATTTTTGGTTCAGTAGACATGCTTCTTACAAAAACAGGGGTAAGAAGTGAAGATATTGGGATACTAATCGTAAATTGTTGTATCTATAACACAGCGCCATCTCTTTCTAGCATAATAGTGAACCACTACAAGTTTGGAGACAACATCATCACCTACAATCTTGTTGGGATGGGGTGCAGTGCAGGACTTCTGGCAATAGGACTTGCTAAACAGCTCCTACAGGTTATTTGGCATAACTATCTACATCTCCTAAAGCTAATCATATAGTATACTTTGCAAAATCATCAACCATTTCAAAACTTATAGATTCAGTCATCTTTTGCTTATTGCTAATTAGCTAACCAGACTTTGCAACTATATATCAAAACATTATTTACCATATTAATAAATAATAGCTATGAAACACTCAGGGTATCCAACAATAACCTTTGTCACACAACTTATTTTGGCAATTGCAATGGCATGTCTAGTAATAGCCAGTCACACTTCATGTTATACAAAACTAAAGATATCCAGAGTTTCTATCTAGTTCTTCAACTTTTAGACTATAATAGTCTATCTTCGTGAATGTAAATCTTGTGCAAAATAGCAACATTATTTAGTTTTTTGTCCAAATTGCTAAGTTGGGGTCCTTGGGGAATTAAAACCAGTTTTACCATTGAAATTGTGATACAATAACAGTATGTATATGTAGTATTATATTTTATAAAAATTGATTGGCAACTCTGGTTTATATGATATACAAAGGCCCCAAAAGGTAATATTTTATAATTTGACGAAACCAGAAGCATATTGCTATTTTGCATGAGAAGAATAAAGCTACTAAAATGGAATTTGCCTGCGCTACGTTAAGATTGGTATTATGATGTGCATATAAGTATCAACATCTAAAAGTTACTGAGAAACATAATGAAAGCTAAATTTCACAGGTGCACCAAGACTCCTACGCATTGATAGTGAGCACAGAAAGCATTACCGAAAACTGCTACGTCGGAAAAGATCGCTCCAAGCTCCTTATCAACTGCCTGTTCCGCGTCGGAGGCGCGGCGATCCTCCTCTCCAACCGCCCTTCCGACCACAAAAACTCTAAATACGAGCTTCTTCACGCCATACACACCAACACATCAAGTTCAGATCGGTCCTACAACAGTATCGTTCGGGAAGAAGACGCTGCCGGAATAGTCGGCGTCACCGTCAATAAAAGCCTCCTCGCCGCCGCCATAGCCACTATCGAACCAAACGTCACCGGCATTGGTTACCTAATCCTTCCAATCAAAGAGAAACTCATTTACCTAATCAACTACATCGCTAGAAAACTCCTTCCGTCCATGAACATCCAACGGTACATACCAAACTACAGCAACGCCATCGATCACTTTCTCCCTCACGTGGGCGGAAAGCCTGTGCTCGACGAACTGCAGAAGACCCTAGGGTTTTCGGACGACGCCATGGAAGCTTCGAGAATGACATTGTACAGGTACGGAAACACCTCCAGCAGCTCAATATGGTATGAGCTAGCATACGTGGAGGCAAAGGATCGGGTCAAAAAAGGTAACCGGGTCTGGCAGATTGCATTTGGGTCGGGTTTTAAGTGTACTAGTATCATTTGGCGTGCAATGAAGACCGTTGGTGATGATGACCACCATAATCCTTGGACGGACGAGATTGCTGGATTTCCAGTGAATTTAGTTGAGTATGACCCGGGTCCGGCGTATTTCGAACCGTCCAAGTAATATTAAATGATAAATCCAATTTAAAAGAATAATAAATAAATAATTTAAATATATTTATATTGTTTAAATCAGCTTGAGACGATTAATGATGTTGCGGTTACCAATTACAAGTCCTTTGCAACGAAAGTAGACTTTGTTCTACTTCTTAATAATATGCCACAAATAAGTATTTCTCCTTTTACACGTTGATTTCAACTTGCAGGCAAAAATTCTTCAAGTTGTGATGTATTAGAATAGTATTATAAAGAGTTAATCACATATTTAGTTCTTTTTCGTTAAAATTACACTCACGGTAGTGTATCATGTTGTCGGCACATAATGACATGAGTTCACACCATGATAGAGCCCATCCCAGAATCTCTACTTTACCTCCTCTTACTCTATGGCACCTATTACGTAGATCAATGTTATAAGAAAGAGGTTTCTCTCTAGTTATGGGTGTTCATCAAATAGTGATTGGTTCCTCAAGTCCTTCAGAGTTAATGAAGTTCTGTGAACATATACCTGCAACGATTTGAATTTAATATTCTATTAAGATATTAAATTGAGAAAAAAGAATTATTGAACAGTAACATAAATAACTAAGAATTAACGGCTTTTGGAATTTGATGTAATTAAACAACCTGTTAGAAAGGATATTTAAGAAATAAATGGGCATAATTGGTAGAAAAAATTCATAGAATGATAACATCGTAAACACTTTTATTTTAGTATATATTATAAAGTAAAGATAGGTTTTTAGATATATGATCAGCCATATGTATTTTGAAGGCTACTTAAGTGTTGTTTGTTTTCGAAGACCTAAATATCTTATGTCTTATTTCACGTCTTCGAAGAAGATGTGGTTCAGAAGGTCTTAAGTATGAGAAGGTCTGCGAAAAAAATGTAGTTTTAGCTTCTCAAAATAAGCAAAAATAAGACGGAATAAAGTCTTATGTATGTGAAAAAACAAACAAACTTATTAGAAACATCTGCAGGCGCACATGCGTTTCTTTGAAAAAACAAATAAGCTTATTGAAAAGGCTGCACGTCCGCAGATCTTTCTTTAAAATAAAACCTTATTTAAGAAAACAATCAAAGCATTACAACAGAAGTGATCACAATACCAAAAGTTTACTAAATTAGAGATGTACACAATGTCAGCATTCAATTCGCACATGGGAAATGGTAGCATTACACTTACCATCCTATAAGTGTAGAGTTATATATTCAACAATCATGAAAATAGCGTTCGCCTTCATTTGTTTTCTAAAATGAATGCCTCTACATATCCATAGGATATATTACCATCCAATAAAAGGTCACAAGCTTATGAAAGCAAAACAAGTTATTTTCGGCCAACAATTATAGATGTTTACCTATGTAGACTTTATATCTCCTTTAACGTGCATGTGTTATTTTTTTTGTCTATATAAACAATCGCCCTATATATGTAGACTAGGTTTTACTCTGAACTTACTGTATTTCTCTTGAAGAATATAAAGAAGAACAGACTTGCATATAAATCTGTTTACAGAGAATACGAAAAGTCAAAACTATCATTTTCTTCTCAAGACATCGTACAGTCAGATTTAGGCCGGCATGTAAGAAAGTACATTTGACGTCAGTACCACTAAATTTCCTATGTTTTAGTTCAGCTAATCTTTGCAGAACGAACCTGACGGAGGTACTAAGAAAATGAATATCTCTGCAAGAACAACATAATTAAGCGGTTCTAGAGTGTCTTTGGATGTACCATGTCAAAACCAAGCACGAATAGGAGGAGGTATATAGCACATACAAACATGTGTACATACATATATTACACTAAACACTTGTTGTTGAGCTGAAAAAACAGTGATATACACTAGATGAAATATGAACTTTGACCTGTAGTAAAAGAAAAGGAAGATATGGAAAAGCAAACGAAGAGGAATGAAATTTAGCTTTACTGATGCATTGCCGAACATGAGAGGATAACAAAAAATCCAAGTCTAAACATGTTACTACCATTTGTCAGAATTAAATTATATGATAAGTTTTTATCTAGAAGAGGTCAAGAATAACGATGCATTCTGTATAGAAACATGTAAGGTATTTAAATGAACACTCCTTCAATTGAATTAAAATTCATGTGCCCTTGTCGTTTAGCTTCTATTCAACATAATATAAGCAAAGAATTAACAAAGAACTAAATATAAAATTCTTACCTCCCTTGTACCCCGCTTAATTAGGTTGGATATGGAGGTTGTAATTCAAACAAAACCTCAAAGGGACATATAGCTTAGGAAATGCTACTGAACATGGTCAATTACTACACTTATATGTCAATTTTCAATATACAAATCAGTATGTATCTCTAATATAACAAGTTGGTAAATGGTAATCTTCAGCAGCAACTTCCAATCCAACATATATAAAGCGCATTAAGTCAATTTTGGATAGTAACTTGACCCTGCAAATCTATATGCTCTCTATTATAATAGCAATGACACTTTTCATTAGCATTTACTTCAAATGTGAATATGTGATACACATGAAGAGCACTAAATCTATGTCAATTTTGGATACATATTTGACCATGAAAATCCATAAGTATCTCTAATGTAGCAACATGACAGTAGTCATTAACACTAACTTTAAATCCAATATACATTAAGCACACTAGAAATAAGAATTATTTGTATGAATCCATAGAATCGAATTTATAGTAGCATGGAAAAGAGTTGGTACAAGTATGGTGTGGGATAAATACTTTATTTAATTAAGATTTATGTGAAAAATAGAAAAATCTGTTAACAAAGGCAAGCCTATTCCCCTATTGTGCAATATGACAGCTGCATGCATCTTACATAACAACGAGGACCACTGAATATTAAAGGCTTTATATCCATAAAAGCTCACTGCATCGTTAAGATTTTTGTAAGTCGGTTTGATCCACCACAAGATTCAGTAGCCCTTAACCGAAAGGCAATTGCCCATGAAAAGATATCATATTGCAATCATGTTCGTCATCGATCTCTATTTGAAGAATCTCCATGGATTTCTTACCCGCCCTGTCCTAAAAATCAACACAGAAATTATGTTCATTGTCCTACTCATGTGTCTTCTTCTGTTATGTTTTGCCATGACCAAAAATAACTCATCTAGAGTTTATTTAATAGATTTTGCCTGTTATAAGCCTCCAACGTCTCAAAAGTGTTCAAAAGAGCTTGCTATGAAGCAAGCTATACAAAGCGGACACTCTCAGAAGAGATACTCGATTTCATGAAGAAAACTTTGGAAAGATCCGGTCTTGGTGACTCTACTTATTTGGCAGACATCTTTTTCGGAAAAAAATATAACCCATCCATGAAAGATGCAAGAAGGGAAGTCGAGATGACCATCTTTGGTGTGGTAGACATCCTTCTAAAGAAAACGGGTGTAAGATGTGAAGATATTGGGATACTTATTGTGAATTGTTGTATTTATAACACAGTGCCGTCTCTTTCTAGCATAATAGTTAACCGCTATAAGTTTAGAGATAACATCATTACCTACAATCTTGTTGGGATGGGATGCAGTGCAGGACTTTTGGCAATAGGGCTTGCTAAACAACTCCTCCAGGTTATTTGGCACCATTAAACACAAGTGCATCTCCTTGAAACTTATCTGTGAAATTTTTTTCCATCAACACCCAATATGCAACTCTTGTTCTAATGCTATAGATAACAAAAAAAAACGTTTTATAATTTGAAAAACTAAACGGATATGACTTAATCTAATAATCTTACTTTGTATCTTATAGTTGTTATAAAGACCACTCTCTGTCAGTCAAACTTTAAGATCGAGTAGGAGTACCCTTTTGAGCCATACCAAAAGTATTTCTCTTCCTCCCTCACCCATTTTGCATAATTTTGCATTTGTTCAAAGTATGTAACACCTCTATAATCAATTTTACATATAAATCTAAGTTTTCTTTAATTAAGTATATAAATCTAAGTTTCCGTATAGCTTCCGTTCTTTAGTTTAAAATTAAATAGTTTCTTTTCTTTTTCTTTTTTTTTTTGTTTTTTTTTTGGGGGGGGGGGGGGGGGGGGGGGGGGGGGGGGGGCAGGCACATTGGAAGGCATGTTTTTTATGTTATGCATAAGTAGTGGTACGGTATGCACTATAACCGAAGGTTGTAGCATAATGGCGGCCAACAAAAACTTATTGTCCTTATTCGGTTTTCCAGTGTTCACCATGCCTTAATGGTAGTTTTGTCACTCTTATCCTTAGTGACAAGTTGTAATTGTCATAAAACTGCCTTCGTGTATCTATAAGGCTTCGGTTTTGTCTTTGTTCTCCTTGTTTTCCTTTTTCCCAATTTACATACTGTTCATAAGAACATTTGCAGGAATGTTGCCTGCAAATTTTGATTCAAGAGTATACTGGATTACCGGGTGAATTAGCCAATAACCCAACAACATATAACGCAACAGTATGGAGGCGATAATCTATTACATTTTACACAGTGATCACTGGTGTCTCTATATTGGTTTGATTTTATATACATTCTTCGTTCCTTTCAATGATGCTTATGTTGTCTGAAAAATCTCCTAGTGATATATAGAGCTACTAGGGAAAATATATACATACACACACATACTGTCTTGATTGCATCAGTAGCCATAATTCATGTTGTGCAGGTATCCATAATTGTTATACTTTCATTTAACTTTTGAAGCATGATTTATCAAGGATGCTTATGTTCTTAGCCAAAATCAATACTGTTAATGCATTTAACAAGTATTAAAAGGGGAAGGATTGCGTGGCTAAAATGCTAAATGACTTCATTAGCAATTTGTTAGGACAGCACACATCCTTTTCCCTTCTTAAAAAGTCAAATTTCGCAGAAAAACTTAATGAAAGGCAACATTCGCAGGTGCACCACAACTCGTACGCATTGATAGTGAGTACAGAAAGCATTACTGAAAAACTGTTACCTCGGTAAAGATCGTTCCAAGTTCCTTATCAACTGTGTTTTCCGCGTCGGAGGTGCCGCAATCCTTCTCTCCAACCGCCCCTCCGATCACAGCAATTCCAAATACCAAATTTTTCACGCAATACACACGAACACATCAAGTTCAGATCGGTCCTACAACTGTATCCTCCGTGAAGAAGACAACGCCGGAATAGTCGGCATTACCGTCAACAAAGATCTCATCGCCGCCGCCATATCCACCATCATACCAAACCTAACCACCGTAGGTTACCTAATCCTCCCGATCAAAGAGAAACTTGTCTACCTAATAAACCACATGGCGAGACAACTCCTTCCGTCCATGAACATCCAACGGTACATACCAAACTACAGCAACGCCATCGATCACTTTCTCCCTCACGTGGGCGGAAAGCCTGTGCTCGACGAACTGCAGAAGACCCTAGGGTTTTCGGACGACGCCATGGAAGCTTCGAGAATGACATTGTACAGGTACGGAAACACATCCAGCAGCTCAATATGGTATGAGCTAGCATACGTGGAGGCAAAGGGTCGGGTCAAGAAAGGTGACAGGATCTGGCAAATTGCATTTGGGTCGGGTTTCAAGTGTAATAGCGTCATTTGGCGTGCAATGAGAACCGTTGATCATGATGATCATAATCCATGGAGGGACGAGATTGCCGGTTTTCCGGTGACTTTGGTCGACTCGGAAACATTTCCCTTCTATTTTGAACCTTCCAAGTAGAGCCGCAGGAAAATAAATTTGTTGAAGAAAAAAGTAAAAATATTATATATACTTCGAGGTGAATTTTATAGAATAACAATCTATTTTTCTATTATTCAATACAAATCGCTTACTTTTTCACAAGTTACTAGTTTATTACCCCGTGTAAAAACACGGTGATGTTTAAAAAAAATATAAAATTTGATGGTATGAAATTATAAAATGTATAGTAAAATAAGTGTAAAAGTATTTTAAAAGTGTTTTGAGATATTAAAATTTTCAGATAAAAATAATAAAATATTACCAAAAATTTATATATCTCAGAATTTTTAACAAAAAACTATAACTAAATTTTTTGAAGTATTACTATTAATGGATAACAAAAAATTAAGAATATACTAATTTTTAAAAAGTGTCATATTACAATAAAATTTATACCAAAATGTAGATAAAAATTAGACGATCGTAAATATATAATTATTTTTTCTCTAAACAAAATGTATCACAAGTTACTAAACATAATTTATAAACACCATATAATTAATTATATTGATATACAATTTTTATAAAAACCCCCTCACATTTTCTACCCTGTTTTATAAAACTCCCTCATAATTTTCATTCAGGCCCCTCCCAATTGATTTAGATTTGGAATTCGATATTTAAAATTGAATCGATTTTTTAATTGATTTAAAATTCCGCATCTTGCCAAAATTGTTTTTGATAATGGATTAATTTTGCAATTGAGTTTCCTATTGGTTAATTAAGATTAATTTAATGATTATTTTTGAAAAATTTGCATGTCTTTTATATATATATATATATATAGGGTTGAGTTATTGTAAGATGTGAATAATGGTAAGATGTGTAAGATGCATTGTAAGCCATTAGATCTCATTAAAAGTCAAAAAGATTTGATCAAAAAATGATAATTAATAACTGCCATATTTATCCTTTTTAAGGGTAAATTAGGAACTTGAAAATAATGATAATTCCTAAATTCACGCTCCTAAAAAATCATGGTAGTATATATTTAAAAATTGTTAAACACTCTAATTTAAATCGATACGTACATGATATTCATCAAAAGAAAATTGATGAAAATTATCATCAAGAGATATCGATAAAAATGAATAATCCATCATCATCATGCAAACATAATAAAATATTACACACATCAAATTTAAGACCTCGTACATAAGAACTTCCATCGTACGTTATCAAACTGAAAGTACAGATCATTTGCTAATACATGAAAACAACTGATGAAACAAGTAACATCATAAACTCTGCTAATTATACTATGCAAAAAAATTGATGAAAGAAGTAACAAGTACATGGAAAAAGATAAACCATAGATTATGAACAATAAATTGGTTTCCAGTTCATCAAGAAAGATAGATCTCTAAACCAGTTCGCCCTCGGGTAAAGAAGAGACGGTTGGAACTTTAAACCTAAGTTGATGCACCCTGAAAAGAACCAAGCGAATACCCGATTACGCTGGAGTGAGGCCCTTAACGATGGTGGTGGATTAGGGCGGTTTTCAGATCTGATGAAACGAACGGTGTCGCCAGTAACGATGGTGGATTAGGGCAGTGTCAGCCCGTCAAGTCGATGTTACAATCGCCGCTGGAGTGGGGCCGGTATCGCCGAGCGGAATACGACGATGTTACAATCTCTGCTTGAGTGAGGCGGCCTGTGTCGCATGTCAGATTACGTTCTCAAAATCGGAGCTGATGCGTGGAGGCTGTCGCCGGTACGAGTAAGACGATGTGGACTAGGTGGTTTCCGATCTCAGTTCATACAGGGGCGGTGAAAAAAAGGTTAGGGTTTGAAATCTCCGATGAAATCGAACGTTACCAGTGGTAGCATGAGATGGCGACGCTCGTGAACTCTCTGTCGGCGACGGAAATCTGGTGATGGCGGCGCTCGTGAACTCTCAATCTGCGGCAGGATGTTTGTGGAGGGTGAGGCGGTAGCACTTGATCAGGGATACGGGGTTTTTATTAAATTTGATTTGGAGAGAGACTAAGGAGGTTATAACTTATAAGCATTAATTAAGGAATAATAAATAAATTAATAACTAATTACAATTATAAAATACCAAATATACCCTTTCATTAATGATGGACACATGTCATTCATATATTACATCTTACCCATCTTACAATTTTTTACATCTTATTTGATCTTAATCCTATATATATATATATATATATATATATATATATATATATATATATATATATATATATATATATATAAGATCATTAAATATTGATTGATAATGTATATCGTTAATCTATTAATATCTTCATCTTATAAAAGTAGACCTTCTAACTTTCCATTATTTAAAAGATGAAGATGTTAATAGGTTAGTAATACCATGTAGTTTAGTTGTGTTATAACTCGTCTATATATACTAGTGGTGGGGAAGGTTCGTTCGAGAACCGTTGTTAGTGTGAGAACCAATCTCAGTCGTTCCTTAGATATGAGATGTTTCATGGATAGTGAGCGTGGAAGGATAGAGTGTGGCAGGGTGCATGTGAGAAATTCATGTATGGGCAATGACATTGAAGGAGGGGAAATTGGACGGCTCAGATTGGTTTTCGCGATTCTTACATGAACTTTTTCCTATTAGTTGTTAATATAAAAGAAAATGAGTAAATGTCATGTTGAAAATATATAAGTAGCTTAGTTGTATTATAAGAGTGGTGGGAGTGGTTACCTCCTACCACACCCACTACACTGCCACGTCAGCTTTTCACTCCCATCACTCAGCCTACCACACAAGTCCGTAGTGGTCACCCCCTACCACATCAAATTATAGGACCCACCTTATTTATTAACTTCATATTTAATAATAATATTTAATAAAAATAAAACTATAAGAAAGAATATATATATATTAACTAAAACTTCATTTAAAAGTTTCAGTAAAGAAAAAAACACCATAAAACAAAATTTGAGAGATATATTAAATAAAACTTCGCTTAAAATTCTCACTAAAGGAAAAAACTATCATAAAACAAAAAAAAAAAAAATATTGAACATATTTATGAGAGCAAGTAAAAAGGTAATAGAAAGACAAAATAACTCAAAAGTATCTTAGGTAATTAAAAAAATCTAACCTAATAAAAAGAGAAGGGCAAATGAGTAAAATCAGAATAAATTGGATTTTATCTAGGGTTTATTCATCATTTCCAGCCGCCTTCTTCCCCCTTTGATATTTCTTCTGCACTTGTTTTCTACAGGGTAACCTTTTCTCCTCCTCCTTGAAACACCTCCTTTACAGATAAAGGGAAAAAAAGAAGAATATATTAAAATGTGAGAAGAAGAAAAAGAGAAAGGAAAAGAAATGGGTCATCACATCTCCACCGCTTGCGCGGTTCTTACCACGCCAAAGACTCACCACGCCGCCATGGTGTGGCAGCACCTCCGACCACGGCGCCATCGGGCCTCCTCCACGCCAAAATCACCGCCCACTCCTTGCTCTCTAACTCGACTATATATATCAGTAGTTATATTCCAACTTCCGAGACTAACTAGTAAAAGGAAAAAAAAATATCACAGTATGATAGGATTATATGACGAAACATAAGAACTAATGATGCTCGTAATATTAGTTATTGTTTGAAGATCCAACGTTAGCTTTCAATAATAAAATTTGGGATTTAAATAAAAACAACGCACATGAGGTTTCAGTATGTTTATATCATTGTTTATGTATTCTTATATCAAGATAAGCTAAGAATTAGCTAATGTTGTATATAAGTAAAATAAGCATACGGGTATGAATAGAAAAGGAGATGATTTAAAGTTATATAGAACAAGTTATTTATATGTCCGCCTATTGCGCGGGTAAAGATACATAAATATATTTACCTTTTATATGTATTTGTTTTATTTTTCGAAAAAATATGCTACATAATAATTCAAATTATTTTCAACATGAAAAACCGTTTATGTTTTTTCTTAAACAAATTATTACAAAGTGAATCCATTATATATCCTCAAATATTTTATTGTGAAGAAATATGTGCAATCCAAAAGTATACGGTTTAGTTACTTGAAACGCAAAATAAACAAATGAAAATGGAGTTATGTATAAGGTTAATAGAGTGCATCGTAAATTTAATATTTTTCAAGATGATGATTAAAAAATGAAACTTATAGTTGTCAAAATAACAAAATATGTGCAGCTGAAAGCATTAATGATAGTGTTTTCATTCTCACAAACACTTTTACTTTAATTTTTCTTCTATTTTCATTCAGAGACCTATCTTTTAAAACATTCATGTCTTTATATTTAAAACTCACCTTGTCCCAAATCCCAAACAAAGTTCTTATTATCACTCTCATCTATGAACAAAAAAACTAATAGCTTGGGCCACTTAACACCGTCAGCATAGCTAAACAATGCCAAACTCTTTTCACTCCACGCTCTCCATCTATGAATTTTCTACTTACTAAATGAATGGCTACGATTAGTTCTCGCGGTTCTCGCACTAAAAATGGTTCTCAAATATATCCTCCACACACACACACACACACACATATATATATATATATATATATATAGAGAGAGAGAGAGAGAGATAGAGAGAGAGAAAGAGAGTCATCTATTGGAGATTAAAAAAAGAAATATAAATTGTGACATTTTGTGGTTGTGGGGTCACAAAAAATCACGAGAAACTTAAATTATCATGAGTTAATGTAAATTTACAATTCTACCCTTCAATATATTATGAGAAATTGCTCTTTTAGTTTACAAATTGATATAGTATATAATGTTTGAAAATAACTTGGGTTAAATAAGCCCACTTCACCCTTCATTTTGTAGAGGGAAAAAACATGATACAGGATGTATTAAATAAGTCGTAACAACTAACTAACGCATTTCATTTTACCATCACTTATTTTAAATGATATATGATTCTAACAACATTTATTTTAAATGTTCAATATTCACAAACATTTTTAATGATAAATATATTAGTCATTTTACCATTTGGTAATATAAGTGTTTATAAGTTTGAAAACACAACTTAGTTACGCACGTCTTTTTTCTATATAGTTAGCTTTGATGGTTTATGGTTTTAAAATTATGTAACACTCCAAGGTCTGAAAGTTTCTCTGATATGTGTTTATATTAATTATTTGTCAAGTGTTACATATGTTTGGTAAGTTGCCCTTTTATGTATTTATGACTTTATGTGATTAAAAATAGAGGATCTATTTGTGTCAATGTGCAAAGTATTAAGTTTAGGGGTTGAAATGCAATTGTGTGAAAGTTGTATATATATATGTGTCTCACATTTGACTTTGTTGGTCAAATACTCCTTGCAAACACACAAACGTATTCACGCACACATACACAACCCATTTGGTGAACTTTGATCAAGCATATAGTGTTCCTAACATCTGATTTCAACCATTTGATTACTCTATAGCTTTAAGGTATGAGTTTTAACTTGTTTTGGTATGTTTGTGGGTCAAATAATTGGTGCACGGGTGGAATCAAAGATCAAAGGATGTTATATATGTTTCTTGATGTTTTATACATGTTTTGAGTCTGTACAGGGTGTAAATAACACCCCTAGTGAGTTTATGTTGTTTAGATGTCGAACTTATGGTCAAAACAACGATTGTTGGGAAGAACAGTCGGTTGTACTATATGCTGTAGTATATGAAGGGCGTGTAGGTCTACACATCCCGTGTAGTGATACACGGCCCGTGTAAGTACCTAGGGCAGTTACAGGCTATGTAGGTATACACGGTCGTGTGGCACATATGGTACATGGCCCGTGTAGAGTGTTGACTAACACATGCCATGTAGCCTGGTGTAGGGTCGTGTAGTGTACAGGGTACACAGCCCATGTAGCCTTACACGTCGACTGTAGCCTTACATAGCCCATGTAGATCCTAATTTAGGTCAGTTTTCAATGCAGTTTTGTAATATCTTGTTTAATTAATGTATATAGGAAGGTAATTGACCGTTGTCTGAATCACATACATGGATAACCATATATCTACTATAGAGGTAAGTGTACTTACCTTGAACATGACTAGTACGTGTATATGCGCAAAGTGAACAATATGATATTTGTGTTATGAAAGTGATATGTTTATGAAATGTTAAGTAAAATTGTATTGATATGTCGAAAGTGTAGCTATGCACAATAATAGAGGGTACCCAGCTGGTAACTACGAGTATCTTGTACCAAGAAATGTGGAGACTTGGTTATGCATAACCGTGACTTTGTGTCCAGGACATAGGAGTATATTGGGACCCTTTTACCCAAGGAAAGGTCTAAAGGGCTTAGATACGCATGAGATACGGTCATGCCCTAGGATAAGTTAACAATTTCAATAGTTTTACAGGTTTATAGATGGGATGTGAGACATCTTGAGAAGAGTTTACTCTCGCGTTGTGTTTATATTTGTTTAGTATAATAGTAGTATGCTTAATAAGCGTTAGTTTATGTTCAGCGTTTTATGCATGCAGGTGATCAGGTTCCAGCGAGGGAAAGGGCCGCTCTGAGTGTCTGGATATCTCCGGACTTTTGAGACGAGACATTTTAACACTATTTTTTGGAAACTATTAGCACGAATGTAAATATAAACTGTTGTTTTGTAAACTCCGATGTTTTGCGTGCTAATCAGTAGTAAATATGTTTTAAAGTTCTTTTACAACAAGTGGTGTTACAAATTACTATGTCGTGTTTCAAGTTTAGTTGTCTCAAACATTTTTTGAGGTCCTGGGTAAATCTAAATAATGAGCTCCCAAAAATGCTATACAAGCAAACAAAAACGTATAAAAGGGTGAATAAGAAATTTACAATTATTTCGGTTTGTTAAATTTGTATAAATCTATCCATTCACCCATTTTGAGTTCATTTTAGGTTTTCAAACTTTTATCTTGCCTTTCTTTTTTAAATACAAGATAAATACATTTAGAAAAACATGATTTATTTATTAGTTATAAAGTGATTATGATATTTAAGTAAATAAACCGATCAAATTGATATCAAGTGGTTTAACTATTCAAGTAAACACATCATTTCAAATAACCAGTTTCATTAATAAACTAAATAACTACTAAACTAATTAACTAATTGTCAAGATTATTTAACTAAGTTTCAAGTGCTCCATGCTTTAAAATAAGTGACAAGAACAAACTTGATAATTGATATCAAGTGATTAAATATTAAGTAAGTGATTTAAAGTTGTCAATTAACAAATTATGTATGTAAGTAATTTCAAATAACTAAATTAAATTAATTAGCTAATAATCAATAAGGATAAATGGAGAACCACTCACCCAAGATTAGACCAGTCGTCTTTACTCTCTTTCTGACTCCTTGACTTTTAGGTCATAGCCAAATAGTTTTATACACATTGATCTTGCTTCTCCCCCCCCCCCCCCCCCCCCCCCCCCCCTCCTCACACACACACACACACAAGAAAAATGCGGTTACTACGAGTATGAGATTTCAAAGTAGATTGCTATTTCAATTTTTATAAATAAAAGTTTCAGATTTTGAGACTAAGATATTGAACATTTTTTTGTCTATCTATCAGGACATTTGTGAATAACCGTGGCTCGTGTGCCCCATCTGACCACATGTCCTTAACGGTTGTCTGAATAGCTCGACCCTTACCGGGCCTGGATCTAGGGTTTGAAGCATGAAACGGGTCGAGAGACTAACCCACTCCACCGATTTAAAATTCGAGAAGCGAACCTAGCTTAAACAGCCTCTAAATCGCGTACTCTAGATCTCAAAAACTTTGAAAAGTGAAAACCAACCAGAAAGCCAATAAGCTTAAACGCTTTAGTGACTTGAACGTAAGCAATGGCTGTTGTACGTTTGATCTGGAATTAATATTTCCACATCTGGAAAAGAGGTTTGTACGAATAAAAGTACTCTTGCGTCTGAGAGGGTTATCCTCTTCCAACTCGGTCTACCCTGTTCAGTTCTTTCGGTCTTTTCAGGTAACACCTACCTATCTCTCTCTATTTTCTTTCCAACAAAACGTACGCCCGGTTAATTTGAAACTATAGTTTGAAGAAAATTTGTCATCTTTGTTGTTAGTTTCGTTTGATTTAGTGAATTCATGACAAATTGGCTTGAATTTGAAAGTTTCGTTATTTAAGGGTTTTTTCAAGGATTATTTCTTCCGTTCTTTGAATTTTTGTGCTTTAGACGTGAATTTAACTAGTTTTTTTAAGGTAATCAGACATTATTTGAATCAGATGCCTGATTTAGGGTTCTTAAGTTACTTTCACGACACTGGTGAACCCAGTTAGATCTGTGCGTATAAGCAGATCCGTTAACTGTTTATGTTCCTGATTCGACATATTACGACTCTAATTTGTCGAAGATGAATTTTTCGAGTTACATCTTATTATTCCATGTGTTGAATTCTTTTTACATATATTTTTTAAAATGAGATCTATCTATTTGATTTTAAATTCTGTCCAGCAGGTGCATAAATGGCGGGAAAGGGTGGGAAGGGTCTATTAGCTGGAAAAACAACTGCAGCGGCTGCAGCTGCAGCCAACAAGGATAAAGATAAGAAGAGACCGATGTCCCGCTCTGCACGAGCTGGACTGCAGGTATGTATAAAAGCCTAAAAGTATTACACCCTAAGTTTGCATACAATTTTTTGTTTCTGATTAAAATACGGCAAATCAAGCCGTAGTAATTTAAAGTATAAATATTTAGATATTATAATATCGTGATAGTAGCTGTCTGATATTTTTGTACAGAGAAGATAGTCATTGTTAACTTTGAAATTATTTGCCTGCTTATTTGACATTTAAAATTTAAAATTTCTAAGATGGTAGGATGAACTTCTAGAAAGTGGTTGTGTTTCAAATAATTGATTGAATACTGAGGAGTCATCTAGACAATTTTCTGAAGTCGTGCTGTTTGTGAATCCGTGTTAGATGAGCTAAAGGTTGTCATGCAGGTAGCATGTTTGCCTCAGGTTGATATGTTGCAATAAACTAGGTTTAAGGGATGTTGGGTTAGATTGCTTAAAACAGCTCGTGCTTATTAGCTTATGAGCTTTATATCCTCATTTACAAAACACTTTCACAATGGCTTCTATAAGAATAGCTCGTTTAGCAAGAATAAGCTTATAAGCAGTTAAGCCATGAGCTGTTTGGATACTTAAAACTAAAAGGTGCGTAATTGCTTACCGCATTTTGATCACACATTAATCTAATATACTATGTAGATAAGCTAAACCAAATTGTTCATGAATATTGAGTTGTGCAAGTGTGAGAATTTATGCCGTATAATCTAGGTTGAAAGTATTGTCTACTTCTTTTTAGTGCCATGCCAGTATGCCACAATCATAAAGTTTTGTGTCCTGATTCATCACTACTTCATAGTCTATTCTGCTCCAATGTAATTATTTTATACAGCTGTTTCTGTTTGAATTGATATGTATTTGACTTTACTTGGTTCTTAAGAGAAAAGTATCCTATCTGTTGATAATTTTCCTTTGTACATGGCAAAAGAAGCTGATTACGACTCACACTGTGGCTTGAGGCTTAATAGTTGAAGTTGATAGTAACTTTTGTATTGTTTTTGTTGGGAGTTTCATACGTGAAAAGAAAATAAAAAAGATAGATTAATCGACTTCTGAGTGGTTAATTAGCTTTTCCAGGGTTTACTTTTGGGAGGTAAACCAACTCGACTTTTGAGAGATTGATTAGCTTTCCCACTGTTTACTTGCGCGAGGTAAACCAACTGTCCAATGATATCAAAGACCATCAGTCAAATTATGCATAATAAACTTACAACCCTCATATCGTATTTAAAATAGAGTAGAAGTACCCAATCCTAATATAACTCTAATTCGTATTCTTCATATAGAATAGACCCTATCTAATAATTAATAAAACGTATGCCCTACTAATATCCTTTCCACATAATAATGTTAGAATATCCGGGGCTTATTTAAGACTCACAATTAAGCCCTGGATATTTTCGAATACACGGGTCGTATCACATATGTAACATCTAAGTTAGGACAAATGTAAGCATTTTTTCTGTACAGGTGCTGACGAAATAAACCAACTAAGATGCATGTCATGGTTGCATTTCCACTTGATCCTGGAACAGAATTGTGATTGCATGGTTTAGTGTATACACCCATCAACCCTATTATGTGAACCTTACTTGTTTTTACTATTGGCAAGTGTAGAAAAGTGAAGTTTTTCAGCTTATATCATGAAAATTATTTGAATTTGGTTTTGCAAATTTTAAACTTTTGGAACTATAGACCTGCTTGTTGCTGACATGAAGATTATTTGAATTGGGTCCTCCTATGCAAAAGATCTGTCTGGAAGACATTGGTGTTTACCAAAAAGAGTAATGTTATTGTCAAATGTATAATCACTTATCCATCAGATCCTTAATGCCCCTTCAATACTAGAAATTTGATTTTTGACGGAGAATGATTTAATTAATGTATTTAGTTATTTGTCAAGTATCTAATCATCCCTCAAGGCCTTAATTCTTATAAATAACAAAATAGATAGTGACCAAAATCAATATTCAGCATATTGTAATGACGATTAATGGTCATGAAGTAAGTTTGGATTAATTTAGGCACAAAGAGTAGTTTCTTTCAGACAGTATCAGTCTTGAGACATAGGAGTTGCTGATATCAGATGTAAATGAATTTTAACATATAAAAGCAAGAAGACTTTAAATGGAAACATTCAGAATTATGTGTATTTTTGGTGAAAGTTGAAATCACATCAATAGGAATGCCAAAGGAATTGAATATGTTAATGAAGTGGTCATAAGGGCTTGAGAAGAAAACAGGTTTCTTCAAAGCAGCTATGAGATATAATACACCACAAATGTGGAACGTGTTGATAACTTGAAAGATATCCCAGAAACAGAGCCCTCAACAAGAAAGTTGAAACTACAATTTAGATGCATTTTAGAACTTAACCAACCAGTCTGAGCCATGTTTGACTAAGAACACCTCAATAGAACCTTGAAAGGTTTTCTATTTTTGTTACCTGGCTTGTGCAAATCTTACAAATGATATGTTGATATGGTTTTGATTGTTGTTCCCTTCTTTGTTATTCAAAATGTAGTAAATGCTAGCATGTAAGGTGGCATAGTGTGCGGGGTGGGTGGGTTGTGTAACGGATCTGTACAAGCAATTTTGTTGTGAGTGTCAAATTGGGTTTGGGCAAGGCTGATCCGAACACTTCTTTTGCCTATTAATCCTTCGATTTCCATATACAAAACTAATGCATTATATATGTTTACAAAACCTATATTGGTACAAAAGAGCCTATTGTTGTATATAAAGAGATTGAGGGGGTTTCTTTTTTTGTTGGCAATTTAAATAGACTTTATACGATTCAACCTGTTTGACAATTTGACTAGTTCGAACCATTGGTTGTTTCCACTTAGGCTGTTTCTTTTTCTGTTCAATCTTACCCATTTGATACAATTGACCAAAAGAACCCGTTTCTTTTTCTACTAGTATTCTTTTTAGCAGTTGCCCGAATTATGCTCTATAAAGTACTAACAACTAATTCGTATTTTGGTAAAGGGCAGAGTAGACAACTTATATTTATATCTTTATGAATTCAGTTTCCAGTGGGAAGAATCCACCGCCATCTCAAAACAAGAACCTCTGCCAACGGGCGTGTTGGAGCCACGGCCGCTGTTTACTCGGCAGCGATTTTGGAGTACTTAACCGCGGAGGTGCTGGAGTTGGCAGGAAACGCTAGCAAAGATCTGAAGGTGAAGAGGATAACTCCACGACACTTGCAACTGGCCATTCGTGGTGACGAGGAGCTTGACACTCTCATCAAAGGTACCATTGCTGGAGGAGGTGTCATTCCTCACATTCACAAGTCACTCATCAACAAAACCACTAAAGAATGAGCCACCGTCATCATAGATGTTGTTCTTCTTCTTTTAATTAGCTTTAACAACTCTCTTTAGTACTGACTTTTAAAAATTGTAGCTTGTGGGATGGTGTCAAAGATTCATGTAGTTTGACTTTGACTTTGTTTAATTTCTAGATTGTAGGATTGTTGTATATGGACTTCCTGCTTATGATCCTTTGGATTGTGGTTACATTATTTATCTTGATAGTTGATATCTCGTGGTTGCTGCATTTTAGCATTAAATCATGTCCTACGAGATCAGTTTAGTCATGTTTGGGTTCTCAACGGTCCCTGTACAGATTGTGTCTTTCAAGATATATCTGCTTTAGGTGTATGAATTTTTCTATGATGAGTGAGTTGTGTCTTGTTGTGTGTGAAGGTTTTCTTGGGTAGAGTGTGAGAGGGACAAATGTACTGGGCATTTTAAACCTTACTTTGCAATTAAACAATTGTTAATTTCCTATGTCACGAGAGTCCTCAGATATACTTCTTGTTTTGTTCTTGAAAAGGGAATCATTTTTCTCAGAGGTGTTTACTGAACATTATCACATCATATTTTTTCTATAATCACCCGACACACCATTCAGTTTCAGACTCATACGTTCATATTTTATCACACTAAATTTTCAGACTTGTCTAATATTGAAACTTGCTTAATATCTTTTAACTAATTATAAATTATATATAAACAGATAAAAAAGAGAGAGAAGGAACTCACCAAATTTAATCTCGTAATTGTCACAACTCACCAAATTATATTGCAACAAATAAAATTTTTAGATAAAAAAATATAAAAAATAAAAGGAAACATCATGGTCCAACAATTAGCACCATCTTTTCTCACCATGCTATATTCTGTGTTGCATCCACACTAGGGGACCTCCACTTACACTGTTAGACCATCCGCATCGGCGGTTAAAAAGGGCTGGTTCATGGAGCTGGTTCAAGCTGGTTGGAGACCAGCAGCATTGCCGCCATGCTGGTTCAAGACCTTTTCAACCGTGGCTGATTTGGAGACTAGCTGCGGGTTTCCCCTTTCTTTTTCTTCTTCTTTTCTTCTCTCTTTCTCTCTCTTAATTATTATATATTTTTATTAATATTTAATGTGGGTAGATGTGGGTTGGATGTGGGGGTTTGTGGGTTAGAGAGAGTTAGATGTGCCGAGGTGGGAGATGATGTGAATGCTGATGTGGGAGTGGGTTAGAGAGGGTAAATATGGGTTTGATGCTGATGGTCTTATGCTATGGAAAGATTTGACGTCTACAACTTGGTAACCTGGTAAGTAACCTAGACCATGTCGCTTTCAAATTCACTATGTTTACTCTAAATTCGGCAATCTTTATGCTCATTCTTTGTCTTCTCACAAGAAAACAAAATATTTTCTCAAATTTCTATTACAAAACTGTTACTGTTAGTATATTTTTAGTCCTTTTTTAGTTGTGCTTATTTAAAACTAATAAATTTGGCTATGATTAAGTTGTTAAACATATATGACCAATAAATAACTTTTGCTGTTTGTAAACTTTTGGACGAGCAAGTAGATAATATTAGAAATATATGAATGAAAGTGAATGGTCGGCCAGATGCATATATCATTTTTTTGTATTCTTATGTTTGACATCTTATTTTCTATGTGATACTAGCACACTAGACCAGCTAGTTCATGTAATACTCTATATACATCCTTTTCATACGACCTTTTCATACACGTGTATATTAATAGATGTTTGTGATATAAAAGATTAGAATATAAAAACATCAATGATAAGAGAAGAATTTATCAATTGATATCACACATACTATTATATAGTTTTGGACAAAACTATGATCATACATTACAATGACTTAACTTTTTTTTTCTCGAATGGCATTACAATGCTCAATTTGACGGTTTAATTTAATTCTTATTAAAGATTACTGTAGACAATCTTTTTATCTTTTTATAGTCTAAGCCATGAAATCATAAATTAAAGCAGAGTATGTCATAAGCCGAACCTAATTATTATCGTTATTTGATAATTCGACTCATCAGGTATTCGTGGAAGAGGTCAAGTTCTAAATTCCCATTTAGTGAGTGTTAGAGGAGGATGAGGGATGAAGATGACTTGCTATTCCAAGTTAAAATCAACAAAATTGACATAATAAATTCATCTTTTTCATACAAGTCCAATGCAAATGAAATTCTTCCATATAAGACTTTAAATAATTAAATACAAATTAAGATCAAATGAAAAGTACTTAAAAAAACAACATTTTAAATATCTAATTATACAATAAAGACTTTACTTATAAGTATTGAAGTATCAATCAATCAATCATCAATATATATATATAAGAGGCTTACCAATTTTCCTAAAATAAGTAAAATTGAGACTTTATTAACCAATCAAAACCTTCAATTTTAAAATTATTCAATTTCAAAAACAATTTTGGAAAGTTAATCTCGATGGAATTCAATTAATAATCAATTAGGAGGGGGTTATATGAAAATTGTGAGGGGACATTATAAAACATGTAATGGGCTTTTTAAGAAAATGTGAGGGGGCTTTATAAAAATTGTATACTAATGTAATTAATTATAGGTTGTTTATAAATTATGTTTAGTAACTTGTAATATACTTTGTTTCGAGAAAAAATAATTATATATTTACGACCGTCTCATTTTTATCTACGTTTTGGTATAAATTTTATTGTAATATGACACTTTTTTTAAAATTACTATATTCTTAATTTTTTGTTATCCATTAATAGTAGTGGGTATTTGAAAGATTAATGACATCGAATTTCAAATCTAAATCAATTGGGAGGAGCTTGAATAAAAATTATGAGGGGGTTTTATAAAACATGTGAGAGTTTTTAAGAAAATTGAGAGGGTTTTATAAAAATTGTATATTAATATAATTAATTATACGGTGTTTATACATTATGTTTAGTAACTTGTGATATATTTAGTTTAGAGAAAAAATAATTATATATTTATGATCATCTCATTTTTATCTACGTTTTGGTATAAATTTTATTGTAATATGATACTTTTTAAAAATTAGTATATTCTTAATTTTTTGTTATCCATTAATAGTAGTACTTCAGAAACAATTAGTTATTGTTTTATGTTAAAATTCTGACATTAAATGTTTGGTGATATTTTATTATTTTTATCTAAAAATTTTAATATCTCAAAACATATCTGAAACATTTTTACACTTATTATACCTTTTATAATTTATACCATCAAATTTTATATTTTTTTAAACATCCCCGTGTTTTTACACGGGATAATAAACTAGTGTATAATTATATCCCATGAACAATAATAACTCATAATGAACCCGAATAATTTAAAACTCGAATTTTTGAAATTTTATAATTTTTTCTAAACAATCTCATGGAATCAAAATATAACAAAATAATTATCCGCGATTATATACCAGAATCTGCATTATCTGCTAGCTAGTATGTGCATATATACATACAGACACAAAACAGAATCCTTAATTAACCGCATGCGGGATGAACTAAAAATTTGGCATGAATCAGGAAAGTGACATAACAATAAACAAATAAGATAGGGGATTGGTTGGGTGTAACGAGGCATCTAAACAAGAGAATTTGTGAAAATGCTCTCTGCCCTCTCTTTTGTACGTATTATACATTTTTTAACATTGATATACATACAACCCCCATATATATATATATATATATATATATATATATATATATATATATATATATATCCGTCACTCTAACCTTAACAACTAACGTCTCTCAAACACTATGGAGACCATCATTTTTCCAACTCCAACAATCAATAATATCCCGACTTCCTCTATCCGACCTACAACTCGTTTGCCAAAATGTAACCGTCTTACGCTTTTATGTGTACTCACACCCTCCACCACACCCTCCATCTCCATCTCTACCGATGGCCTCAATACTAAGACTTCAACCGGTTACAGTATAGCGACCGCGTCACCTACAAAGACCGTCTATAAAGACAAATGGTTTGATCGTGTTGCTATTGATTATCTCTCTAAAGCTGTCCAAGATACCGTTGGTTAGTTTATATATCACACTTTTACTTAAGTTCCAACTATCCTGGGATTATTATAGTTAATAAATATTCAATATAGTTCATACTTAATTCATAGTCCTAAGGACTAATTTTAGTCTTTGTATCAGTCCTATCAATGGTCCAGATTGAATTTTAAAATTTTGGACGGAGTGATATTTTCGTAATTAACATGTGATGCTTTTACAATCACATGTAATTAAATATTAAAATTGCAAGACTATGTTTTTTATATGAATTTTTTTATACACAACTCTATTATTGTATTATAATATAATCTTAATTTTCGAATATAAGTATTAGATCCGAACTCAATATATATTTGTTAATTATTAAGATTCAACCACGTAATATTGAGCCAAGTATAATGTTAATAAAATGAAATAACAATCTTTAATCTTTAATATATATATATTATGTTGAGTAGAGTTATGATATGATAAAATTATGCGTGATGAGTATTGTTAAATCTTTTTGATGGGGCGGAAAATGCGTACAGGAATGAAAAATGAGAAGAGCGGGTATGAGAGCTTGGTGGTGGCAGCTGAAGCAGTTTTCCGGAGTTTTGACCCGATCCAACAACGGCAGCTAGTTGTGAAGGCTATTCAGACGGCAATTCCTGCGCCTATTGCCGCCCTGGCAAGTATTTTTTTTTTCTTTTTTTTTAATTTCCTTGTTATTGTCACTTTCGACGTCTTTTCTTGCCGGAAGTTAGTAATTTAAGATAAATTAATATGGTCTACAGATAAATGTCGTTCGTTATTTACTTGTTACACCATATTTGAAGAATTAAAGTTCTATATTAATTAAAATTTTACGCCCTTTAAACTAGTTTTAAGGTATGTTCGGTATGGAGCTTTTTAAAGCTTATTGGAGATGGTAGTTTTTTGTTTTAAAAGAAAAAGCTACAAGTCATGTTCGGATGAAAAAACTGTAAGCTTTTTTTAAAACAAAAAAGCTCTAAAATAAAAAGTTTCTTGAAGTAGCTTTTAAAACTAGCAAGAAGCTTTTATATACCAAATTACCTAAATACCCTCTTTAATTATTTTATAATTCATCCTATTTTTATAATTTGTCTTTTTTTGTCATTTTACACTAATAAGCTCCAGCTACCAGCTAATTTTCCGAACACATATATAAATAAAATGAACAGCTTCCAGCTCCCAGCTAACAGCTACCAGCTACTTCCGCCAAACATACCCTTAATCTATAACGTTTCATCTAAACACTGGATATGCGGTATCAAATGCACTTTGGTACCGTTTCAATTTTCAAACTGTTTATGAGTAACTAATTAGCGTATCTAGATTGCTTTTACTTAACAAAACGTTAGAAGCATGTGAAACAAAATTAATGTAATTTGCAAAACTTTTTCTGTGCCAGCTAAAGATCAGCCGATGTAAATAATAAAATTTACTCCAAAAATGTTGTATTTATATTGGTACATAAATAAAAAAAAACATGCTTCATGTAAAAATAACAATCTTTAATATATATTAAAAGAATATATTTATAATGTTATGATTCTATTTTTGAAAATTTTAATTTCAATCATATCTTTGTTTTCTTGAATGCGTTAAGCCTTGCATATTGTTTAAGATTTTCATTTTTAGGGCTAATTTAATTTGTTAAGACTAAAATAATTTATCAAAAAATATATTCAAATCATTTTATATATATATATATAGTTAATTTTATTTTATATACGGGGTATATGTTATCCATATATGTATTTATACACGGGGCATTGTTTTATATGTTGTACAATTATTTTACTATACAAAAGCATTTAAAATTAACTCCAATAATCCTCGTGTTTATACACAGTTGGTTAAACTAGGTTCATATAAAAAAACGTAGTTCTGAAATTTTTAATATTCAATCATATGTGATTCAGTATACAATCACATGTGATTGTAAAATTATCACATGTGAATTACGAAAATGTCACTCCGCCCAAATTTTTAAAATTTAATCTTGACCATTATTGGGGTTGATCCAAAGATTAAAATTTATCCCTCAGGATTATGCATTAAGTATGAATATATTAAACATTTCTCGAACTAACACAAAAAAAAAAAAAAACCTTCTCTCATCATTGACAACTGACGCTAATTAACGTGATCAGTGGTCTAAGTACTGCCGATCACCGATATATGCATTCAAAGCTTGGGTTTGTTGATTGAAACAGATCAAGAGATTGTTACCACCTTCAAAGTTTTCGAGGGAGTATTTCGCAACCTTCACCACCATCTTCTTCCCCTGGCTTGTTGGTCCCTGCGAGGTACGTACGTACGTAGGCTGATCTTGTTATCATTTTCTATCATCTACACTTCCACTTAACCCAAACGGCCAAACCACGCCATTTCAACTAAAATTGCATACTATGTACAATGTGATTTACACAAGTCTAGAAGTAACTACTTTAGAACCTAAAGGAAAATATTGATTTTCTTGGACAGTTTAACACACCCTATAATCCAATCATAAATCTACATCTTTAATACATCTTTCAATGAGAAACATCTTTCAATACACCTTATAGACTGATACCGCTAGAATACAAACTCTTTAATAAAGAAAAATATTAGTGATATTACACATTAATTTATATATTACATTCATTTATCTTAAACTTATGCTTATGAATTTGTAACTTATAAGGTAAGAGAATCTGAGTTCAAAGGAAATAAAGAGAGAAATGTCGTCTACGTAAACAAATGCAGGTATTTTTCTGTTCTCGTTTCATTCCAACAACTCTCTTAATATATATTCTACTTTGTAAAATCTTTTTCATATACATCTCGTTATTAAATATAAAAAGAAAAAGAAATAATACCTTTAAAACGAAATATCATATAAAATACCTGAAGTGTAAAGAAGAAGAACAACAATCACAACAACAAATTCACTTAAATCATTTCTTTTAGAAAACTCCATATTGCTTTTTTCCTTCATATTCTAATTTTTGTAGCTTTTTCAATTATTTCAGTTAAGTGCATAAATTATGCAATTTGGTTCAATAAGTGAGATATATGAATATATGTGACTTGGTTAGTATGAATAGCATGTCACACTTATTGAGCCATATTACATAGTTCATGTACCCAATTAAAATAATTGAAGAAATATGATACTAAAAAAATGTGACAAAGATATTGTACAATCCTTTTTGAAGATTCTAATATCATGTGGAAAATCCAGGTTCTTAGAATCGACTAATTGCGCAGGAATGTGCACCAATCTCTGTAAAATACCGTCACAAGAGTTCATTAAGAATTCATTTGGCATTCCGATCAACATGGTTCCAAGTAAGAATCTCACAAATAACATATGTGTATATGCGCGGACGTATATGTTCGACTTAATTCTAAATTGTAATTTTAAAGAATTGAATTGTGATTACAGATTTTGATGATATGAGCTGTCAGATGATATTTGGTCAAGATCCTCCGGCCTTACATGATGACCCGGTCTTAAAGCAACCATGTTACAAACTATGTACGTAGGACTTCTAACACTCCTTTAGCTCTTAAAGGGTATTTGAAATTTGAAATGCTTACTAAGAATCTTATTATTTGTTTTTTGTTTTTTTATACAACAAATTAGCGTTTTACAATTGTTTATTTTAAACTGTTTACTTGGTTATTCGCGGGTGAAATAAATATTTTGAAATAATCAAATTAATTAGTTCATTAAATTAAGTATACGAGATGATTCTTTTATTTATAAAATTAAAATATATGTTTTATTACATATATAGCATAACTTTAAAGGTATTATATCTTGAGTTTATGAATTAATTTTATAAGTAAAAAATATCACTTTCAGTATATTACTTAATAAAGTATAAACAATATTAATGTAATAAAAAAACTCATCTTCTGTTTTTCGTTTGATCCTCGAATAATCAAAAGCCCAGGGATGGATGCGATAGTTAGTTAACGTGTAAAAGTGAGTATTTATTTTTCTTGATATAGATTTTGGATAGAATGGGTAATTTATATAAAGGTTTGTTTCTTAACGGGATTATAGGGATTATAAGAGTTTTAGATTCTAGTTTTTATAATTCTCAGCTCTCTAGCCCTCTTCGGGTGTTAAAATTTTGAGGAGATCAATAAAAATATAACCCAAAAAATAAAAGTATTTTCAAGTAGCTTATTGCTTGAGCTTGTGATTATCAATTAATTAGTCTGAACTGCAACTCCAACCTTACGACCCAACTAGTTCCTTCAAACACACCATAAGTTTGTAAATAAGCCGGTAGTTTGACAGTTGGGAACATTAAATCTATAATAAAGATTTAGAGACCAAATCCTAATACATGTTATTTAATTCCGAGTTACATAATTTATCTTTTTAATATTACGTGTGGGACCGTTTATCGGTAAAATTCCTGATTTGGTTGTTTGAAGCTTTTTCCTTTTCCTTGTTAAAGTTTCACACTTATAATTTGTTAGTAACATTTATTTAATTTATGAATTTTGATCTCATATTTTTATTAGTTAAAAATATATTTACTAGAATACACGCCTTATATACTAATTATGTTCTCATATTAATTTGTCCATCTATATGTATTTATTCCATGTAGGTAAAGTGAAGCATAAGCACGATTCTAGCTGTGTCAGCTAAGGCCATATGTGACGGCGTGACACCAATGATCCATCGATCTATCTATCGACAGATCAAACATATATATATATATATATATATATATATTTATATTTATATTTATATAAGCAAAAACAAAATGAAATGCTATTTAAGTTTAATTTTAATTACACTTTCTAACATGAACCACCGAAAAGGTGGAAATGTTCAGTCTGTTATGAGTCTTTTACGATTTCAATAGTTATCTCGTATTAATATATATATATATATATATATGATGGCTAATCCGATTGAATTGGAAGAAAGAACAAGAAAATTTAAAGTCATCATTTGGTTTGGAGAACGAATATGAAAGAATGAAAGTTAATTGAGGAACTGAGATTTATATATCTTGTTTTGATGGTAAAAAGATGAATTGGAACTAAGACTAATAAAATCAATATGGAGAAACAAAGAATAAATAATATTAATGATATAATTGTAAGAGTAAATTGCCGAGAAATGTAACTAAAATATTCAAATTTTTCAATAAAGGTAACGTCAATTTTTTAGGACCAAGAAAGGATTATTAATTTCAATTTTTGACAAAAAAGGATATAATGACCTTTTTAACCTGATAACCACCTAGTCATCAGGTTACTAGTGACGTGACAGTCTACGTGGCAGTCCAGTCAATATCATGTGATCATGTCATGTCTTATGCTGACATGGCACACATGGCAATCAATTTTTAATAAGAATTTATTTAATAAGTTTAACTTTTTCTAATTAATTATTAATAAGAATTAATGTCTGTGTTTTAATTAAATTTAGTTGAATTAGAATTTATGTCTTTTTATTAATTTATGCTTGTGTTCTTGAAGCTATCATCTTTGAACCACCACCGCCGCCCTGAACCTCCATCGCTGCCATAAACCACCACTGCCATCGCTGCCATAAACCACCACCGTGAAAGAGATCTGAAAGAGAAGAACCACCATCACTGCCATGAACCACGTACCACCGTGAACCACCATCACTGCCATGAACAACATACCACCGTGAACCACCATCGCCGCAGTGAACCTTAACTCAAACCCAAACAAGAAAACCCAAACTCGAAGAAAACCTGAAAATCCTAACTCGAAAATCAACCCTAACTCAAAGAAACCTGAAAACCCTAACTCGGAAAACAGATACAGATCTGAAATCAAACCCAAACAACCCCAACGTGTAGATATCTGAAAACCCTAACTCAAAAAACATAAACAGATCTGAAAATAAAACTTGAAGAACATAAACAGATCTGAAACCCTAAAACTCGTATATGAAAACCCTAACTTACAGATCTGAAAATCAAACATAGATTTGGAATTCGAAAAACATAACAGAGAAAGAGAGAAAGAGAGAGATCTCGAAGATATCTGAACCTAAAATTGGTGAAGAAAACACGGTGGCCGGTGGATAATGTGGCGACGGCGGTGGAGAGAACGGTGGCGACGGCGGTGGAGCGAACTGTGGCGACGGCGGTGGAGCGAACGGTGGCGACGGCGATCTTCAAGCCGTCGGAGCGAACGGTGGCAGTGGTTGAACTTCAAAGAGAGAACTTCTTGAACATTAGAGAGAACTTCAGAGAGAGCTTCAAAGGTTTTTTTAAATTTAAAGAAAAATGCCACATCATAAATTGATTACCATCTCAGCTGAATATTAACCGGTAACCTGGACTTCCGGTTACCGGTTCCCTTTTTTGTCAAAAATTAAAATTATTAATCCTTTCTTGGCCCCAAAAAATAGACGTTACCTTTATTGGCAAATTTGAGTATTTTAGTTACCTTTCTAGGTAATTTGCCCTATTTGTAAAATAGTTCCATACTAGTATAGATTTATTTTTTTATTTTTTTTGAACAGCCACATAATCATATTCCACAAAGGTTCAATTCACCCTGATATCATCACACTGTACACAACAACACAAAAATATGATGACTATGCACACAAACTCGAATCATCCCACACTACACAAGACACGCGCCTCTACTCCTACAACATCATTATGACACACTATCCGGTCAAACCAAAACAATAGAGACCAATCATCCGCGATACTAAAGAACGCGGAACAATCGCAACCGCAACCTCTTCATAAAAACACATCTGCAGCAACGTCACACGGTAGAGTATCAGCATCAAAATGGCACACATGGCAACGTAACCATATTGCCCCATACCCAAACAGAGGACTACCACCATCGAAAAACGCATCCACCCAAGAATAACGATCATCAATAATACACGACCAACCTGACGCCCTACATATTACTATGGGACCTGCTACGCACCATACCTTCTTCCCACCTGCACACAAAAATAACAAATTCTGGGTCTTGAAAGGAGGGTTTGCCAAGCACTTCGAAAGATGGCCTCGCAAACCAGAAGGATTGAAATGCCCCCTTATCACACCTTGGATACAAAACAGTGCAACCTCCTGCACCTTCATCACACCCCTACTAGCCTATAGTCGTGGCAATACGCATAAAGGAGTACGAAGTGTCGTGTGTGCATAGACAGTGCCACCTGTTACACCATACAATAAAACATTGCCACACCCACTAGCCTACCAAACACCACCCTTATATCATCAGCCCAAACCTACCCTAGAAACCCAAGAAAACTGGGATATAGCCCTGGACAACCATCACCTCTAACATCAGCAACTTAATCGCAATAAACCAGAAACCACATTAATCCCCTCACACAACAAAACTCTGAAGCTTGAAAGAAGGATCTACATTGGCAAACACAATAAGGCCTAGCAAATCAAAAGGATTGGAATGCCTCCCTTATCACCTCCATACTAGTATAGATGAAATTCAAATATTATACCAAGTTTTAATTGACATAACAAGACAAGTGACACTTTGTTTTGCTATAATAATTTAAAAGAAGCAAGACGTATAAATTTACTATATATAAAAAAATAATACCACAAATTGTAATAATCTAAAAGACTATATTTCATGAAATCGCCTTAAGTTTTTAAAAAACTTGAAACGACTCTGATGATATCTTCAACCATACACACCCACGTACCATTGCCGACACGTATACCTCCACCAACGTCCTCATACCACCACGCACCACCACCATCACTACCCACCAACACGCCTTCAATTCAAGTTTGTCCTGACGAAATACACATGGCTGGTTCGCTAACCTTCTATTTAAGTTTGTAAAGAGAGAAAACACCACGTACAAAACATTTTCATTTGTCTTAAAGCTCACTTCTACTTACCTTTCTTCTAATCTATCAATTTAAATTCTTTTAACATATCAATAACAAATGATAGTCGTATAAACTGTTTCAATAATATTCTATATTAAAAAACTAAAGCGAAAACATTCAAGAAACCATATATAGGTATTTTTTTAGTAATTTACTCTATTAAATTAAATTAAATATAATTTATACTTTATGATAATTAGTTCATTATAGTTATTTTAATTTCTCTATGTTTCTAATTCTAAAACTGTACTGTTTGCAATCTCTAATACTTATTAAAAGAAAAGGCTTTTCTTTCCTTCCTAAAATTTCTCCACCAATCATAACCCTCTATTTTTTTAAAAAAATTAAAAAAAATTTGAAAAAATACAATGATTACGTCATAAACCCAATTTCTCCCTAAGGTTTCCAGGGTGCTGCCTTTTTCCCCATCGCAGCCGACTTCAACGAGGGTTTTTTTCTCCATCGCTCTCCATTGCAGCCGACTTCCATCATCTTCGACTTCCCCCATCCAGTTGTTCTTCTATCAGAATTTTAAGATTTGTTTTACAGGTAAGCTTTTTGTTTTGTATGCGATCTGTTTTAGGGTAGATTTTTATTTTTGAATATTCTCAGAGCTTTAATGTTGGGCAAAGAACATCAATTAGGTATCTTCTCTGTATGTTTTTGAATGTTTTAGGGTAGATTATCTTCTTTGATTTTTTCTTCGTAAGGTTTTATGAGTGATTAGGGTTGCTTACTGCTGTAGATTTTAGGAGTAGCTGCAGCAAAATAAATTTGGTAATAAATAGGCCATTTTACATGTAAATCCTTAAACTAGCAGAAGTTGCCAAACACATCTGAACACCATCTCTTGTGGCAGCCCTCTTTGAAACAAATGTTAATCTATAACATAATCAATTGCCAAACTCACTCTGGATATACGTATGAAGAACGTAGTACTCCCCTTTTCTCATGAAAATTGCAACAATCCACTTTACATGTAGTTCAATGAATTTGTAGACTAGGAAGATATTCCTCATTCCCTTGAAACAACAAGGAATTACAGAAGAGACTCACTAAACACACTTAGATGTTGTTTACCTACTCTCTATGAAAGAGAATTATGTGTAAACAACTACATGAATTTACAGACTTGTGGCAGGCTTTTAGTTTAAAGAAGACGGTTTATTTTTAAGATCTAAGGGAGAACAATGCTTCTGCGCTTGCTCAAGTGAAGCAGGCTGAGGTTGAACTTCTAGCAATAGGAAGTAGATCAAATGACTTTAATTCTACGCGACCAACAATTGTATAAAAATAAATGATTATTTCCTTTCGTGTTTTGTATTAGAGACTTTATTTAACACTGTCTACCCCAGCGGCAAAGAAGTGCACCAGCACCTGATGTAAGAGAGGCTACCACTGAAGACGGTTTAGCACTTAGGCTTGAAGCTTTTGCATAACTGTCTCCTGCTCTTGCCACATTTGAGTATAAAGGAGTGTTTGGAATGATATTTTAAAATGATTATGTTATACTATTGAATAACCGGGATTAGGTATCGACTATTATAAATTGGGTTGTAACAAAAGATGCTTAATTGTGCTTCGATTGTAATGGTTGTAAAACTGGATGTTTTGGTGTTTGGCAGATTCTAATTAAGAAAAAATACGAGGAATCTGATTAATTCACAATCTGCTTAATTTACATTTTGTTTACGATACCTAATTTACAGTGATCTATAAGTAGCCTCATTTGTTTCTTAATTTTCAACTTTCACAATTTGGTTGTTTTTAGACTTTTTCTATGATACCTAATTTACGATTTCGTTTACCATTTGTACCAGGTATAACAAAGTGTGGTTTGTAATTCCATCCACCATCTTTATCGAATGTTGGATTGTTTTTTAGACGACCCGTTTTCACTCATGGGCAAGCTATATGTGGCGGTTTCTCGAGTGAAGAGTAAAGAGGGGTTAAAAGTTTTAATTTGCGATGATGAAGGCAACCCTACTAATAAAACAATTTGTAGAAGACAAATGGCTATGGAGTGCAAACAACGTTCCTTTTTTCTCGGTCAAGGAGCCGCGCAACATTCTCGAGACCAACAGGTTGGATCAGCAAAATTACACAGCTACTAGATGGTTCAAATGGCTGCCGAAAAAGATAAATATTTTTAGTTGGAGAGCATGCAAAAGAAGGCTTCCAGTTCTGGTCAATCTTAGCAACAGGGGAATGGATTTACCATCTATATTATGCCCAAAATGCGAGCAACAGGTGGAAGACACAGAACATGCGATGGTCAAGTGCAGAAAGGTAAACGAAATCTGGAAATAATTTTGCAAATGGTGGGGTATTGAGTATAAAGATGCTGAATTTTTAGATGATCTTTATCAATTGGGGTTACCTTCATGTTCGGACAGAATAAAGAGGTTATGGAAGGGCTCGATTAATGCGATGGGGTATGGTATTTGGAAATGGCGTAACGAGTTCATTTTCAAAAGTAAAAAGAGGAAGGCAGATGAAATCGTTTTTGAGGTCCAATTGGGCTTATTTAATCATCTCAAGTCTAAAGTGAAGAGAAAAAGAGATCTTAGTTTGCTGGAAGTGTAATCTTAGTAGTTAGATTTTGGGTTGGTGATTGTATTCCCATATACATTGTGCACTGTACCTTCTTGTTGGTTTTATCTCTATACCTTATAGAGATTAAACCTTCTGTTATATGAATGCATGCTTTACAAAAAAAAAAGAGGAGGTTCTACAGAAAATTTACATATAATCTTATGTATGAATTTTAAACTTCTGTAATGTTTATCATTTATTACGAGCTTTTATATTCCTATCCATGTTTTCTAATTTTATTTAACGTGTTAGTACTTTTTAAATATGTATAAATTTAAATTTTTAGTATCATCCCCGTGTTGATACACGGGTCGCTTAACTAGTAAACTATATTATAATATAATTTATTTAATGTCAACCAAACAGCAATCAAGTACTAATTCTTCGAGAATATTAATTTAAATAACTTGTCGTATTGAGAAATAAGGACATGAAACCTACCACGACTCAAAAGAAACGTATCACCAAAGGAGATGTTAAACCTTAGTACACTTTATAAACAAATTGACACCTAACTAACTCGCTTACCTTTGCCATGAAAAACATATATAGAGTACGATTGTGACGAGCTCGATCGCTTACCTTTGGCATGCATATGACTACGTACGACCATGAAAAAGAAAACAATATATAGCTGCTAAATGTTGAGTAATGTCCCACAAACTTACATGGTATCAGAGCAAAGTTCATCCACTCCACGTAACCCATAAGTATTCACGTGTTAGACGCGAGAAAAAAAATGAACGCCACACGTGAGGGGGCGTGTTGAGGATGGATAGTGACTTTGTAATGACCTTATAAGAGTCCTGGGCTACTCCTCTCATTTGTAAGTTTGTGGGGTTCCAACTCAAAACCAATTGGTTATGAGAGGAGTAGCCCAGGACTCTTATAAGGTCATTACAAAGTCACTCTTCATCCTATGTGAGACATTACTCAACACGCCCCCTCACGTGTGGCGTTCATTTTTTTTTCTCGCGCCTAACACGTGAATACTTATGGGTTACGTGGAGTGGATGAACTTTGCTCTGATACCATGTAAGTTTGTGGGGTTCCAACTCAAAACCAATTGGTTATGAGAGGAGTAGCTCAGGACTCTTATAAGGTCATTACAAAGTCACTCTTCATCCTATGTGGGACATTACTCAACACTAAACACAAAAAAAGAACTGAGGTTTTATAAGAAATTATATATTCTATTACTAGGCGTTATTGTAAATTAAGATTGAAGCTAAAAGTCATGATAACATCACGTATGTGTAAAACATGAATGAAATTATCTTTAGCTTCAATAGAAGCATCTTTCAAACCAACTCACACACATACATAAATATGACTTAAGTATATATGTAGAGTTCTTTTTATAGATTTAAAGATACTATAAGAAGTTAAATTTTTTTTTATTACTTAATTACGTACTTGCCTTCTCGTATAGAACAATAAAGACGACCAATTAACGAAAAAGAACAATCGAAAATACACAAATTTTGATACATGAAATACGAGTTATAAATCAACAATTAGTCTCTAAGAACTTAACATAATACATTTAGTCCTATGCAAATATGTATTCAATTCACATAATAAAATACAACGAATAATAACACACGATTTACGGTAAAACATGTATCACGATTTGTTTGAATTTGAAATAGATTATTATTAGACTATTATTAGGTGGTTAGATAATGAAAATGTTGTCTCATAAAAAATACTTCCGGGGTGGTTTCGATTTTTTTAAAAAGTTAATATATGTAACTCACTAATTAATATTTTTTCATTTAGAAATATGCATTTTGCCTAACAATTTTTTTTTTACTAAAACCCTAACAATTTTTATTTGGTAATAAGATATAATCCATATGGTACCTCGTAATTAATGTATTTTTTTCCCGCTATAATCCGTATAATCATTAATGTTTTGGTTATCTATCATATGGTACTTGTTATAACTCCTTTTGTCAATTATATCGCTGTAATCTATAGAATCTTGTCGAACTTTACATATATTCCATAATGTGGGTTGGGAATTAATCTAATAGCTATGAAAATTTGGATGGACGAAATGTGGTGGCGAACTCGTACGTTATTGGCACAGGTAAACTCAGCGACAGAATTATATGTGGCAATTTACTTACGTACGTAGCTAAAAATTTGTGTTGGAAATCAATCCTTAGCTACATTCTTGCGTTATTAATGCGTTTTAAAACGTATACATTCCCATTTTGTATATTGCCATCGATATTGTCATAGTTCTATGCACAGCGCACGATTTTTTTAATTGAATTCTTAGGCATAAATATGTGATTTTGTTAAAACAATAGCAAGGTTTTATGATGGTAGTTTAATATATAGGTAATACTGAAGGCATGATACTTGCAGTTTAACTGTTGATCTTATGAGATCTATGTCTAACAAATTGAATTAGACATCAGATGAAGGCATGACACTTGCAATTTAACTGTTGATCTTATATATGAGATCTATGTCTAACAAATTGAATTAGACATCAGAACATGCAGAAAGTTAAAGCCTTTTTGTTTAACTTTCACTGTAACAGTAAACACCACCGAGTCGTTGATAGCTAAAATATGAACGTCCAATAATGTCCTTGAAAGCATTGTCAAGTAAATTATGACGGGATTTGTTTTTTGTTTTCGTTTCATACTTAGTGAATCACGATGACATGGATCTGGTAGAACGAAACACGAGTATAAACAATGCATCAACACTAACTAAAATTAGTATGAAGTACAATTGATTATGGGAAATGATACGTGAGAACGAGATGAGACTAACTACTCTTCTTAACGGAGTAAAGGCTCTCTAGTTTTGTTCTAAGTAACACCCACTGCGAAAGGTTTCTTGACATAAAGTAAAAACGAATGTCTTCTTCTCGCTTCATCTCGAAGTTTATCAATATATTATCAAACCACGTCCTTTTGCAAGCGAATATTTGATTGAACAGAAGAGTAATTAAGATTGTCCCTCTATTGATGGTATCGTAATGTTATTTTCCATACTCTACAATATAAAGTCAAATTTGTTAATTAACAAACAAAATATGACTCGCTTAAATTTCAAAAAACCTAATCAAAATGAATAACAAACAATATTAATTCTCAAGTAATCTTAATACTTTTACTATTCATAACCAAACAAACCCATATGCCTTAAGACTAACTCACTACTGTTAATATTTTTTTGTTGATTTTTTATGAGCAAAATATCAACTTGAAATATTAACAAAAAACATATTGTGAGAATTAAATAATTTTATAAAGGCTAAACACACACTAACCTAATTTTTAAATCTACATTATTTTTATCTATAAAAGCTTGAACCTTCAATCTTATGGGACACCTAAACTTCATATAACTCTAGATTATAAGTCATTTGCTAGAATTAAATATCTTTTATTCCTCATTCTTCACGTTAAGTTTTTTTTTTATAACAATTTCTTTTAAAAAATAACCAACATTTGAACTTCATTATATATGGATAAACTACATGGCTATATCAAATAGACAATAGAAGATTCGAAGCAAAAAATACTTTACCTTGATTAAGTAATCAAACTTTGAAGAGTGGAATTGTTTATAGAATATTGCTAGTTAACTATTGTAGACTTGTAGCCTATGAAATCATTTCTCAAATTAACATGAATACGTAACAAAGTTGAGAAGATGAGTAGGTTGATTAATTGAGAGTGCCAAACTGCCAATTGGGAACGAAATTTGAGAGTTAGCAACTAGGATCGATTAATTGATTTTAGCTTTTTAGGGTTTAATTTTAATTGATGTTTACGTAAAACTTTAGAAACATGCTACAACGAGGTAGGTGGGTTTTAGTAATTTTAATTATAAAAGTTAAGGGCTTTTTTTTACAATTTAATTAAATAAAGCCGAAACCCAGTTCGACCGGTTCGGCGGTTCTTGCCAACCCGGACGGTTTTTTAACTTGCCGTTTTAATTCCGGCCTCATACAGCCCATTTTCTTTGCTGGTTCCTGGTCCGGCGTGGTCCGATCAGTACCGGCCGATTTTGTCCGGATCTGAAAATATTGTTTAATGACACATTAATGACTCATTAATAATGCATTGATATTTCGGGAAAATCAAGGTTCGATCTTTAATGACAACTTACTTGAATGCAATAAACAGTTGAAAATTATATAAAAGACCAAAATACAAATATTAATGAACATTAATGACGGTTACAAATGACACTCGCTGCATCAAGTTTGGCAAGTGAAACTCATGAATGAAGAGCGTTGGAGGATTTTTTTTCTTGAACAACTAAGATTTTATTCATACTCAAAAGAAGTCACTACACATACGAGACACATTGATCTAGTCTCAAGAGTACACACAGGATAAACAATACACAAAACGATACACAATGATCAATTGATCGCGTGAATACTCACATAACATAAATCACTTCAGTTATTTTATGAAGAGCGTCGGGGGATTAAGTGTGATAAGGTGTATGAGATGAATTCAAGGGTAAGCGATGACATTGAAGGAGGAGGAATTAAATGGCTCAGATTAGTTATCGCAGTACTCACAATAAAAAAGGTTCTCAAATGATCTTTTCAATATATATGTATATATGTATGTATCTCCCGTGAGAGCTTGAAATTAGAATCCCTTAGATCGATCGATCTTATAAAAGTACGTACGTATGGAAACAATAGTACTCACCAAAAGATCATCACCTGCAGCTCCAACAATATTAACGAGGATCAAAATCCCAAACTCCATCATCCCACCAAAGCATACCTATCATTTCACAGCTGGTGTATCTTCTGTGGGATTGAAACCCTCCATTAATTATTTTTCCACAACTACCACCCGCTTCCTGAAGAAGAAGATGATGAACAATAATAATACAATATTAATCACTACTTGTAGCAATCCAAACACCACAACCACAAAAACCACCCTCTATAATGACAACTTCTTTGATCGTATGGCCATCTCTTACATGTCCCACTCACTCCAAAATACCACGGGTAATTAGTTAAATTGTATTTTTTCCCCTCTTAATTAACTTACTGCATCATTTTCATATATATTAGCTAGTAGTGTCAATATTAATATTAATTAAGCATGTACGTACACATTATATATATATATATACACACAGGGATGAAAAACAAGGAGAAGGGGTATGAGAGCTTGGTAGCAGCATCGAGAGCGGTTTTTAAAAGCTTTGAGCCGATCCAACAACGCCAAGTTGTTATCAAGGTTCTTCTCAAAGCAATTCCTAGGCCTCTCATCTTCCTGGCAAGTTCAATCTTCCTGCCCTACGTACTGTACGTCTTTAATATTCATCACTATATTAAAAAGTTAATTGGTCGCATATATGGTTAGTTTAACCGACATTTATCACGCGCGTAGAGTGAAACTTATTGTTTTTAATAAGAATCCAACTGTTTTGTATTATTAATTAATTAGTTAATTATTAATTAATATTTAATTTAATATATATAATATATGGGTATGCAGGTGAGAAAACTATTTCCACCTTCAAAGTTTTCAAGACAGATTTGTGCCGCCTTCACCTCCGTTTTCTTCCGTTGGCTCGTTGGTCCGTGTGAGGTAGGCTTCGATCGATCAAGGTTCATCTTCACACTCGAAGTTAACCAAAATAATTATCTTAAAGTTAAAATAACATATAAGATGTGTGGTTCTCCGTCCTCAACTGCTATTGCAATGTCACCATATATAATCGTCGAATATCATCCTACATTTTTAAAAGCGTCGATGTAGTTAATTTGCCTTCTTATTACCTACATAGTTAAAGATATTTGTATAAATATCTCAGAATTAGATGCTCATTATTAAATTTGACTTTTGAATGAAAGGTAAGAAAGTCCGAGTTTGAAGGGGTTTCAGAAAAAAATGTTGTCTACATCAAGAAATGCAGGTACTTCCTCTTGCACGCACTTTGTCTGGGCGTTTCCATGATTGTAAACGTGGGTCTCATTACATACCGAAAATAATTATCGATCTGATTATTAGTTAATTTAATTTTAAACTTTTTTATAAGTAAATCGATCTTTACTCACATAACAGTTTTCAATCATATCAAATAAAACATAAACAATTAATACACATAGTATAAGATGATGTAGACAGTTGTTGTGTATGACAAATTTTTTTGTGTAAAATAGTCTTCCTTTTAAAAATCACCATTCGATTAATACAACCACCATTTTAAGTACCTAATTAACTTTTAACAATTAAAACCAAACTAGGTCCTTAAGATCTAGCTCTATCAGCGTCATACTTGTAAGTTTGTGGAGTTCCAACTCAAAACCAATTGGTTATGAGAGGGGTAGCCCATGACTTTTATATTTAAGCTCATTGCAAAGTCACTTTTCGTCCTATATGGGACATTACTCAACAATACTATATTAATATTCGAGTTTGGTTCAGGTTTCTAGAGATGAGTAACTGTGCGGGAATGTGCACAAATCTATGCAAGATACCAACGCAAGAGTTCATGAAGAACACTTTAGGTATCCCAATCAATATGGTTCCAAGTAAGTACAAATTATAAAAAATAAACAGTGCATTTCATAATTAAAGACGCCAGTACTATAATTGGATTAATAAAGTAAACATCCACTCCTATGAAATAAATTCATTAAATAAATGAGCTGCAGATTTTGATGATATGAGCTGTGAGTATATATTTGGTGAGCATCCTCCATCACTACAAGATGATCCTGCATTGAAGCAACCATGCTATAAGCTATGTATGTAATATACAAACACATTGCATCTATTTCAAGTTTCTTTTTTATTACAAATTTTCTTATATATATATGTTCTTTTTTTTGTATGTATGTATGTATGTATGTATGTATGTATCATGCAGGTGATATGAAGCATAGACATGCTACAAGCTGCATCAAAGAAGGCCCTCAAGAACATGGAGCAACATGCCAACATTGCGAACTAGCTAGCGATTAAAGACAAATATATAATACAAGTTTGATTACAATATGTATATTCTATAAATCATTCTATTATGCATTAATTAACTAATTATACAGGTACTAATATATATGTATACTTTATTATTATAACAATATCTTTAAGTTATTCCATCGAATTATCGAAAATTACTTCCTTCATTTGCAGAAAACTCATCAATTCCATGACTAGAATTAAGCCTGGAAGTCTCTAGAAGCTTCTCCCCGTCGCCCCACAATGCATACGCAGTCTCCCCATGCACCTCCTCGTCCCCAATCTCCAACTCTTCTTCACTTAATCTAAGAGGAATCACCATTCTAATTGCTACACAAATCACACTTGTCATCACAATATTCCACACCACAACAAATGCTATTCCTTGCAACTGGATACCCATTTGCCTGAACCCGGCCCGAACCTGACCCGTCTTTAAACCATAAACCAGCCCTATATAATGTTGCCACCCTTCCGTTACGTCCAAGAAAATACGATTTAGCCGTGGCTCAGCAAAGAATCCTGTGAGAATGCCGCCTAGCGACCCCGCCACCGCGTGAGTGTGGAAAACCGCCATCGTGTCGTCAATTTCCTTTAGTAAGGACACTTGTTTGTGTACCACCATCATTGTGAACCATGGTATGCTACCGGATAGTAATCCCATTATAATTGCTGCCCAACCTTGCACAACTCCTATCAATAAAATAACTTCTTAATTAGATCTTAATTATATAATGTGTAATTAAATATCTCGTGTATTTGTTATATAAATATTGGAGGAACTTCAAATGAGAATCATAATTTAATTGAGAATGGGAGACTTAATTTCAGCCGTTCATTTTGTAAGTGAAATTCATGGATGGAGAGCGTGAGGGGATAGAGTGTGGCAGGGTGCATGTGAGGAATTCATAGGTGGACAATGACATTGAAAGAGGGGGAATTGGACGGTTGGGATTGAGTCTCCCATTCTCATTTAATTTAAGGTTTTCATTTGAACCCTCCGCATAAATCTTGATTACCGGCGGCAGGGGTGATGCATACTAGGCCAGTGATCATGCCTTGTGTAGCGCCAATAACAGAGGGCTTTTCGAAGAAGATGATATCGAGCATGAGCCATGTTAACAAGCTCATGGCGGCGCACACATGTGTGTTAAGGACCGCGAGTGAAGCATCTCTACTTGCCATATAGGGATCGCCCCCGTTGAACCCCGTCCATCCCATCCATAGCAAACCCGCCCCTAAAAGCATCAATAATATGTTATTCGGCGGAAACCTCTCCCTATCTTTACTCTCCCTCGGCCCGACCTATCACAATATCAACAGTAAAAAATTTCACTTCTTGAAGCCAAAATTAATATATGTGGGTCAGACAAGTTGGATACATGTAGGTTTTTGGCATGGGTCAAGTCGGATAGGCCTTAGACAATCTTTGCCACATATGTAACTTTCTGTGTAACTTGAAGAAAGTTACTTCGTATAAGATTGTATATTTGTCTCATTATGTATGCATTTTGGTTGACTTTTAACCCATTGACCCATCGACATATTTCTTTCATTAATGATATAAAAACATAATTAACTATTTTATTAGTAAATGGCTCGAAATGAACTATTTAAATATAATGAAAACATATAAATTCAAATATGAAATTACCCAATAAGCCGCGGTGAAACCAGCAACTCCAGAGGAGAGATGAATAACATAACCACCAGAATAATCGATCATACCCTTTTTAGCTAACCAACCAGTAGGACACCAAATGCTATGAGCTCCCACAGTATAGGAGCATGTTAGCCAAACGGGAACAAACAACATCCATGCGTTGAAATTCATTCTCCCTAACACCGCACCCGCTATCAAGATCAAAGTGATAGCGGCAAAAACAAATTGAAAGAAAATCATGGTCGCATTTGGAAATTTACCCGCAAACGCTTTTTCGACTAGGTAACTAGCACGTAGTGAAGCGACACCTGGTCTTCCTACAAAAGGTAGAAATTCGTTTGAACCAAACGACATCTGGAAACCCCAACCAACCCAACAAACCAAAACAGCAGCAAACGCGAAAAGTGCCATGAAACATGAATTCACAGCCCATTTCTTTTTGACAATGCTACCGTACAGTATCACAAGCCCTGGGACGCTTTGTAAGCCGACCATTGTGGCCGCGGTCAACTGCCATGCGTTGTCGCCTTTGCTCATCCATTCGGGACTCGCATCGGAAGGAAGGAGATTTGATGGAAACTCAAATGACATATTCTTTGAATATTAGAGAATAACAAATAATTACGTCATTCGTATTTTGATAATTGGCTTATGCGTGTACATATATACATAGTTTAGGAAGGTTGATTTCCTAAAACACCCCTATGTTGAGTGGGTTTCTAAATGTAGATATGGTAATGAGCAGGGTAAAATGGGAAAATGGAAAAGCAAGAAAAGCGATAGGAGATATGTTTATTGGGTTATGAGTTGTTCGCTTGTTTGCATTTGATGAGAACGGAGACACCAAAGCCCAAAGGTGTGGATGGATTCATTGCCATTTATGGGCTAAGATATCAAAGGAATCTTAGATACCGGTTAATTTAACACAAGACTTATTAATTATTATAATGTTTAATTTATTCTATGATAAAATAACCAAATAATAAATGTTTGCTTATTACGAATACGATAACAATAGGTAGACAAACAAGGATAAGATACTTTTTATGGGCCCCATGAACGGAATCTACGATCAATATAAAGATAAAAAATGATTTATATATAACAAAAATTTATTATATGTAACAATTATAACCATTTTGCCCTATAAACTTATGCACTAATTGGTTGACTTAGAATTGGAAGGAATTGGTCCTTATGCCTCTTTGGTTAACAAAATAAAATTGTGAAATCCTTTGGATTCCTTACCTCAAAGGATTCTAATGTCACCTTGTATAAGTGATGGAATTTATTTAGTTTACCAAATTGTGTCATATGTTTCGATCTTTGTTTTCCTTTCATACATTTGCGCATCTTGCTCAGTTCCCCGTAGCCGACCAAGTCTTCCATCATCAAATACAACGCAGATATGTTGTGCCGCCACACGCGACCCAACTTCTAAAGCCCTTGATTTCTAGAGTTTTCTTCTTGAAAATGGATATTAGCTAAAAGAGTAATGCTATATATCCCTAATGTTTGTGCTTAAAATCAAGCCTAATCCATTTAAACACTATTTTTTTCCTCTCCTAATCTTCATCTTAATTTTTGCCGCACGTTTAATCTTGATGTTATGTTGATAGTTAGGCATACTAATCATTTTTCTAGCTAAAAGGGATGAAACGGAGATTCCAAAAAAGAACATAATGGATGAAAAAATTAATTCTAAAAATGGACAAAAATTAGGTATGTAATTATTCTACTAAAAAGTTATTTTACTTAAAATATATGTTAACTTCAACTCGGGAAAACTAATTAGTAATTACCTTTTGAATATAACCTTTATTTTTAGGCATAATAGTGTATGTATCTACAAGGTTTTATAGCCTTTCTGAGTGACATTATATGATTTAGTTTAACTAAAGAAGTATACAGTAAAAGTTCCTACTAATCAAGATCCACAAAAGACTACAGATGGATTTTGTAATTTACCCTGTATTTTATATTAGTAAGCATGCAAATCCATCTTCTAACAAGCTCAATCCATCAATCAAAGGTTGCTAGTATCAGAAACAGTTATTTACCGTTAAAAATTCACTCAAAATCATAAATTAAGCAGTCAAGAGCTTAAACAAGAACAAAGTGTTTGAATTCTAACTTCAGACGACACAGTTAATATTCAAAACGAAACATCATCCGAAACAAACCAAAAAACGACTTGACCATCTCTCAGATCGGTTGACCTTTCGGAACAATTTGGTCCTTAAGCCACATGTAAACAGGGACCAGGACATAGTAGACTCCAGCCAGTGCTCCCAGGAGAAAACGTGCAAGGAACACGAATGGGTTCACTGGCTTTGACACATCTTCTGTTTTGGGACCGAGCTGATAACAAAACAGAATGCCAGTAAGAAATCAGAAACCAAGCATATGCAAAAACAGCTCGAGAAACCCATAAAATGGCCAGCTCAAGAAAGAGATTGTGTGATAATAAATATGAGAGTCAGATAATAATGTCAAAAAGGCGAAAATTGTGTTCACCCATGTATTCACCCTTTTTCATAAGGTTACCATGTACTGGAACTGGCCATCCGACTACTCGACTTTTTCCAAGGTCACTCATGTTCTGTTTATACCAAACTTAGCCAAAAACATGCCTAATGACGGTAATGCCTTAGAATTCTTTTAGAAAAGACAATAATATCATTGTATCGAGCTATCAGTAAGCAACAATTCAATATAAAAGAAACTTGAGTGATTCTTTCTTTTTATAAAATGCCGACAGGTTTTTAGCTAGATCTTGGTATAAACAAAAATGGATACATACTTGGGTGGGTTAAGAATTAATTTCGATATATAGAATGAAAAAGATTGAGTGATTTGGTGACAACCACATACATATCCTGTCACCACAAAGAACTGCTACTAAAACAATGATCCAATTCTTTTGAAAACAATTTAGAAGGTTGCAATCTGCAAACACATATAATGTTTTTTAAGGGACTTTTTTTAAATTTTAAAAAAAAATCAGATTGTTGCCGTAACATTGTTTTTGGTAATCATATTTAACGCATTAAACATTGCAAACAAAATAGACAATATATGATTGCAGGTCAAACCAAACAACCTGTTTTGAGAAGTTACACAACCCGCCCATTTTTTCCCACCTCTACTAATAAGTAAGAAGTCGTTACCTGCAATGGTGAATCCCCAGATGAAGGTTTGACTCCAGTAACAGAGCAACCCATGATCAAACCATGGCGACGCACCCCACGATACCATTTTGGGCCAATTCTCTTGATCTCCACATCTTTAAATCCAGCCTTTGTAAACCACTCTATGTACTCTTCCTCTGTTGGAAACAGCATCCACACGTCTGCAAAGAAACGAGACAACCAATATGTTGGATACACAGGCCCGATTAAACATGCCTTCCCTCCTATCTTTAGGACCCTGTATGCTTCTTTGATGCCTCGTTGCGGGTCTGGCCAATACTCAATGCTACAATAATATATGCATAATAATGAGATAACCACATTCAAATAACAAATTATAATAAAGAATAATACAGATTAGGGATCATATCTGAGAGGATATACCTTCCAGCAGATATATATCTATCAGCATAGTCGGTGTTGAAAGGAAGATCCTCAGCATCACCCTCGATGATCTTGCATTCTTTCAACGGTTCCTTTTGCTTTGCTTTTGCAAGCTGATGTGGTGATTGATCCAAAATGGTAACATTCTTAGCATCAACATGTTTCACAATACCTAAAGTTGTGAACCCTGTACCCCCACCAACATCCACCACTATCATATTGCGGCTGTAAAGATCAGCCGGTTCTAATGCTTCATCTCTCATATCTTCAGTCCAATGGCCAGGATTTATCACATGATCATACACAATTGACAAAAACCTATAGAACCAGAATGCCTCTTTCTTGTGTTGTATGAACCTAGGCTGTGAAGCTGGCCTAGGTACAGAAACACTGCACTTAGGCACAATCAGGGTTTTACCTCTTGAAATCGAATTCCCACAAACCAGATTAATTTTGGGGGAAAATTTTCTCCCATTCAAATCTGACCCATTGAACCCTAACCCATTTGGGGCTACTCTTCCTCTTATGATTGCAAGATTTTCAGCTCCATACAGCATTGAAGAAGCCATTATTGCTCAATAAACAAAAGAAGAAAATAACTGGATACAGATAGCTTGCAATTCTAAGTTTAAATCACCAATTCACGGTTTCAGCAAAACGCTTGATGTAAATGGTAGTAAATCTGAGTTCATATTCACAAATTTCACGGTTTCAGCAAGAACCCAGATGTGAAAAGTAGTGATTTTGAGTTTAACTTGACAAATTTAAGCTTTAACAATAACCCGCATGGGAGTCCGTTATAACAAACTAATCTTGGAAGGGTATTGTTTAAGATTAGTACATGCAAAATGGGGGATATTAGGGTTTGAGACAAGAAATCAAGAAACAGGGCTTACCAATTAACTCAAAGCATCCTTGATGATGAATGAAATGATTCAATGAAAGAGTTGATGAGTGTAGAGAAGAGAACAGAAGAAGAGCAGAAATGTGCTGGTGAGGAGGGTGTAAAGTATGTGTGGTTGGTGATGGAAAATAAGACAAGCATACATTAGCAGAATTGGTGGTGATAAGTGAGCATAGTTCAGGCTAAGGCTGTTAGCTAGATTACACAAATCATGTGGTCATGATTTTTAGTTACGAAGAACAGATATCATGTGCATTTGATGAACGAATAGAATGAAGCACATTTCTATATGTTAAAATTTGGTAATCGCAGTTTGGTTGTAAATTTAGCTTTGTGTGAAAAAATATTTTAGAGTAAATCACACCGTCGGTCACTTGGTCCTCTTTTCTTATCACTTATTGCATTTACAGCTCTTAAACTTATAAAGTCCATTATCTATGTATTCAAAAAGACCATAATACCCTTCTATTATTAATTTCTTGTTTTTATAATTTTATTTCATTTTAAAAGTCAATTATTAATTACAAACAAATAAATAAAATAACTTTACGTCGTCGGCCTCCCCGAATAACTTCAACCACCGCCATCTGACCACCATCAATGACCGTTGGCCACTCCATCTGACCGCCTTCTACTACCACCCATCCATCTCTAACCATCGTCTACCTCCCACTCACCATCTGACCACCTCTCTGCCTCGGTAAAAACAATCACCACTCACCATTGTCTATCCCATCAAGAACACCAAGAACCACCGTCTGTAATGCATTAACACACATACACGTATCTGAACAGAGTATATGAAAAGAAAAGGAATAGAATAAGTGTCGTCGATGGTGGTTGACGTCGTTGGCAGATCTGAACCGTTTACAAATACCGCACACCCCCCCCCCCCCCCAACACAATCAATGCACATACACAAATATGAAGATCGTGATGGGGAGTTTTGGTGATCTAATGGTGGTTGTCATCGAGGGATCTGAATAGATCGATGGATCGAACAGACGGTGGACCGCTAGTTATCATTGACGATCTGAACTCACGCACACAGATTTGTGTCATCGATGGATAGTTTTAATGTTCTAACGCAAAAACCCTTTTACAAAGGGTCTATGCGGTGGTGGGTGAAGATGGTTAGGGTTGAGAAAGAGAAAGAAAGAGGGAGGTGGCGGGTAGCGACATTTAGGGCTGAGAGAGAAACAGTGAGGGATGAGGGTTTTGCAGACGATGGAGATGCAACGAGGGGAGGTGGTTAGCGGCGGCAGTTTTCTCCGGTGAGAGGCTAGTGTGTGGCTGCTGTAATGATAAAGACATTGGTGGCTGTCTAGGGTTAAAGATGGAGGATGAGGGGCGAAGTAAAAGAAGAATAGAAAGAGGTGGGATTTATTTAATGTATATTATTAATTAAATTATTAATTTAAAATAAATTTAAATTAAAAATTAAGAAAAAAGTGGAAATGAGGGGTATTATGGTAGTTTAAGTGAAAAGATAAGGACATTTTGGTATTTTTAATTGCATCAGGGACTATTAGCGTTACAAAGTCCAAACAGTAGGGACTTTTAGCGTAATAAATGAAGTTTAAGGATTGTAGATGTAATAAGTGACAAAGCACAAGGACCAACGGTGTAATTTACTCAATATTTTTTATGTATATATTATAAACATGAGTATTTAAAAATTATCTATTTTATATATTAAATTTAATATTGTCCTTTTTGTTTTTAAAATATTTCACGTGTTTTTCTCAAAAAGCATACTTAATAATTGAGTGCAAATCTGATGTAAAAAGTATACATAACTTACGTAAAATAGTAAGTATCATATCTAAAAAGTATTGTTTACATTAACGAGGAAAATTTTGTAATATATGTGGGATGAGATAATTTTGTTGCAAAATATATAGTAATGAATGTAAATCAGGAATAGTATTTATAGTACAAATAAAATCAAATTTTTTGTAGCACTTCTTTGTATGTTTTAATAACAAAGTTTTGAATGGTTAATGTGTGTCTATAATATTTACCTTCTTAGGGTTTGTATGGGTAGTGTGTGTTTATAACACTACCCTACTTTTGTTAATCAAATTGGATTCATCACAAATTTAGTTATTGTAGTGTAACACCCTATAAATGGGCCTAGCTGTGTAGTGTTGTACCATGTGCTATGGTACTTGTACAGTGACTTTAAGTGAGATTAATTAAGTGTTTTGTGTGACTAACGCGTATTAAGTGTTAATTAATGTGTTTATGTGAAAAGTGTCGTTTGTGTCTAAAAGTGATGTCGTGTTATACGGTTTCGCGTAATGATTCCGTAGATATCCCCGTTGATTAAAACGGGATGGCGTGTGTCAAGTTGTAAGTTGAAAAGGGAAACAAAATACCCGTGATTAATAATAAATACCCCAAGGTCGGCTTAAGTGAAGCCTTATCCCCTGGGTCTTGGCAAAACACACACAACTACACACACTTTCATACGTACAACACATTCACGCTCAAACCTTGGGATTTTTGAGAAAGAAATAAAGAAGCAATCCTTTACAAGTGATTCCAGTATCAAGTTTGAGTTCTAGCTACTGATTTTCTGCTGATTTGTGAGTATTTTATGCTAGAACCCTAGTTTTATGTTCTTGATGAAGATACCCCATTTTGATGGTGTATAATTGTGTTCTTATGGGTTTTATTGTGTCAAAGGTGTTCTTAAGTGCCTAAGGGTGTTAAACAACATGTGTAAACGATTGAATATGGTTTCAATCGAATTTTTGGTGTCAAAAACGTGTATCTGCAGAACTGTGCGAAACAGAGTCGGAAGGGTTCTGTAACGGTACGTCATGCGATCGCATGGGGTTTGCTTGCGATCGCATGGGGTTTGTAAAGACCTTGCGATCGTAAGGCTTGTTCCTTGCGACCGTAAGCCTTGTGTTTATGCTATGCGATCGTATGGTAGGTCCATACGATCGTATGGGTCCGTTTTGTGATGATTACCGCTTACGAGCGAAGGAAGTAAGGTTTGCGACCGTAGGTATATAACTTGCGATCGTAACCAACTCTAGAATCATGTTTGCGATCAAAAGGAAGTGTTCCTTGCGATCGGAAGCATGAGTTGGGAAAAAGGAATCTTTGCGATCGCATGGAATATCCTTGCGATCGCATGGCTGTTCTGGAGGGTCCCTTGCGACCGCAAGGGTATTGCTTGCGATCGCAAGCAGGGGTCCAGTCTAGACAGCTTGTGTAACTTGTGTTTTAAACCTATGTGTGCTATGTGTATGTGATAACCAAACCTGAACCTAACGTGTTAGGTAAAACGGACGACTCTGAGGATTCGTGGGACTCCCGATTTCATTTCTGCCTTATGTGATCTCGAGGTGAGTACCGGTTTCCCATGAGACTCAGTAAGTAGATTACCCGTTGCCTGGGTAATATGCTAACATGCTTATACATGTGTATACTCGAGGTGTGATGCAGTGATACAGTGATATGTGATGTGCCATGTGATATAAATTGTGATATGATATACGCATGCGTACTGTGGACCCTATGGGTCAAACGTGTTTATGATTCCTGTCCGGACAGATGCAGTGGTTGAGGTCAGTTGCTGATGCAGCTGGATCCCTTGAGGGCCTATATGGCTGGTTATTCGGGATTAACGGTACTCGACGGTAAATTCCCGGTTTATGGGATTCGATGGCCATTCCGGATTCCAGAGGGTTCTGCAGGCCGCCGTTCCTCGACATACAGTGAGGATCTTGGTCTATGATCAGATCCAAACGGAGTCCTAGTGACTCAAACGTGATGGTGGGCTGCTCTTCGCTCCCCCCACCGATGCGGTTGGTTGTGACTGATTCTCCAGCTCGGATCGTTGAGCCAGGCTAGCTACCTCGCAAGATATGATCCTGCTGACATGTCGGCACACCGCTATGTGATAACTTAGCATTGTGTGCCATATTGTGACGTGATAGCATGCTTATTGGTGCTTATGTGATACTTGTACTTACTAGCTAGTGTAGCTAATGTTTCGTGATATTTCCCTTTTCGCAGGTTAGTGATCAGATGGCCTGGCGAGGCGGGTTTGCTTTTGGGTAGTGTTATGTTGTATATATCTTTTGGAACACTTGTAGTTAACTCTGATACTTATAACGATGGTCGGTGCGTAGTGGTAACACTAGCTTAATTTTGGGACTTGGCTTGATTCGTTGTTCTTGATCGCCAAGTCGATAAACAGTACTTAATATGTAAACAGTGGTTTGTTCCGCTACAAACCTTTTGTGTAAATAAAGTTTTAATTTACTCTAATTTTAAGCTCGTGAAACCTGGTGTTACATGTAGCATGTATAAACATACCATGATTAGCCGAGAGGATTCGAGGCATGAGTAAATCTCCATTCGTATTGCTTCATTCATTTGCATTTAGAGATTTGTGTTTAAGTCTGGAACCACCATTGCACTTAGTTTTATTGTTTCTATATTGTTAGTTGTTACTATGATCTACCTGTATATTTGGACTAGACAATGATGAAGGTTAAGTGTTAGTAGTTACCATCGTTCCTGTGTTCGATACTCGGTTTTAAAAACTATACTACATACGTGGATACACTGTCAGTGCATGTTATATTATTTCATAATTCCATATTTTAAAACTCTGTGTGTGAAAGCATTTAATAACCGTCTCTAAAAACCGCCACACGACACGCGCAAGATCGAACAAATAAACGAACACGAACGAGCATTTGTGTTCAACCGTTTAAAAGATTGATTAGTTTATGTACATTTTTGTAGTTCATTTAAATGATAAACGAACATAAACGCATGAACACATAATATGATGCAAATCTAACATTATTAAACACAAAAAAATACTATATACAAACACACACACACATAAACGAACAAAAAGAACGAATAACCGAACGTTCACGAACATAAAATGAACGAACGAGAGCTCTGTTCGTGTTCGTTCATTTAATTTAAGAACGAAAAATCGTGTTCATGTTCATTCGTTTATAAACAAACGAACATAAACGAACTTTTTACCAAACGATTTTATAAACGTTTCATGAACGTTCAGTTTGTTTACATGCATCATTGCTCTTTAGAAAAATGTACTTTTTTATTAATAATTTTTTATAATTGACATTTCGCACACAAGTGGTGCATGTGAGCGTTGAAGTGGTTCAAAGGACCAAAACCTTTAAGATAGTTTAAGATAAACAACCAACCAAAACAATCTTCTGAGACAATCAGCTAACACGTCATATTCAAGTGAAGTGACGTGTCGCGATCTATACAAAACATAACATGCCCATTTTGAATTCAACAAAAAACGTGTTGCATTATAAGTGTGAGGCATTAAGAAGAAAAGTAAAATGGTGGATGATTATTTTATTTTATTTTGATCATATGAGCTATTTAAAAAAATTTATAAATATTGGTTATAAGTTATGATTATAAGTGATACTTATATATATTTTTAATAGTTAAGTTAAAATATTAATTATATGATAGGATATTTATAATAAATATTTGGTTATGAAAATATATTTTAATAATTAGGTTAATTTGTTTGATTTGATTTTTTCTAATTATATAAGATATAGTTATTAAAATAGTATATTGAATCTCTTAAACTCTTTTTAATAGTTACTTTGTTTAATAATTCTATTTAATTTATATATAATATTCGTTTAGGTACGTATATGTATGTATACGAATTGTGGTCAAATTGTACTTGTTAGAATATTTACAATCAGGTACGAAGCCGGAGAATTTGGTAGTTCTTTCGAAATCCAAATCACCGTCTATAGTATTTGAGGACACTCGACAGTGGACGTTTCTCGTCTCCATCGCCGATCTCCGCTGCTCTTCAACTTTCTCGCCGGCCTTTATCTGCTAGATCTCCGCGATCAGGTAATTTCTTTCAATTACTGTTGACGACACTACCGATGTGTGCTTGATTTCGTTTTTGCTCAATTCCTAACGGGATTTAACGTATCCTCGGACTCACCATGCTTTATTGACGGCCAATTGTCTAAATTGTTCTTAATTTGGATTTACTGTTGAAGATCAGTTTTAGGCATATAAAGATTGACCCCTACTACATGCCAAATTTGATATTGTTGCCCGTAGTATATCTTCATGCATGTTTGCAACCGTTGGATTAATACCGGTTACTTTACTGATTTTCTTTTGTTTGCAATTGATCTTGCTGCAAAGTTACTGAGAGATGAAGTTTATTAACAAGCTAAGTAAAACAACTTCTCTTGTGCATTTATATTGTCTGTGGCATGAAATATTAATTTTTGTTGAACTTGGATGCTTGTTTAGTTTGAAAAGGGAACTTATAGCATCATCTGATTTAAGGCATGAATCCTTTGCTCTTAGGTTTAGGTTCATGGTGGCATGAAATATTAATTTTTGTTGAACTTGGATGTTTGTTTAGTTTGAAAAGGGAACTTATAGCATCATCTGATTTAAGGCATGAATCCTTTGCTCTTAGGTTTAGGTTCATGGTGGACTGACCACTATATCAAGAATATTTCTGCATCACTGTATTGCTATATGCCTGTTCACATGTCAATATGTCATGAAGGTGACCCGGTGTCAATTTGTAGATATCTATCCATTGTCCAACAGAATTATGTGGTTTTCTTTTGTTAGTGTGTTGATGCATGGATTTTTGTCCTTGAACCGCAGCTCACTTTGTTCAAAAGGGAACTGGTCTTTATTGAATTACAAATCTAAAGTCCAGGTTTGTTGATCTGTGACAATAATTGTAGTTTTTAAGTGAATAATTACTCACTTTTTTGGAAAGAGAAGGGTATAGTGCCTTTTCCGTGTCAAATGGCTATCTTTGAGATCCAAAACAGCAACCTTCTGTGGTTTACCTTAAGTTCAGAAGTTAAGAGGCAAGGAAGTTGTTATTGACAATACTTTCTATATGATTAATATCCTTTAATTTCCAAAATTAATCCATCTCAATAATTTATCCAAGACATGACATAAGTGAGTTAACATGTCTGGTTTTCTAAATATGTCAGCATCTATTGCCATATTGCATACACTATGTCGCTATGCGTAATGTGCTTGACCAAAATTAGGAAATGGTAAGGATAGAGTGCAGGGATTTTAGTGTTCGCACATCGTCTATTTTGAAATTCTAGTCATGAAATCCTTCAAAGGTTCTAATTTGTTCTCAGTGATCTTCTATAATAGCCCCATGTATTTTGATTCAAAAGTAAGACATACGTAGGTATTTGGCAGTATTATTTTGCTCAAAAGCAATTGAGTTCATGCACACTTAGTAGAATTCGCCTACAATAGATTCTTATCTTCTTGAACAACATCATCAACGTTGTCCACTTTATATCAAAGGGGATATATAAAGCATTAATACCTTAAGTGCATTTTTCTTCTGTTTTGACTTTGCTGTCAGGTAAAGGGGGAGAGACAGAAACTTAAGGAATGTTAACCAGCACAGGATGGGCAGTATGTTAGTAGACCTTTAGGTTTATCATGCATTTGAAATTCTACATTGTCATCTTTCTCACTGAATGGAATGGTGTTTATGTGTGTTCCACTTCACTCTCCTTGGCTTACTCCTACGAAAGGGCAATTCAAGGCATGCCATTGGATATTTCTAATTATCCAACCCAAGTGCTAGAAGTTGTCTTCTTCCTATTTACCTAGCATAATAATATCTCTCCATCGGAGACAAAGTAGTAAATACCTTCAATTTATTTCCCAATGAAACAGGTCAAGCCGCAGTCTTGGTTATTTCCTTTCTTCTTTGTGTGATAAATCTTTGACTGTTGTAGGTTTTAGCCACATTCTTTGTGTGAACTGGTTTTGTAGTTTTTCGTTTTCTTGGAATTTATTTTTGGAGCAATGGAGGATTTTTATGGAAGTGAACACAATCAAGCTTTTCTGTTTTTTCAGAGATTTATTGTATTTTTCATGGTGATACTTAAGGTATCTTGATAAAAATGCCTAAAAAGGAAAGAAATGATTGCCATAAAATAAAGAGAAGAAGGCACATTTGCACGTGAACATGAAGTCATTACATGACTGTAGTATTTGTAGTGTTTTAAATAAGAAAGTTAAACCATGGCGAGGCTAGCATAAAAAAGGTGAATTAAGAAATGTAGTCAACCAAACAATACAGCTGATTCATTCAATTCAATTGATGCATGTTAGACCATCCAATGGGACTAAGTTCATGCTAATCTATTCCATGCATAACCACAACACACAAACATGCATTTGGTGAAATAATCATATGACCTGGACTCCTGGACACTTGTAGATGTTTTGTGTATAATAAAAGTGGGCAAATTGTTTGAATTTCTAGGATGCAAGAGGCTTTTTCTTTAAAAATTGTTTCTGTCATCGACATGTATACTCATTTCTATGTTGTGCGCGCGCACAAGTACACTGTTCTAATTTGGTCACTTCGCACTATGGTGAAATTTGCTAATACTTTCTTATATCTTTTATGCATCATATAATGTGCTCAAATTCTGTGTCTTGCAGGTAGTTTATAGAAGCATAGGAACAGCGTGATAAGTGTATTGTGAGCAATGGGGACTGAAAATCCCAATCATGCTAGTAACTATCCACGGCCAGCTGGTACACCTTTTGCACCTCCTCCCCCTTCTCAAAGCAACAACACACCTTTTTCATCATCTCGTCCTGTGGCTGGATCTGCTTTCGGGCCAACGTTAGCACCTGCTCCCCCAAGTACGCCTCCATCTTTCCCTTACAGACCAGAGGTTCTTGGCTTTAGACCCATGCAGACTGCTTCATATGGCCCGTCAACCACCCAACGCTTCTCAACTCCATCATTCCCTTCCTCAATACCTCCACCACGCACTTCTCCTGCTGGACAACCCATATTGACAAGACCTCCTCCTGTTGCTGCAAATCAGGCTTCCCCGATGCCAACTTTTCAAAATCGTCAACCATCAATGCCGATGGGTGGTTCTCCACCACAAAACATGAACCGTGTGCATAACACTCCTCAGTCAGTAGATTCACAGTATTTTTCTTCTTCAAGTTCAAATATGCCTTCAATTGGGTCATCTCATCCTGCTGCTGTCCGGCCTGTGTCATCAACATCTACTTGGCCTGGGTATCCGGGTATGCAAAGTAACTTAGCAGCACCCATTTCTCATCAAGGAGGTTATGCTCCACCTCAGCCTACCACATCTGGTTCTTTCTCTTCTAATCAAAATGTTTATGGGGCAGCTCCACCTGTAGCATCTCCTCTTGGAATGTATGTAGGAGGCCCTACACCCCAAACGGGAGGATTGCTTGAAGACTTTAGCTCACTTTCTATTGGGTCAGTCCCAGGATCTTTCGATGCTGGGCTTGATACTAAAGTGTTGCCAAGACCATTGGATGGTGATGTGGAACCAACTTCTTTTGCGCAGATGTATCCCATGAATTGCAATTCTAGATATCTGAGGCTTACAACTAGTGCCATACCAAACTCTCAGTCCCTAGTTTCAAGGTGGCACTTGCCTCTTGGTGCAGTTGTTTGTCCACTCGCAGAAGCTCCTCAAGGGGTGAGTGTCTATCCCGTCAGACTAATTAGATACAATTCTAGGTTTGCTGGACATAGGACTTGCTATATCTTGAATAACAGTTATTATTTATTTTTTGAATTTAATTTTCAGGAGGAAGTGCCAATCGTTAATTTCGCCACAACAGGCATTGTGCGTTGTAGAAGATGTCGTACATATGTCAACCCGTATGTGACTTTTACTGATGGTGGAAGAAAGTGGCGATGCAATATATGTGCTTTGCTCAATGATGGTAATGCCTTAAAGCCATGTAGACATTTATGAACTGCTTTTCATTACTCCAAGTGCCAGCTTTAGCAAAATTTGTATTACAATATATCATCACACAGCCTCCTTCTGATAATTGAGGTGACTAAGGGTGTGTTTGGTTCATGGTCATGGACTAGAAGGTACGGATAAGATAATCATGAATCTGGTTGGGTTGACTATAATGGGAATCATTCATTATTGATAGAGGGTAATGACACTAAAACACGGGAATGAATTCCAATATTCCATTACCCACTTATCAAACAAATTCTACAATAACAAGGAAGATATCCTAACAGTAACCATGCAACAACAATGTAATGGGAATGCTCATTCCATTACCCAGCATTCCTGTTCACAGTCCCTTTCCTATTACCTAGTTTCAACCAAGTGCAGCCTAAGAAGCTCGTTTTTCAAGTTTGTCACACTACCTGTTGTTCTTACGGTGTATTATGAATGGTACTGAGTGATAAGTGGAGAAAAGAGTTCATTTTCCTATTATTTCTATAAAGATCATTGATAAAAACATTTTAATATATAGACATAGCCGAAACAACGCCCTTTTCACCCATGTATTTCCTATCTAAGTTTATCTAAAACCAATAATTTATCATAAATTCAAAAGTAATAATATCTCAAAATTAAGATATCATAAAACTCTAGTAGTTGCGGAAGTGAATCATCGCATACAGTTTATGTTGCGAGTTCTTAACATGTTTTATTGTTTTGACACAGCCACACACACACCCATTGCAGATGGACTTCAATTTTTTAATGTAACTTGTTGTTAAGCAATTGTAATTACAGCCATAGTGTCTTTATTGACACGAAGCTCGATCTTAATGGTATTGCTGCTACCTCTTGTCTGAGTGTGTGAGCAGAATTGCATGAACTGTTGCAGCTAGTGTCCTTGTTCATGGGTTCCTCTATTTTTTCTTGTTAGTGCTGTACATTCATGTAACTGAAAGCATATGCTTTTGTCAATTCTGGAGCTTTCCATGTTATTCTTTGTCTGAGCAACAGTGTTACTTAGTTAATAATTTAAGAACATTTCTACAGCATTGGCAGTTTCTTCTCTTTTGACTTCATTTGTTTGTTTTCTGTTTTGGTGGTTGTTCCAGTTTCCGTGTAACCTCTTCATGAACATTTTACTTGGTTTCAATTATGTGGTCCCTCCTCTTGCACACTTTTGAACAATAAAAATCCGGTCCTCCATATTATTGGAGTTATTGCAGCAAGCACTTTGCAATCATGCTAATCAGTTTCTATCATAATCTGCAGTGCAAAATGATTACTTTGCTCAATTGGACGCCACTGGAAAAAGAGTTGATTTAGATCAACATCCCGAGCTTACAAAGGGTTGTGTGGAATTTGTTGCTCCAGCTGAATATATGGTGCGGCCGCCAATGCCACCACTATACTTTTTCCTGATTGATGTATCAATATATTCCGTTAAAAGCGGAATGCTTGAGGTACCCTTCTTCTCCATTTGTTGAAATCCTGATTTGTATGTATGCTTCAGATTACCCTTATAAGCTCATGGTGCAACTTATCTCTCACCTTTGTGCTTCAATGGAACTATGATTCATGCATATGATGCGACAGACCGCATGTATTAATTGTTTAACTAATTCATGCATGTCTGACCTATTTAAGATGTCAACTTAATCTGGAATAATTTGGCACAACTCAGATTTAACTCATGATTTATAAGTTTTTGGAATTGATATGTTACTTTCAATCTTTTTTGTTAGGTTCCGGTGGCACTTATATCTTGAAATAATTATGTATGTTTCAGCAACCTTTCATTCTGTTAGTTATTGATCCTCTCTTTGACTTTTAGGTGATTGCACAAACTATCAAATCTTGTTTGGATAAATTGCCTGGCAGCACCAGAACACAGATTGGCTTCATCACTTTTGACAGCACAATTCATTTTTACAATATGAAGGCGAGTGATTAGGAAATTTATTGGCATAAAATATATAGTCATTTATCTATTATATCGCTAACTGATGTTGAACGCCTTTTTTTCCCTTTTGTTTTGCCAGTCATCTTTGACACAACCTCAAATGATGGTGGTCTCTGATTTGGATGATATATTTATTCCGTTGCCAGATGATCTTCTTGTCAACTTGTCAGAGTCTAGAACTGTGGTGGATGCATTCCTTGATAGCTTGCCTTCCATGTTTCAAGACAATGTGAATGTGGAATCCGCTTTTGGGCCGGCTCTCAAAGCAGCTTTCATGGTTATGGTTAGTTTATTCAGTTTTACATCTTTAAAATCTCAATCTCTGACAGACTTGCTTTATAATGGACATCTCTTATGATGGTAATTGTGAATTGCATCTAAATTTAGTAGAGGTGGCAGTTTTTACATTTACTTGTTAATTGGTTGATTTGCAGTTTGGTTTGTGCTTTATCTCAAGCAGACCAAATGGGGGATGGGTTGAAAATCTCTATTTTGAATGCAAACATCCTAAGTCATTTTATGCAAGGATTTAGACTATTATTATTGTAGTAATATTGTTTTGTAACCGTAATTAGCACATTAAGTTCTATACATTTTTTATTTAAATGGAAAAAGTGTGTTTGCAGGTCAACCAACCTGAACAAGTTCCGTTTATACTGTACTGAATAATGACCCATATACCCATTTGAAAGTGAACCTGTTCTGACTCGTTAGTTGTGCTGCTCTACCCAGCTTGCCACCTTTAATATTTAATTTTATTGATACTTGGGTATCATTACTTTACATCCTTGACATTAGTGTCTTTATTAAATGCAGAGCCAACTCGGAGGGAAATTGTTAATTTTTCAAAGTACTCTTCCATCACTTGGTGTTGGTCGGTTGAGGTTGCGTGGAGATGATATCCGTGCATATGGAACAGATAAAGAGAATGCTTTGAGGATACCAGAAGACCCATTTTATAAACAGATGGCTGCTGATTTCACCAAGTATCAGGTCGCAGTGAATGTTTATGCATTCAGTGACAAGTACACTGACATAGCTTCGCTAGGTATATATCATGGTGAACTTCATTTTTATTGTACATATTCTATTAGCTAAAAGACTGGATTCATCTGTTTTCCTTTTTTTATTTAGATCGATCTTTATTCCTTTTATTGGATGATGCTAGCCTGTCTTTTGTGTCAGACGTTAAGGTTTTACATAAACTATTAACCTTATTGCTGAAAAAGGCAACCATGTTTCATCTGATATATGTTTTGAGTAACCATCTTTATTTATAATCATAAGAATCATGGCATGACAGTTGAAATGCTGGTATGTTTGGCCATGTTGACTTTTTCTTTGACGTGGCTCCCAAAAACTAGTTACTGCAGGTTAAAGCTTAGCTTTTTTCGTTAAATTTTGGAAGTTGGTTACCTTTTTACGGGTGAAAAGCAATAGATGGTTACCTTAAACATAAATTAGACAAAGCTGTTTTTATGCCATAAACCTGTATATCATTCTCGTGAGTTTTAACTGCCAAAAGTTTTAAAAAAATTTTGAAAGCCAAAAATTCAAATATTCTGTGGCCCTCAATAAACTATTTCCTTGTTTTATTTTCTGTTTCGTAAATGATCCTTCTTGACAATATAATCTTCTGTGCAAATGCATCTCATATATTTGTGGTAGAAGTTATTGGCTGTTAAAGTGATATAATGATGGTTGTTGCCTTAACATACCACTTAAGGATTTTTATTTCTTTAGGGAATGAGGGAATGAACAATATTGTTTGTTGTTTACTGTAAGGTACTTTGGCAAAATATACTGGTGGTCAAGTCTATTACTATCCAAGCTTTCATGCTGCCATCCACAAAGACAAACTGAGACATGAGCTGGCTAGAGATCTTACTAGAGAAACTGCCTGGGAAGCTGTAATGCGTATCAGATGTGGCAAAGGTTAGTCTTGTTATCCCTAGACTACATTAATGTTCTACTTGCATGTTCTCAGTTCTAGATGCTTCATACAAAACTGGGTCGAACCGGAACCAAACGATTAAGAATGATGGGACTGGAGAACCAGATGATGGGACCGAGAACTGGATCGATCTAAGCAGGCTTGGTCCAAAACTGAATACAAATTTAAATTTTACTGTTTGAAAAGTATAAATATAGAACATTGTTTTGAGTTATGAAAAACAATAAAGCTCTAAAAAAGGGGGTTTGGTTTCAGTCTGTACCAAACCAAGAACTGAATTCTGAAAATATCCGAAACCCACAATTGGATGCAACATAATCGCTACACGTTTGGTCTGATCCAGGGTTCGGTTTTTGGTTTTGTCAAGCTGGGACTGTTGTAAGGTTGATTTTGTGGGGACTATGCTCATTATAATTTTTTAAGTAGAATTCCAATTTTCTTAATTTTGTTTGTAGGAGTGCGATTCACTTCCTATCATGGGAATTTTATGTTAAGATCAACCGATCTATTAGCACTTCCTGCTGTTGACTGTGACAAAGCTTATGCAATGCAATTTGCTCTTGAAGAGACGTTGCTCACTACTCAGATTGTGTATTTTCAAGTTGCTTTACTGTATCCTTTACTACCTCTTGCAGATTTTTCTCTTAATTCTGTGTGTTTGAGGTTTTCTCAATCTATTATCACACTGATGTTTCCTAATCATGTCCTCTGTCTGCCACTTCCTTTTAAACTATGACTAAAAAAAGAAGATCCAATGGTTTCTTTTTTTAAGCATATGATGTATATGTGTAATTGTATATATGTATTATATGTGTATACAACAACAATACTCAATCCCGCTAGGGCGTGGTATGGGGGAGGTAAGATGTAGACAGTCATACCTTTACTAGCAATAGAGAGACTGCTTCCTCAAAGACCTCCGTCAAAATAGGGGTAGCACACGTGGTGCCAATAAATTGAAATATTGTGATACTAATATTAATATATTTTTTATTTATTACTATAAACAACTCACCCAGCCATCCTATCACCTGGCAAAAGGTAAGACACAGGCTGACCCTAACCCTACCCCTCAACCCTAATCCTAGTCCCCAAGCCTTTAAACTCTATTATATCCAGATACACATTTTAATACTTTCATCAATGTTCTCCTAAAATAAACTCTCTTTTTATTCATCCCAATACACAATTTAATTAAATCGTTTATAAATTAAAAAAATTTCTCTCTTCTTTCTCTTCCATGTAAGCATCACCATGAAGTTCTCATTAGAATTGAGTTAAATATTGATAATTTTGGGGGATTTTAAATGATTTACTTATAATCAAATTATGTATTTGGATATATAAGAGAGTCTAGAGGTTTTAGAAGGATATTGAATTATTGATGTAATCGTGAGTTTTACAAGAATATATACGTAATTAACAAGGTTTGCAATATTAATACTAATATGGTTGTGTGATTGCTTATTTAGGCAGGCTCGTAACTTACACATATACTCCTGACAATCTAATATGTTTTAGATAGATGTTTATGAATACTTAACAATTGAAAGACACACCTCATCTTCTGGTGAACGACGAATTAGAGTGCACACTGCTGCTGCATCAGTCGTTGCTGATTTAGGAGAGATGTACCGTCAGGCAGACACTGGTGCCATTGTTTCTTTGCTTGGTAGATTAGGTAAGGATTTCTCTCCCAGAATGGGAAGAAAAAAATATGTTACTATCCTAGTCTTTTTATATTTTGATTTTAATTATCTGCAGCGATTGAAAAATCTTTGTCCTACAAACTGGAAGAGGCTCGTAATGCTATCCAGTTGAGAATTGTGAAAGCCCTTAAGGAATACCGTAATCTGTACGCGGTGCAGCACCGTGTAGGAACCAGAATGATCTACCCGGAATCGCTGAAATTTTTACCCTTATACGGATTGGCTTTATGTAAATCAACAGCACTTCGCGGTGGTTATGCTGATTCACAACTTGATGAAAGGTGTGCAGCCGGTTTCACCATGATGGCTTTGCCTGTTAAAAAGATGTTAAAGCTTTTGTATCCTAGCTTGTTACGTGTAGACGAGTATCTTGTGAAGGTAAACTCTTTTCTCGCATTATGGGTTTTTGAAAAATCATGTGCTGTTCATAGTTTTATGTTTTGATATACACGAACGCTCTTGGACCTTTTATTTGCAACCATCTACACAGGGTGATGATTTTGAGAAACTTTGTAGAAGGCTGCCACTTGCTGCACAGAGCTTAGATTCTAGAGGCATTTATATATATGACGATGGTTTCCGTTTGGTTGTCTGGTTCGGCCAAATGCTTTCGCCTGATATATCCAGAAATCTGGTTGGGGAAGATTTTGCAACAGACTTCGCAAGGGTATGATCTTCTTGTACCACTCTATAGATTTTATTAGTTAAAAGATGGCTGGTTTTTGTAAGTACGGGTCGACCCAGAGTCGCTCTTTTTGTTCACTTCCTTACAATTTTTGTAAAAATTGATTTCATATATACCCATCTAAAAGTTCAAAATTTCATATGTTTACCCATTCATAGTAAATAGTATGAACTAACAGTATGTTTCACATGATATACAAAGGGAACATCATGCATTTATTGAGTTAAACAAATTGTTACAAGTAACAATATCTTTACCGAGTTATAAAATGAAGTTAATCCTTTTTTATAAGTAATAAAATGCATTAGAAACAATATCGTTTAAATAGTAATCCATATCTTCGACTTAATATACACTTTGGACACGGAATGTGCTAATCAATTCATTGTAAGAGCTAATGTTTGATTAACTGTATTCTTAAGAATTGAACGATCAAATTCCATGTCTGGTAGTCATCCATTCTCCATCTCCATTAGGGTTGTTCGCGGGCATAAAACCGGACCGGATACCCGATTGTGGCAAAAAAGCAGACCAAGGACCGGACCAGATGTAAACGGTCGGTCTCGGACCGGTTCCGGTCGGTCTACTGGGTTTAACAGCAGGACCGGACCGGATATATATGTCCGAAAAATATTTTAATATTTAATTTTTCATTATACATGCTTTTGCAAAAAATATATATACCAAAAGCTTATGTGAACTACAAATCTAGTCTAGCTTGTCATTTTTAAGAGTCAGTTGCTAGTCTTTCTTCCTAAGAGTGCTATAGTTACTGATTTCAGTTTTTTTCCTTTTTTGTGTGTGTGAGAAACAGGTAACCCTTACACAGCGTGACAATGAAATGTCAAGAAAGCTAATGGAGATACTAAAGAAACTTAGAGAGGGTGATGCATCATATTATCAACTATGTCATCTTGTGAGACAAGGTGAACAACCTCGAGAAGGTTTCTTTTTACTTTCGAATTTGGTTGAGGACCACGTTGGTGGTATGAGTAGCTATCTTGACTGGATACTTCAAATACACCGACAAGTCCAGCAATAATACAAATATTCAGCAGGTAATTTCTTGTTTCATATGCTTCTTTGTTCCTTTTGTTTTGCCTTTTTCGCAAAAGGAAATAACATTGTATTTAAATCCAAAAATCCTCAACATTGTTAAAGATAATGCAATATGGGAAACTTGAAACTATAATCATGTATCATTTCACCCTTGCCTCAATTGTTCACGTGATCTAGATGACTAGATCCAAAACCACACGCACACACCAGAAAGCGGACCTACGAGCATAGTTGCGTAAAGTGTTTTAATCTATAACGTAAAAAAAGCTATATATATAGGTACATCCCCTGATTTTTTTTTCTTATGGTAGCACATATCATCTAGAAATCTTAGGTCCACTAAGGAAGAAGAAAGGAAGATGCATAAAAGAGCCTTTTAGTTGGTGTTATTGTTAAAAAGAGCCTTTTTACCAATACGGGTCCATTTCAATAAGTGGAACGTAAAACTCCCTGAAAATTTGATATGCATTCACTACTAGCATAAATGTGACTCCCACTTTTATTAAGTGGCAAAATATCTGGTACCATTTGAATCGCGGTGTATTTGTCTCAGAACATACAGATGCATCTTGCATGTATACTAATTGTTTTTTAGTTTTTTTCATAATGTCCTCCATGCAACTGTAAACCAGTGCTTCCCTTAGAAAAGTTTCTTCTTTCACTTCCTACTTTTTCATTCCATTGTAATTCTGAAACTTATTCGTTCAAATAACAGGATGACTTAACGTTTTTACTGGTGCCAGCAGTACCCAAGACACTGTTGGTCATTTATCTCCACTGCTGGTATAAAATTTGGTTATGTAGATGCTCATGAACCATGATTTATAAGCTGATGAATATGGATTCTCTGTGGTATTATCTCTGATCTATGGAAGTCTTTGTTTCATTGACCATGCCTCTTGAGATCGGTTCTTAATGGTTGGAATTTTTGAGCTAAGTCCCCTCCCCCCCTCTCTCCCTCCCCTCTGATTGATTGTTTAAAAGTTTGATGTTAGATCCCTTCATTTTCATTCCATAGAAGACGAAACGGGGGTGTTGCTTTAGAGCATGTTAAAGCTTCATAGACTAGTGTCGTATTATTTCTTTTTGAGGAAATCCATTTTGTAGCCTTGCTTTCTTTTTGTCAATTTTTCCCCTTCCCGATAGAATTTTTTTTTTTTTTTGTAATTTGATTTACTTTACAAGGCGATGTATACATCTTCGTATTTTGGTTGAATCTTTGGTATTTTAATTATAGTTACCAATATTTGTAAGGTTAAGAATGGAGAGAATTGGATATACATTTTTGGTTGTCTCTAGCATTGGATTGTAAGTAATACTGTATTATAACCCTCAATTATGTCTTATCTGCATCCTAAGCAATGTACTATTTGTCAACTTTAAGGTGGCCATATATCAAAGCAGCCCTACGCCACCAGTTTATGCTTAATGGTGTCGTAGTGTACGGGGAGTTTTAAGTGTATAGAACCTGTCTGAATAAGCAGGTATGATTTACGTAGGATGAAATTGCAAAAAAAAAAAAAAATATTTTTTATGATTTAGTGAATGAAAGATTAAAATAATTAGAAGACTTCATAAGGGGTGGCTTAATGAAGCACGACGGGTTAATGAATAAGTTAAGTTGAAACTGTTGAGAAGTGAATAATTTATAGGTGAAATAAAGGAAGAGCATCAGTTTGATAAGTCTTCATTTTATATATTTCTTGACGTTAGTGACCGATTTGTTTCCTATGTTATTGCTAGATTAGTTGTGTAACGTGTCTTTTGTAAAGCCTATGTATAGAAGGCGCCATGTTCATCAATTAAAAAATATGAAGTATTCCACACTCTTATCACTTCCTTAGTTTCTTGCTCTGTCCACTCTTGCTATGAGAGTCTGGTTGTCAAGCTTCTCGTGTTAATTCGTGTTTGCCATAGCAAAGTAGAATTCAAACATAATTAGTAAATCATGGTCTTCAGCACCTCTACTATTGATCTTCCCGACCCCATTCTAGTTCTTAAAACAGACTCCTATCAATAGTGGAGTTTTAAAATGAAAATGCCGTCTACATCGCAGTATTTGTGCGATTTGATAAAGCAAGGGAATGCAGAAGTTAAAAATAAGGCAAGAAGCAGTCAACAAGGAGATACTAAAGAAGGAAGTGAAGGCCCTTGTTCATCATTCAATAAGCAGTTGATGAGGAAATATTCTCAAGATTCCAACACTGGCTAAGCAGCTTGGAACAAAACGCTCAACCAAGGTAAATTCTAATCAAACTGCAGTGCTTGAGAAGAGATTTTGAAAGAACAGTTATTAAAATCAATGAAACAGTTCATATGACTATTTGGCAAAGGTTTGGTCTATTGTTTATCTAAAGAAGAAAGTATTGTGATATACTAACAAATGAAACTGCTGTTGCCAAGATTCTGAGGAGTTTGGCTCCCAAGTTTGACCATGTTGTTGCACCGATAGAGGAGTCTAGGGATCTCTCTACCTTAACTGTTAATGAATACAAGGGGTCCTTACTGGCCCGTGAAGCAAGAATCAACAGAAATTCATTCATAGAGGGCATGCGTTTTAGACTAAGAGGATGTCGTCAAATGAATTTTGTCAAATGCACAAATTGCAACACATGTGGACATAAATAAGAAGACTGCTAGAGAAAAGAGAAAAAGAATAGTTGTTCATAACATATGCAAGTCAAGGATCCGTGACAAAAATCTAACGCTTCTAGCCTAGTGGTCATGGCATGGGCTACCGGTCAAATTTTGGGGTGCCACTAATGATTTTTTTTATGCCATCAAAATCTAATAAAAAATAAAACTTTAAAAAAATAAAAAATATAGTTCAATCTTCGATTTATGCCTTTAAAATACTTTAGTTTACCTTAAAAATAACAATTTTTATAATAGGACTCGTATAAATTGTGTTATGTTTTAAAGTTTGGTTCTATAATACCGGAACAACTAAAACTTCGTTAATCCGATCCGATTAACTGAAAACCCGAGAAAACCCTGAACACCCTCATTTTTTAATAATTGTATTTTTACCATTGGTGTCACCGGTCAACAAAAATCATGGGTCCGCCCCTGGGTCTTGGGTTAGTTTAGGTTTGGTGTTGATTATGGTCTAAGATCATGGGTTTTAGTCCCTTGTAGACGTATTTAGGGTAGATTAATAAGCCGTTAAAAAAAGAATTGACGAAAAAAAATATTTGGTACATTGATGATGCATGCTTAAATCATCTCATGGGAAAAAAGTCTTAGAGATGTTTGGATGTGTTTGTTATGCTTTAATACCATTTGGTAGACATATATTAGATCAAAAAACAAAGAAATATAAATTTCTATTGTTCTTTACAAACCCCAAGAGTCCAAGGCATATAGACGTTTTGATCCAGATAAAAGGTCTATTGTTTTGTCGATAAAAAATGTGAAGTTAGCTCAAGCATTGGTTTGATGCAAGATGAAATTCAAGCAAAAAGCATCAAGAGGAGGTACCAAGGCAGTTTCTATTATACTACTATTATATTTACAAGAAAATTTGTTTGTCCTTTTGTTTTTTTTTGGTCTTTTTGTTATTTTGTCTTTTGTCTTTAAATTATTATTATTATTATTTTAATAATATTATATTATTATTATTATATTATTGTTATTATTATTATTATTATTATTATTATTATTATTATTATTATTATTATTATTATTATTATTATTAAAATTATTATTATTATTAGGTAAATAAGATAGGTCATATTCCGAGGTGCTCTTTTGATATTGAAGATAAAAAAACATGTGATCTCTGTTTGCTGGTAATCCTGTAACCCCAAAAGAAGCAATGAAAGAAGTGTGGAAGAGATCTATGATAGGAAAAATTCATGCAATTAAGAAGAATGGAACTTGGAAGCTCTTGACTTACCTCAAGGAAAGAAGGCATTCAATCTTTAATGAAAATTTAAAACTAAGTAACATCAGATGGAACTATGCAAAAGCACAAGGCTCCATTGGTTGCATGAGGATATGCTCAAGAACATGGACTTGACTACAAAGAGACCTCACGGTTGCAAGATTTGGAATGGTGAGAACTATTAGTCTCGCACTTACAACTCAAAGTCTCAAATGAAATGGACTATTCATCAATATTATGTAGCTAGTATGAATGGAGATCTCAAGGCGGAAGTGTGCTTAAATCACGAAGCAATTTGCAATGGGTGTTGCAAAACTGTTACAACTCCAATGAATGTGAAAGAGAAGCCTGTAGTGGACGTTCATCTATCTCACTTATTCAAGACTTGATCTAGCTCATGTTGTTGGACTTGTTTCAAGGTTCATGCATTGTCCGAGTGTTCAACATTTTAAAGCAGCAAAAAGAATACACTAAAGATTACACTAAAGGTGTCTGGGCATGTACATATGAGAACAGAAAGAGAAATAAAGGTAACCTTTTTAGTTTTGGATGAGGGGCAATTTTGTAGGTGATCCTTCACATAAGATGAGTATGTTGCTGCAACAAGTGCTTGTCAAGCAGTGTCGTTAGGGAGGCTGTCAAGCAACTTCAGTCTTGGATCAAGAACTACAAGGGGCAACTGTGATAATATATCAGTAGTAGCAATAACCAATAACACTTCTTCATGGCAGAACAAAGCATATCAAAATTAAGCATCATTTTATTGGACATTTGGTGGTCAATGAAGAGGTTATGGTAAAAAGACCAGAACCGAAGGGGGATCTCTGAAATCCGAGTTAAACGAGGCCGGCAGGTGTTATCGGGAATCGGGGCATTAACAGGGCTTTTTTCGTGTATCGGGACAGTGACCGGGGATGCCCCGCCCCGATATAAGGTTTTCATAAATTTCTTTAGTCATTCACCCTTGCATGTAAGCATTTTGTATTTTTGTAAATGGGTGTACAAATTTTATGGCAAAAACGGAGAACGGTGCAGGGATCAGGGCAAGTTGTAGCCCTAATGAGACACGCCAATAAACTCCCTGACTGGAACGGGGCGGGTTTGGGGATAGGATTGCTTGGCCCGCCCAGAACCCGCCCCATTGTCATTCCTAATCTGAGCAACTGGTAGCTGATTAATGAAGTCATTGTCAAAGAAAAAGTATGAAGAATTTCGGGAAAATTCATGTGAGTGCATTGTAACTGACGCTTTCATTTCAAACATCATCTAGTTCCGACCTCTCACTTGAGTGTTGGCCAGTTCTCTTGGTAAGCATTCTATTTGACGTGGTTCAAAAACCTAATTTTTAACCGGGTTTTAGCTTAACTCGGTTGTTAAAAGATGTCTATCTTATAGGTTCAACCTGTAGCCTTGGCCTAGTTGGTTTTCAATTTTATTTTAATTTTTATTGAAAGGCGTTGGTTTTCAATTGATTCAATGTTTAAACAACAATTTTCATACGTTTGACGGCTACAAAACAAACAAGTCCGCACAAACTGGTCCAACTCATCAAATTTTATTGGATTATAGACTGTAATCTGTACAACCATAACAAATATCATGATATACAGATATAATGTACACCCCGAGCGAAACAAGGGCGTTCTAGTCCCAATTGCACGCACCAGTCATCGTCACAAACACCTCCCAAAACTTTACAAGTGTTAGCCTTAACATCTCCAGCGATTACCACAAGTTCAAATATCACAACATACCCCCAACCCTGAGTCATACCTCGCCCAAAAGGCACTTGCAGCCAGGATCTCACCCAAATTCGTCTTGGCCATTGACCATCTCTTTCTCAATCCTTGGTCAACCCTTCTCGTGTTCGATTAACTTTGACTTGTCAGGAGCTGTCTCTTGTCCTCTCGTTGATGAATGACATTTTGGGTATACATTTCTTTCGGGAAACTCAAGGTCACATCTTGGTATACCTAAATCACCCCCATTTAACAGAGTTTCTCAAACTTTCATCAGGCAATGTCCATGAAAACAATTGCCCACCAGAATCACCACTCAACAATAACTTCAGATCACTTGAAATGTGAAGTGCAGTGACTGGATGTTTATGGCCCTTGAGCACCTTGTGTAGCACCAATGTGTACTCTGGTACTTTATCACCAAGTGCTAACCCACAATGCACATGTGCAGAAGGAAGCTGCTTGTGAGTTTGAGCAACTTCACAGGAGTTATGAACCATTTGCCATACCTTAATAGCTCCACTCTGGTGACCTGATATATACCAGTTTGTTTCCAGCCAATCAGAGAGCATACACGTTGTCACAGACAATACTAAATCAGAAGGAAGCTGCGAAGTGTTGACAACAGAGAGACAGTCTCCATTCACACTCCAAACCGCGAGCAGAACACCAGCAGCAGTCACTATTTCACCAGTTAAATCATTCATTAATATAGCTGAAACTGGAAATGGAAACTCCGGTAGCTGCCTAAGAAAAACCAGAGAGCTGAGATCCCATATGATGACAGTGCAATCGTCTGAACCGCTGACAATCATCATGAACGGCTGGCACACATAAAGCCGTGTGATTCTAGCCGTGTGAGCACAGAGTGTTTGCTTTAAGTTTAATTTTCGTGGTGCACGTGGCCCACCATAGCTGCCTATCCGCCAAACACTAACCAAGCCATCATCTGCACCAGTCACCAGAAGTTGACCATCATGGCTAATGCCGGCGCACTGGATTTGGTGGCCACCATGAAGGTTTTCGTGGGTAGACAAGAGCCGATCTTGATCATAAGTCATGAATCTCAAGCTACGGTCAGGGAAACCCCATGCAACGTATTTGGTGTGGGTTCGGGGTTTGATTAAGTTGTTTTCGCCTACCATTAAAATCTTGTCATTATTGGTGATGATCTGTGCGACAGAAGAAGAAATCTTACGAATCTCATGCGGAATAAGACGTGCAGAGTGTTTGAGTGGATTTAGGGGAAGCTTCCTATCGGTTCTTCTCTTGGCATGGGGCCTTAAAAAAAGTTGCTTAGGTGTTTGACCAAAGTGATTAATCTGAGCAAGTATAGCTGCTTTCATTGCGGGATCAGTAACTGCATCTATGTCAACACTCCCCTCATATGTATAATGGTAGAAAACATTCACAGCTTCCTCTGCTGCCTGACAAAAGTTAGAAAAGTCAAACATAATTAGAAGTGGTAATTTCGTCTCATTTACTTATTTTCTAGATGCATACAACCTCCTAGTGCGTGCTTATTCGAGAAATCAGACTACTACTGTAACAATATTTTTTTGTAACGACAATTAAAAACACAAATTTTTTATTATTGAAAAACAGACAAAGGGGACCCAACACAAACCAGTCCATTATGCCTCTTACAAAAACGACCAGTTCTGACCCGTTGCCCATCTCGCCACCTCTAACACTAGTTGTATGCAATCAAGCAAAGGCAAGTGGAACTGAGATAACAATTGATACACACCTTGCCTCGCTGTTTGTAACCAAAAATAAGATCTATCCAGTGATGCAAATTCTCAGAAACAAAATCAGATTCCAGAGCTTCTCTATGCTTCTTAATGAACTCTCTCGTACTACCTTTAGCCCAGGGAGGCAATCCAACATTTCCAACCTGGTAAAGCAATCAATGATGTCAGTTTTATATCACATTGGTGGCATTAATATTGTCAAGTGACAACATACAGTACTTTAGAAGTGGCAAAATGGAGTAGGCAGATTGGGTGACGGGTGGGTCAAAACGGCCAGTTTTTTAATACAAGTGTCAGGTCGGGTCAAGTTGAGTTGACCCATCATCATTTAGGTCCAATTTTTCTTGAAAACTTCATAATCAATTAATATGCTTTAATTTATGGTTAAAAACCTATATTACAAGATACTAATCCAATTTTCTGAAAGAAAAGATAATTAAGAGGTTGTAGGAAAATAGTTGCACTTCGAGTCACTTTCGACCTGTTTTCATTTTTTAACTACAGTTTACCTGTCTGTTAGATATATCTAGCAGATAACCACCTAGATTGACCTTATTCGCAAGTAAACAGATCAGAATTGCCCACCTCTAAGTAACTGCAGTAATAGAATGGTTTGTTTATATCGAATAAGACGATGATAAAAGTTTCACCAAAATTTGAACAACAGACCTTCTCTCCTGATTGTTTCTCCCCGAGGTTTAGATCAAAACGGTTTTCCAAGAATTCTGGCATATAAAAGAACTCTGGGATGAGTTCCTTTACATCTGAGGTGTTGCCTTTTCCAGAAGCACTTGACCATGTATCACGTATGTTATTGAAAAGACGGTCAGCATGATCAAACTGTCCACCCTGCAGTTTTTGATTCTCTGAACTAAATGGTGGCAAACGTATAAGATAGAAGAGAACAATTCCAGCACTAGAGTAGTGAGAACCATAATGAAATTTGGGAATCTCAGGATCATCCCAGCTGTCAAACCTGACAATCAACCAGAATCCATGAGGAGAAGAATTTAAACACATATACTTGTGAAAGAGCCGTGCAAAAAAAAAAATTTACTTATGAAAGGAGTCAGGAGGGTGAAAGTCACCCAAAGTTTAATTTTTATTATTGCATACAACCTCCTAAACCATTTTATTCCAAGATTTAGATACTTAATGTTATAATATTATTTTCGTAATAACTCTTCAAGTCTTCATACAAAATGTACAAGTGTTAGCAGATCAACCGAAGCTCACCATACTTGAATAAGGATCTATTCGCTCACCTTGACACCTCCACTACAGAAAAAATAAAACAGAAAAGCAGAGAAAAGATTGTATATATTTGACCAACCTTTTCCTGAATTCGACTTCCCCCTCTTTTGTTTGACAGCCCATGGGCTTATCAAGTCTGCGGAATGTTTCTGGCTTGGTGAAGTCCAAATCATCACTCTCATAATCTGACAAAATCCAAGGGAAGACTGGATACTGAGTAAGATCACTGTATCCACGACCTGCAAGTGTGTTGAGGTGCATCAGGTACTGAAAGTTGCTAATTTCTCCATTTTGCCACCTCTTCAAAAAGGGTTTAGCCATAAGCTTGAAAGTGCTATCTTGTTTCAGTGATCCAGAAATTGTGGGGTCCAACCTTTTAATAAAAAAAGATCGAATGAATGAACAGCTCTATCTAATAATCTTCTAAAGTAAAGCATAAAAAATAAGGTCAGCATAGTAGGAACGCCCAAAAGCTAGTTAGTTACTGGCAGAATCACAACAATATGAATGAAAAGATATAAGTTATAAACTTCAAAATCATATTAATGGAAAGACTATTAAAGGTAAAACGATTTCAGCCCATTTACTTATGAACGGATCGACTTGGGTTATTTTCTATCTCCAATGTGTCAACTGAAACATTAGTTTAATATGAGACGAGTCAAATGAGTTAAATAGTCGGAAATCTGAAAGTTCCAAATTGTACTTTTCATGCATTTAAACTCCTAAATCATTTTACTGAAAATTCGATTACTACTGAGATAACAAAATTTCTGTAATCATAATTGAAAGAGACCAGTAATTTTTTTTCAAAAAGTTGGATAAAAAGTGCATCCTGTGCAAAGAATTACCCAATTCGACCAATCATACAACATACCTGACCCACCCATTTTCCATCTGTAGATGTTATTTATTCACAGAACAGTGTATCAGTTTATTAACGTAGCAATACAAAGCAGCTGCAAGTAACAAAGATAAAAGTATGGACTAAAAAACATACATGCTGTTTCTTGGAAGATTCATTGCCAAGAGATTTCTAAAAACTTCTTCCCTCTCCTTTTTATGAAAAACAAGAAGATCATTACATCCATTCATGCTAAATATTTCAAGAGCAACAGGACGCAACTGATAATCACGCTTCAAAAGTTCATGTACACTATTAAGCTTCCACATTCGCCAAAAATGGGGCACATTTCTACTACTAATCGCATTATCCTTACCCCACGCGCCACTATTGTAGGCCCACGCCCTTCCCCCAGTGTTGTACTTATTTACATCTACATCACCCCATGATGAGTTTGATTTTGAATGGGAGTCCATGACATCTTTTTTAACACCTAAAGCTCGATCAATAACAGAGATATCATCTTCACATTCCTTCTCGCATATGCACCCTGAATCATCAACATAAAAGTTCTCTATAACGTATAAACAGAGTTCTCCTATCAAAAATATTCCATCATGTTTATCAAGACTCACAACTCTTTCACAATTATATTTGAATTTTATTTTCTCGTTACGTTCCATATAAGGTCTAATTAAGTACTCCCCGTTGTCATTCAGTTCCTTATCAGTTTTCTCATCTATTGTTCTAACAACATCGGATCTTATCGAAGCATACCTTCTCAGTGAAACTACATCACAATTTTCAATTATGCTTTCTGATTTTGGGACAACTACTGAACTGGATTTGACACTAAATTCAGCAGCAGAATGAACACTTGCCTCAAAAATACTACTATCCTTGTCATCATTCCATACAACCCTACTGGGACCCACATCTTTTAACCCATCTGAATCATCATACAACTCATCGTCTATTGATTCCTGTTTTGCATCATATGGTAAAAGGTTAGAGAGAGGATCGGACTCAAAGCAGGAATCGGAATTACGGAAGTCAACTTCGCGAGGCAAGTCCCAACGTTCAAACTCGCAACTTAAAATGGTTTCCATTTTGTCAACTTTCAGTTTACAACGCTCAATCTTTTTCCTCATTCTATACGGGCCTTCAATAGGGCAAAGTTGCCACTTAGGTTCTTCGGTTGAAACCGATTTGGACAATGGGAATATACCCCGTTCATGTACAAGTTGCTGAAGATGTGTTCGCCACTCGCTTTCAGCATGGAGTACCCATCCATACTTATCTTGACGAACAACTCTCAGTTCAGTAGACATATAATCACGAACCGATTCCAAAGCAATTCTCCTTTCTTTCATCTGCTCCCAATGTCTTTGGTCAAACTTTCTTAATTCCTTCAATTTTTTACTAATCTCTTTCTTTCGACGACTGTCCATACCTTTGATCCGAACTCCTGGGAATTTTACTGCCCCGGCAATATACTGAGCCCACATAAACGCAGCACTCTGTTCCAATGTTCTATTAACAAGAAGTTCAGATGTATGAAGCCATTCAAAGAAAGATGGCATACTTTCTGTTACAAGTTTGTCAAATCCACCATGAAAAGCATCAAAAACCGGCCCTTGGTTTGGTTTAGAAACAAGCAGTTCCTCTAGTGCAGTTTTCCGATACAGCAGAAGATGTTTGAAGATCTCGACTGCCAAATTCTGTGCATTTTGCCTCTGATCATGTAAAAGGGAGATTAAAATTATACACAGACAGCAATTCAGATCATTATCGAGATTACTAGGGCAGAATATTATTCGTTTATGAGCAACCAGTAACTGTAGCACCGTGCAAATATCAATCACCCCGTCTTCCTCTTGCGATCCAGCAAGAATGAATCTCTTTTTAGCCTCGATTTGCAAACCCAGACGAGACAGAAGTTCATGTTCTCCAACCAAGATCAAGAAGGATGGAAGAAAACAGTACATAATAGTGCGATTCATATTTTTTAACATTGAAAGCACATAAGCATCAAGTAGTTTTGCTCTTCCAATAGAAAGTAGTCCTTTTCCAGGTGGAGCTGCTTGTTCAATTCTACCATCTTTATTTGCCAGTTGTAACATAGACAACAAAAATTCCAGAGTCTTGAGTACAGAAATAGGCTCAGGAAAACAACCCATATATACACGATCAACTATCATATAACACAATGCATCTAAATTTGACGACCAACGGGTTTTATCAAGTTTTTTCTCATCTTCCTCATCATCACGCAAGATCCGTCTTTCTAGAAAGTTCATCAACCTACCAAGACACAAACCTTGGAAAACCAACACAGATTCAGCATCAATATACAAAGGAACACTTTCCAGAAGAGTCTCTATAACTGGTGCAGCTTTCATCTGGTCAGTTACAAAATCAGAAAGAACTTCAGCCATGAAATCTAAAATAGCAGTCGCTCCAGCTGAACAAGGACCACCTCCATAACCAGAATCATCTGCATCTAAAAGCATCTGAGGGTTAATTGAGAAAATTGGATCCGTGGTATTTGGTATTACAGGAGGGCGCTTCGAGTCTGAAATGGTATCGAGTTCAGTCATGGATACAGAAGATGACATGGAAGGAGATGCAGCTAACTTGGGTTTTGATTCAGGAAGACTCATTGCCAGATTTTGTGATGAAGGTGTTTGATGAACGACAGTAGTCTTCTCGGAAATAAACGGACTTAAAGATGAAGTACTTAGTGTACTCGTTTGGCGAGCAGGCTCGGGAGTGGATTTCTGATCAAGGGAGCTTAAATCCTTACTGCTGGACTTCCGTGATTCTGGTGGGGATGCAGTTATGTTGTTTTCTTTATATCCATCAGAATTGCTAGTGGCAACAGGAATATCTTCAGAACTTGTACTCATATGAGCTGGCGGGAAGCTGCCCAGACTTATGGAGGTTTTAGCACACTGTTCTTGCTCAAGTGGCAAGCTATTGTGAGAACTAGCAGTATCATCACAATCAATTTGATTTTTTTCTTCGGACTTCACAGCCAACTTTTTTGCCATCTTGACAGCATGAGCTGACCTACAAAAACACAGAACAGGCAATGTATACTTTTCAGGTATGTACACAAGATCTCCAGCACAACCGTTGTTAATAGAGGTGCCAAGATGGGCTGGTCAAGCGAGTTGCGTAAGACTAACAGGTCATTTATGGAACAGCTCGAGTTAGGCTGACCCCCAAACGCTTTATGTTCATTTTCTTAATGTCTTCTATACATATATGTGAATTAATTATGATTACAAAAGGATATCATTATAATCTAAATCTTTGAACATAATGATTTTGGAAGTTGCATGCATTAAAAGAATCCAATTCAGCGACTTTCGGCCCATTTAAAAACAGAGTTAAATATAAAAAATAGATTATTTTAGTGCATGTCAAGATGGGCCAGACCTTGGCGGGTGGTTGGCCCAATAAAATCTGTCTATTCATTGAGATAAAAACACTTTGTGATGTTGTATGCGCGATTGAAAGCAGGCATTTGATGACTTACAACCCATTTCCCATTCAGCTAATTTAATTCTGTTTGACCAGTTTGAGATAAAAACACAACACAAATCGATGTATTTTTTATGGGTAAAATTTTCCACCTCTAAACATTATAAGCAAAGAAAGGTGAAGAGGTAGAACCTGACACAAGAGAAATAAAGATCTACACAGTTTTCAAGAAACTCAGATCGTCTGCACACAGCAGAAAAAGGAGGACACATTTTGGCTAGATCAACCATGAACCTAAGAACAGAGGTAGCAGCGGCAGGAGCAGAAGCATCTCCACCCATGAGACGGGCGGCATAAGTTTTATGCATGAGAGCTTCACCCTGAAGCTCTCCAGTCATATCTGTATTTCCATCCACAAGCCCAGCACCAACCTGATTTAAATCACCATTTTCATAGGCAATCATTGTCTGGATAGACAGCCTATCAAAAGTTGATTTTGCCATAGCGACAATGGAATCTAAAAGTTCCAAAAACTTTAACTCCGCTTGACTTCCATCACTTGGTATAAGGGCATGAAAGTCCAACAAACGCACTTCAGGTAATCTTGGATAAACAGGTTTCCCAAATATTAAGCAGAAAAGAATGTAATATATATCCGGAGAGTCATAAAAACTAGGAAGCACTCTCACCAACCCTTGATATCCTCCACTCGTACGGAATTTAAGAGCAAATGTAGAAGACGACGTAAGACACACACCCAGAAGAGTCATGACCCATCTCATACTAGTAGGATGAACCGCTTCATCAAAAAAATAGGTTATCAATTTGGATGACACGATTTTATGCCACTGCTCAAGGAGCTCTTCTGATGTAATGTCGACTAAGCGATCAATGAGCATCTCCAGCAGCATATTTCTAACAATAATTTGCTTCCCCATTGGCTCTCTAAGTATTTGACTTGCGGTCAGTGGAGGAGGGTCGAAGGTCATGATTACAAACCTAACAACATGTTCCAGTTCAGAAATGACAAACTTATCCTCCAAAATAACTCCTAGCAGTGAAACTAATTTTTCTAGTACAGGAACTTCAACATCCACCCTTTGTAGGGTTACTAGTAATTGTTGGACAAGGTTTATCTTACGCAAAGCTGTAAGATTATGATTCCGGTACCAATGCATTGAAACTAGATTCTCAAGAAACCCCAAAAGAGCAATTTGAATTGGAACTGATGCTGCCACCCAAACAGTCCAATCTAACAATACATGTTCAACCATCTCTGAATTTGAAAGAACAATGCAGTTAGATGTTTCAGATGGTAAGTCACTGTTATCGAGTTCTGAGATATGACTGAAAGCATCTTTATTTACAGAAAAATCATCCATATCCCCAGGTGAACCAACTGAAGAAACCTCATCACGAAACTTTGACATATTGAGCTCCTCAAAGCTGGCTTCTTGGACAGTTGTGTCAGGTGATAGATTATTATTAGTATTGATTTTTTCCAACTTTTTTGGTCCAGGAAAAGAAGCCTCACAAGCAGCAATCTGGAAAAAGATTTCAAGTGAGTGCATGTCGAACAATGACATTTTGGGATGCAGTAGGAGGGCTAGCAAGTGATATCCACCATATGATTGCATGTCCCTAACATTCTGTGGATTTTGGTGGAGTGCACAAGCAAGCAGTGTGAGCACCATGTGTAGCATGTCCCTGGTTTCAGCTGCTTCAACCATGGCTAGGACCATGGCTAATCCACCTATGGGTCTCATTGTTTCGCCAATTATAGAATGCTTGCACACATAAATATCCCCATGAAGACGTCCATAGCGTGGTATACCTAGAGGATCAAAACACTAGTCAAGACTTTGAATACACTGCCTTCTCACAAAATAGAAAACTCAACCTCCATACGATTTTAAAAAAAAAGCAAAAAAGGGGGCAGAAAGAGGTCAAGGGCTAGGTCTTGTAAAAAAATACTGCAGAGCCGAATGATAAATAGGTTAACCAGCCAATGTGGATCATTTTCGGTTTCGGAAACTTGTGATATGCACAATGTGGTTTGTTTCAGATTTGATGCTTTAAAAAGAATGCAGTTAACCAAATTGAACTAAAATAAAATAAAGAAATTAACATTTTTCCACAAACATCATAATTTCCTAATGAACTAATTAAGGAATTATCAACCTTTATTACAACTTGAGTTCAAACTCATTTTTCTTGCGCAGAACTCCAAAGCTTCTACTAAATTTTTTTCACTCTTTTTAGTCGATTTGAACACAATGTCACTTCTTTCTGACAAGGGAGTTTACGAGTGTGAATTATCAATTGTTATAGAAGTTAATAATTATATAACTTTTAAACGTGGCTGTAGAGGTTAACTGTTAACCAAACCACCAGGTTCACCACAAATGGAGGTTGACAAAAATGGGGTTAACCAACATTCCACCAAATGAAGTTAAGTTTAACCGTTAAGGTTCAGTTTTTTGAACGAACCACAAATGAGATTAGTTTAAAGACTATTCAAAATTTGAAGTCAATAAACACCCCTAGTAATAAGAACCTGAATTATTTAAAAAGACAATAAAATTAGGTTAAACCTCCAATTGGAGAAGCAGCTGCAGACATTGGATCAACTAAATTGAGCATTGACAAAGTTCCAGATGCTCGAGAAGCTTCTGTAGATGTTCCATCAAATGCAAATATTAGTTTTCGTCCAGAAAGCTGTAACGAAAGATTCCCTAATCTTTCAAGATCCCAAATAACGCCACTACGATCTGTCTTAGAGGTTCCTAGTTTATTAGCACCGTCAGACCTTTGCGTGTTAGAAGCCAATGCAAAGTCAGCTTCAAGGGAATCTAAAATAGCCAGACTTCCACCACCACAAGCCTGATTTGGAATAAACTGCAAAAGATTTGTATCTTGGAAAAGACCCGTATACCCTCTGCCAAGAATATACATAAAACAAATAGAACCGGGTGTCAATGCTTCCTCAAATAGATAGCAAGACCGGATTTTCCACGATAAGTCATTGACCCTTGCACGAGTGACAGGTGTCCCGATGGTTACCTGCAGAGACTTGCCAACAGGGGAGGGAGAGTACCCTAATCTCCCCGTGTGTCTAAGCTTTCCATTAAGATAAACATAGGAAACACTAGATTGGAATAGTCCCGCTAAGGCATTTGGTTTGCTATGCACCACTGCAAGGTGATGCCATCTGTATTCATCCATATCTAATCCTGAAAAAGATAAGGAAGACGAATTGCTGGTTGCTAGGGTTAAAGTTCCATCATCTTGCAGATAAATTTCTGCATACAAGGTATTGCAATTGCCACCATCTGTAGCACCAACAGAGAATATATGCATAACACGTGGAGATGTTGTGCTTCTAGAAGGTTCTGATTCTTTGCAATTTGACTTTAGGAAACTTTGATATTGAAACCAACAAACAAATGAATAGCCAGCAGCTGGGGGCCATGACCTCTCACCCAATGATACTTGGATAGAAGCATGCCCAGATTTGCTCATATCCATCTCTAGAAAAGGTGCAAGAGGAATGTTTTCTAAAGTTGTGAACCTCTCCATCATATCAGCAAGAGTACGACCAGATTTCATCTGTCTCAATTGCAAAATGTATCTTATAATCACTCGTAGTTCTGCTGATGACAACCTGCAAACAAATGAACACATGAACAAATTTAACAAATGTTGGGAACTTCGTTGTTCCACCAATTACCATTAGAGGTGTAAGATGGGTGATTGGGTAACGGGTCCAAACTGGTAACTATCTGACAGCTGGAAACAGGTCAGTCGGGGTTCGCTAAACCCAAAACACTTTTTGCCCAAATAGAATATTTTTTTATAAGTAATTAGTAGTTTGTCCACTTATGATTACAAACAGCATATTATTTCAAGAAGAATCTAAATAAGTGAATAAAATGATTCATGAGGTTTTATGCATCAAGTATACTTTGGGTGACTTTCAATCTATTTGACTCTTTTCCCTTTAAGCTATTACTTTTATTTTACCTCCTAGACTCGATAAAAATAACCCAAGTTGACCCTTCCATGAGTAATTGGGTCAAAATTGCCACATGTAATCACAGTTGGTACGTGCAAATATCAATAATAGATGCAACCATGAGTGTCACTTGCCCACAAATATATGTTTAACTATTTACCCTAAATGGTACTTTTATTGAGCAAAGGTTTGACCATGGACTATTATTGTAAAAAAGAATGACTTTGGCACTTGAAGAGAGTCTTACCTATAAGCCCCAAGTACTTCAATGATCCTTAAAGCATGGGATAGTAGTGAGGATGAACCAGAAAGAAAGGGATATATTGTCTCAAGAAGAAGTTCCACACAACCTACCATGGAACAAATAGCAAGATAAGATATTAGTTTCTCTTACAAGTACACGTCACAAGTTTGTAAAGGAATACCTGCTGATGTAAGGCTTTCCTGGTTAAAAGAGCCAGCACAAGCAAGTTCTACAATAAGTTTTAAGAATTCGAGTTGAAGGTTTGGACTAAAAAGCAACAATAAACGGATGAGAACCTTCACTGCACCAGCATTATATATGTGCTGTTTATCAGGAATAAACGAGGCAGTTGGAGTTATTATCTGGAAAATAGATGGATTTGCGATATCTGAAATTTCAGTAGTTTCTGGTGTGAAGGATGGCGGGACAACAATTTCAAGAGCAAGTTCAAAGAGCAACTGCATGACTTGTGTTTCACACTCCACACAGATCAGACCAGACTCAGATAGAAGATCACAAAAAGTTTGAGAAGATAAAATGGCGTGTAGCTTTACCCTATTAACAGTATTGTTGCACGCTCCAACAGTAATCACACGCAACAGATATGTGAAAACTTTCATGCAAACTGTTAATGAGGATTGACCAATTAGTCCTTTATCTCCCTGGAAACCATGGAGTGTTGTTAAGATAAGCGAAAACCCGGTGGCTTCACCGAACACTCTCTGGGCAGAACTGTTGGCTCCTAAAATTCGCCATATGGCTCCAAAAATATCATATATTGCATCATCTGGTAGCTTGTATTGAGATCCCAAAGTGCTTATCACCATCCCACTCTTCGAAACTTCAATTAGTGCACCCAATTCATCTGGATGAGCCTAATAAGATTTAAAGATTTGGTTACTCGAGTTCCAACTATAATAGGGCAACCAGATGTCTTCAGTATAAAACTGCATGTTTCATCAATAACTTGATCTCACAACAGAACCTGCTTACATTTTGCTCCTTCTATTAGAAAGAAATGATTAATTTTACTTTGAATGTCAAACAGTTTAACCTTTCACTTTCAAGAAATCCTCTTATTACATTGAGCTTTATAAGACTTACTATTAGTAATTAGAAATATCCGGTTTCGCATCACAAAAACTAAAGTGCAATCATTTCATTGATATATGAGGCGATATTAGCCAATTCAACAAAATTGGTAAAACAGGGGGGTGTGTGTGTGATTAGGGGTGTGTGTGTGTGTGGTACACCGTGAATGACAAGTAAACAGGAATCATTGCCAACCTGTGCAGAATCCTCGATGATTAAGCATGATAACACCCTGAGGACACCAGGGCGGTGGACATCAGATGCCAAAAAAGGAAGAGAAGTAGTTACACCATCAGCAGAACGAAAAGTCACTTGATTATATTCAGCTTTTCTCAATAATGAAACCAAACAGTCCCAAGCAACTGGAATCGTGCCTTCATCTTCAAAAAGAAGGAACTTTTCAGAACCAGAATCCAGTAATTTAGGAGATGATAGAATCACATCTTTATTGTCCAGATGTTTCTGGAAACCATTTGGGCAGGCCTTCTTTTCCAGCTCACCACTATCATCATCATCATGCTGCTCAGACCCCAATAGAAACTTGTGATGCTTGAGATCGTCCAATAACACCTCCAGCACACCAACTTCTCTCAAGAACTTTTTGTACTGTTGATCAAAAGACACTAGTTTTACAAAAAATGCCAAGATGGTGCACTTCAACTCAGATGTTATCGGTTGTTGCAACAAGCAGCAAAGTGAAAGCAACTCTTGCTCAGGTATGCAATTTACAACAGTCACTGCATATTCAAGAATCTTAAGAATAATCTCTTGCAGAAGAGTAGGGAAGCCACCCATATTGAGTATCAACAAAGGAACAGTGCGCAACTGCTGACACAACGTGTAGTTTTCAAGATGACTTGAGAATATCTTGAATATTCTATTTAGTACCTCAGCCTGCAGCTCCCTGCTATCTGCTTTGAGAAAAATGTCCTGCAGCATTTGGACAGCTTCTAGATCCTTCACTTTGTAATTGTCCTTCTCCCACGCATCATTACCAAACCTGTCAGATGTCCTGCCAGCTGGAATTTTTGTACCCTTTGATCCAGGGGACCCAGTTGCATCGGTTGAGCCTGTTTGAGATAGACTAACAAGAACATCAAGCAACCTAGAGAGTGTGGGTGAGACGGATTGTGATGAGGAGTCTCCTTTTCCCTTTTCGTCCTGCATTTGCATGCCATTATTTGACTTTGATCCTTCTGAGTCAGAAGTTTGCCTAGTTTGAGAGCCCTGGTCTCTTGAAAGAGTTAATGCAAACTGAATGAGAAATTGATATCCATGAGCATTATGAATGTCTTCCCTAAGCCTGATACCACCAGCCTCTACAAATAACATTATGTTCGGTCAGCATCAATTTCAGTATTATGGGAAAAACTAGGTGGCAATTCAACCCATTTACTAATGAATACAGAAAAATAGAAAAATTAACAACTTCGGACACAATGCATTCCAGATGAACCCAATCTAACCAGACCCATATCGACGCGTAAGAAGAAGTTGCCCGTTTTGACCCGCTTCTCAACCCACCCACTTTGCCCCCTCCAAAAAGAACAATAACAACACACACATCTATTCTATAATAAGCCTGGGAGGATTCATCAGTTGAAATGCAGATCTATCCTATCAAGGTCATTAAAAATAAGGAGCCACATTGATTTAGTTAGTATCACCATATAAACTTCCTATTGATAATAAGAACTTGATAAGTGGTAAAGCCAGAAATGAAATAAATAAAGTAACTGACCAGGTCTATATGACAATTCCACACATTCAAGCAACAAGTCCACTATACGCACTGTATATGCAGAGTCTCCAGATTCAGGACTAAAGTCCTTCACGGCCATTAACAGCACTTTTATCTTCACATGAAGAAATAAAAACATGTATAATAAGTATGAAGAAAAACGACACAGTTATTCAAGAATGTAGAATAACCCAACTTAATTCAGGATGTAAGAATGTGATAATCACCAGCTGGTGTTTTCTTATGTACTCAGCGGTGCTTCCATTGTCATTAACCAAAAGAAGACCTAGTACCTGGATAAGAGAGAATGACAACAAATATATCAAGTTAAGAATAAAATAGAACAATTTGTATTCACAAGGATGACGATGATGATAGTTAGGTGCCGATTTCCAATCTAATAAAAGTGTATCAGCTTACAAGACAGCAACATTTTCTATTTTGCAACTTCATTACCAACTAATTAGCTACATTCAATCAGAAGTTTAAAGATTCACCTGCATTGCATGTCTATGGAGCTGGATGGTGTGCAAGGGGACAAGACCTTCCTTGTATCTTGAAAATAGAACCAAAGACCCCTTGGCAACCATCTCAAAGAGTAGCTTAAGAGAATTGTCCTCAATCAAACTCTGTGCAGCTGTAGGATGGCTTGCCAATGCCTTCATGATATGCAGAATGCTGCCTTCTACCTTCAAAGGCAAAAGCAAGCATTTGCAAAATTACAAATATAATTAAAGGCTTCCTTAGCACAACAATTGATTAGGAATTTCTTTTATCTCTAATGCGACAAGTCAAATGCTGAAAGTCGACCAAGGTGTATCTCTACTGCATACAAACTCCTAAGTCGCTATATGTAAGAAAAAAGAAGTATAAAATATGTTATTATTCATAGGGTAGATTATATTTATGTTCCCGTGGCATGGTCAGAAATACAGATTTCATCCCTATGGTTATTTTTTACGAGATTAGTCCCTTTGGACCCGTAATTCTTGCATTTTTGGTCCCTTATCAACCTAAAACAACCAAAATAGCCTTACCACCTTATGTATTCATTTTTCTTACTTCCAATTAATTTTTAAAATATTTATTAACATTTAAATCATTAAATACTAAACTCTTAAAAAACTAAAAATTATTGTTATTCTAAAATTATTATTGTTACTAGGGTTGTTAAGTACTTAAGTGTACAGAGACGTAACGAACTATGCCCATTGTAATAGTGTGTAACAAAGAAAAAAGTTACGGAAAAATGCATTAATGTTGCCGAGAATGCTATGCAACGTGACCAGCATCATAGGTTAGCAGTTTGATTTTTTTTTTTTATTATCTTTTTTATTGTTTCATTCCATTTGATTATTATTCTATTACTATTATTATTATTATTAATGAAGAAAACCCATTCAAGTACTTGCTTTGACCATCTTCATCTGAGTAATCATCAATGAAGAAAACCAAACAATATCAATTTATCCATCTTCGTCTCTGGAGAAAAAAAAACAAAACCCATTTGAGTTCATGAACGGTCATCGTCGATGAAGAACAAAGATTTGTTAATACATGAGTCAGAAGAACACATGGATTGAAAGATAAACACATAAAACAGATGAACCGAAATAACTCGTATGAACTTCTTCTTGGATTTTCCATAATCAGATCTGAAATGAGTTCTTTAACAATCAAAACACCCTTAAAATCTGTTTGAACTTCATCTTACTTTGAAGTCATCTGCAAACTAAAATCAACACCCACATAGATGAACAAATTGAAATTAAACTATACCCTAAAGGAACCTGCATATAGAAAGCAAACTAAACCCTACACAAAATCGAAATCCTGTTCTTGTACAAGTGTTATTACTATGATTCCAGATCTGTTAAATCATGAAATCATTAATAGGAGTATAGGACAATCAAAACCATTTACAGGGAAAACATGAAGATGGGTTTTTGAAAATGAGAACTCGTAATCATAATCGAACCTTTTACAAATTGATTTGGGAACCATTTGAAGATAGGAATGATTTATGCATCAATCAAGGGAACAACTTGATAATATCAAAATCATAATCGAACCTGTTAGAGTTGTGAATTAATATCATTGTATAGTATAAGGACTTATTATGTAATTAGGTCATAGTTGTTTAGTATATATTTTTGTCATCTGTACCCTATTCTGGTATGAATGAAAGATACGATAGTTCTCTGATTTCACAAAATCATTCACAGGGAAACACGAATATGGGTTCTTGAAACACAAGATAAATCCAGATTTGCTTATGAAATAGAAACACAAGATAAAATCCAGATTTATGAACAAGAACTGGAATTCTAAATTGCAATCGTAGATGAACAAAACCCCCCATCGAATTGGGAATCACTTGAAGTGTAGATGAGCAGAGAATACAGAGGCTGTCATGAGTGTTCATACCGATTGCAGGTTTGTAGTCAATCTGTTCTCCAACTGAAACTGTAAAACCTAAACGCTCGATTTGCTTTTCATTATAACCATCAATGGGTTCTTCATATGTTGCTGTTCTTCAAAGATTTAGATGGTTGAAGAAAAAGATGATATAGTAATAATAATAAACAAATGGAATAAAAAGATAATAGAATAAAAAAATCAAAGGTGGCCTGCTAACCTATGATTGCAGGTCATGTTGCATAGAAATAATTCTCGGCATCATAAATGCATTTCCCCGTAACTTTTTTTCTTTGTTAGAAAGAATATTAAAATGGACATAGTTCGTACCGTGCACTTAACCCTTGTTATTACTATTAATTAATAATAATTTATGGATGTTTAATATCCATTTTGTTGTAGTGATTGTGTATTTTGGGTGTGTGTTTTCTGTGAGTGTGTATGTATGTTCGTTTAATATCCATTTGTCCATTTTAGACTAGCTAAAACACTCAATGAAATTAAGAAATGAAACAAAGATATCAGAATAGGATCAAATCTGTAACCCTAACCAATAACACTCGCATCAAAATCTATCTGGAACCCAAAATATTAACACTCGCAAATAGGAATTCATGTCTATAACCCTAACCAAGAACACTCGCATCAAAATCAAATCAGAAACCCTAACTATTCCTTCACAATACTTGATCTTAAAGATCATCCTAATCGATTGTATTATCTTTCGTATATCTCTAATTATTGCTCTACAAACCTTAAATATGAGTTATGCTTATCATATTAAGGACAACGTATATAAAGAATAGCATATGGCAAATGGCCTACCTCAAGCCGCCGATCTGGTGCTACATTCTCAGTTACCTCTGGTTCCTCTTCAACAGTGACAACATTCTGCCTCATAGTCTCTCCATTGGAAACCAAAAGAGCATTTAGGATATGTACAAGACAACACAAAATCCCAGAATCTAGGAGAGATTGTTTATCAATAAGCTGCAATCAATATATAAAGATTCATTATCAAGATAAAGATAACAATAAGCTAAAAGTACATGTTCCTTATCCTCCCTCCCTCCATATAATATAGCGAATTAGCCTTTTTCATGTGAAAATGTTTATTTTCGTTATCCTTTTTGTTGAACAGTAAATATGCACACACACTTAGTTGAATCTTTCAGCACTACGGAACCAAAAAAAGGATTATCTAAGCCATTAAAGAACATAACTCAAAAATATTAAATTCAAACATGCCTTAAAGACATACCCCAGAAACAAGGAATGACACTGCCTGTAGTAAATTTGAACCAGCTTGAATTCCATCCTGTGGAAGTACAGGTATAAATGTGTGTGTATATAAAAACCAAGTTCATCAATCGAAGGATAAAAAGAAGAAAACCTCCGTAACCGCTGAGAAAAAACCTATCACGCTTTCAATCTCCAAAGATTGTGTTTTGCTGCTAAGTTTTAACTTTTCAATATCTGTGACAAATGATCTACCTACGACAAAAGAAAATATGTGTGTCTCTACTAACCTGTATATCAAAACTTGCCAAGGTCAGTGTCTACTCAAAGCAAAAATGATAGCTTCAAAGAATCAGATATGTGTACTCTCCTAGCGAGGTGTTCGAAAGCATTGTGTAAACTAAAAACTCTGCTTTTAACATGCTTCTTTTGAAGTGAGGCACCAATATGCATGTGATAGAGTTGAGATCTTCATGATAGAGATGACCGAAAAATAATCCACAAACTCTAGCAATCATTTATAATACTTGAACAAATGCATAGTTTTTGAGACAACAAGATGGACCTAAGCAGTTGGTGAGAGCCTTAGGGTGTCATCATACGTAGCACCACATTTTACAAGGTGCGCTATGTACCTCTATTTTAAGAGATCTGTGACTAATACACAGAAGAATAATATATTTTCTAGTATACAAGAACAATACCAAATCACACCAGCGTGGGGGTATGGCGGATAATGGAAGTTGTGCTTTTTGTGAATAAGTTATAAAATAATGGAAAATGGCGGAAATACCAAAATATTATTAAATTAAGCATTACCTATGTATTGCTCTAAATTATTAATATACTTTATTATTTTATATTATTATATTTTAAGGTGGCCTCCTACTTCGTGTGTGTAGATATTCACGCCTATGACTATTAACTATCAAACACTCTACCCATCTACCCTAATTCTAACTCTCCATGCATTTCTACCAGAGCCCTCCATATCAAGCCTCAAACTATCATCCCACTTTAGTCTTGGGAGTCCTCTCCTGCTTGGTCCATTAATTGTAGCAGCTTCTACTCTACTAATTGGTGCTACACTGCTACCCCTGTTTGCTTCAAACGTGTCCAGATCATCGGACTTCTTACTCTTAATTAATTAGCGACTCCTAACTCTAAGCGTGACTTCTAACTCAACCCTAAGTACTACATTTAGTATCATGACTAACATGGTTTTCTTTTCCATTAGTCCGCCTTAACATCCTCGTTTCAACTACTTCCACCCACGTCGCTTGCACCTTCTTTATAACCAACACTATGCCCCGTATAACATAGCTGATCTAAGTGCCATCTTCGTCGAACCCATAAGATTTCCTTAAATTAAGATCCCATCTAGTTCTTCAACCATCTATTATACAGTGAGTCAAGTCATTGTCTACCCTCCTAGTGGAAAGCATAGGCCCAAATACTTAAAGAGACTCTTGTGGGTGCGGGTGCATTACATGATCTCCAATATAGATTTCTCCCCCTAATGCTTCTGTTTATGTTAGAGTCGCACCATAGGTATATTGTCTCAACTCCCCTATTTCATAAACCTTTATCATTTAAAGTCGTCCTTCACTGTGTCGTTCAACTCCCATCTTGTCTTCAAAACTAACACAACACCAACTGCAAATAACAAGATCCACAATCCATTGCCCTCCACGAACACTTAAGCCATCCCTTCCATGGTATACTAGATCCACCTAGTCCTACCACTTCCTCATCCACATCATCGACACTACTTATTGTACTTAGCAAAGTCAAGAAGTTACAAGTGCGTATTATCTTGCCTTTATAAAGCCTATTGTTACCTTTTCATATATGATAATATGAATTCAATGATCCCCATTATTCCATTACTACCCATCGCCTCCATATATTATGAGCGTCATTGCTTCTGTATAGAGCCACTTTGTTACCTTTCCAGTGTCATCCAAATCATCTTTGTACTTCTCCATAAGTATTTTGATGAGGTGTCTTGCCTCAATCGTAGACCGTCCTGGCATAAAGCCGAATTCGCTTGGCGTCACTTTTAAAAATCATGTTGAAGATGTCTGTTAGCCACTTATATATAATTACAATGATCCCATTATTACTTATTGCCTCTATATATAACGAGCTTCATTGCCTCTATATATAGAACCACATTGTTACCTTTTCAAGGTCATCCAAATCGTCTCTATACTTTTCACGTTGTTACCTTTTCAAGGTCTGTTGCCCAGTCGTAGACCTTCCTCGCATAAACCCGAATTTGTCTAGCATCACTTCCGGAAAAAAATGTTAGAGCTTCGTTAGCTACTTAACACCCACCTCTGCTAGCCACCACCACCTCAATAGGGATTTGTCTGGTCCTACTGCTTTGTCTCTTCCCTTATTTCTTACTTTCTCGTGGTTGATTCATGTGCCAAAACAACTGGTGTGAAACTATTGAGTGCCTTTTATGCCCATTATCATCACCACTTCTCTTTGTCCTCTTCCTATTGTTAGATAAAGTATGGAAATAATTCCCTTATCCTCCCCTAATTCCTCATCTTTCATAGAGCTCATCCACTGTCCTCTTTAATAAATTTGACCTCTCCCAAATCTAATCTTCTTCTCTCTGTAGCTTTTCTATGTTTGTATATATCATTCTCTCCTTTACTATCCAATCTCATGTACATCTCTTCGTATACCTTTCTCTTGCCTTAGTATCCGATCTCATGCCTTTTGTAAAGTACCTACTTTGCTTCCTTATCTCTTTCCTTTGCCCTAATCCTATCCGCTTCCACACTATCCCCGGTCATTAATCTGTTATAAGCTCGTTAAAACGTGTTTGTTTCACCTTCATTATAACTTGAACCTCTTCCTAGACCACCATGATTCATAATTCCCTATCTAACCTCGATGTTCCCTGAGGTCATTCCTAAAGTTTCCTTGGTAACCTCTCTAATACAGTGAGCCATACAATTCCACGCATGTAGCGCATCTGTGAATATTTAGTTGTCAACTTCTAAAGCATCTCCCGCGCTAAAAGTCTCTGCCTTCCCCTTTAGGTTTATCCACAAGACCCTAGGTTTAACAACCTCCGCACCCCAATATCCCCTCCTCCTTGTATGTAATCCATGACCTACAGTTTGTGTTGGAAGGTACAAGTCTCGCCTGGATGAATCTTGTCTTTGGACGCCGTAACATATCCTTCTCGCACAAGGAGATAGTTGATTTGGTGTGATATGTCGCCCACTTTGTAAGGAAATTAGATACGCGTACAAATCCTTTGAAGCAAAAAACAAACAAGATATTATCCCGTTTGTTGGTAGTTCACATCCTAAGCTACCTTCGTAATTTGGGTAATTTTATGTTATTGGTAAATTTTGAATCGACTGGTTGACTAAATTCAATTGTTTACACCACGTCAAGAATGAATGACATAGTTGTTAATCTCACTTTTCGTCTTTGATTATTCATTTTGCACAATTTATCCACTGTCTCATGGCCCATATTGTTTATAACTAAGAAGTGCCTCACGCATGCAATTTGTTAACGAGCATATTGGTCATTACATGTTATCATGTGACCCATACTACACATCTCTTCGTTTTCACGGCCTAACCCCTTGCCCGCCACTAAGCTCTATGCATTATATGACTTACCCATTCAAACAAGTATAATGCTCAAAAGGGATGGCACAGGACAACGGGGTGTTCGACCATATTACCCTTACAAGGGATGAGCTTGTCACATGCTACCTTTAATAGAGACGATTAAGCAGTAACACAAAGAAACAGATTGTTGATACCGTTTCCTATGAGGCAAGGAGTGTATAGCCAACAAGAGACAAATAATATGATTCACATTTTTCTCATCAACAAAAAATTGCACTCCAGATATTTGATATTTAAAATTTTTAACAAATGATAATCGCCTCTATTAACAAAGTAAACTTTCCAATCTACAAGATTTTCATTCCACAAGATAACTTGTATGAGAGTTGTTCAAATATATAATTACACGGTGAAAATATAAGAAATAAAGTGAATAAAAGTGAATGAAGATTTGCAAACAATCTTTATAACAAAGAAGATCTAATTCAACGTTTCTTCTATATATGCAACAAGGTATTAAAAAACTATGTCATCAAGGCAATAACTTGCTTGCATATAATCAAACCTAGTCATCTACACAATACCTAGACACCTAGCTACTACTAGCGTCGTCTATCTTATACCTTGTGTTGTAGTAGGACAAGAATATGTTGTACTACAAAACAACAATAATAATTCAATAATTAGTATAAACAACAACCATGGATCCAAGTTCATTTTGTTCTTAAATAACTAGTATTGAGTACATAATATACTTTTGAGACTAGCATGCGTTGTGCAATCCTTTTTTATTATTTACTATGTTACTTAACATATAAGCAATTTGTTACACAATACACACTAAAAGAATGACTTATGAACAACCATAGGAATGCAACTAGTCACAAAAGGAGGCTCTATTGATATGTGGAAATTTGGTGCATATGGAAATAAGATATCTAGTCCATCTTGTCAAGAAAAATTCTTATCTTTGCTTATACTAGACATAAAGTAGTAAAATATGATCAGTAAAAATCGTATAAGAAACTGACATGCCATTCTATTTACTTCGGCATTGATTACATATTGCAATATTATTCTATCATTAAGGAAATGAGTTTTACCATACCAAGTCCCAAACCAATTTAGTTACAAGATTGATTTAGTTGACATATCAAAGTTTCATTATACTTGTATCCTACACGATTATCAAATAAGGAACTTTAGTATAAATTATAAGTATACTTGTATAAATTTTTGTCATGAGTTAAGTTTTTATCATTGCAAAAGAAATTAAGACGATATAAAAGGACAAGGGTGGTCAATTGCATACATGGAAATCAGCTGCGCTACGTTAGAATGCTGCTTTACTAATCTACAGAAGACATCTATAATGAAATTCAAGGCTTTCTCCTTCTCCTGCATAAATAAGATGAGATCATCAACCGCGGCCAACATCTAACTCCAGAAATGACTAACGAAACAACTTATTATTGTAACATGTACGAACCTTCTCTGAAGTCGATACCCGGAACTCTTCCCAAGATCTCTTGAAGTCCAATTCCAATTCGTAATTTTCTCTGCTTATAATCAGGATGTTGGTAAAAGTAAATGAGATACAAGGTGAAGCAAATGTATACTAGGCTTTTTGCACACAACATCAAATGAAAAGGTATCAGATGCACGTTTAAACACGTTGAATTTATAGTAAAACTTGTGTGTGTATGTATACACACGTGCACATATATATGTCGGCATCGTTAAGATCCCTCCCCCTCCCAGAAAAAACACACACTCATCACTTCATAAGTTTGATGGTTTTCTGAAACCACATCCAACTTATATCAAGTGCACCATTTTAAAAACCGAAAAAAAAAAGATTAGCCAATTTAGGTGCAAATGATTTTGAGCATTCATCATTTTCACTATGTACGCCATGTGGATAGAGTCTTAGAGAAGAAATAAAAAGTTTGAACATCACATTTGGTTATATGTGTGTGGAGACCTACAACTTTTGAAGTTTATACAGCATGAAACTCTTAAAGGACCTTATGCCTTCAATGTTAAAGGATACTTAAGTAATGCTTAAGTAAATCTTGTGTCCTAGAATATATGAATACATGGCTCAATGTAAAAAAAAAATGAAGGTAAGCAACTTGATGAGATAACCACAAGTCGCAATTAGTATATCAGATTAAAAGATTTAAATTCCTTATCACCTAGCATTTAGAATATTAAATTGGATATATAGACAAAAAATAGGCAATTCTACGTAAATATAATGCAATAACACTTTTGGGTGACATTTGATATATATAAACTGAAGACCGAGTTATAAATGCTTACAAAAGTTTTCAAACAAAATTTAAAAAGTTCTTTTTGACGTGAAAGGGAGGGTGTTTAGTAGAGGGAGTCTTAAGTTGAATATGCTTTTGAAACTTCAAGGTTCAAGGGACATGAATGTGAAAAGAGCTAGGATGTTTGATGGTGGATCTATTAAGCGGTTGTGTGCTTGTGACTCCCCTGACTTTGAAGGCCTGGAAGTTAAAGATAGTGGAATACATAAGCAATGCTATTTTCTAATCTTACGTGGATCCATGGGGAAAAAAGATCAATCCTTTTTGTCCACTCTATATTGTTTCTTGGCATTAGAGACTACATCAATTTTATAGAAATTTATAAAAATCCTAAACTAGACTTGAAGAACAAGAAACAAAGATGACTAATTTCCTCATGAATAGCTAAATACTCTTGCGCACAGTAAGGGCCTGTTTACTTTTTCTTATTATTAATTACTGTCTAGATTAAGTGTTTGTCTGGAAAAATAAGGTCTGTATGGAATAAGTAGTGTTGTTTGTTTTATGTCTTAAATAAACTGTCTGAATAAGAAAAAGATTAAAATCATGAGCTTAATGTAGAAAGTATCCTACTCATAACTTATTGTGTTAAGTCGTCTTTCTGGATTAAGTAAAAAATAAACAATACGATTATAACTTACCAGAATAAGTTTTTTTCCCATTAAGTTAATTAAGTCAAAAGTAAACACCACCTAAGTGTAGCATAACTTAACGGACAAAAAATATCTTTGACTTTTAATGGTAAAATCAAGCCATACTAAACCATTGACACGTTAGAAAAAGAAAATCTTAACAACATAAATAAGCACTTGTAGCTGCATTTTGAGTTGTGGTTCCTTCATTTCTTTCCAAATTCGGTTAAACATTGCAGTTCTCAGGTATAAGCATTCCATAATGCTACTCAATTACTACGGCCTTCCATAACTGATATTCTCATCAAGAACTCGTTCCATCTTGGCACACGTTTACTCCTATGTCATCAAAGTCAAATGATGGATATAGAAAGGTTTAATCCCAAAATCCAGTCAAGCCTACCCTTTATACTATCATATTATTTTCTGTTTAAGTGATTATTTTTTATCATGTGATTTTATCCTTTCCCCGCTTTGGAGACATGGGTTTAGTTGTTGTAGAGTTTATCCTTTCATATAATGATATCTTGAAACATAAAGCTTTCTGCATAAGAAACCTAAAACGAATATCTAAAAAAGATTGTAAGTGTCAATTATGATGGCAAACGGTTGCATGTCTTAAAAGCATGGCCCTTGAGACACACTAGGATGGGAGATGTTATGTGCCACCGTGCTAAGAAGCACAAAAACTATAGCATCATGATTCATGTGCTGTCATTTGCATTATAGTGGTGCCCCAAGATAAAATACCAGAGGAAGGTACAACACTATCAGCAGAATGCTAAAATTTGCACATCTATTTTGGGCCGTTACCTGAATGGTTTTAGGAATAAACTAACCTGCTGAAAATTGTATCCCCACTATTCGTGTATTTCTACAAATAATATAATGGTACATGACTAAATTTCACCTTACAGGCCCTCGGGGATTCAAATTATGAAATAATCTTCTGCTGACTATGATGAGTTGTTAGTCTATTAAGGGAGTCAACATTGGTTGGTCAAACCATCTTGCTCCCTTGCTTTGTTTATCCAGAATGCTCCAGTTACAAGACACTATCATAAACTTAAGTTGGCTGACTTCTATAGATTAATACTAGTAAAAAAACAACAATTCCTGATAGCTACTAATTCTAGTTCTTGACAAGTAACAATTACGAAACCTTATTGTAGAAATGCGATTAGTTACATGATCAACAACCTTCGTTTTGCATATCAATGTCTCCAGCAATCGAAGAAACTAAAAGAACTGACCTTGACAAGGGGTCATCATAGCTTGAAGAAGTGACATTGTTACTATTTTGATCAAGATAAACTGATGAAGGGGAGGTAGACGATGAAGCAGATGTAGGCGCTGATAACCCAACCTTCTCTTTGAAGTCTTTAAGCAATGTTACCCATTTCATCGTTTTAATTAACACTCATTCGCCGGAAAACTTAAGAAGACAGCCAATCAATTCAAGGCACACTGGATCCGAATATATTTTCTTTAATCCGGTGGATCACCGAGCTTAAAAACCCTCCGTCAAATAGTTTCAGGATCAACAGAAAATAAAAATCGAAGTGAGCTGATGGATCAGAGTCAATTAGGGTAGAAAATAATGAAATCGAGATCTAAAATGACAATAATTAATTCTTTTTCTACTGATATGTCTGCTAAAATCATCCCCCAAGTCAGTGAATCACATTGCATTTCCTCTTGTTTTTAAAATTTTTCTTTTTCACTTTTGGAGCCCTAATGTTTTCGGATGGCAACTCCGCGCCTTGTTTCTCGCTCTTTATGTTTTTCTCCTTTTACGTGCACGTGCTTCAAGATTTTGAAATTAAAATTCAAGTATTATTTTTTTTATGTAAAATAACTAGCATAGATACTCGCGCAATGTAGCAGGCAATAAATTGTTTCTACGTTCTACTTTATAAAATGTCTATTTTTAGGACATAGGAGTACGTTATTTATATAATACAATAACAAATAATTTTTATATTGTAACATGTTTAATTTTTATATTTTTTGTATTTCGTTTATTTTTCCGTTATCAATTAACTATAATGTTTATTTTTAAAATAATTATCAAAAACAATAAAATAATCATATTATTTTCCCTTTTTTATGTTGTGTTCTCATGTTATAGATATTAAGGACACAAATATAAAAGAAACTTTAGGGGAGAAAAATTAATATAAGATAAATGATAATAGTTTTACTTTTTATTTTGTGTTGAGTTTCAAGAAAAAGGAAAAAACTAATTATGATACAATAATATCCTTCTTTTCTATAATTATTAATTGTTATTATGGACAAATATAGTCACTAATAAAAAATTTATAAAACATTTCCCTTCCTTTCTTTAAGGATCAGGTTTTTTAAAATTATTATATTACATGTCATAGAAACTTTAATATGTACACGAAGGCTATAACTAATATTAAGTGTTTGCTAGTTATATGTATCCTTTCATAACTCCAAGATGTCACAAAAGTTTAACTTGTCTCAAAATGGGAGTTATCTTCCTTATCCAGTAACTAGGGTTTAACCTCTCTCCACTTGTGATCCCCTATAAAACAGTAACAATAAATAAGGTAAACTTTTAGTATTACTCTGTTTCTTTGATAAGATCCACGAGACACCCAGAATATCGTCATCAGAGCATCTTCTCTCGATTTCACCTCCACCTAGGGCTCAAAATGTATACTTTCATTAGAATCGAAGTCGTCTAAGAAGTAGGGTTCAGGACTACACTCAAGTTTATCACACGAGTCAATCAGGCGGTCATTCTCATCATCATTTGCGATAAAGTCGGAATCAACCCATTATATACCTTCGTCGTAGAATTCGTTCAACAAATCTTTAAGAAACGAATCCCAATAGATCGGTTGATCCGTGGGCCAATTCATATATGCAAAAATAGACATTGAAAGATACACAGACTAGGGCGCAGAACGACTAAATTAACTTCCATCTGAGTCGAAACTCGTGGGAAAGATCGTTTGATACTAAACTAGTCTAATTATACCAAAATGAAACAGTTCCCCGCAACGGCGTCAAAGACTTTATGTGCGTATAGCGTACCAGTTTTAAATTTATAAATTCAAATTATTTAGCACGACTACAACACAAATAGGCAAGAGACTCCAATCGTATTGTACTGTAGTGAAATAAGTACGGGTGTCGAACACTATGGGCGCGAGTATGTAACGGGCATTAGGTCAAGATAAAGTTAGATGCAACTTGCCAACTTGTTGAATCTCACTGAAATGGGGATAACGGCCGTTAGCTTAGGTGTTGTCTTTAGTTGGGGCTTCAGTGAGGCATTTCAGTTGAGGTGGTTAGCTTGACTGATGGGCGTCAGGCACCTAATGGCCGTTAGGTACGGCGTTAGGTCTTGTTTATTCGGTTCTTCATCAGTTTCAGTTGTTCTTTTCAGTGGCGCCTTTGACCTCTTTAGTGAAATCAACTTTCTTCTGTTTTCTTCTGTTTTTCCATGTTTCACGCTGAAAAGCCGATTTATGTTTGTGATTGTGAAAACGAACGATTATTGCATCATTTTCCACACAATTCACCAACAATTGTGGTTTAAAGTATAAGGAATTTGTACTAAAAATATGTATATATTATAGTATATAAGTATGATTTTGAATATATAATTCTATTAATTAAATGTTAAACTAATAAATACACTTAAAAGGCCAAAAAAGCAATTAAAGGGGGAATTTTGGAACTTTGCGCTTTTAGGTGCTGTTTGTTTTTTCAAAACAGATTTGTTTTCCTCTGATGTCTACAGACATGCAGACATTTAAAGAATAGACTGTTTGTTTTTGCAATCAGAAAAGAGCTTTGCAGATCTTTTTACATTTATTTCCAGCAGATGTGTATTATTCTCTGTTTTAAATAGACATTCTGACATCTATATCTGTTATACATTCTTGTTCTTAGTTCTAGCTCTATAATCATATTATTATATAATACAAACATTAGTTATATACACACACATACATATACATACATACATACATACACAAATATACATACATACATACATACACACATACATATATACATATATATATATATATGTCTATGTATACATATATATATATATACACGTACATACCTACAATCATACATACATATATACATACATACATACACAAGTATACATACATATATATATATACACATCCCTACAATCATACATACATATATATGTCTATGTCACTATGTATATATAATATATACACAAGATAAACACCCACCCACACACACACACACACACATATATATATATAGGGGAGGGTTCATGCGAGAACCGTTGTTAGTGCGAGAACCGCAAGAACTAATCTCGGCCGTTCCTTGGATATGGGAAGTTTCATGGATGGTGAGCGTGGAGGGATAGAGTGTGGCAGGATGCATGTGAGGAATTCATGGGTGGGCAATGACATTGACGTAGGGGGAACTGGACGACACGGATTGGTTCTCGCGGTTCTCGCGTTAACAATGGTTCTCGCATGAACTTTTGTGTTATATATATATATATATATATATATATATATATATATATATATATACCTACAATCGTACATACATATATATGTCGATATATATATAATACACACACACACGCACATACATATATAACAAGTGTCTTCAAGTTATGGCTCAAATCAAATGTTTAAAATTCGAGTTGTTTTTTATAATTGTACCAAGTGTTTATTTAAAAGTTTACTTTGTAACATGACATTATTTCAAACAATTTCTAAAGTTTAAAAAACAAACAGTCTTCTTGGTACAGACTGCAGACAATTAGTCCACATCTATTTATGCAGACATAGAAATAGACGAAAACAGACATCAGACATTTTATCTCTGAAAAAACTAACAGCACCTTAATCAAACTTTTATCACTAACAACCATAAAAAATACCTTTAGCCAAGGTTGTAGAACTCGCTAGGCGGTGGGCGGGGAGTAGTGAGTACTCGGCCTAGGCGGGGAGTACTCTGGGAGTACTCGGATTGGAAAATTTAAGGAATATTTCTAAATTATGTGTACATTTTATTAGATAAACACCTCAAACTATTAAAGCTAAACTATTTTAAAGATAAATTTTACAATATTAAAAAAAAAGGGTAAATTTGAAAATTTAGAGCTAAATGTGGGTTGGTTTTGAAACTTGAGGTTTTATTTGACTCCCTTGTTTAGAAAAACTCTAAAAAACCAGCCGCCACTCACGACCTTTTCCGTCTTTCTCTGTGTCTCCTTCTTTTTCGTCTATTCATCGTCTTCACCTCCAATGAAGACAAGAAATCGTGGGGTCTAGGGCTCAACACATACTTGTAACCAAGAGGGAAACATGAAAATCAAGCCACAACAACTATCAAAAATCGACAGGGAAGAAGAAGAATCCGAGTGTCTGAACTTCGTGCGAGAGAGAGACGGACAAAGAACGACATATACACGAGTAATTGGTCCGAGTAGACCGCCGCCTAGCCCGAGTTGGTCCTAGTTTGACCGGCTTTGACCGAGTAGTGCATCCTCCGAGTAGGTCAAACTCGCCAAGGTCACTGGCCGACTAGTGACTATTCGCCGAGTACTCGGTCGAGGAGGCCGAGTTTTGCAACACTGCCTTTAGCAATCAAAAGAAACCAAAACGCAAGAAACTTAATTGGTTTTAACTTATGGAATGAAGACTTTTCTCGTCAATAAAAACTTAACCATTTATGATTGTTTTTATTAACAAGTCGTTCAATTAACATATAAATGTCATTATATGCCATAACACAAACATTAAAAGTTTATATATTTGCTTTATTGGCCTTTTAGTTTTAGTTTTAGTTTTAGGGAATGGTTCGTTACTCATTAATGGGTAATGATCGATTATATCCCATTAAACCAAACAATATTAGTCATTACCATTCTCATTCCTTACCTCTTAAAATATGTACACCATTTTTTCAAAAAGAACTTTAATTACATCAAACCCCAAATTAGCACCAAAAGATAACCAAGTTTACACAAAACACAGTACTATTTACATCCGTACCAAAACCAAATGTACCTGCATGCACAAAACACTAAACATAAGCCAATGCTTAGTAAGAATACCACTAAACAGTTATAAACATAAAGCATGAGCATCTTTTCTCGGGATGCCTCACATCCCACCTGTAACCTGCACAACTGTTAACTCGTCTCAGGGTATGACCACCCCTCGGTATAGCCAAGCCCCTGAGACCTCTGTGTGGGTATAAGGATCTCAATATACCCCTATGTCCTCAATACAAAGTTACGGTCACACGCAACTAGGTATCCTCTATTCCTGGTACAAAGCTACTCGTAGCTGGGTACCCTACATCCATACACATTGCTACACACACAATATAGCAACACACCTCCACTTTACATCCATAATCATATCATTTCAATAACACAATTGTCATACTATTCATATTGCATATAAACAAGTATTAGTCACGTTTAAGGTAAGTACACTCACCTTAACAACAATATATATTACACAGTGTGAAAATAGGTTATCACGGGTAGACACGTCAACTCTCACTCCCTACAAATCATATACATATGTGCATCAATACACACCAAACTGCTGCAAAACAGAAACTGCACAGAACAAAGGCACGGCCGTGCTTCCAGTCTAGGCCCGGTCGTGGACTCTGCAAACCAAGGCGTACCACCAGGCACGACCGTACCTCCACAGGCACGCCCGCACCTCAAGAACTAGGGCTTGCCACACCCCGCTAGGCACACTATACTCTATATTGGCACGCCCGTGCCTCCAAAACTACAGCAGCAGTTCCAGCAAGTGCTTGCTATTTTTACCAAATAAATTCATATCAACTCTAACCAAGTGCTTTCCTGCACTGGTTTTACACCAAAACATATACGACAACATAGTTACAGCATAGAACACCAATCAAAACACATAACCAACACCTCAAGATCATTGATTCATCTTTGAATATCCCTTTTGACTCTAAAAGCAATACAAACTCTCGAGAATCATACCTTTACGATACCCAATCAGAGCCAGAAGTTAAACCTCGGTTTGAAGACCAAAATCAGCAAGAAAAGGATGGTGCAAGTGTGTGTGCGTGAGTGTGTTGTGTCAAGAAGATGGTTTGATATACAAAGTCAAAACCATACACATATATCTTAAACTTTTACAATTTGCACAACAGTCCCTACACTTATTAAGTTCTAGAAATTACAATTCAGCCCCCTCAACTTTGCTAAACACAAATAACACATAATCACAATATGGCAACTTACTAAACACACAAACAAATATAATAAAGAACTTACGAACTTTAGGGCGTTACAATTCTTCCCCACTTGGAACGATTTCGTCCTCGAAATCTATTATGCAAACAACTCAGGGTATTTCTGTTTCATATAACTCTAAGGCTCCCAAGTGTGATATGAGACTTTTTTGTGTTGTCACTGGACTTTTACAAGGCCTATTTGTTTGATACGTAAGCTTTTAACTTTTCTTTCTAAAATAACAATTGGTTGTTCTACGTAACTGAGCTTTTCGTCAATAGAAACATCTAGTAAAGGAACCACAACAAATTCATCTGGTAAACATTTACGAAGGTGGGACACGTGAAAAGTATCATGTATCTGAGACATATGTAAGCTACTTTCCCAACCCTTGCAATAATCTTGAAAGGACTTATAAACCGAGGCCATAGTTTACCCCTTTTTCTGAATCTGATCACTCATTTCCACGGTGTTACTTTCAATAGTACATAATCTCCAACTTGGAACTTTAATGGCGATCGTCTCTTGTCAGCATAGCTTTTCTGTCTATCCTGAGCTGCTTTCAATCGTTCCCGTATCTACTGTATACAATCGGTAGTTTGTTGTACTATCTCTGTACTGCCCAACTCTTTCTGACTGACTTCCCCCCAACACACAGGAGTTCTACACTTTCTACCATACAACATTTCATACGGTGGCATGCCAATACTCGAATGATAACTGTTGTTATACGATAACTCTGCTAGCGGTATATATGTATCCCAACTACCGCTGAAATCGATAATACAAGCTCTAAGCATATCCTCCAAAGTCTGTATAGTTCTTTCACTCTCATCTGTCTGCGGATGGAATGGTGTACTTAAATGGTTCACATAATCAAGCATCTTTAACAATTTTCTTTCTTCAAAGTTATTACTTTTATAACATTATAGTTCTTATTCTTTATTTATGTATACCGGTAGCACAAAATCATAACTAATTAATAATTGTAATTATCTACACCACACAACTAGCAATTAACAAGTTTCATCATCTTGTTTATCAGCGTGCACTTTCACAACACATCATCAATTGTCAAGTATAACATCCCATCAACATGCATCACATGCATAATTAAGTCACAAGACTTATCATCTGTGTATATATATACAATATCACCTAGTGTGCTCACTAATCTTCATGTTCCGATTGGCAACTCACTTTATCACAACTATGGTTTAAGCCCAGACAATTTACTCATATATATCTAAAACCCTTAAACCACATATATGTCTGAATTACTTAAACCATAGTTCTTATACCAACTTGTAAGGACCATAAATTTCTTTTAAAGTAGATTATTACAAAATATTAACTCTGATGTCCAATATTCACAACTATACAACTTTTAAGCTTAGACACAAAATATAGTCTTAAGGTTGTCTTTTTAAAAACTAAGTTCCCAAAAGATGAGAGCGAAAGCTAGAATTGTCAATCATGTACCGGAGCCTTTCTCTTATCATTTTTTTTGCAAAATGTAGCACACATTGATAAGCACAAGACTTAGTGAACACACAATCAATTCCAACAAACCGTACACGGCTACATAAGTTGTGTTGAACAAGTGTCACAACCTATAGTTTGGCTACATGGTTTGTGCCACAAAAGGGCTGAACATGGCGCGTATATCCGAACACGGCCCGTGTTTCTCTACACGATGTACTACACAACCGACATCTATGTACTCGGACCGTGTTGACAAATACTCAAATAGTTGCTTATTCAATTAAAAGTTCAACAAAACTCGAATTATCCCAACACTAGCAAACACTTAACAACATCTACAAACATGTCCACAACAATTATTTTATACACTTTGTTCATCAATTAACCAAATACTTCTACAAACTGACCAATTTACTCAAAATTCACATGAACAATATAAATTCAGTGATTTAAACACTAATATATATATAGAGAAATGTTCAATATAGTCCATATTTAATTTATAGTCCTGAGGGACTAATTTTAGCTTTTAGATCGGCCACATCAATGGTGCAGATTGAATTTTATAATTTTGAGCGTAGTGGTATTTTCGTACTTCACATATGATATTTTTACAATCACATGTGATTATATACTAAATCACATATGATTGAATATTAAAATTTCAGGACTATATTTTTCTATGGATTACAAAGACAACTATATATCTAACCAAAATTTAACTATCACGAAGATGACCTCTAATCACCAAAACCTACGGCGCGGTCCGGCTAACGTGCCCGATACGGCGATACCACGTCAACCCCGTTACGTTATCTCCTTTAAAAAAAAGAGAAAATTTCACTTATGGTCCCTGTGGTTTGCCACTTATTATATCTGTGGTCCCTTATCTTCGTTTATTACACTTGGAGTCCCCATGGTATGCACTTTGTTACACTGGTAGTCCCTGGCCCCATTAAAAAGACCAAAATACCCTTAGTCTTTTATTTAAAAAGTCTATTTTACCCTTATTTCTATTTTTTATTATTTTCTCTAATTTTAAATAAGTGAAAACTAATAATTAAACTAATAATAATATTATACTATTATATTTTTATTATTATAATATAATATACACACCCCACACTCATCTATCGTCTGTCCTCCCCTACTCTTTCACTTTGCCGCCGCACCTACTCAAACAACCACCACCGCCGCACCCAAACAGCCACCACCGGCACCCTCAGCCACCACCGCCTCTGTACCTCCGCCGAAGACCACAACCATCACCACCATCTTCTCTCCCTTCCCTTCTTCTCCACCGCCATCTGCGACCCCCCTTTCTCCGAACCCACGATTCACCACCGCCGCACCTAACAGCCACTACCGGCACCCACAACCACCACCGCCGCTGTACCTCCGCTGAAGACCACAACCATCACCACCATTCTCCTCCCTCTTGCTGGAAGACCCCCACCACAACACACCATTCTCTCTAGGTTTCTTCATTAGGGTTTCTTCAAGCTATTAGGGTTTTTTCAAGCTATTTTTCTGATCTGGGTTTCTTCATTAGGGTTTCGTCGCGATTCAGATCTGGTGTTGATGACGGGGTACGTGTGGGTGTACGGGAGGTGGAGATGGACGTGGAAATGGACGGACGTGATTGGAACGGGGTACGTGTGGGTGTGACGGACGGGTTTCGTCGCGATTTCAGATGTTCTTGATTCTCGATTTCAGATGTTCAGATGTTCTTGATTTTCTTGACGGGGACGATTGGCAAAGACGGTTGTGAGTGGCGATGGTAGGCGGTCATCGGAATGGGTGGGTTTTACGGTGGTTAGGGTTGAGTGGGAGGTGGTAAACGGTGATATGTGGTGATAGCAGACGGTGGCTTGTTTTCAGGGGAAGACGGTGGTTTTGGCGGTGGTGGGAGAGGCCCAGACGGCGGTGTGGGGTTTGGGTCTCCGATTAATTTTTCTAATTTTTTAGTGTTTTAATGTTTTAAATATTATTATTTAGTAATTGTTGAATTAAAATAAAAGAAATTAAAAAGAAAAGGGTAGTATGGTCTTTTTAAGTGCATATGAGGTGAGGAGGGACCGCCAGTGAAACAAAATCCATATCATGGGAACTCCTAGTGTAATTAACGAACATAAAGAAGTACGGATATAATAAGTGACAAACCACAGGGACCATGAGTGAAATTTTCTTAAAAAAAAACTAAAACTCGCGAACACAGCGTACTAGCGTACGCCGTAGCAAGCCCCAAAGCACACTACACACCAACGATTTGCATCAACAGTAGTTCGACCGGCTTGGAACGCGTAAACCCCTGTTTCCGATTTTCGTTGCAACTCGTAATCAAAGAATGGAAGAAGAGTATATACGAATCTCAAAACTCGACGCAATTCCATCAGCTAAAGAATTTACTTCTCAAATCGAACCTAAAAACGTTCCTGCGGTAATGTTCCAATCAATTGATAAGCAATCTACTCATTTCCTACCTACTTGATTTTTGCTAACGAAGTTAACTTGTCAATCTTATTGAATTTGGTTTGAAGGTTTTTCATGGGTGCGTCAACGATTGGAAGGCTTTCAGTAAGTGGAATACATCCGCCGGCGGCCTTGATTACTTAGAGGTTTGTCTTTAACACTCGCTTTGTTTTTCAGTTTTGAAGCTAGCTGTATAGCAAGCTATACTAGGAATTAAAGTAGTAACCGACAAATACGTAGTGTATTATGTTGTAAGATCTCACCGGTTGATAGCGGGTTCATTCAGGAGCTTAATTTACAATTTCACTACAGGTATGAATAGCGTAGGTTACGAGCCAGCAATCCCAGCATTACCTTAAAAACAGAAATGTCGTAGATAAATGTATTTGCTTAATTCTTTTTGCTTAATGCACACCTAAGTAAAGGGAATTGATAGCTTGCATATTTCTTGCAACAACTTACTCAATGCCAGCTCACAGGACTCACCGTGACATAGCAACAACCAGGAGCGGATCCAGGAATACTTTTGACCGGTAGCACCATATAATGCGAAAATAAAATTAAATAAATCTGAGGGAATGGTTCGGGTTTTTTCTCGGGTTTCCGGTTAATCGGGTCAGATTAACGAGGTTTCGGCTGTTGTTCTGGTATTTTAGGTCCAAAATTTAAAATAAAAGACAATTTATATGAAACCATTTTAACTAAAATGCTATTTCAAAGGTAAACTAAAGTATTTTAAAGGTATAAATTGAAAGATTAAACTATTTCTTGTCATTTTTCTTAAACAAATTCATTTTTCCTTTGATTTTGGTGGCATCACCGGTAGCACCCCGAAAATTTACCCATAGCACCATCTCAAAAAATCGAAAATTAACACTGCGAACCGTCAAAAGACTGGTATCCCGTGACCCCTCCCCACACTTAGTAAGTCCGCCCCTGGCAACAACTGGTCTTTCTATTTGAAAGTATATTATTTCTATAGTACCTAATATGTAGTTACGTCCCATGTCATGTATGTACTTTTTGTATGTGTGTGTACATACTACATGATGTAGAGGCTTGAAACATGTCATCACATAATATTGATTAAGAATCATAAACACGGTGCTCTGCAATTACACTTTGGTTGCAGGGATTACCAAACATGGACATGGGTTGTCAGGTTGATGTAAATTTTTTTCCCATGAAATCATGAACGACCATATGATGCACTTCAACTGTATCTTAATGCTTATCAATTTCACCAATTCATTTACAAGAGAGAGCATCCTCAACCATGTATTGTCCTTTGCTAACGGTCTAATACAGTGGTTTTTGTATAGTTGTATATATAAGTGTCCATGGTTTAAGTTTCTCCAAGCATGTCCAGGGAGGCTGTTAGTTTTAGTGGGTAATTGGGTAATTTCCCACTTTTCTTTTATAAGTTTTATTTTTTCCTATTAAGTTTTCCGGGGTTTTCCAAAGAAAAAAAGAAGTGTCCATGGTTAAGGCTTATTTTTACTGTTATTATTTATGTTCCTAACTAGGGTCTGACATGTTTATTCTGTATAGCATGTTAGCATGGTTTTGATAGTAGGTTCAACTGTTCAAGTTTACCATTTCTTATATATATGGATGGATACTCAGAAACTAGTAGGATCGTCAACCGTGGAGGTTATGCTGTCTAAAACCGCGCCAGTCTTTTATGGTGATATTAGAAACCATGAGAGGGTATGCTTCTTCATCAATATTACGTGATTTTCTTGACTATGAAGATTATGCTTGGGATGCCACTTACTGCAGTTATCTTGCTTCTCCAATAGCTCCAGATACCTTTTTCTACCTTTATTGGATACTGCAAGGATTGTTCTCTGCAGAGCAAGGAAGGCCATGCTCCTTGCTCTACTACGGAGAAGCTTTTGCCAGGAGGCTTTAAAACCGAGCAAGATGGTCTGTTACTTGGAGATGCTCCTCATCAAATTTATTTAGCACAGGTTGGTATCTTCTACAATGATAGATTATTCTTTACTTTTAGTGTTAAGAATGTGGCACTTTTCCAGTCACAGCCAGGGCTGCAAACAGGTCAATCTGAGCATGAGTTTGATTCGGTAGCTTGTGAGTCTTCATGACGCAAGCTTGAGCTCGACTCAAGATGGATACAAGCTCGAATAGATTAAGGATAGTAATGAGAAACCACCCTTAATTAAGCAAGTTTGCTTACCTAATCACGAACTCGATGTAGTTCGACTTAGATGAGCTCAAGTCAAGTTCGAGCTCAATAATTCGATAAACGCCTGACTTATTTGCAACCTAAGATTCACATATATAATATTTACATGCTTGCATATTACACAGGCTTGAAAAGCTCAATAATAATTTGAGTCGATTAAGAATACACTAAACTTGTCTGGTTGTAATGTTGTATGTTTCGAGCTTGTTTTTTTGTGTGCTCCAACTCGATAAAAGCTCGACTCTTGCTCAAGCTTGGATAACCCAATTGAAGCTCAACTCATTGGCAGCCCTAATGGCAACAATGTTTTACCTGGGGCACTTATATCTATGTATACAATGATATAGGTACCAATTATGAATATTGAGAAAGAAGAGAGGGTACAATTAGGAGGTCTTATAGAAGACATACAGACGGTATGTACACCGTGGTCGATGATCATTCTCTCTCATTTCTGAGGCAATACTGCCACCAGATAATCAGATATCCTATCTTTTCTTGACATCTTGTTCAATTTGTATAGCCTCTATTTCTGGAGACAAAGACCTTGGCTTCTATCAACCTATGGATGAATGGTGCTTCAACAAGATCAAGCACTCACTATGATCCACATCATAACCTTTTATGCGTGGTCTCTGGAAGCAAACAAGGTGTAGTTTTTTTCAATTATTAAGGCCAAAGCAATCTCTGTACAACTATGCTTCAAAAAATTAACATTTTTCTACGACAATGTTCAAAGATATCCATTGATCTTCTCTAGAAGAAACTTGGATTTGACAAGTGAATTGACAATATGACCTGGCTAGTTGTAACACATAGTAATCATATTCTTAATATGTTTGACAAATGACAACTGGTTTTTTACTTGCCTTTTGTAAGATTATAAAGTGTGGATGTAACTTTTCTTTCTTTTCTTTCATGTTTGGTACACCGCTTTGGTTTAGTTGATTTGTGGCCCCCTTCATCCAGTCCTTTCTTGTATCCTATGCCTTTGTATGGTGAGGCTTCAAACCACAGGTATTTATTTCTATATACGTCAAAGAAACATATCAAAGAAACTGAAATGTTTCTATTCTATTATTAATTACAACACTTATAAGTAGACGTGAATTCTACAGCCTTAGTGTTCTTTACATCTTCTGTGTTCTACCAGCTCTGTCCCCATAGGCAAACTTGATCTTTCTCTTCATCCGAGAGCGGAAAACTTAAAAAAGTATTCACAGAGGGCGATCCTACATGCAGGTGATGCACTTTTCATCCCTGAAGGGTGGTAAGATTTGCAGTTTTATGCGTTCCTGTGTACTCTGTAACACCTACACGGCTACACCATTCATTTGCACTTGGTGATCTTAAAACTTATAAAAATATGAATAATTGGTTTATAGAGAAAATTAATCTATTGGGGTTACATAGTCAAAAGAATTCATCAGCACTACTGCATAATTAGTTACTTATATCTTCTTACGCTATTTACGACTTGTGTTGATGATCTTCTCAGCCTTCAACACAGTTAAGGAATATCCTTTTTTGAAATGTGAAGAAAATTTATGCTACATTCATTTCAAGTAATTTTTTGACCAATTATTTATGAGGAAAAAAGTTCGGATTCTTTAAAAATTGTTTGGACGAAATAATTTAATGGGCTGTTGATCTACAACATGCAATACCTGATTGACTCTGGATCTTTCAGTTTTGTAGCCACTGAGCATACAATATAATTTTTTCTTATTTTTTTATAATATCTTCTGCCCAGGTTTCACCAAGTTAATAGTGAAAGTCTGACGGTCGCTGTTAATTTCTGGTGGCGCTCTGAAATGATGTCTGGCATGTCGGAACACATGGATTCATATTATCTGCGCAGGATATTGAAAAGGTAATTTTCTTTACCTTTTTTGCTTCTACATGTTCTATTATACTATCATACAGAAACTGATAATGACCATGCATTCCATATTTCATGTCTTCATCAAACTGGTAATCTTCAAGACTGACCGACAATGAAATGGTATACACTTCTTGTCAATGTATTTTGCATATGTAGATGCTGATTATTTGACTGTATAGTGTACACAGTTTTTAATGCTTTCTGTGTCTCACAGTCTGAATTTTACTTGAGCAATTTATCATCTTATACTATCTGGACAGAATCAGATGCTGTGCAGGACTTCCCCCAGTGTGAGTAACAGGCCATCTTATGAACAATCAGGTTAGTTATTTTGTTTATACACACACACACATAATGATATTATTCCTTTGTATACGATACCCTCCTCCTTCAGCTTGAAACCATATCAGGCTTGTTGATTAATTATTTCACAACATTAACGAAAACAATCAGTTACATAGTGATTTATTTCCAGATGAGCGCGGATGCAATTTGGGTACTGCTAACACCAAGCTTCTTAGTGAGAATAAGCTACATGATTTGGAGCCTTCTGTAATCAGGTCTCTTCATGAACTTATTTCTTTAGTCCATGACCATGTCAATGCTGCTGATTTGAGTAATGCAGTGGATTCAAGCCTTGATATGGAGAAAATGGAGCCCAAGAAAGTTGTGATCTCAGAATTGTATTACCTTAAGGAGGACCCAGTTGCTACTATTATTTGGGCTCTTGAACCATTTAATCTTCAAAAAATGTTCCTTGCCATGGTGGTGAGTCCAGATTCTTATCCTATTTGTTAGAGGTGCTAACTTCAACTAATTAAGCTAAAATGGGTTTATATCAGCAGAAATGCAGTGAAATACTCAAAATATTCAAACTCTGTTTATTAAAAAACAGGTTAGATTATGTATTTTAGTGGTAATGAGATGCCTTCTACCCACGCGACGCGGCGGGTTTTAGCATAAACGAAATATACAAATAATATTCGAACACAAATATTAAAAATAAAACGGGGAAAAACAACACCGCATCTGACGTATTTCTTTCTTTGATAGGTTTTAATATATAATGTTCGGTGCAAGTTTAATGTATATATTTTTAACCGAGTAATTTCCATATATATATATATATTATTTTAAATAATAATGTTATATAATAGTTATTGAATGAAATATAGTATTAAATCACAAAATACATTGTTTAGATAAATATCATTTTACGATAAAAATTATATCAAAATGTAGATAAAAATAATATGGTGACAAATATATATTTATATTTACACCAGGTGTTATATTTTAAAAGTTATAAAACAAAACAATAAAAACATAAAATTAGTAATAAATTTGTAAAAGAAAATCACGGTTATCTCTAAAACAAACAAAGCATGACATAGAGTTGGGTAGAATCGAACTTGGGTTCCGTGGCTCAAAATGAATGGCACTTACCAACCCGCCATAATATAATTCTAGTTATAATTTGCAGCCATAAATATATAACATTTAATAAGAAAGTAGCTGTTCATTGAACAGTAACTCTTCCTCATAATGTTATATATATATATATATATAGGAAAAAGTTCATGCGAGAACCATTCTTAGTGCGAGAACCGCGAGAACCAATCTAAGCCGTCCAATTCCCCCTCCTTCATTGTCATTGCCCACCCATGAATTCCTCACATGCACCCTGCCACACTCTATCCCTCCACGCTCTCCATCCGTTTAACTTCCCATATCCAAGGAACGGCTGAGATTGGTTCTCGCGGTTCTCGCACTAACAACGGTTCTCGCATGAACCTTCCCCTATATATATATATATATATATAATGTTTATTTAATCACACTTAACATAACTATTCATTAAATTTTATAAAATGGGTAAAAGAGTGTTGTTGGTCGGCCTAACCCTCATTTGATTCTCTGCACATCTTGATCCAAACCTGCTTTGACCCGTTACCCAATGTTTCCGTCGGGCCCATCTACTATCTGCCATGATTTCCTTGCCACTTGTTCGACCAACTTCTATTTCACCTCTTTTCTCTCAATAAAATGATAAATACCCCTGCACCTGTACATCTATTCAGCTATCTTTATATTGCTTGTACTTTGTTAGCATCACTTCCCACGAACTTTGGAGGCTTTAGTACTGCACATGGTTTCACCAGTAGGAGCTGAAGTCCTTACTCGGAAATTTGATGAGATGGATCAGCTAAATAATGAAGAAGACAGGTATAGTTTTTTACCATCCAGAATATGTTCCTCTTTATTACCCTCCCATCGAAACCCAAAAAAGAAAAAAAGAAAACTAGATACTGAGAGAAGGTTCAAATTACTACTAAATTTGATTCTGCTGCTTTCAGAAATGAATTCTACCAAGCGTTTTATGGTGTGTTTGATGACCAATTTGCTGTAATGGATACACTTCTTAATGGAAAGGAATCATTTTCATGCCAGGTACAACATAAACTTGAACCAGAAGGTAAATGGTAAAGGTGGCAATTTAGGCCCATTTGCGTAAATGGGTCTATTTGGGTTGTTGTAAATCATCTCCAATAGGTTCAACTGATACAATTTAAAGCTTGGCTGAAATGTAGTGGGTCGATGGGGTTGGAAGCAACCCAAATTGGTTTCGAATGCTTAGAACCTCCTAAATCGTTTTATTAAAAATAGCAAGTTACTATTTTACCATGTAGTTTTTCATTCTGATTTAATACATCATTTATTTATGAAATTCAAAGAAATGGACTCAAATGTTTTGTTGTGTTTGCCAGATCCAGCCCAACGTGTTGGGTCCGTTACCCAACCCACCATTTAAAATTGAATTACGTCCTAAGTATGTTACCTTATATGCAATTTTCCTGTATTAAAATCATTCTTGAACACAAAATCATCTAAAACCAGAGGTGTTATTTGATAAAAGAGACTTCATTCTACAATTCTGAAACAAGTTTAACATGCTTTTATAACTTGCCACAGGCATTTAAGAACGTTATGGATAAATATTTGGGAGTTAAAGTTCAATGATGGGTAATGTAAGGGAATCAGACATATTGAGACTGAAGTAGTTTGACCCTTGAATGGTCTCAAAAGTTTGGATTGATAATTGAAGGTGGAAGCTTTTTCTCTGCTAGAGTACTCTGCATGTGAGTTAATGCTTTCTTATTATCTTAAAACATATTGTACATATAACATGTTGCATTATTTTATTTGAACTGCAATGTCTGTTGATAAGGTCGAAATAGGTTCAATTCTAAGTAGCTCGTAACAATACTCTATATTGCTGTTTAGTTCCTAGTTCACGAAGTTACTGGATTTAGTAATATGTTTTTTTTAACGGCAAACACATCCACCCACCTAACATGTTACTGGATTTAGTAACATATTTTTACTCCTTTTTGGAGTAGTTTGAAGTTTTATATTTCTTGAACAACGTTCGCTTACTCTGTAATTCATAGTGTCAATTGGTTAGCCTTTAAATAAATCCTAGAGGTGGCAATTTCGAACTCTTACCTATGAATGTGGTCAATTTTTTTGTGTTTTTATCTCAAACGGCCTAATTGGTCAAATAAATTTTCTTTACTGAGTGGTAAATGGGTCATACAGGTCGAAAGTCGTCCCAAACTCTTGTTTTTTAAATGCATAGGATCTCCTAGATTGTTTTATATGACAATGCCTATTGTTGCAAGTAATTATATTGGTTCTTGTAGTCATATTTTCTATTAAACTTTAAAAAAAGAAAAACAAAAAAAAAAAACCTGTTTCAGCTCCAATCCATTGCCCAACAAGCTGCACACCCATACAGCCAACTAGTTTCATGGGTTTATGCAAAGCGTCCCCTAATCCACATAAATGAGTTAGATTTCCTAGACATGTTGCCCTTAAAATAACTGATAGCACCTGGTAAAATTCAAACCTGAAAATAAGAATACACTTTGGGATACTTTTGACCCATTTGACCTGTTTTGCTTCTAACTATTATTTTCTTTCGTATAAGTTCTATTTAGATAGAACATAAATCTTTGGTATGAGTTTCTATTTAGATAGAACATAACCCGTATGAACCCATTCAGCTTACACTATCACCGGGGATTGCTATTTCCGGAGCAGATGTACAATAGGAGCAGGCAACAACAATGTCACGGGTTTGGTGCAGTCTTATGTAATAAGTTTTTCGTTTACTTCCGTTGTGTTTTTATCAATACTGCATTCGACTTGTAAAAAGGAGCAATTGTAAATTTGTACCATTGTACGTGGTTCATTTGTTACGAACAAACCATTATTCTAACGAAAACGTAACAAAATATTAGTTCTTGCATTTTCAAGCATGTATAGGACTAAATGTTAGGTACAATGGTTCTTACATTTACTTAGGAATAGGAAGGATGGTTTTTTTTGCTAGCAAGGAGCCCAGCTGTCTGGCAAATTTAAGAAATCTAAGAGAACGCATTTGCAAACCCTAAACTCCTGGATCATCAATTGCTTGAAAAAAAGGTGTTGTAAAAAAGTAATTTAAATATAGTAAAATTAAAAAAGGCTTTTAATAAAAGTAATTCAAGGGAAGTGTCTTAGTTGAAAAGAAATAAACCAATTTCAGTTTAAAAATACCGATTGTTACTTGTTGCTCGTATGAACCAAAATAAAAGTTTGAAATTATGCAGACAAAGAACTTACGGTTGTAAAGCTATGGAAGTATAAATGATAGATGGGGTGTGTCCGTCCATAGATGTGTTGTAAAACTTAGCCGAGGACTTGGTGATTATTAACTACTTGGACACATACCGAGACGATTCGAAGGTAATCGACTAATCGGGATTAATCACTGCAATTCAGCTAGGCAATCAACAACTCAATCATACTCAATAACCCGGTCAACTTTTTTAGTCAATAGTTCTTACTCTAACTTTTGGACCTCTTTCACTCATTACGCAGAAATGTAACAAAAGATAAGAAGCCAAGGTCGGTGCTTTTGTTGTGAGGTTCGCGATTAGAAGGGTCGGTTCTATGCGATTAGAAGAGTAGAAGAAAAACCGATGTTTCTTTAAATTCTGAAAGTGTTAATAAGAATACATTTGCGTTGGTTCTTAACTTCTGATTGTCACTTTCTTTTTGGTGTTATCAATTCTTTATGTTGTCATGAGGATCTGCCCCGGTGGTCAGGAGGTTATTACCATATGGGGAGGTCTCTGGTTCAAGTCTCCTTGTGAGGTTTTTTTTCTTCTGTGACGGTGGGCTTTATCCCCTTGTGGAGTGGGGTTTATATTCTTTGGAGGGATGTGAGTCTTGCATTCTGCCCAATTAGATGACACTCTGTATTTTAGCTGCCTAGTACATACATTTGTTTTGGTTTTTATTGTCATAATGTGTGATTCTTTTGCTTCATTTATGAGTTGCAAGTTGCAACAAATGTTGTTGGTTGTGATTGTGCCCCTTTTCAAATGGACACAATACTTGTTTGACACTTTAGGGGGCGTTTGGTTCAAGTATTGATTTGGGAAGGAATGAGATTTGTAGTGGGATTGAGATTTGGTGGGATTGGGATTAGGTGGGTTTTAAAATCCCAATCCTTGTTTGGTTCACCAAAACACCAACCACATATCTTCTCATCCTCACCACCCACCAAAACTCCGACCACCACCAAACCGCCGCCACCAAACCACAGATCTGCCAGATCTCATCGTCCCCCTCTCTCATCTCGCCGCCGCCACCTTACGCAGACAGAAACCATCACCGATCTAGGGTTTGACAGATCTGCGCACGACAGGACCACCACCTCGCTACTATGTGAACACCGCCGCCCCAGGGTTTCTCGACGGTTGTTGTTCGACGGTTCGACGGAAGGGCTACGGTTTCTCGACGGGTTTTCTTCGTGGGTTGCAGGAGTTACAGAGAACGACGAAGGCGAACGGCAACCCCTTTTCTTCGTGGCTAGGGTTTTCTTCGTGGCTAGGGTTTTCGACGGGTTGCAGCGAACGACGAAGGCAAACAGCGACGGGTTTTCATCGTGGCTAGGGTTTTCGACGGGTTTCTTCGTGGCTAGGGTTTTCGACGGATTTTCTTCGTGGGTCGCCGGAGTTACAGAGAACGGCGACGGGTTACAGGTGACGACTAGGGGTCGCCGGAGTAAATGACGTGGGATTTCAAAATACCATGTGGGGTGGAGGGATTGAAAAATCCTTCGTATGTGGGATTGTTTAGAATCCTGGGAATTTGCATGTCTATTTTGCAAACCAAACACTTGATTTGGAGGGATTTCAAATCTCATTCCTTTGAAATCCCACAAAATCCCACGAACCAAACGCCCCCTTAATCTTCTAACCGAAGTCAATCCTACACATGGATATGTATCTATATGTATATTACTATATTAAGCATATAACTATCTCTCTTCTTTAAAAATTAAAAATTCTGAGTTTTCCGATCAAAACTACATCTCCACCCTTAAATTTATTTACATTATTCGCGTCCATTAGTTCATTAAACCTTTCACCTCTTTCTTTCTTTAAACAAATAAATGTCTTGATTACAATACATTATAATTTATCTTTCTTTAAAAACAATACATTTGATTTTTTTTAATAGTACCGATGATCTATAAGTTAAACATATAATATTAATATTATTTGTATGGTCTCAATCAAGTAAAAATGAGTAAACAATATTACCACACTATTAAATATAAACTTTCATACAACATAAAGTTGATGGATAATAGTATCTTAATATTTTAAATTTATTGTAACATTCAAGTATCATTACCTCTTCCATCCTTGTCTACTAGTATTCACCATCATCCTTCTTTAACCGTCGCCGCCGCATTGCACATGTATCCCACTAGCAATTCATGAGTTTATTACATCAACATATAACTTTTACACAAATTATCATTGTATGCAACAAACTTTGTTTTTATCAATGAATTACAATCATTTTAATAATTCTTTCATTATATGCAAGTTGTCATAGATGATATCTTAAAAAAAGTTCATGACACATGACAAAGTTATTTGCATATAATAATTAGATATGAAAGTTGATTGTATTTATTGATAAAAAAATAAATTCAATTGTATACAATTATGATTTATGTAAAGTTCGTTGTATTTTGACACAGTGAACCCTTTCAAAATTTAAATATAAAAAATATTCTAATCTGAGCGCGCCACAAAACCACCACCACCCCGCCCCCCCCCCCCCCCCCACACACACACACACACACACACAAAACAAAAAAAAGCCTGATTACTAGCTACACCCGGATCAACCACTCAAGCACCACCTCATGAGTTTTAAAACATCCATATTCCTGTTGGTGTACCCTATGATTAGGCCTCAAGTAAGGCCCAAACATATGGAATACCCATGAGACTTGGGCCCATCTTACCCTAGACACCTCCCTATATATTGAGAAGGGCACCAAGGTGTAAAAGGATCTCTCCCTTTCATGTCAACACCCACATGGAGATCTACTCCATATACACATATATGCTCCCATCTTATTACATATGATCGGGATCATCATCCTCATCATCATTAGCCTTCATCTCCTTCTAAAGCTTATGGGTTCATAAACCACGAGATCCCCATGTCACCCCCGCTATGGACGCCGTTTCCTCACCCGGAGTTAGCCACCGCAATGGGAGGCGAGACATCCAATCCATCTCCACTCCACTCTATTGCTCTACCTATACATGTTCATTCTTACGAACAAACAATTCCTTTTTTATTAAACGACTGAATCCACATCTATAACTATAAGTACCATCACTAAATCAGAAAATCAGGTTTTGGAAGCTTTAAAATGTGTCTTCTCGAGTGGGGGAGGTTTCGAATTCCGTGCTACCATAGATTTAATAAAGATTCTTACAAAACAACATTGGTGAGGAATTAACATACAAGGCTAATAAAAGCAAGCACCTCAAAGGCTTACCTTTTGAAAGCATCAAACTAGAACTCTCAATCTTTACTTAACCTAAGAAACCGCAACCAAGAGCCTAACAGATGACAACAACTCAAGTCAAATATATTTACCCTCATTAGATGCTTACCGCGGCTCACATCCTATTGTCATTTTGTGTATTCCAATTATAAGGACGTGATCCACTATGTAAGGACCTGCACCAAAGTCGGATAATAGTCAATAGGATGCTGAAATAAAAGGCATGTTTTTTTCAAGCATTATGCATTCCAGAATCATACAATTAGATATGGCGATTCAAGAATCATATGGGTCAATTTGGGTTATGTTTTATATCTAAAAGGACATAAATAACCCAAGACTGGACTTCGGAGTTAAAGGTGCGGCTGCTATGTTGAAGCTATGCAAAGCACACAAGACTGACTTCAGAGTTTCTTACTTTCTTAGTACAAATTTTGATACAACATAAAGAGGATTCACACTAAAATCTAATGTAATGAGAGCCTTAGAGATGGTTCTTTTACCTTTGTCAGCGATGATAGCAGAAAGACCAGAACTCTGCGTTTAGCTAAACCCGTTACGGGTACTAGGTGGTCTGATTTGAGGCGGAGAGCAAGCATAGCTTCTGTTTGCCAACTCATTTTGGTTCCGATTTTGAATTTGATGGCTTACATCAGCATCAATCCAACAGTTTGTTTGCTTCCTTTTGTGGTTTCTCATGTCCCTGTTAGGTGAAGGTTTAAGAGCAAAAAAAAAAAAAGTTGGATTGATGCTTGTGCAGAGAGAGCTGAAGGTACCTATCTTTCTTTTTCTCAAAATATCTCTGCAATGATGCTTGTCTGCTTGCTGAACCTTCAGCTGCTCATCAATTTCAAGTGCAACAGGAGATGAAATCACTGAGATAACGCAACTCTAATCATGCCTATCAGAGGTGACCAGATAAAAGGGTAGGGTGGCTGGTCGGAACAGACCTATTTTAGTACGGGTCCAAACTGGCCCAATCAGGTTGAGTTGACAGGCCTTGAAACACTCTTTTGTCCTCTTTTATAAATAACAACACGCTATTTATGAGTAAAATATAATATTATTATAGACGTAATCTTAATCTTAATGTGCTTTAGGTTATACAATATTATTATAGAGATAATCTCATTTCAATCTTTGAATATACACTTTAGGTCATATGCATGGAAAATAGACTTCGGGTGCCTTTCAACATTTTGACCGGTTACATTTTTAACTATTTTTTCATTTATTTGACCCATAAAATATAAACATAAAACCAAAACCGATCCATTTCCAAGTAAATAGATCAGCATCAAAGTAAGAGTATTTAATGTTTTACGCAGCTAAGTGCGTCATAAATCATGCTCTAGCAGTCTAGCCCCAAATAAACAAATAGTACATGTAAAGATTCAACCATGATGTGTAATTGTTACTACAGAGAATAAAATAATAGGGAGGATATAACTACCAGAAATTTATACAATCATTAAACAAACTACAGAAGGCTGACTTGAACCTCGGAAAAACTTAGGATTCAAAGCTTCCTTATGATCCACATGAAATAAAAGAATTGAAATAATACATATTGGTACCTGTTTGCAAGGACGGCAAGTGCATGGCAGAGGAATCTGTGCTTGCTTTAACACCTAGAGATTGCAAATGACCAGGAGGACTTGTAGCCACATTACCCTCAACTTGAGCTTCCTGAAGAAATTGTAGTGGGCTTGCAGCAAGCTGCAATAATGTCCATGCCTAAAACCACTTAGTTAGTGATATATTAGAAAATAAGAAAATTAAAAGAGTGACACAAAATAGTGTCTACCTTCTCAGCAGGGATATCATCATACACATTCACCTTGCCACTATAAAATATTGTCATTTGTCCTTTTACCTCGTCTGTAAAACCAGTAATCCTGAAACAACAATAAAAAAAAATTAATCTCTTGGAAGGAAAAAAGAAATATAACGTTTAACATGCTGATCATATTCAATTCTAAAATATAATTCTTTATCCTTGAAAATGACTAAACATATTGTAATCTTTGTTGTCCATCTCCATCCAACAAAGAGAGTTGATTCCAATAAGCTCATAAACCAATTTTAGTAACTAATAATATAGCTTGTCTGCAAAGAAGCACATGAGATTTTGGTAAAAGAAATAGAAATTATAAGCACTCATAAGTGACAATCAAGTCTCACTTATTGATAGTGTTCTCAAAAGGCTGAAACTTGCCAAGGGGAAACAATAACAGCAAGTTGTTTGTTCCAAACAAGCTGTGTACCTGTAGCCTAGAACTGCAACCTACGAACTATAATAAATGAACCTTAATTAAACCGAAGTTGTCCATTTTACATAATATAAAAAAATTCTAGACACTTATTATAAGTCATGATTAAAGCTGTTGCTCTAGAGAAATTTGGTATGTTACTCCAATGTATTGTATACTATTAATGCACACATCAGTTACAAGCCTAGTCAGCCTACAAATTAGGAATGTAAAAGATCGACCTACTAGAGCTTAAATAATTAAAAGCTCAAAATGGGCTGAGCCTTAACCAGCTCAGGCCTAAACAATGGGATCATTTAAACTTATGAGCCTAAATGAGCTTTACACATAGTTTAATTTGAATTTTATATTTCAGTATTTATATTTATATATATCCTTCCAATGAAAGTTTTAAAGTAGTACCCGGGCCTAATTAAACGAGCAGAGCTTGAGCTTAATAAATCTTAAATAACCCGAGCTCAAGCTCAACATCACAAGCTCGATCTTGGGCCTATAATATGCCAAATGAGCCCAGCTAGATAGGTACTAGGCTTGGCTCGTTTACATCCCTACTCAAATACAACCAGCCAGCTTAAGTAATTTCACACTTCAATGAATTGGTAGATTGTGTAGGAACTACTCAAAAGATAGATCTTTCATCCAATAGTTGTTACTGATCAACTCATTATGCATACACGCAGACTTCGTTTAAATAGACAGATTTACACGCTACATACACAGTCCCAAGCACCCTACAGTAATAAAGGGCGAATAAAGCAATTTTATGCACTCTATAAACTTCCAAACTTTCTGCTTGTTCACATTAACATTTTTTTACAAACTATGTAATGCATCTCTTTAAACATAATGTTTGGTACTGAGAATGAAATGGCATTCAAAGAGTAAGCGTTTCTACTGTTGAGTAATGTCCCACATTGGACGAAAGAGTGACTTTGTGATGAATTTATAAGGGTCCTGGGCTACTCCTCTCATAACCAATTGGTTTTGAGTTGGAACCCCACAAACTTACATGGTATCAGAGCAAGGTTCACCCACTTCACGTAACCCATAAGTATCCACGTGTTAGGCGCGAGAAAAAAAAGAACGCCACATATGAGGGGCGTGTTGAGTAATGTCCCACATTGGACGAAAGAGTGACTTTGTGATGAATTTATAAGGGTCCTGGGCTACTCCTCTCATAACCAATTGGTTTTGAGTTGGAACCCCACAAACTTACATCTACCAACAAAAACTCGTACGTCAAGTTCATGTATGATCTACATAGAAACACTAGAAGATTTAATTCTATAACCTCAGAGATATCTAATAACATAAGCTTTGGTTAAGTTGCCGACAATAATAGGAATACGCAATCTACCTCCATCGATGAAATACACCAAATTTTTTTTATAGGAATCCAGAGAATCTACGCTATGATAATCTAGATCCTAATCAATCATTTTCCACATAGTTTCAATGCATATATGAACTAGAAAAATGACAAAAAAACAAATAAATTGAATAGTTTCATTTTTAAAATTCTAAAAATAATCATTTAGTTAACAGCCTAATGCTCTGCATCTGACATTTTAAACAATATTCTGGTGCCTTCATTTCAGACTAGCATCAATTTTAAACAATATAGCTCAGATAGTTATAACTTATAAGCATCAATTTTACTGACTATCTGTGTTTTCAAAAGCGCGTTTGAGGAGCGAGGCGTGGATACAGGTGCTTCTAGAGACCAAGGTGAGGCAGCGTACATGATGCGGTGAGAGGTGGCGCTTTTTCAGGAGGCTTAGAGGGGTCACTTTTACTGCTTATGGGACGATTGTAGTATATCGACTTCAAAACTTAACAGACCAGTATGTTTAATTTTCATATGATGGACTTTTAGACTTTACCAATCGATCACAGTTCAAGAGTCAACTTAGAGAGCCACAACGATCAAAAAGTTCACGGGTTCATTATTTCTCCCTCCACAAATCTTCTACTCTTGCTACTCGTTTTTCTATCTTAAAAAATCCTTTAAGTTCTCCTGGCTCCTACAAGGCTGCATTATTTTTTTCTCTTTCCTGAGTTCTTGTTATTTCTTCTTCTACAACCTGTTGTATTGAGTCAATATATATGTAATTGAAGTATTGCTGTATTGTTGTTAGTTTATAATTTAGATTTGAAGTATTAGAAACATAAATTGATAAAAAGTTTACAACTGAGATCTGTTCAATTTTTCTGTTTTAAGATCTGTTTATAGTTTATAGAATTCATAATAAAGAATTAAAAACAGAAATTTATAAATTGATTATATAATTATAACCAGAAATTTATAATTAACAGAATGTAGAATCTGTAATCTGTTGATGTTTAACTGTAATCTGTTGTGAAGTGTCCTTTCGGTTATACAAGGTTTGAGTATTTCGGGGCATGTGGTGACTGCTGAGCAGAGTTCGTGTAATTTGTTCATGCTTAGAAATTTAGAAAATGAGGTCATATGTTGAGTTTATAACTTGTTGATGTTATGTTTGTATAATCTGTAAACTATTAAGATTATAATCATTTTGGCGAAAGAAAATCACATATATATGTTGGTGTTTTTAGTAATTAAAATGAATGATTAAATTTTTTTTGTGTATGAAGTATGGTTTGAAAATAAGTTAGGAGTGTTTTGCAAAGGAGAGCTCTTCGCATATGTGAAGCCCTTGCCGTGAGGCGCCTTGCAAAAAAAAGGTTCTCAGGGGCCCATCACCTCCGAGTGCCTCGCTCCTTATAAAACCAAGATCACTATGTCCTAAAACAGGCAAAAGCATGGTGAATACATCTAGACATGAAAATGAAAATGAGTGAGATCACACACAATGTAAATGTGTTTGAGAAGTGGTTTACAAACCACTTTTATTTGGCTGTGTTCTTGACATGAACCCTATTGTCCTCACCTCCCTACCTTCACCATCGACTTCACCCTATCTACTGCCACCGACCTCCCCACCTTCAACGGTGGCTTCATCATTGGAACCCTAATCGTTCTTCCCTAATCAAAATTCTCTTCACCGTCGCCCTAATCGTCCTACCCTAATCAGAAAGGTTGATTCTTTTATGTGGGGGTTCTAACCTGTCATTTGAAGGTCAGTTTGTCTGTGTTTCATCTCAAAAAGATCGATTATTTTTTGTTCGTTTGAGTTTGTGATCTCACCATCGCCAAAGTTGATTTTTTTTGTGCCATGGTTGATTTGTCTCTGTGGAGATCAACGCTTCTTTTTTGTTTGAAGATAAAATCACACAAATGTCAACTTCTTCCCGCTCAATCTCAATTTAAAGGTTGGTCTCACATAGGCTGATTCTCTTCTGTGGAGATCAGCAATTCATGGAGAAGGGAAAATGTTTCAAAGAGAAAGAATGGCTAGGGTTAGGATAAGAAGATGAAGGAAAATGTAAAAAACAAACACAAAGTTTAACCTATTAAAAAACTCTTATGAATCACTTCTTTTTTAAAGATATGGAAAAGACATAAAAGTGATTTTATGACTTCAAAAACAAACACCCCCTACCATCCTGCAGTCTCCTAACAACAATACATGAGGCATAACTTTCATTAACTTATAAAGGCATTCTCTTTTAAAACAGGTTCATGCCAGATCTTGTACATAATTTATCAAATCAGTCAATAAACAAAGTTAAAACAAAACCAAATACTGATGCAAGCTAGCAGCAAACATAGTAATATTACTAGCCACGATCTTGAGTAGGTTTATTGACATTCACATATGCATCATCAACCAAATATTTTTTAGCACAACAAAAGATAAAAGTGACTTCATTTCAAGCTAGAATGCGCAATAGCAAGATTAATTCTTCATTAATACATCACTGCATCTGTCATTACATTGATAGGTTTAAAGACTTAAGAGGTTACCCAGGAGCAACAAAATCATTATCACCAGGAAGATCAGATTGATCGTCATTGAGCTGCCCGGGTACTGATTCATCGGCTGAAACAGAGACTTCCGTATCAGCACTTGATCCTTTCCAGACCTGCAATTTACATTTTTAATTAGTTATAAATTAATCGTAATTAGAAGCAACAGCAAAATCCAATCGCGGATTCGATAATATTATTATAATATACAAAAGCATAAAAGGACAAACATGTCAAAGACTTTATTAACAGTATAATAGTCCCACACACGACATTAAAAAAATTAGGGAAACCGAGTGGAGATAATATATTAAATTGAAACGTACAGTTGCTTGGGTTTCCTGTGGCCGATGAGTAATGTGAAGCCTCCGGCTACAACCATCCGATTCAGGCGTAGGTTCAATTAAAGCCTTGAGCATAATCACTTGCTTGATCGCCTGAGATTTGTTCCACGACGGCCGTCTCATCCCTGTACCGGCATCAAATAATCAATCAATTTCAACCACACACTAGGAAACCTTTAGAATCCATGAAAGAACAACCGTTGAGCGATACAAACCTTTTTGTTTAAGGTACTGGCGGCACTGTTCGCGAGTGACTTGAGAAATGTCGTCCTCGGTGAGTAGGTGAAGTGGCTTATCGAGAGGTGACGTGGTGGAGGAAAGCGGTGGTTCCTCCGTGGTCATGGTGGTCGTCGGAGGTCTTTGATGACGGAAAGTCAAAAGAGATCAATGGAGCTTTTCCTTTCCAAAATTTCGCCCAATTTCGATTTTGTGTTGAATAATTTAATGGAAATTGGGGGAAGGCTGGGAGATGGGGAGTGGGAGTATGTTTTGTCGTTTGAGCCGTGGACAATTTAGCCGCCGCGTCACTATAGTCGGCTTTAGCGGCTCTTTTTTCCTCACCATCCAATAGGCTGCTGTAACTTGCCACCCCGTGATGCCACGTATGTTCCACACTTTTTTTTTTTTTACCTTTTCTTTTCCTTAGGTTTAAATAAATACATAATTATATATTTAATATTAAGGATAAGGACAACAACCTACCTTTTTAAAATTACCTATATAAGTTACTTACTTTTTTATTATCTAAATAGGTAACATATTTTTTAAAAATTATTTATATAAATAACTTATTTTTTAATACTAAATAGGTAATTTATTTTTTTATTTGAATGCAACATGTAAACATCTTATGACATAATTATTTTTGTGGAATGTACCTTGTTTTTGGGTTAATATTTGTGTCATAATGTCAATAAAATACAGATCTTGTATAAAATAAAAAGTTGTCAATACACAGCTAAATAAACAACAATGTTGTCTAAATGTTGTCATCGAGAATGTTGTAAAAAAAACAATAAAATACAGCGAAACACACATGAGATGATGCATAAATGTTGTCAATGTGCTTTAAATAGTTATACCACTAATGGATTGTACAAGTCATTTTTTTCTCATTAAACTCTGTTAGTGCATACATGGTCACACATTAAGAAATGCATCCTTATTTTGATGATGATAAAAATATGAACAAGTAATATTATTGCTTATCAAATTTATTCATATGTTCATATGTTACATTCTTTAAAGGTTAACAAACCTAAAATTAAGATGATCAAGTAAAGGACAAATAATTGAAGACTTCAAATTAACAAGCAAAGAAGAAAACAAGATAAAAGGAAACATTCAACTTTCACGGTCGATCCCACGGTCGACCGTGAATCAACCGTCGCCGCACAAACGTCATCTCTTAACATCGTCTTTCTTGATGTCAACCGATCTCATACTCGACAATTGAAGATGGAATCTTTAAAGGCGATTAATAAATATAAGAGTTCACAAATAATTTTGACAAAAGAATATTTTATCAAATCTTTTGTAAATATGTCACACATATAGTTTATAAAAGTAATTCCAAACTTTTATTTAATTTGTCTTGTAAGACAAATTATAATAAAATAAATTATTTCTTATTGTGGCAAAAACTAAACATGATTTTGCATTGAATTGCCACAAGACTAAAATTAGAAAAGCATCTTCTATATGTGGTAAATATCCAACATCATTTTTGCAAATCCTTCCAACCTTCCAAATTTGCATAAATAATTCAAACTCTTTAGGTAGGTCAACGTGGGACTTTTCTAAATGTTTTTTCTAATGATTTTTTATGGCAAAAAATGTTTGAGTATGGTTTTATACAAAGTGCAACGTTCATATTTTGAACTTCCAAAAAGCTGTCCAGACCTGCGACGGAAGATGCACGGTCGACAGTGGCTACTTCCGTGGGGCATCCGGACAAAATTTCCTTTTGTCATTCCTTGGTTATTTAAACAAGCTAATGTCTTCATTTCAAACCAACTCTTGACATCTGAAAAATATAGAAAATATACAAGATCTTGTGAGCTTATATTCCACACAAAAAGACCATCTTCAAGATCAAGATCTAGAGAAAAAGTGCAAAGTCTTCAAGAGCAAATCTTCATCTCTATATATTATGTTATTTGTATAAGTGTGTAAGGATCAACTCTAGCCTTTCAAATTAGAGTGAAGTAAGGATCAACTCTATCCTTTCAAATTAGAGTGAAGTGAAGATCATCTCTAGCCTATAAAATTAGAGAGAAGTAAGGATTAACTCTAGCCAACATAATTAGAGTGAAGATAGGCTTATCTTAGCCTTGTTTGCAAGAGAGAAGATTATTTCTTGTAAGCTAAAAAGAGAAGTGTAAAAGGTTTATCTCTAACTTCAAAGAGAGAAGCTAGTGGAGCAAACTCTTGGTGGGTGAGGCCAATGAATGGATGTAGTGCAAGTTTGTTAACACTTGCATGAACCACTATAAATCTCTTGTCTACTCTTGGTGATATCTCTCTATCTCTACTCTCTTTAAATTATTATATTAGTTGTGTTGCTATAAATTTCAAGATTATTCTTTATAACACAACTTACTAATTTTTATAAGTGTAAAAATTGGTAAACTAAGTAAAAGAACCTATTCACCCCCCTCTAGGTTCCAACAAACTCTTCTAAGATTTGACCGGTATAATAGATAACATGTAAATTTTTGTTTGAAGTGGTAAAAGATTTCAACATAAGTGGCCTATATATATCTATATATAAAAGACATGCAAATTTTCTAAAAATAATCATTAAATCAATCTTAATTAACAAATAGGAACCCTCAATTGCAAAATTAATCCATTATCAAAAACAATTTTGGCAAGATTTGGAATTTTAAATCAATTGCAAACTTGATCGATTCAATTTTAAAATAATTGGAGGGGGTTTGATGAAAATTGTGAGCGGGAATTTATAAAACATGTGAGGGACTTTTATAAAAATATGAGAGGGCTATATAAAAATTATAAATTAATGTAATTAATTATGGGCTATTTATAAATTATGTTTAATAGCTTGTGATATAATTTGTTTAGATAAAAAAGTAATTATATATTTACGATCGTCTCATTTTTATCTACGTTTTGGTGTAAATTTTATTGTAAAATGACACTTTTTTAAAATTAGTATATTCTTAGTTTTTTGTTATCCATTAATAGTAGTGGGTATTCCTAAATGAAAATGATTTCATCAGATACAAAACTTTCGGTTAAGTTTTAAAGAAGACAATTTTCTCTAATGTTGTGTTTTGTTATGACGATTAACAAAAGTCAAGTACAGTCACTTTCAGAAGTCGGTTTATTCCTCAGGAAACCTGTGTTTATACATGGTCAATTATATGTTGCCGTTGCACGTGTTAGAAGTAAAAAAAGATTAAAGTTTTTGGTGATATTTCATTTATTGCATTATTTTTATTTGAAAATTTTAATATCTCAAATACACTTCCGAGATACCCGTGCGTGCACGGGTCAATAAACTAGTTTAGGTAATAAAAAGTAACTTACCTACATAGATTATTTTAAAAAAAGTACGTTATCTATTTAGGTTATATAAAATAAGTTACCTACATAAATAATTTTGAAAAATAGATTGCTATTTTATGCCCTTAAACCTTAATAGTATTTGAACATATTATTATTTTGGAAAAGTATGTTAAAATTTACTCATGACAACCAACTAAAGTATATTGTAGAAACCAAAAGGAAAAACAACCAATAAAATCAATTTGTAACAAAGCTTGACAACTTCTAAGTAAGTTAGATATTAAAGCATGGGGAGTGGATGTTTGAAACATCCAATGCTTCAGCGCCACATCACTTATGCTCACCCATGGTTAACCTCTCATACTACTCATGTCTCGTTGGCTTCAAAATATTTTATTAAAAAAATACTATCTATCCACTATCCTATCTCCTATCTTCTCTCTCCTCTTTTTCTCTCTTTCTCTCTTCTCCCTTTCTCCTTTATCCATCGGCATTCATCCACCGATAATATGCATGCTTTCTCGGTACCAACGGGAGGGTGGTGGTGTACCCCTCGGTACCACGCCTCCACCTAGGCATGCCAAAGCCCATACCGGGAGCACTCCCCATGCTCTTAAGAATTTGTTAGTTCCCATAAATTTCTTCATTTAATTCATTTGATTTCAATAAAGTGAGGCTTATGATCATGGGTTGACATCAAAAACCATAACTGGCTTTATAAATGGTTGTCCGGGAACTTAACACCCATAACTAAATCCTCAAATAACATATACTAAAGTTGAATCAATAAATCATAAAATTATTTTTAATAGTAGGATTTTCTGACCCACATATTCATTAGACATTTCATCCTACATTTGATAGGCATATGATCTTCACATATAATTAACAAAACATATAGCCATATAAGCTTTAAACATTGTAAGAAAAAATAAACTAAACAACTGATCACCTAAACAATAATATCTAGAGAATACAAAGCAAATATGATTCACTTAGGCATTATATCAAACACATCGTGTGCATAAATTGAAAGTGAAAAAGAAATCCCAAATTGCAGGGCAAAGCATCTCCAAGCTATAGATTAAATGACAAACTATATAAATAAACTCCCAAAAGTAGTCATTAGGTACTTGCTCAATTCAAAAAATAAAACCAACGTTGATGTTTAATAAGATCTATCACACCATTTAAATTTGAAAGATAACAATGATTTAATATGGAAGAAGGAGTACTTACAAAAGACTTTGATGTATATAAAGAAAAACAATACTTGAAGAAACCCAAGTACCTAAATTGAATCGAATAAGTTGCATAAAAACATAACCGTAGCAAAACCATTAGAAATTGAAAACAAGAAGGAAGAAAATCCCAACTTGAGCACAATCCAATGTCTGGAAAAGCATTAGCTATGTAGTTGAATCAATATGGAATGATGAATACTTAGAAAAGACATCAATGTTAGATGTTAAAAAAAACAATACTCGAAGAAACTCAATACCTAAATCGATTGAAATAAGTTGCATAGAAACATATGTGCATAAGTTGCATAGAAACATACCCGCAGCAAAACCATTAGAAACGAAACACAATAAGGAAGAAAGCCCCAACTTCAAATGATTAATCATTGTTCCGACATTTGGAAAAACATTAGCGATGTAGTTGACGAATCTTTGTGATTCAAATGAACCCTTGATGGGTTAAATTTTATCAAAGGGTCGGTTCCTATAGGGTTTCTTTGAACGAATATCGGAAAGAGATGCGCGGGATATTAAGAGAATCGGGAAATTGAGATAGACGAGGGCATAGAAACAGGACACATCTCCCTAAAGATACTTATTTATTATATAAAAAAATATAGATAATAGATATATAGATATAGAAAAAAAAGATGAGGTGTGTTAATTTTGAGGTAAATAAAGGAGGGTGTAACACTAAATCGCCATTTATACGATTTTTTGAACTCTTTTTTTTGTAATGGTAAAAATGTAGAACTATGTACAATTTGTATATTATGATGTTGTCTATGATGAAATTCATAACCATATTGATCAACTTAAAGAGGGAAAGTTGATTTTGGGTCAAGAAAACATACATACATATATATATACTAGCAGTGTACCCGCGCAATGCTGCGACAGTTAATAGTTTATATTTTGTCACATGTCGTTTTCAAGGATGTAACGTGTAATTCAATGCCACGAAAAAAATTTCAGCAACATGTCCGTTTTTTTCTTCAATTTTCCTTAAATTTGTATCAACTATTTTATTAATTTAAAAATAAATTCTAAAAAGTATCAAAAAATTTAAAAATATTTATAAAATAAGGAGAGAGAAGTTAATAAGATTTTAAAAATTATATTGATGTGAGTGGATAATTGTGTTTGTGTAAGAGAGTTTGTTAGTGGGAGAATATATTTTAAATAAATAAAAAGTTAAAGTTTATTAGGAGAGATAAATGGTTAAAAATTGAGTGGATGAGATTAATTGAGATTAAAAGGAGGGTGAAGATTAAAAGTTGACATAATTTTAAGAAGTTCTTAAAAGTTAAGAGGAGAGAGAGTGTTAAATGGTTTATATAGTAGTATAGATATATATATATATATATATATATATCGGTTTTAGTTGTTATAATTTTATTGTGGGTCAAATTTTATTTGAATGATGAACACTAGCAGCTTTTTGATGTTGTTTATTATAAGAATTTGAATTTGGTGATAGTTATATCATTAATCAAAGGTAGTATACGATGTATCTACATGTTAATCACATGTAATTTCAAAGAATGGAGATGGTTCTGTTGAATTGGAGAAAGAGTGTGTTGCAGCCATAGAGAGACATAAAATTTGCAAAACTTTGATACCCCCCCACCACACACACACACACACTTTCTCTTTCTCTATCGCTCTCTCACATACAGGATTGGATATTATCAAATCACCTAATGTATTACGCATAAGAAACTTGAGTTAATACTTTAACAAAAGTTTCTAAGAACGGAGTATTACTATGAATCATTCGGTTTTCATAAGTTCAGGGTCGTAAGATCGGTTCGTAATCGGGATAACATACTTAGATGTCATAGTTTCTTTTGTACATAGAGTAAATTTGTCAATAATAGTGTGACAAGTTAATACACGATTTAAAATTCAAAGACAATATTAGTAACACAATACAACTCCTAGAGATTATACTAGTAATTAAATTATTATGACTTATATTCTAGAATAATGAATCCCACAAATTTATAAAATGTAGAGTTAATTGTTCAAATGGTCCTTTAACTTAGGGGTTTCTGTCATTTTCATCCTTTAACTTTAAAAGTGGTAAGAAATGTCTTTTAACTACCATTTCTATGTCATTTCAGTCCTTTCTAACATTAGCCATTTGTTTGGTCTGTTAAATCAAGGACATTTTCGTCTTTTTACCCTTTTTAATATTTTAATTGTTAAAAATAATATATTAATCACTTTTAAAAAATTAAAATATGTATCCCTAATCCTTTCTTTTTCTCTGTAACACACTTCACCATTACACACACACTCTCTTTCTCTCTATATCACTCTCTCCCTATATCACTCTTCATCTCTCCCACATCTATCCCTCTCTCGGTCTCCAGGACGCCTTCACCACCATCCATCGCCATCCACTACCATCTGCCACCACCATTTAACGCCACTACCGACACACTCCCTACTTACTCTCTCTCTGTCTCCAAGGACCACCACCATCTACCACCATCCACCGTCACACTGTCTCGTCTTTGTGGTCCATCTCCTCTCACCCTCACCCTCGATAATCACCGTCAACTATCTCTCTCTTTAAACCCAACCCCCACCGTAAACCCTAGCTAACAACCACCATAGATTCCCAAATCCACCGTCGGCTAACCCTAGAGCTACACCTAAAATGTGTGAAAACCTTAGATCTATAGTCAAATCGTATGAAAACCCTAAAGATCTTTGAAGATGAGGTGGCGACGGTGGTTTAGTGGTGGTGGTTGTGGGTGACAACCCTAAACGTACGAATGTGTGTGGTTTGAAAACCTTAATCGTAAGATGAGGAGGCGACGACAAAGTAACCTTTATAAAATGTGCTGTTGGTTCCAGGTGGTGATTGTGTTTGAAAGATTGTCTTTGTTTCAGTTAATATTGCGTGTGTGTTTGCAATCATCTAAAAAACCTAACAAATTTAAAGATTGATAAAAGTGTCTCTTGATTCTTGAACGAATTGGATAAAAGGGTTTATTGTTTCAGTCAAAAGAATGGTGGTTGGCTAGAGGAGATGGCGGAGGTTGGCCAGAAGAGGTTGAACATCGGTATCAATGAGAGAGATACGAGACAGTGACTTGATGAGGGAGAGAGAAAGACGAGGGTGAGTGAAATATTCTTATATCTAATTAATATTTAATGCATAAAAATAAGTAAAATTATAAATAAAAGAATAAAATAAGAACAGAAGGGCAAAAAGTAACGTTAGAAAGGATTGAAATGGCATATAAATGGTAGTTAAAGGACATTCATCACTACTTTTAAAGTTAAAAGGACGAAAATGACAGAAACAACTAAGTTAAAGGACTATTTGAACAATTAACTCTAAAATGTACTTTCATACTTCCACTTATTGTTGTGCATTATCCCACGTTGGACGCGAGTGACTTCATAACATGCTTAATTATGATATTTATTATTTAGTTACTAGAGAATTGGTTTCGAGTTTAAATCTCACAAATTTATATAATATCATAACAAGGTTTATCTATACGAATTACATGTAATCTATAATCATCCAGGTGTTAGAAGCGAAAAAAGTGTCACACGTGAACGAGTGTATCGAATAATTTCTCATACCAAATAAAAAATATAAAAATAATTTTATATAAAGTATAATTTATTTTACAAAACAAACCATGAAACTTTTAAAAATAAAGAACGACGTCATTTTAGTATAACTAAAATGACGATATTAATGCAACTTACACTAGTTTTCTCACTTCATACAAAAAATCGTTGTCAGACATGGGCAGTCAAGAAACTTCCAGCGTCATTCGCAAAGGTTTTTTTCCATACCTACCACTTGGTCTGTTCGTCTTCATATACGAATTCAAAACCCTAATTTCCCCATTATCCATCAAATTGCTGAGAATTCACTCTTATCATTGTTATTTTATACGAATCCTTCAAGATGTGGAATCGAACTTTCTCGAAAACCGATGTGGAGTCCGGGACAAGCGAACCGCTATATCCGACGATGGTGGAGTCGCCGGATCTCCGGTGGTCGTTTATTCGTAAGATATACTCGATCGTCGCCATACAGTTACTCCTCACCGCCGTTGTCGGTGCCATCGTTGTCTCTTATCAGCATCCGATTGTCAATTTCCTGACAGCTACTAGAGGCGGACTCGCTTGTTACATTCTAATCATCCTTATTCCTCTCATAAGTATGATCATAGCAACTTCCTTTGATTACTTCGTTCACTCATTGTTTCTATAAATCAGAGTAATCTGTGTTGACGACTTTTTTTTATTATTATTGTGCAGCTCTGTGCCCCTTGTCGTGCTATTATCAGAGTCATCCTGTTAACTATGTGTTGCTTGGTATCTTCACCGTCGCTTTTGCTTTTGCTGTTGGTCTTTCATGTGCCTTCACTAGCGGTAAGTTGAAGATGAACAATTTGTGATGTTTTGTTTATCAGTTTGTACACTCTTAACAATCATCTCTGATTTATCTATTGTGCAATTTTCATTTCGATTACTTGTCATATGGTTGAAAACAAAAACTTTATTGGTGCTCTTGCTTTATAGAAATTACTTTTGCATTCATGGTAGTTAATGCTACTGAAATTCTGCTGTCTCTAATGACATTTCCACATTGAAAAGACAGAGTTGTTATGACATATAGCTTTCTTATGGTCATTGAAGAATGGATTTAGCCATGGGATTACCATTATACTTGTTGCAATAAGTTAGAAGCATGAATTTTTTGTTTTTTTGTCAAGGGTCAGGTACTTTGGTCTTTTATGAGCATAATTTCTTGTTATATGTTTTGTCGAGTGAAAAAGTGAAGAGTGAATTTAGCGATACTTCTTCCATGGTAACATGTATGTATAAAGACAGTTGCATAATTAGCTAGCAAGTTTTACGTGATCCCTATCTGCCTTGTTTGATGATATATAATGATGCTTGTAATGATCGAAGAACCACTTATCTAAGATTTTATACGCACCACAGTTCAATAGAGACTGAAATTAGACTTGTGCTTGACTGCTTGTAACTGATACATGTGTTGGCCATAAGATACGATGTCAAAGGACATACCAGGCTGTCTGTAGCCCATTGAGTTTTGATGAAAGGTACTTTTGAGTTACAGGGTTCAAAAGTGGGAACAATGTTCACCGAAATAATAATTTGGTAAAAAAAACAGGGCTAGATTACTCTAAATATATGTACTTCTTTTTAAAGTTCAAACCTTTTTTGGTGATTTTCAAACTACAGTGTGACCATTAGAAATTCGACAAATTTTAAGTACCTTTTTTTATGTTTGTAAGTGACCCTAGCACTGCCTTTCAAACACATTGCTAAATCATTTGAAACTGTTGCAGGGAAGGTCATTTTGGAAGCTGTTATTCTTACAGCAGTGGTGGTTGTTAGTCTCACTTTATTCACATTTTGGGCGGCAAAGAGAGGTTCTGACTTCAATTTCTTGGGCCCTTTCTTGTTCGGCGCTCTTATGGTGCTTATTTGCTTCTCCTTCATTCAGGTATGTTAGCCTCTCCCTTACATTACATGTCTGTCACTAAATACTTTTGAATTCTAGAATCTAGACTTCTTATTAATTGCATTAATATTTCTGCAGATATTCTTTCCTATGGGAAGGATTTCAGTTATGATATATGCTAGTCTTTCTGCCATAATCTTCTGTGGCTACATTGTATATGACACTGATAATCTGATTAAACGATACACGTATGACGAGTACATCTGGGCTGCTGTGGCTCTGTACTTAGATATCATCAACCTTTTCATCTCGTTGCTCACCATATTGAGGATCGCTGACAGGTAGATAGATATTGGTGGTTGTGATTTGTGTGTATGTAAATGAACTGTATTTTTTATAACTTGGTGTGAGAATTTTGCGTATCTACAAACAAGACTTTGACGCTTGTTGTAACGGTACCTCTCCAAAATATTAAACTATATCCCAAATGTTAATGTGTATCTATCTTTCAAAAATACATATTTGGTCCCTGAACTGTCACTTATTACACCTATAGTTTCTAAACTATGTTTATTACACTAGGAACCCCTGAACTAATCATTTTATTACAACGGTAGTCCTTGATAAAATGACTAAAATACCCTTACTATTTCATTGAAAAAGACCATTATACCATTTCTTCATTTTTCTTTTATTTTTCCTGATTTAAGTAATTCAATATATTATTAAAACCCATAAAAAAATTATTATATCTTATTTATATACCAACCCCATCCTCCCCCTTATCATTCCATGTGAAGAACCACCATCCCCAACTCGCGGGAACCTTACCACCGCCGTGGTGGACCATCGCCATCTACCACTACCTCATTGGACCTTCACCACCGCACTCTACTTTCATCGCAACCTACCGCCCTCACCGCCGGAACAACAAATCATCACTACTTTCATCGCCAACTACCACTCACTGCTTTCATGCCACTTATCACCGCCAGCGCCAAAACAAGAAACCCTTATTGCCTTCAATCATGATTAGGGTTTGGGGTTCTTCACCGCCGCACACAACCATCACCCCTCCACCTCCGCTGTATCATCACCAAGTGAGGGATTTGATTAGGATTTAAGGTTTGTTCAATCACGTTCTCTCTCTCTTGCTCTCTCTCCCTTTCTCTTTCTCTTTCTCTTTCAGAGCTTGTTCTTCATTCAAATAGGGTTTGTGCAACCTTCAATTTGGGTTTTCTGGTAAGGGCTTCTATTAGAGTTTGCGTAGCCATCAATTTTCAAATTTGGTTATGAGGTCTTGTTCTTCATTTGATTTCTTGGTGTTCTTGTTCTTCATTCCTTATACGATGGTGGTCGGGTGGCTGTTGATAGTAGATAGTGGTGGTTGGGTGGTTCTTACAAGAAGATGGTTGCGGTGGTAGTCGTAGAAGGTGGTTGGTGGTAGTCGTTGGAACTGCTGGTGTTGGTGATGGTTGTTTAAGCTTTTGGTGGCGGTGGTTGTGGTGGTGGGTGGGTGGTGGTTTTTAATTGTTTTTTGTGGTGATGGACCGTGGGTATTTATTTATTATATATCTTTAAATAATGATTTTTTAAATTGAATAAATGTTATAAAAAAATAACAAATTAAAAATAAAGGGTATTTTTGTCTTTTTAAGTGTTCATGACTATCAGTGTGTGTAATAAACATAGTTTAAGGACTGTAGGTGTAATAAGTGACATAGTTAAGGGATCAAATATGTATTATCTATTATTGTGTGTATCAAACTTTCAAAAAATACATTGTCGTGTGTATTAAATTTCCTATTGTGTGTATCAAACTTATACTTTTTTTGTTCTTTTATGTAATCAAAATATGTACAATAACAACAAATTAAAAGTTTAATACACATAATAACATTTTTGAAAGGTGGATACATGTATTAACATTTGAGGTATAGTTTATATGCATGTTAGAGATGTTCGTTGCTTCTTCTGGATGGTTAGCTTAAATAGTTATTAGTTAAATTAATCTAGTAAATGTATCAAAACGAGTAATTTTAATACCCGCATGTTGTTGCGGTGTTTTAAAATGAACAAAATATAAAACTAATATTTTAGCATATAAATTTAGAAGAAAATAGAAAAAATTTGGTCATTTAGGATTATGAAACGCAATTTGATTTATATTAAAATCCATTCACATTCATTTATCATATCATGTATAACATAATCGCTTAGTATTATTAATATTGATTTTAACCAAAAAACTTTCAAAAGTATTCTAGTTTTTAGTTTTAATACATGAATACATGAGAGTGAGTCACTTACTTTAAGTAAAAAACGAGTCTTTTAATGGGTCACTTTGTAAGTCTTACTCAAATATTTATAAGGAACATAATGGATTATGCTTAACCAAACATGAGAGGATGCTAACTTAAATATTATATGTTAAAAGTAATAAAAAGAAAAGTATAACAACAAAATTAAATATTTTTAATTATGAATATAATAGTTATGGGCTTATGTCGTTCCTTACAACTACGTCAAAGTATGAGTTTGTTTATATTTAGGAATATGTATTCTATAATCATTTATCAAGAAGTTACCGTTCATAACTTAATAAGTACACGTGTTTACGTAATTAACCATGAAAATAGTTAGATGTGTCTACAAATGATTTAAATAAATATTTTTGTAAATATATTTATGTGTTACCTTACTCAATCACCTAAAAGTTAACATTTGAGAAAATAACTCATTCGTAAGTCATTTAAAATAACATGGTGTTTTCCTTTGCAGGTGGACGCCGCCATAAAAAAAAGTTAACAAAAAACAAATGCAATGATAGAACCCAAGCCTTGACTATCTCCTTTTACTTGCTACACCACTTCGCCAACTTCCTACTTAGTTATTTCTCTCAGCTTTTAAATATATAATAACTAATAAAAATGTTACTGTTTACGATGTCACATCAATTCCTACAAAATGTTATATATATAATGTGGAATACGGTCCACATTTTCTCGTTAGCTTAATTAAACCAAGCACACTGCTAGTGGGTTAAGTTGGTATTTGTTTGTACGTAAGAACGAACAAGTACATGAAGAGCAGCAGATTGGAGTGAAGGAAGATTGGATGTTTAGTCTCCCATTGCGGTGGCTAACCCCGGGCGAGGAAACGGTGTCCATAGTGGGGGTGACATGAGGATCTCGTGGTTTGTGAACCCATGTTCTCTAGAAAGAGATGAAGAGAGTGAGCATGATCATGATGATTATGTGATTCCTCTGTAAGGAGATAGAGAGAGTTTGGGTATATGGAGAGGTCTCCATATGTGGGTGCTGATTGCAAAGAGAGAGAGCCCCTGAACCTTTGTGCCCTCCCCAATATATAGGGAGGTGTCTAGGGTAAGATGGGGTAAGATAGGCCCAAGCCCAATTGGTATACCATATGTTTGGGCCTTAACCAAGGCCCAAGCGTAGGGTACACCAACAGTATTATATTTTGCTTTGTGTTAGTTGTTACATGAGTTTACTCTTAAAAAAAACATATATATATATATATATATATATACTATTATATAAACCATTTAATATTCTCTCTCCTCTTACTCTTAAAACTTCTTAAAATTCAATCAAAAAAACATCTTCATCATTCTTTTATCTAAATTAATCTCATGCACTCATTCTTTAACTATTTAAATTCTTAATTTACTTTAACTTTTTATATATTTAAAATATACTCTCTCACTAACACACACACACACACACACACACACTCTCTCTCTCTCTCAAACAAACATAATTATGCACCCACATCAATATCATTTCTATAATCATATTAATTCATCTCTCCTTATTTCATAAATATAATTTTTTTTCTTATTTCAATGTTTTTTAGAATTTATATTAAAATTAATAAAGTAGTTGATACAAATATAAGAAATTTTGAAAAAATGGACATGTTGATGAAAACTTTTTCGTGACTTTGAATCGTGTGAATAATATATCAATTCATTCTTGAAAATGACATGTTACAAAACAGAAACTATTTACCACCACAGCATTACGCAGATGCGATACTAGTATATATATAATATGTATATATAGAGAGAGAACAAGCAGTAAGTTGAATAAAATTGGAAACTCTTTGCATGATAATTGACGATTAATGATATTGTAAATAATAGAAGTAGCATTTAGAATGAGCTAAACCTAATAGAGTGTAATCGAAATAAAACGCAAAACAAAAAAGGCCTCTATATTGTGTCAAACGAGGTAATTATACCGCGCTCGTTGCGGCGGGGTTTAAAATATATATATATGTGACGTGTAGTGAAAGTTCAATTCGACTTATATAAGTAAAGTGTAGTATGCATCACAACAAAAAGAAATTCGTGCACCATTTTTCTAATACTCGTACTTTGCAATGTGATTTTTATGTTGAAAATAGATTTAATCTATTTATTAACCAGATTTGATTTTTTAATCGTTTTACCTAAAAATATAGATTGTTATACTTTATTATATATAATAAGATGCAAAATGCATTTGTAATAAATTTTAATACTAAATGATTTAAAATTATATTTATTAAAACAGAAAAAGAAAAAAAAAACTCTTAAAGTGTTTTAATTTTTTATCATAAGATTAAGTATAATCAAATTAATATTGATAATAATAATGGTAACCATAAACAAAAAAAAATTGTTAAAGCAGACTTTGTAAAAGAAAAAACAAATAAAGGGATGAAAACTAAAAGAAAGGCTTATTACAAAATAAAAAAATATGTTTGCTGTTTCAGGATTCGAACTTGGGACCAAGGAACTGGCAAAAGATGGCTAAAACCACTCGGCCACACTACATTTTATTTATTGTTATGCTTTGTATAAATATATAGTATTAAAAAAGCTTTGTAGAAAAAGATAAAATATACACTATTTATTCTTCCTGATATTTGTTATATATATAATAATAATATGGACAAAATCGACTCTTTAAAACGAAGTGTCACCAAAACTCAACAAAAACTTGTTTATATCGTTTTCTAACTTTAGTGGATTAGAAGTTGTGTAAAGAATGCAAAAACTTCCTTAATTGGTTTTGTGCATGTAAGTTATATAAGCTTGGGTGTGGAATCTACGTCGTGTTGTCCTTTTCTACACTCGAATTCGCATGTTCGCATGGGCGTACCTATTAAGAGTCCGGCTGTGGCACTTGCTACTTTTGCAGGCGTAGTGGAAAATTTTGACTTTTTTGAGCCGTTGTTAACAGTCAAATTTTTGTATGCCACTAGTGATTTTTCATACCACAAAAATGTAATGAAAATTTAAATTTTTAACAAAATGATAAATTATAGTTCAATATTCTATTTATACTTTTACAATGCTCTAGATTACTTTGAAAAGAACAATGTAATTAATAAGGTTTCATATAAGTTGTGTTTTGTTTTAGATTTTAGCCTTAAAATACCGGAAAAACAAATGAACCGTCATTTACCCTAATTATTTGATTGTTGGCAACTCTCTTTGCATATGTTGTCTGGAAAGAGGACTCCCGGCCTGATTAACTGGAAACAAAAAAAACCCTCAACAACACCCGTAATCTTAATTAATTTTATTTTTGTCATAATATGGTGTCACCCTGGGTCATTCCAAACATGTTCGGCTACATATACACTTGTAACCAAAGTCAAAGTTGACTCCATCCAGAGAATCACTCCCTGATAGTAAGCAAAAGTCTCAGGCATACAAGATCGTCACCAACATTGCGAAATCAGGTAGGTACATCACCAAGATATCAATCATTTATACTAAAATGGAGTGGATATCAAGTCTAAAGAGTCACCCCAACCCGATCAAACATGATTGATACGCCCAAACCGAAGTCGACTATAGAAAAGACGAAGTTCTCCTCTGAATTCATTAATTGTCTGCCCCATGTCTTCATTTACCTTGTCTTAGATTCAATTTTCTTTAAGCATCGGTGTTTTCTTTGAGATTCAGTTTGAGCTAAAAGTGTGAAAGCTTACTTTGACCTGCAAAGTTTTCGTCACTCATTCACATTAGATACCTGAATACAAAACTTTTAATCAACGAAAAAGATACAAACAACATACCAAGAACTCCTAAATAAAGTATATTCAAAGGTTACAACAACTAAATGTAGTTTAATGTGGTTAATTATTATCACAACAATCATCTTTGTATTTATGCTCTTAAATCAACCAATTTTAGATATTCAATACAATAGTTTTACATATAGCAAATACCCTGTTTTGAAGAATTAAAATAAAAGAGAGAATTGGTTTATGGAACAGACCACACTCCTCATAAAGAATATCAAGGAGATCGCTCATTTTCTCAAGGAGATTGGTTTCCATGTACTTGAGCCTGGTACTCTGGAGTGAAGTTTCGCAATCGTGTGGAAAGTACCCAGGTCAAAACGATCCAAATAGTCGAAGGGATCATAATGGGATACATCAAGTCGATTGTTTCATTATTTGGTGTCTTTATCATATCTTATATTGCTAAGCATGTTCAAATACATGAAAGTATACAACAACCAATGGTTTATGTTAATAAACATAAAGATTAAATATAGTGACGTGAAGTATTTTGACTAACCCGATAACAAATATGTACACCTGTTATATTTATTGAACTCTTATCTTTCAAAATCTTCTAGTGACCTAAGAACAACATGCTTTGTAAATTCTTTTTAAATAGTTCTCCTCCTGCATCACCTTCCATAATAATAGCAAGACGGTCAGAATTGAGTAGCGCTTATAAAATGGTATCCATGATTGAGCCATAACAACTTTTGGCTAAGTTACTAGAAGCAAAACAAAAGCACAAACCACTGATTTAGAAATGTATATGAAATTGAAGACATAGTAGTCTAGAAGATGAATTTAGTACAATGGATAAGATTACCATGGCTTTGTAATGTGAATCCAGATCCACATATTTTACTCATTCTTATCAATAAGTGAGTTTCTTGTTCTAAAAATACTTATACTTAGCATGATCAGCAAATAAAAGCCTTCACATAACAATATAAACAATGAGTCAATTCAGTCTGAATATCAATGGTACCTTGATCTTGAGTTTGAGAGGATGTAATGACTTTGTGATAGAAAGACTATAAACTAATAATGCTTAGAAAAAAGGAGTCTAAGAATCAACCAGCACATGGTTATTATAATGCCAAGACGAACACAATGTGATGAGTTCATGGGTGGATGATGACATTGAAAGAGGAGGAATTGGACGGCTCCGAATGGTTTTCGCAGTTTTCGCAATGAAAATAGTCCTCGTATGAACTTTTTCCTATATATATGTTTTCGCTGAGCTTTTTTTCCAAGCTTATTTTTCATAAGCTCGTTTTACCCGGTTAATTTTTCACGAGTCAGAAAATAAGCCGAAAAAATCTAACTTATAAAAAATAAACCATAAATAAGCTAAAACAAACACCCCTTTAAATGGCTACCGCACTTCAGCACTTGTACCTTTCAAATAAAAAAAACACTTGATAATACCAAAACGAATTTAGTTTGTATTTTTCTGTTTTATAGTAGTCAAATAAACTACTATTAGGTTTACTTGTTATATATAGTACTAGTTAAAATCAAATCAAAAGGTCAAACCAAATAATCTAGAGTCAGACAACCTGATATATCTGATACTGTTTAAACACAGTGCTTAAGATATGTGGAACTGGAGATTTAATGATTTATCTTAGAACAATTAAGGGTCGATGACATGCAAATAATTCACAATGAACTACTTATAATAATTACCAACCATACTTGTATCATTAAATTCATTACACAACCCCTATAACTATAATTAATTAATTATATTATATTATATTATAAACTAGCTAAACCCCTGATACAACTACCACCCACAGTTCTTTACAATACCCGTTGCTCTATCTTTCGGTTTCGAGCAAGTTTCTTTTCCGCTACAATCGACAATAGTCTCGACACACCCTGAGTCCACATATCATACTCTCTTTGGTTCCTGCACTCGAACTCCACCACCCCACGAATTGTGGTCCTCAGTCCAAAGTAGCGCCGCTGCTCACCGCCATCAAACAGGTGCCGCCCTGGCCACGCCGGCATATTCTTGCAAACCTCCAAAACCACATCTGAAATATTCAAGTCATTAGCTGATGCAATCTAATTCTGACTCATTCAAATGCATACAAGTTATTAAAAAATTTCACTTACTTTTCTTCTTTTTCGTGATTGTCGAGCCTACATGTTTGCTTTTCATCTTTAACATCACTTCACCTGAGCGATGGATATAAACAGATACGATTTTCCAGTGGAGATCACCTACATTAAGTTCCCAATACATGTTTTACACTCTCTATTAACAGTGAAACCAGTTTTTTTTTCTTTTTTTTCTTTTTGTATGATAAGTGAATTCAAGATATTTACCATTACGAGTGCGTTTGAGAAGCTCGCTACCTCGAGCAAGAAGTTCTTGATTACAAATACCCAGAAAGTTCTCTTCTGGGAGAAGCTCCTCACAGTAACCACTTCGATTTTCATGGTTTTTACTTGCTTTGACTCCTCTATCAACTGGTATAACTGCAGCTATATTCCATACTTCCTTCAATGCCCTTGCCTTTAATGTCGCCGCCCCACGTAAAGCTACCGAACACAACATTTTCACAAATTAGCTAAAATTGGTTGAAAAGAGATAGGTCGAACCAGATGACACATTAGTGATATCTTAAAGGTGTAAACATCCTTAATAACTTTGGTGGAAACACACTAGTGTTTTAAGTCTAGATGTTTACCTGTTGCAGCAGCAGCGGTGAGAGTTAGTATATCTCCATGGGATTTGACGTTAACCGCAGAATTAACAGCAGCAACAAGGTGTTCGCGTTCAGCTCCCATGGCTTCTGCAGCCTCTACACATTGGGCCGCAACCAGGGTGGCGGCAGAGGCCACGGCCATGTCTGTTTTGGCCATTTGCTCATCTTTTCTGGATGCTGATGCGGCTGCGGTGGCGGCAGCAATGGTGGCCACAGCTGCTGCCACGCCTGCAACGGAAACCGCTGCATGTAGTTGGGCATTGTGGGCTCTGGTCTCTTCCTTCTTCTTCTCTCTCCTCTCCTTTAACCACCTTCCCACAGTTTTTCCAGCAGGGGTGCTGCTGCCACCTGCTCCATAACCGCTGCGTGCATTGGCAAACAGGGGTTGTAGTGTGTTGTTGGCTCGAAGATACTGCGATATATTGCAAGTCAAGACTTTAGTTTGAATGCAAATCTAGATATCATTTATCATCTTCAAAAACAGAGTCAAATCAACTACCTTACAACTTCAAACAGAAGTTATTTCTCCGGTCGGGTTATTCGGGTTTGGATTAATAAAATCTTACCCGATGCCCGGCCCGAATAAGAATCGGGTTATTCGGTTTTCGGGTAGGTCGGTTCGTTTCGGGTTATTCGGATAAAACAAATAAGAAATCTGAATTTATTGTTTCGCATTTTATGTTTCAGTCATTGTGAAATTAGACAATAGGGTTATTTTATTTTGTTACCCGTGTTACTAACTTCATAATGAAGGTTATTACATCATATTTTATAAATAATTTGACTATATATGTTTTCATTTTATCTCTTAATTTGTTTTTATTAAACTAAGCATACATGAATCATAATAGTAATAGTATACACCAATAATTTGACACATTCATATAAAACTTAAATGGTTGTATTTGTTATATTACCATTTTTACAAAACCACATGTCTATAACAAAAACAATAAATATACATAATACAAAGATGTTAATATGATATAAAAGTATAATTAGTTAAAATATATAATTATTAAAAAAAAAGTTATAATTTTTATTCCGGTCACCTGAACTTCATTTTTTCTAACTGACACCCGACCCGAATAAGGTCACACTTAATCGGGTTAACCGAATTAGACACTCGAAACCGATTAACCCGAATTTGTTTTGGTTCGGTTGGGTTATTCGATTTCAGTTTTTTTCGACTCCCCCCCTAGGTGCATGAATCATCATCACCCTATTAAAAGAGGTGTCCCTATTTAGACCCCAAAATGTGTCTAATGTGGTGTATGCGTGTTAGTTGTGACCTGTATCATAAACTGTAATTTATTGATAGTTAATATCCAAAAGGGTATATATTTACAACACCTGTTTACACCAAACTCTCTCACATATTTCAATTTCCAAAATACATTAAATAAAGATTAAATTCGACATTCAAAACTCATTTTGGGCTGTAGCTTTAACTGTGAAGGACCCATCAGTACCTACAGTACTGTTGAACAGACAGACAAGAGACAAGTGTGATAGATGGCAAGGAGTCTGAGTGGAGAACCCACAGTGTACATAAACAGAGCTTTAACTGTAAGAACATAGCCAGAGCTGACAGAGGTTAAAAAAACACACAGAACACCATCCCCAAAAAAGTAGGTAAAAGATTTAAAAGATTATTGTATTACACAAATTTTACTAAATCCAAAACTACTCATGTATCATTTTGTAAAAAGTGTAGCATACTGATTTCATTTCTTTGCTTAGTGATCCAGGAACATTAGATTTGTGTTGATGAAATATTATGGACAACCATGTTGTTCCATATCAAGTAATAAATGTTAAAGACAGGCACAAGCCACAAACACTTGTACGTCAAGCTGGTCAAGATGTACAATGATTTGAATAGCAGAAAAGGTACACTTCTCACACCATATTTATGTATTTTTTTAATCAAGTCTGATACTATTTGCATCTGGGCATTTATATTGGCAAACCAATAGATGTCATCAAGTAATGAAGGCAACCACCAAAAGCACTCTAAAGTCCAAACTTGATCCTTACAGTTTGTCTAAACACTACTGATGTCTTTTCGGGTCTTTATTAATCAAGATTCGGAGATCTTCTCATCTTTCATTTAATTTTTCTACTTTCCTTTATTCATCACAAGAAGTTATGTTATTTTTTTCCCAGAAAGCAGAAATCCACTTACATTTTCACTGCTTGGTGTTTTTACAATTTAACTTTGTATACATCATTTCATTTCTAACTTTCAAATAAAGTTCTACTTTAATAAATAAAATAGAAAAACTCACACAACAAATTATAAAGCTGGCATTATTTATCGTGATGTCCTTACCCAAAAACGTAAAGAGATGATTTATATACAACATAAATACACACACAACAATAACTTTTTTTAAAACAATAACTACCTATATAGTAACATATAAATATTTGTTGATAAAAGAATAGTCTTTTCTGTGTTCCAGAGTGACTTGCAACTATCGCATTAGAAATTGTACACTGCCTATAGGGTTGGTCAAATTTAACTGTGGAAAAAGCCAAAGCCTTAAAAAAGTACCGCAGATTCTTTGCTTCTTTAGTGAACTATACTACTTTCCATCTTTTATGAAAAAAAACACGGAAAGAATAGATCAGAGTGTCACCAATCCCTAGATCCCAAATACTCCAAGCCTCCAACAAATCTCTAATCACCAATAATGTTATCTTCAGTTAATGTTAACAATGCAATTAATCCAGGAGATCACCATTTGCAGGAAGTAATTAGGAAAATCCACTATAAGCATATCAAATGATAGGGAAATAGCTAGCATATCTCTTTATCTTAACAACTAGATTAGACTTATAGATTGTTAAGTAGGATTTTATTGTTCATACGTTGCCATGAAAAATTATAGTCCAATTTTTGCCGCTGATATAGGGGTGTAAACGAGTCGAGCTTTTATCGAGTAACTCGAGCTCGAACTCGAACTCGGCTAGTTCGAGTCGAACTTTATCGAGCTCGAGTTCGAGTTCGAGCCCAAAAAACGAGCTCGAATTATTTAACGAGTCGAGCTCGAGCTTCTTAGAGCTCGGTTCGAGTTCTTATCGAGCTTTTCGAGCCTTGTATAGTATATGTATATTTATATATATGCAATATGTATATATGATGGGCTAATATTAGAACATATTAAAAGTGAGTACTTATTGAAATAAATCTACATAATATACGTACTATTTATAATATTAATTAGTAAAAAATCATTAATTTCAAAAAAAAAAATTTATATTTGGAATAATCTGGTTTTTGAATTCAAATTTTTTATATTTTTTCGAGCTTTTCGAGCCGAGCTCGAGCTAATTATGTACCATGTCGAGTCGAGCTCGAGCTTTAAGTATGAAAGCTCGTCGAGCTATCGAGCCGAGCTCGAGCTTAACATAAAATTTCGAAGTTCGAGCTCTGTCGAGCTTGAGCTTGATTCGACTCGTTTACATCCCTATGCTGATATATGTTTCTATATTTATCTATGTAAGACGAATTGTTATAAAAACAGTAATAATAATATTAAGAAAAACAGGTACAAAATGACCTCTTTAGATCTAGTTAACACTGGGTCCGGGTTTACACCGGCTACCACATAGTCGAAATCACAACAATGTACAACTAGAGCCTGTACGTTGTGGTTTCGAAAATCGAAATTGAAGTTTCACTTCTTTTTTTCCCTCTTTCATTTTTTAAGTATCAAGTCAAAATTGAAAGACTTTACTTTTACTACGTACCAACCAAGTTAAAATGGTGAAGTTAAAATCACCTCTGAATTTAACTTAAAAATTGAAGCAAAAAAAGAAAGGGAACAGCTGAGCAAAGGTCACGTCGACTTAAAAGGATAATAAAGATAAAGTTAAGGGTATTGCCGGCGATCTGAGGTTCCTATACAAACATAGGCCTAAAGAGAGAGAGAGAGCGCTCGCTCACGTCATTCGGCGCCTCTCCCTGTGCGATTTTTCAATCAAGATTCGAAAGTAGCCATCAGGTCACAATAATTACCTCCTCCTCTTCCATATCTTAATTTTTATTTAATAAATAAAAAATTAAATAAATTTTATTTTAGTATTCAAGTCAAAAAGCAAAAAAGAACAGACAAGAGTTCCCATTGAAAAAGAGTAAAGCAAACGATTAACATTTAAATGGTCACTCATAACACGCATCCTTTCAACTTTTTTCTGCGCTAAAAACCTAAAATTCATTAAAATTTTAATTGTAGGATTAACTGTAATTGCTTGGTAAGTTTTATTCATTTTATTAGTTGGTTGCCCAAAATATAATATATAAAATGATTATGTAATTGTCTGATCATAAAATGTTATACGCTGCATAATATGTTTCGAAAATTGTATTACGTGAAAAAAAGTAGCTGACCCACATGTACTATTAACAACAGCCAAGTTATAATTATCTGGTTACTATTTATAGACCAAGTATTTTAACATAACAGTTACTTTGATAAATAAAAGTATAAAAACATAATAATATTGTAAAATCTGATTTGTAAGTATAGCATAACCTAAATATTACGGATTATCTTTTCATTGATTAAAACGTGTAAAAGCGTCTAAAAACACACCGAGACTGAGCCAGGAGGATTAGGGATTTACCTTGACGACATCGTCGTAGTCATCGGAAGGTGAGATGGGTGGACTGTCCGTTTCCTCCGTGAGCGATGCATTCAATGGTCCACTGCTGTGTGACAGCCTTCCTGATGCTAACGGCGATATATCCTGTTACGCCCATTCATTTAATTATTTTATTTTCCATTAATAATTTCATCCCCTAGAGCATTACTTAATCTCGTCTTCATTAGCAGCCATGTCCAGTTACATTAATTCTGTAAGAGTTTAATAATTTCTTCAAGTTTGAAATTGGTTCCAAAATGATTACGAATTCTATTAATCAAAATTTTGTGTTGTAAGTAACTCTATAGCAACAATAAACAATCGTTGTTTGATTTTGAGATGCAATTCGAAGTAAGCAAACTCACGGATTGAGACATGATACGTTCGAGCACGAGTTGTGAAGTAGCGGAGGACGCGAATGAGAACGTGTTTCCGGAAAGTAATGCGGCTACCCCTGGCTCCTCCGCCGGCTCAACGCCGGAGAAACGGTTGTTTTCCGCCCCCGATGCGACGGAGTTGTCGCTGCAATCAGTAGGAAAAGCGGATTTTGGAATCAACGGAGATAGCGGAGAATGTAGAGTTTTTGAGACCTGAAGAGCGGCAGCGCTCCATGATCTGGATAAAAACTCCATCGGCTTCCTTGGACTCTCCGGCAGCTGAAAACTGCCACCGCCGCCGTGATTCTGCTCCTGCCAGATAGCTTCCATTATTTCAGCAAAAGACAAAGGTTGATGAGGGCTTTTTTTGTTAATATTTAATTTTGGGCGTTCCTTTATAGCATTTTATAGAGGGTGTGGAAACTGGAAGCTAATGGATCGGGTCGACCCGGTCAACCTTTTCTCTCGTTTGGAAAATGGAGCATTCGCTTTCCGCAATCGTTTTCCTTGGTTAATGTGATGGGACCCACCAGTTTATTATTAAAAAAAATATAAAAAATACACGTGTAATTCCTCTTGTCGATAGGAAGGTAGCAACTCGTATTTCTTCACCTTAATTTCACACTCAATAGTCAATACTGTAAATGTAAATTACTTTTCTATCATATCAAGTTATGTTACCAATCCAATAATTCATCTAAATAACTACAATTTTTTTAGAAAAAGAGTTAGAGAGAAAAAAAAAGATGAATTTTCCGCTTGAATCATACAAGAAAATTTAGCGATCAAGCTATCAATGTCATTGAACCTAGTAAGAAATCAAACAATCACGACCCTAGCATGATATTAAACAAGAAATCGAACATCCGAGCTATAATGATCACCGACCACGAACCCTGAAGTAAAACAATAATTTTTTTACGAAGTTAGACAAGGTCAAGACTCGAGATGGGGATGAACAATGAAGTAAGGTCAATCTGACCGAGGTTAGAACAGAAGATTGTTGCATATTCATGATATTAATTGCAAAAGAACTTCTCTGTAACATGGACTCAATTCCTTATGAATCTCGTAAATTTCATCAGACTGGTAAATGCACGTACGAATGCTTTGAGGAATTGAAATGTAAACCAATCCTTGCCTTCTAGAACCACCAGCCAGTCACTTCATAGCTCTATAATAAGTAACTTAGGTGACGTTTTAGTTTATAAACTGTTTTTCGTTAGAATTTAGATCTGAAAAGGAATTAGATTTAGAGTGTAATTCCTTATCTTTTGTGTTTGGTTGTACAACAAAGGATTCTTAAGACCACCACCAACACCATCCCAATACAATTGTCCCCACCGATAGTAATGCCACCATCGCTCCTAACACGAACATGGGAAGGAGACCACCACGAGTCACTACCCATCACCAACTCCTAATTATAGGAGTAGAAGGAAACGGATATTGGGAACGTCAAAGGGGTGAAGCCATTATTGTAGACAAGGAGACTACCATCAACCCTAATCGTAGTAGTAAAGGGAGATGGAGACTGGGAAAGTAGAAGGGTGAAGTCCTTATTGAAGACTAAAAAGGACACCACCAACCCTAATCATAGTAGTAGGAGTGTTGGGTTTTAGGCTTTTAGTAGTTAAAACAATCACGTATTTACAAATTGGAACATGTTAGGTTTAACAAACTTAATCCTTTTGTTCATATATATAGATTCATGATCTGATTATCTCAAATCGTGAAAGTGTTTACAAAAACAAAATTAAAACTCGAATGATCTTTTTATATATCAAAACTTTAATAACAATTAATAAAAATATACAAAAGATCAACAAAGTTACATTAAAAGCTCAAGAAAAGTTCACTTGTAACATAAGTCTCACAAACACCGTCTAGGAGGTTAGCAAATCTCGAATTAATCACGAACTTGATTATATATGTGTATATGTCAAAATAACAAAATCGAAACCTCACGGTTTTTTCTTCTTGTTTGACGTCAATATGGAGATAGAAGAGAGATTTTTACATTGTTAGAAAATTATTGTTAATCCATAAGGTTTAACATCCAATTTTATCAACTAAACTTGGAATTTGAAATCCTCGTGTATTCATTAAAATTGTTTTTGCCAAATACTCACTGATACGACTCTTGAGTTTTTTTATGAACAACACACAGGGCTATCCTATCATATTGCGGCGCGCCAATCATGTCAGCAGGAGTTGTGTCTCGCAGGGTAGCTAGCCCCGCTCAACAACCCAAGCCGGGGAATCAGCCGTAACCAACTGCACCAGTGGGGGAGCGAAGAGCAGTCCACGTAGCGCACTCTATCATACTGGTTCCAGCTTAAGCAAAGAACCCAATTCCATCAAGGAATGGCGGCCTGCAGAGCCATACCCAAGCGTATACTCCTGAGTACCGTTAGTTCCCCATTTCATAGTCCCTAAGGACCCTGGGAACCCAGCCAGATCTTCACCAGTCTACCTGACTTACTTTAATCGTTCACCCGTCAGTGTCCGGACAAACTCCAGTTAACAAATACGACCCAAACGGGTCCAGTTGCATGCATGCATCATATACGACAATAAATATAACATGTCAAATCATATTATAGCATACCTCGTGTGCGCATGTATCAAAACACCAATCACATGTCAACAAGTACAACAGATAACTTACCTACTGAGACTCATGGGAAACCGGTACTCATCTTGAGATTACAGGAGACATATATAATGTTGGGAATCCCATGAGTCCTCCGAATCACCTATCACAATTGGTTTAGGCTTAAACACAAATCAACGACAATCAACGAGGCTTAAAACACAAGACTACAAAGCTGTCAGCATATCATCACAGCTTGCGATCTCAAGGCATAGCCATGCGGTCGCAAGGGTCATCTTAAACCCCGCCTTGCGATCGCAAGGGATATCCACGCGATCGCATGGGTCCTACCCAAACCACCCCAGCTTACGCTCGCATGGCATAACCATACGACCGCAAGGGTGGTATCTTGGGGGCTTACGATCGCAAGTTATGTACCTACGACCGCAAGTGTGTTTCCTTCGTCCTTAGACGGTAAATCATGACAACAACCCCCTTACGATCACAAGACCCATGCATGCGACCGCAAGGAACTTCAGACATGCATGCGATCACATGGCTTTCTCATGCGACCGCATGGACTATAGAACATGCTTGCGATCGCAAAGCCCTTCCATGCGATCGCAAAGCCCTTCCATGCGATCGCAAGGACCCCTGTTACAATGGGTTCTTGCTCTGTTCAAGCACAGCCACTGTTAATCGTATTTTTGACATCAAAATCAACTTGAATCTGTATTCAAGCGTTTATACATCATTTCTAACATACATACAAGCCTACCAACATGTATTTGACATAAATCCAACACTACAACACAATTAAAAACCTTCAAAATTAGGTCATCTTCTCCAAAACCCACAAACTAAGTTCTTAGCTCAAGAACACTTGCAAGGAAGGTAAACACATGCCACAAGAACTGATTGACAATCGAATTCAGCTTCTAAACTTCTTACAATTTGATCTATCTTGACTTCCTTCTTCAAAATGACAAGAGTTTGTGTGTGTATGTGTAGTTACGTATGTATGTATGTGTGTTGTATGTGTTTAGTGTCAACGGAGGACACAAATAAGAACAAGGGGCAACTTAGTTGGCTTATACCCCTCACGGGTATTTTGTCCTCCTATTCAACTTAAAACACCACTTAGGGTTATCCGTTTCAACTAACGGAGATACTTTTGGAACCATTATCTAAAACCGTTCAACTATTTACCGACTTGGTCAACTTATGACACGTTTCATATTACTACTTTTTTATCTACAGTTAACACCAATTCACGCTTAAAACACCAATTAACAACAAGTATACTACATTTAACAACAAAACACCAATTAAAGTCAAAGTACAACTAATAAAACTACATGTATAACTCGTTACAACTAGGCCCCATTTTGGGGTGTTACAACCACCCTATGTCAACACCACCACCCTACTTTTTTTTTTAACAACAGAGCCAAAACTTTCATTACTTTAACAAGGTCAATACACACCATTCAAAGCAAAACATAAACACATACATAACAACTCATTACACACAATGACACTGCATCCAAATCCATAGATCCATCAATACTCATGATACGCTCGAACACATTTCTCTACTCCACACCCTAAACCCTAAACACTAAACTACCACCCTACTACAGTCATCGCTGGTGGGCTTTGGGGAGAAGAAAAAGAATCTCGATTCCTTATTTCATATAAAGGTCCAAGGAGTCCAATTTCTTTCATAAATGTTGAACAAAACATGAAAATCTAATAAAGTTTGTTTCTAATTACTCCTATTTTTTCAAGGAACCCTGCTAACCAAAAATTTAAGAATGCTATTATTTGGACCACATTACTTCCACGTACTAGACATGTTACATCAATCGATTATAGTTTTTAATGCAACTTATACACTCGCATATATCACATCAAATAAGTTAATTTAAATTATCAAGATGTAATAATAGTGGGATGATTTGTACATAATACAAATTAGTCATACACAACAAATATAACTCTTAATCTCTTATACCATTACTTAGGGGTGTTCAAAATAATCCGAATCCGAACATCCGAATGCGATTATCCGAAAATCCGATCCGAAATTATCCGAAAATTCGGATATCCGAAATTTCGGATACCCGAAATTCGGATATCCGGATTTTCGGATTCGGATTCGGATAGTGTTTTTTGGAAGTTTCGGATATTCGGATATCCGATATCCGAAAAATAAATTTTTTTTTTATTTTTTTATTTTTTATATGCTTATTTATATAGTTTTCTTAACATATATATTTTTATATACATGTATTTTTTTATTTTGAAACATATTTGAGCTATTTTTGGTGATTAAAGTTTAAAATATGGTTATTTAGTAATTATATATTTTTTAAAAAATATATTTTTTGAAATTTTCGGATATTTCGGATATCCGATATCCGAATCCGAAATTTCGGATATCCGAATTTCGGATATCCGAAATTTCGGATTCGGATTTGGATTCGGATACTGAAATCCACTATCCGAAAATTTCGGATATCCGAAAATCCGGATATCCAAAAATAAACACCCCCTACCATTACTAACTTCTTATCTTTTATTTTTACCCATAGATTTTAGGGTATAATAATTGAAACAATTACTTATTATTATAGATTACTAATACTAATTAGTAATGTATGTTAGTGTATAAATCATTTCCCTTAATAAAATAACCTCTTCACAAATAATTAGTCCAAAAATAAAGACACGGTTCAAACCTCTAAATTGTGGAAGCTACAAAAACCGTTCGAGACTTCGAGGTCCTTCAAATTGTACAAGTAGATTATGCAATATGTACAAATTTGTAAAGCATATATGACAATACGCGCAAAAATCCATCGATGAAAACGATGCATCAACGATCGGGGACGAAGTCGGAGAATGAGATTCTCACGGTGGCAGAAACAGTACCACCTGTGTTATCAACATCACCGGCCGACCAATCATTCCGATCGCCCCGACATTCTTCACATACTCTGATCATGTCTACCTGCAAATACTTTTTGTACCATGAAAAGTCCAAAATTTGAGATCAGAAGAGGTGAGGCGTGCGACTGAATCATGACAACGTCATCGTCGTTTAATTGATCGGAGCAGTTGAATCAGCAGCTTTCACTGTTTTCCATGAATGAACGAATAAGAAAAGGAAGAAAAGCGATCGGCGGTGGACCATGACTTCCGGCGATCTAAAGATTAAAGTTGTACCTTTATTTTATTCCCTTTGTGGTTTGGTCATAGGTATTATTGGTCAATTAAATGGGTGGTGTTATTTATATTTTTTATTTCTTTTTTTGTAAAATCAGTTTTTATATGATTCTAAGTATTATATATACACATATTATCGTAGAAGTGTCCAATAAAAATTAAGAAAGAGTTGTGATTATATCCATTCTTTCTTCTTCGAGCATAACAACTTACATGATCGATATATGATACTTGTTAAACTCATATATAGTTCTGGATTAACAGTGTTATATGAATTCGTTGCGTTTTGTAAACTAGATGTAGCCCGTTTTGAACTTGTATTGTTGTATGAATCTATGCTATGTTCTCGAGTTTTTTAAGGAGGTCAAAAAAGAAAGTAGAAGCTTGAGATTTATATCCTTACACAAGTGTTAAATATTTTTCTCATTCATATATAAAGCATATAGGCCTCTAAATCATCCTTTTTATGTGTGTAGACTTATAATTTGTTTATACAAATCACCTCTTGTTAAATAATAAATATTAGTGGTAACACTGTAGAATAGCAAGGTTAATAATTGGCTAATACATCAAAGGAACAAAGAGAAAATATAAAGTAACTAAAAATATTTAATCAAATTAAAAAAAAGAAAACTAAGTAAGGATTTAGGGCTCCGCTCTAGTGAATTCTGTGAGCAACACTACTTATTTACTTGTCAGTTGTTAAAGGACTAAACACTAAGATCATGAGTAGCGCTTTCTTTTAATCTAAATCAACCCAAAGTCACATTAACTGTTACATTAAATTTTCTTTTTAACCCAAATTCAATCTAAAACTTAATAGCATCTAGCCTTCAACCCAAATCAATCCAAAACATTTTCTCTCTCCTTACCCACACACCAAACAAATTAAAACCAAAAAAAAGAAAACACTCGGGTTAATCGATGAAAGTAGCCCGAAATAATGGGAACCCAATGGAGAGTATGGGTGATTAGGTGGGAACCCGATGACATGGCATGGGAACCCGAGAGGAAGCCGATGGTTATACGTTTGGACTAATAGGTTTTAGTTGTGTTACTCTAAAAAAGAACAACATTAAAAAGATATGATTTCTTAACAAATAGACAAATTAAACCCTAAATCTTGTTATATATATGCAAAAGTTTAAATGAGAATTGTTTTTCGTACTATAATTGTGAGAACTGTTTTTAACACCACTAATGACTCATTAATAGGGGTATTTTGGTAATTTATATATTTATCCAACCGTGAATTTCGTCCGGGTGAGCCGTCATTAATTTTGAGAGGCTTCATTTTTCCGAAATAACCTTCATTAATGAGTTGTCAAACAATATTAGCCATTGATTAATATTAATCAAGAACTAAGATTGTTCATCGCAGTTCTCGTACAAAAAACAGTTCTCGCAGTAGAATTGATTAGCCATCAAATCAATTACTAAAATTGGTTTATATTTAGAGATCTTCATTTGTAAGAAATTTGTATTCAATCTTTGAGGCTTTTATTTATAAATATATATTTGTTGTTCATGAAATAATAAGTTAGTTTTGTCTTATATTATTGTTTTTATATATATTCTCAATTCCATTATTGACATCCAATATAGGCATATATTATGATATTTAAAAAAAAGTTACATAGAGATTGATTTTAAAACAACAAGTTTATAAATAATATCATTAAGAGAAGGGTTGAATACCTATCTTCAAAGTGAAGTAAAACCGGTCTCCATGTAGAATTGATTAGGGTTACGTGTGATAAAAACCGGTCTATATGTAATTTTGGAGACTGATTATAAACCAGTATTTATGTTATTCCTTATCTAGACCACCCCCTATTAAGACGAAAGGAAAACTTGTCTTTTTATTTATTTAAATCGGTCTAAAAAGTATACGTGTACTAATATCAGTATAATATACGAATAATAAACTTAAAATATGTGACGTTTTACTTTTAATACAAGCAAATGACGACAATAAAAAAAGAAAAGAAAACTTCAAGCTCATGCATGCAGGGAAAAAAGTAGATAAAATAAAGAGACAGAAAATAAATTTTGAATCCGGGTTAATTATCTCATTACAAATGTGTTTACTAATTAATCTAGTCAGCAGATTATTAAATTTTGATGTTATTCATGCTATACAATGTATATGTTCACAAAGAGATAAAAAACGTACTATTCATCTAATCTTACAATTGATGTATTTTATAATGAGAAAATGAGAATAATTTCAAAAATGTGGATTGTATTGATATTGATGGTGGGGTGTGTTGGCCATAGGCCATGAGAATAGGGAAATGTGACGGTGGTAGTGATATATGAGACATTTGTTATTAAAGCTTGGTGGATGGTGGTGCCCAATTGAGTAACTCATACCAAATCCATATTTTGGAATATGTGGCCTCAAAGTGAATAAAGTTATATGGGTAGTTGGTGAGTTAAGATAAGGTTTCGAAGAGAACATCTTTCTCGTATAATACATGTATAAGTATAACTATAAAAATCAAAAAAGTTAGTAAAACTACTTTTGTTTTTAATATATAATAATTTAAATATAATAAACTTTTAAGTTATATTAAAAACGGATATAAAATAATAAAATGTCTAATTTATATAGTTGAATTTTGTTTTTATAAATACATTTAATTTTTGTAAATATATCATATTTTCTAGGCATTAAATAAATATGTCAAGAGTCTAAACTTTAAATGTCAAAATAAGAGAGAATTGAATGAGACTAAAATAGCCTTAACTTTTTATTTTAAGCAACTCAAATACTATGTTACTAGTTTAATGTCCCGTGCATAAACACGGGGATTGTTGATGTGAATTTTAAATATTTATGGTGTTAAATCTAAAATATATAATAAATCCATATATCGATAATAAATAAATAAAATCAAGAAAATCAGAAGATGACCAATAAAGAAAATTGACTTACAGATTTGCACCGATAGTTGTTAGCTTTTAGGAATTAAACAGAGTTGCTTAATGGGTAAAAATTCCAAGAATAATTTGAAATAGGGATTTTGATTGGTAAAAAATATTCTAAAAATAATTTAACGATCACATAATGTCTTTCTAAAAATATTTTAGAATAATTTAAAATAATTTTAAAATAGGGAATTTTCATGAATGTCTTTTTAATACATAATGGGTTGGTTTAAAAATTGATAAAAACTAATCATTAGCGAAAAAATAATACTTTTACAAAATGGTGACAAACAACGTCAAAACCCAAAACAACGGTTGAAGCATCGACATAATGGATGGAAAACGTGATATTCTGATAATGTTATTGTATTTTTTATATAAATCATCGATCATTATGTTACAAGTAGAAGCAATATGGTTAAACATTTATTGGTGATAATTTACAAATACTTTGAACTTATTATAATAGATTTTAAATGATAAAACTAATAATTTGGTTAATATAATATTTTGAGATATTTATATTGTAACACCGTGTTTCACGAGCTTAAAATTAGCGTTAATTTAAACTTATTTATCAAGGGCCTGCAGCGGATAAAACCACCATTTACAAAAATATCAGATTGCTATCAGACTAGTTATCATTTTACAAACCAGGTGTTACCACGACTAACGACCGACCATCGGATCACATGCATATAATTAACAAATAGTGTTCCACAAACATAAATACTACTATTACCCATGAGTAACCCAAGCTCGCCAGGCCATCAGTCTCAAACCTGCAAAAAAAGGAAATCTTGCACCGTTAGCTACAACTAGCTAGTGAGCACCAATTTACACATCAGCATCAATAAGCATGCTATCACATCACAAAACGGCACATAGAGCTAAGCTGTCACATAGCGGTGTGCCGACAAGTCAGCGGGATCATATCTTGCGAGGTAGCTAGCCTGGCTCAACGATCCCAACTGAGAAATCAATCACAACCGACCGCTTCGGTGGGGAGCGAAAAGCAACCCACCATCGCGTTTACCAGTTCCGGTTTGCACCAGGAACCCCCTTTTATAACCAGTTCCGGCTTACGCCAAGAACCCCATTATATAACCAGTTCCGACTTACGTCAAGAACCCCATCTTCGTCAAGGAACGGTGGCCTGCAGAGCCGTCACCAAGCGTATACACTCGGTGCCGTTAATCCCCCAATACCAGACCCTATTGGGCCCCCAGGGACCAGCCTAAGTGGCTGACCTTAACCAATCTCCAGGAACTGTGGTACAGTCCCCCAATTGTCCGGACATCACATATAAACACATAACCGATCCAATAAGGATCCAATTGCATACACATACACATTATTACATTAGCTTCTGCTCATACTTGATAAGCAGAAGACAATTTACACTTTAAACATAGCACATAATTGTCACACAAGTCATAACCCTACTTGGGTCTATCTCGTATCACTCCACTTATCTATCGTCACTACCATAATTACGTTACACATGTTATAACACTACACGTCACTATCACTTATCTATCGTCACTATCATAATCACGATTACACGTGTTATATCATAACACGTCACTATCACTTTAACACGTGTCAACACACAACAGATAGCCCTACTTATCGAGTCTCATGGGAAAACCGGTGCTCACCTAGAGTCCTCACTAAGCAGATACACCACTCGAGTCTTCCGGTTCCACAGATATACCTAACACATCGCATACACGCTTGGTTATCACTTACACATAGCACACATGGGTTAAAACACAAGTTAACAAGCTGTCAGGTTGGATCCCCCGCTTGCGGTCGCAAGGACCTGCCTTGCGGTCGTAAGGGACCCCTACAGAACAGCCATGCGATCACAAGGATACCCCATGCGATCGCAAAGGTTCTTCTTTTCCCAACTCATGCTTCCGATCGCAAGGGACATAACCTTTTGATCGCAAACATGATTCTAGGGTTGGTTATGATCGCAAGTAACATACTCATGATCGCAAACCTTATTTCCTTCGCTCGTAAGCGGTAAACACCACAAAACAGACCCATACGATCGCATGGACATACCATGCGATCGCATAGCATAAATACAAGACTTACGGTCAAAAGACTATCACATGCGATCACATCAAAAACTTACGCGGCACGACCTCAACAACTTACGCGTCGCGGAAATTCACAAACACCCCTTACGATCGCAAGCACATGCCATGCGACTGTATGGATACTAGAAACCCCATGCGACCGCATGCACATGCCATACGACCGCATGTACCCCCATGCGACCGCATGCACATGACATGCGACCGCATGGACCCCAATTACAGTGTTCTTCGACTCTGTTCACGTACAGTTGCTGTAAATCGCGTTTTTGACCTTTAATCGATCAAATACTGAGTTTCAATCACTTGTACACCATACTTGACATCCAAGGACACTTAGAAACATCTTAGACACAATTACAAATCACCAAAACATGATTTACACTATCAAAAGGGTGTGATTCATCACAAACACCCACAACTAAGTTTCAACACAAAGACACTTACTCTGGATGAAGGAGATGACCAAGGAACAGATTCAACCACTTGATTCAGCTTGCTTCCTTGATTTCTACTTCCAAATCTTCAAAGCGTGTGTGTGGGTTTATGCTCACGTATGTGTGTATGTATGATACTGTGTTTGTAGCAATTGAAATGAAGGGATAAAGGAACCAAAGAACCGACCTTGGGGTTTATTAAATAAATCCCGGGTATTTTGTTCCCCTTTCCAACTTACAAATTAACACACGGCATCCCGTTTCAACTAACGGGGATATCTACGGAATCATTACACGAAACCGTTTAATAATTTATCACTTTTAAACACGTTTGACACTTTTCACACAATCACTTTAATTAACGCATAACACGCGTTACCAACTTAAAACACATTAATTTAAATCACTTAAAATCAATGTACAACTATTTAGGCACGAGGTACAACTAAGTACTTCTAGGCCCATTTTCAGGATGTTACATATATTACATAAATAAGATTTAATTAAATAACAATAATAAATCAATTAATTTTAATTATGATATTTATCCAATCTATCTACGATTGTTTTGTTATTTAATTGTTTATAATTTATTGATATTTATCATTGATTTAATTAAGGGTTATCTTTATCTAATCATAGTAGTTTGACTCTAAAAAGTCAAAATCAAAATTTTAGAATTAAAGAAATTAACGGCTAAGATTAAATCTTTTATTAAATGAAGGGCTTAGATCATCTAATAATTTTTTTCAAGTTAGTCTTTTATATATATTAAAAGATGACGAAAATACTTCGATTTGTCATCTCGGCTAAAACTTTTAGTTCTAAATATGACCTTTAAGATTTAAATTTTATATTTAATATCGTAAAAATAATTTTAGGTAAAAAATATAAAACGATCTAAAAAGCATACATTGATATTTATTATATACTTGCTTATACTAAAAAGAGTATACTAGTAGTTTTGCTTTCAAAGTTCAAAACTTATTTTCAAAATCTTAGTTATGGCACTTGAGGCCAATAATACACACACATACTATTATGTGATTCTCTTTGTATTTTTATTTTGAGATACATGCTATGATGCTATATTATATGTCTACATTTACTTAAACAACTTTGAAGCAGAACTCGTGACCTATATAAGCTTTGCTTCTGCTTCTTTGCCTTGGCTTAATGTTTTACCATAGATTTTCTGACAGTGATCATACGATGTTGCATATTGTTATAGTCCGTAAAAAAATCAAACATATGCTCATCCGCTAAGTTGAACAGTTGCAAAGTGGGTTATTCTAGCCTCATTTAACTTGCAAGGAGGGAAAATGAAATAAAAAAACTCTCCGGCTCTGCCACCTCCACCCCATTGAAACCGCCTAGAAGTGAAAAAGAGGGATCCAATGATCTTCACCTTTAGGCTTAACCTAGAGTGTCTACTCTATTCGTCCAGCTACATATTTAGATTCGAGGATTTATACAAAAGGGTGGCAAGGTCATGATGGAAGGCACGGTCTATTCGTTTTGGACTATTATATATCTCTTCTTTAGCTCAGCTTTCAGGTCATCGGATATTAAAGAGTGACATATCTTAGGCCCTCCTGTGGACTTCTTCCCTACCAATCCTCTTCTTTTTCGAAGACTTCCTGGATTGATGAAGAGAAGAAGGCCCCTCCCTATTTAAATCCTCCACCCAAGAGGAGGGGGACGAAGTAGCACCCATAACTAGTTTAGTCAGATAGTTTCAAATTTATATTGATAGTCCCATATTTACGAAAGATGTTTCTTATAACCTCATACTCTGTATTTGTATATATCATCCTACTCATTTGATTAAGAGAGTGTAAAAATCAAAGAATATGATAAGAAAGAGAATTGCTACATTATATGTATAATTGAGTAGTTCGGATGATGCAGTAGGAAGATAAAGTAGAAGGGTAAAAAAATATCTTCTTTAATAATTCTAATTGGCTAGCCAAGCTGGCCCTGGACCCAGGCCACATGGACAACCGCCCAGAACCCACAAATTTAAGAGCCCATATTGTTAAATATGTTCTATATACATGTATATATGAACAAGCCCATCAAGGAAAAAGAAAAGGGGCTGATGCAAAAGGAAAATTAATACATTGTAGCCGAAAAGTGTTTATTGTTGAGCTGACTGATATTGTTAATTGATAAATGCCTTTGTCGATTTCATTTTTTAGTCGACTAATTGATTTGTTTTGTTAAGTGACATGTGACCGATAATTTATTGTAATTGTAAGTTCTTTTTTCAGTCCAATTTTATGTTTTTGATAAATTGATTTATTTTATTGATTGCAATAGTTATATTATGTTTATCCATAAACCATTAATGTTATTTGTATCGTGAGTGCACATGTGCAGATTGTTACAATTTTCTTGCTTTTAACATTCCTTTTTCTTGATTTTATTCAAGTGTAGATGACTATTTTTTCTTTACCTCCTGTTTTTAGTTGATAAATGTGTTTATACATGTTTGTGAGAATTACTTGAGCATACTTGAACCTATATTTCTTGTTTCATGTAATTCTGCGTTCCTTTATTGTTTTATTTTTATGGTCATGCTTCTTTCATTTAATTTTTTAGATACTGGGTTATGTATATGTAGAAGCTTGTCCATTTTTGTTATTATTAAGTTCCGTACAATTTGATTGGGCTTTTCTATTATAGGATTCAATTCGTTTCAATTTTGGTTTCACAACTAATTAGATTACACAAATAATTGAGTAGGATAATGACTAATTCGTGTGATAAACTTGCAAGAATTAACATGTTTTATTGTGGCCATTGGCTCTTTTTTGACATAGCTTATCACACCTCACCTCTTCTTTATGTTCAAACCTTTTATATGTGAGTTTTAAGAATTTTTTTTACATACTTAAATATTTAGAGGCTCCTTTTTATATTTGTCCTGGCCCCAATTATGTTTGGACCACCCCTGATATAGCCCTTTGACCATTATATAATTTGGATTTAACAACACTTTTACATGGCAATTATACCTTTTATAGACTTATTAATCTTTTTTCTATATAGAATATAAAAAAATTAATTACAATCTTAAACAGAGTTTACAAATGATATAATGACCATTTAAAAATATTAAATAGCTGACCTTTAAAACTAAAACTTTGTGATAAATTGTTTAAAAACAAGGATTGTCAACATAAAACTTAAAAACTAAAATATTAAGCAAATGATGTGGGCATAACATAGTAATTCACTCTAAAGGTAACCAAGTTTCCGTTTGTTTCGTAGAATTTGAAAAAATCTAATTTATTTAAATTTCATCTAGCTCACCTATGAAATGACTTTTCTATTATTTGAGAGAATGATAACATTCAAAGAATAAAATTCCACTTAAAAATAATTTTACCAAACACAATACAAAATGAAATTTGATTTCAATTTTTATTCTATTTCTTTAAATTTTGTGAAACAAATGAAACTAAAAGTTGCTTAAATTTATGCTTTGAGAGTTTGAGACACGCACTCTACTCTACCAATCTTACAAGATCTGAATTTGATTTTATGTTTGGATTGAGCGGCCAACAAGATGTGTGGATTACCATTATTAGGTTACCCCCACAATCACTTGTTTTGACCTCTAAATGTCAAACTATCAAGTCTCGACCACTATTGAGGGGGTCATGAGCAATAACTTGGGTCATTTTCAATTAGGTTTCATTATTCATATCACATTCGATGATATTCACGATTAAAGGAATATGCTAAGCACTTATGTCGTATCATGGAATCAATCTATTATTCACCTTGGTTAATGATGATAAGCATCTCCTTCGATGATGTATCAAATCAATAACATTTAATATGATATTGTGATTGAAAGCGAACCAAGTTTTTGGGCCGATTGAAAATATGATATGAACCACTTATTTAACTATTACAATTTGGATATTGATAATCTTTTTATAACGTGTTTGGTAAAGAGACTCATGGATGTTTGAGCTTTAATTTTTCTTATAATCTTAAGCTTTATAACATTATTAGGATGTCAATATGAGATATTATTGAGGATACAACCCTCGTAGGTTCTAAAAAGATAGAGTTATTAAAATATCTTATGGATTAAGATTGAGATTATGATTAATACAAAATCATATATACACTAGTAACGAATAAATACCATTTGCACTTGTTTAACTGCCCCTTTTACATGAATTTTCAATTATCAAGGTTCAACTTTAGGCTCCCACTACTTTAAACAACTTTTCATAAAATAATCTCTAGCTCCACCGATAGTTCTAACCCTGTTTCGTTTTGTCAAACACATATACACCTAGTCGTAGGGGTTCACACTCGTCACCCAACGCCATGTTAGTTATTTTTTTCTTTCTCACAATGTCCATTTAACCCATACCGAATCCATACTCTATCACTTCATATTAAAAGAAGCTCTTGATGCGTACGAGTCACACCTCATCAAGCAGTAAAGCACATTGCATTGCATCACATCCTTTCAGGAACGCCTTGTGCATCACGTCTCATATGTGTTTTTTTAATCAAGCTCCAACACACAATCACATTAAAATCTAGGGCTCACGTACTTCTTTAACATCAGTTTTATAGACGCACACACAAACCTCACCAAGATTCCCATCACTTTGACCCGTCACCCTGTGATCACTCTTCACATATATAGATGATGTAGTGTTGTTAAACTGTTAATTACTTAAGATAAAGCAAAAATTGTGATATTTATCCTGTTATAAAACCCATGTTTCTCGTTGTAAATAATATTTATTAATCTATTAGAAATATAGTCACTTTAATTTAATCAAAGAAAGATGAATATTTCTAAATGTTCTTTTTAACAAATAACTAACGGAAAAGAATTTCACAGTTGACCAAAGAGAATGACATTCGAATTCTATCTTCGGAACTCTTTTTTACAACTTACCATATTAAACAATACAGGTTACAATGACTACTTTAGTATAACAATACAGTTTTCAGAAGAAGAAAGTAGCCATGTGAGTTCTAACTTTGTAACACAAGCGGTTGAATCTTCATGACAAAGAGATATATCATAAAGGTCTTTGAAGATCACTAACCTGGAAATCAATTTCAGTAGAAGATTTCAGATTTCCCATGATCCCATATACAAAACTTTTATATGCCAACTGCCAAGTATCAAATTCGTACAGGAAAGATCTCGACCCTTGTCCGGCTCTCTGAAGGGGAATCTCCACTCACTAAAGTAGTCATTGGAACCACTTTAGCTTTGCCTTACACTCTATTGGAACAAAGTAAAGAATGCTTTTTGATCGCTGGCCACTACACACAGTAATTAAAGTCTCGTTTGTATTGTTATTATGTATAGAATAAAAAATATAATAAAATTATGGATACATTGGAATTCTCAAAGTTTTAAATAATCCAATTGAACCACTTTCATACATTTACTGATTCTTACTGTTTCTTCAAAACATAGATCTGATTGGATCAGTGATAAAAATCAACATTGCTGTCAGCATATTAGGCCAGACATCTTTCAAGTTTCAACCGTTCTATCTCTTCGACTGCAGTCCACTGCTTCCATAATATTGCTTTGTTGTTTCTTTTGAGAATTCTGCAAATGTCATTCCATTCTTCAAGCGATCACAAAGTGGAGGAACAAGTTTACCAATATCTGAATTTGGTTTTTGACACCGATATTCCTCATTACATATTCTAGAATGCCCATCATTTGAACTCACACCTTCCAAAGGAAAATCATAGAGATGAAGTGTTTTGTTCCATGCAGGCTGCAAGAACACAACAAACGTTTCCCTGCTCAAATTTTTTAAACTTTTAGGTCTACAAACAGAGTGAAGAGTTGCACGGAGTTTCCCCTTTGACAATATGTCACCCGATTCCCCTACCTGAACAATAAAACTCTCAGAAGAGGCCTTCACCGTTACAACCTTGTCCTTATTTGGATCAAGTATTTGCAAATATGTATGCCCGTTAGGAGAGAGACACTCTTTTCCATCACCTGATTTGCCTGAACCATTACTTTCAGGAGCAAACATGAATACCGGAGCTGTCAAAACAGTGAAAACACCATAATCATAATGCCACTGCTGCCACAAATCGGAATGATTACTGTTAGTTTTTTTAATTGTCTTGCTTTTGGATCGAGTATCATTTGAAGCTTGCAGAATAAGGTTATCTAGGGTTGAATGGTAATGTATAAGACGCCCTTTAGCTGAGCATGATTCAAGTAAGCTTTGCTCTAGCTCATGTCCACCAATGACCTTGTCACACACCCTAGCAAGTAGTATACCTAGCTCAATCATGCAAGTTCCAAGCTCTTCGAATGTGTTTCCAAGTTTCTTGAATTCACATAGTCTCTCACTATCCGAACCATAACCTTCAATCCCAGAATCATTCGCATCTGGATCTCGCTTGTAGTTCAATTTCATTGCGAAAGGGGAGACAATTCTATTCAAGTTCTTCAGCGGAACATCACTCCCTAAATTATGATCCTGCAAATGTGCCAATAAATCAGCCTCTTCAACAAAAGGGTATGAGTTGGTTATACTTCAGGGGTAGTTGTATGTGTATGTTCTAACTCATTACTGAGATCTTCAAGAGATAGAGTCATAAAATTGATATCGCAAATCAACCTTTTTACAGCAACTTGCTAACGTTCCCCAGAATCTGATTATTGGGCATACAAAGTGAGAAATGTAAAACTACAACTGGATTCCCCATTTACGAATACATGTAAGCAATAATTATCGATGTGTATTCAAAGCTAACTATTGAAGGTGAATCAACAAGGATCAAAAGTTAAACGCTAGTACGCTTCATTCAGGCATTTCATCGAACAGTTAGGCAACATTTCTAGCAACACGGATTAATTGTTCATTTGCGACTACATTACCTTGAGTACTCGTCTGAGATCTTGGTTATTAAGGAGAGCGAGCTTCCGAGCCATTGGAAGCAGTGATCGGCGGAGTTCGGAAGCATTGGGGACTCCGGTAATGGCGAGAAGACCTGGACCGGAGGGACCTAGGGTTTCCATGATTTTGCTCAAAACTGATTCCAGATATTTGATGTTTTCGAGGGGTTTTGATAACTGCTTATCTGAAGAAGACAATGCAATCAGATCAGAGTAATGGACATTATAGAGTTCTAGTGTTTCACTTTCACCTTCTTCCATCATGGTAGTATTTTTGGCGGGCGAATGATGGTAGGTCGACCAAGATCTTATTTTATATACTTATCTCCTATTTTTTTTTCTACTTTATTGTTGAAATATTTTATACTTTTATACATCCAATGTCATTAATAAAACCTCAAAACAAAGCTCCCCAAGAAAAACAAACCTGATGTCATTTGCAAACAACAAAAAATAAAGTATAACAATTCAAACATCTCTTTTTTTTCTAAATTTTTTTAATATATATGTAAGAGAGAAGATGAGAAGAGGAAATTATGAGAACAGAGATAGAGGGAAGAGGTTAGGTTGGTGTCGGGTGTAAAGTACTGATGGCCTCACCCAATTAGCTGGTTCATCGGGGGCGTACCAGTAACAGCCTGAAGGCATACCCGATGAAGAGCCTGAAGGCATACCCGATGAAGAGCCTGAAGGCCATAAGCTTGGTCTAAGAATAAGAAATAAAAACTAGTCCCCGGCTGAATTAATACAGTTATCTCTATCACATGTAAGATTCACATAATATTTAACTATTTATATGTTTTAGTTCGTGTTGTTGAATACTTGAATAGAGTCATAGACACTAATATACTAAAATTTAATAATCAATAATAAAGATTGAATTAATTTTCAAGATTGACATACAAGAAAAAGAATATTACTATATGTGATTCACAAATCAAAATCATGTCATAACTTGGAACAAAACCTTACATTCACATCATCCATGAGCAAGCAGTTCATAGATACTTACAGTTGCACTCTTCAAATCGAATTCCAAACAGACTAAAAATTCCCACCAACTCCCTTAAAACTTTTTGACAACCAAATAGCAGTTTCTCTTGGAGACACCTTCTCGGGCCCAAAAGGTTTCAACAAAACCGCCAATTCTTCAATTCGTTCTTGCTGCATTAGCTGTGCACTGAACTCCAACAACCCTTCTAATGCCTCGGCCCGTTGCTGGTATGATGAAGTGTCAAACCTACGCGGTTGTCCCTGGGCATCTGACAACAGGTGGCTCGAGGTCCTGGTGCACTCAGCGGTTTGGTTAACGACACCACTAGTGGTTTTTGTGAGAGTTTGATCAATGATCTTGATCGTGGTGCAATGGTCCATTGTTATTGATTGGTCCCTGCTGTTCGGGAAAGTACCAGAAGAACAACATTGAGTTGATATTGGTGAGGTTTTAGGGACAGGTAGGATCAAGTGTTTTTCTGTAGAGGCTAAAGGGATTTCTGTCATCTTGTCAATCCGTGGAGCATTGACTGATACATCTGAAGACTCGATACTAGAAAGACTCGTGTTGGCTTTTGGGAGAGAGATTTTACGCATAGAACGTGAAGGTTTGCTTGCTGGAGTTCGTGAGACTGGGAGCTGAGAGAAAATAAACACAAATGCCCTCAGTGACTACCAAATAATCAAGAATGACATAAAGGTGGCCTTTTCAACTCACTTACTAATGAAAGCGTTGATTCATGTAATGTGTAATCTCTAACATGTTAAATAGAAATTAGCTAAAATGAACCAGGTTGAATGGATAGAAGGAGTATGTGTTTTTTAATTGCATAAAAACTATTAAAATCATTTTATTTGAAAAGTTTTTTATATTAAAATAATACATTTTTCGTAATCGTACTTTGACAGACTAATTGCTTACAATAACAAAAATAAATATTCAGGACAAAAAAATGATCTGGGTCAACCTGCATCAAACTACCCATTGGGACTCATTACCCATCCCGGCCATTTTACCACTTCCTCCAACTGTTGTGTGGAAGAAAGAAACATCTGATTTGGGGTTTTCTTATTAGAAAATCTCTCCGGTTAACTTTAATAGTAAAAAGACGTATGATGAGTTGATTTAGGTTATCTTTTATCTTTACGCAATCAAACGATTAAAACTATAAAAATATAAATAAGAACTAAAAAGGAAACTATTAAGCGAGTTAACAGTTTCTCAAATTGTTTTTTAAATAAATAAAAAACATTATTACTGAAATAACATAAGTCTTATAACCGTACTTGACACACTAATTGTATATAAATAAATTTTTAAAATTTTAATAGAAAGTGTTTCAGGACAACACAACTGGGCCAACCCGCACCAGTAATACCCATTGACAAACTGTTAAAAAGAAATAAACATATGAAATTCTGATTTATAGTTATCTTATTTAAAAATGTCTCGGGTTAACTTTAAAAGTCAAATTGTGCTTCTTTCATATAGCATATAGAGGAACCGGGAACAACAGCATATTATGGACATACCAAATCATGATTTGAACCCCCTCTGTTTATCTTCCCTGAAGTAGCTTGTCTTCTATAAGCCAAACTTTTTTCTTCATTAAGTCTTGGTGATCTGCTAGCAACCGGTGTCTTAGCAGCAACTAATTTCTCCGAGCACAAAGAAACTTGGTCATTTTCAGATATACTAGGATTTAAGGCACGGTCGCTGCTGAGAGATTGCTTCTGGTTTCTGTGAGAATAAATCATTCGAGATTTAGGTTCAGTTTTGGGCTCGATAAATGTTGTTTTCTTTTCATAATTGTAATCAGACGACCGGACTGGATATCTATGGCTTCTTGGGTTCTTGTAGTTTAGATGGAGACTATGTACGTATGGTTCAAGATGTGAATGTTTGAGCAAGTCTGCAGCCTGTAATTAAGAAAAGAAGAAAATGAATATCAAAAGATCAAAGCTTAGATTAAATACCATTTAGTTATGAATGGGTTGATTTGGTATGTGTTTTCTTTCTAAATGGTAATATAAAGGACCAGAAAAAGCGAACATGGTCCAAACAGCTCGAAAGCACAAACTGTATTTTAGTGATTATAAACAACAAAACCTCAGAAGTGATTTATTCATCATACAAAAAGAATATAATCTTTATAATCATACTCGACACATTACTTATTTATGAGATGTTTAAAAAATTGGACAAAGAAATGTTCGGCTCAACCTGATCTGGCCTGTATTAAATAATTGCTCATTTTAACGACCCACCCATTTAAAAATTTAAAAATTTAAACAAAATGGTAGAAGACTGAAGAACAAGTTTGCATACGCTTGGTCTCGTTTCTGGGTTTTTCCGCAGCATGCTTTTAACAAGCCCTCGACTAGAAAGGAAGATAAATTGGTAAAACTGATCCATGAAAGATAAAGTTAGAAGCTCAAGAACAGTAAAACACTCACAATGCACCAGAATACATGGTTGGAAGTGGAGCGACTATAGATTTGTTTATCTTGGTGATTAAAGCTTGCATATCCTGCTCGAAAATGAAATTTCAAAGCAAACAAATAGTTAGTTTAAGCTGATGAAAACTGAAAAAACAACTAAGTGGTCTAAAGCCCAGAGCATAATAAGAGAAAGCCAGCACATATTGGCAAATATGCTTCCTTGATCCAGAAGGACAATAACAATCAACAAACATGCATTCTACACCAGAGCACATTGGTTGCTCTGGTGATTCTCCCGTTTCTAATTCGATAGTTCATAAGCCATACCAGATATCTAAGGTAGCAAAATGGGCATGTCAGGTAGATGAGGTAGGGGTCAAAATGGATATTTTTGGTATGTGTGTGTTTTAGATCTTAACAAGGATTCTCCTATCTTGTCATGGATCTTAACAAGGATTCTCCTATCTTGTCATCAATGAGCATTCATTGGGTTAATAGTCAAACTTTTATGCCAGCCAAACAGTTCAATTTCGTGAAATGAAAAGAGAAGAAACTTACAAAAGCTTTGAAGGCTGGCTTGAAAGACATCATTTCATATAAACAGCATCCTGGACAAGTAGCATGTAGCAACTGCGTTAACTAGCCAAGAAAGCAACTAAAAGCTAAAAAGTAGCTGAATTGAAAGATCTGGTCATTACCTAATGACCATATATCTGACTTAGAACCATAAGGAATATCTGCAAGAAGCTCAGGACACATGTAACTAGGAGTTCCCACAACCTGAAATTAAAACACTTTGAGCAGAAAGTTTGACCGAGTAAAACAGCTTCAAATCAATTGTAGGGGAAATATACTTACAGAGGATGCAAGATCATCAGAAGTCAACATTTTAGCAAGACCAAAATCACCTGAAGTTAACAAAAGAAACTAATGCTCGAATAAAGCTGTAAAGTGCACATGCATTGGAAGTTGAAACATATTCAGGATTTCATGCTCTCAAGTACAAGGCAGCTGATCATTACCAAGTCGGATCTCTTGATCTCTTGTTAGGAATATATTCGAACACTGAAGTAGAAAGAGAATTATTAAGTTCTATATTTCTATAATTTTCAGATTACACGGAGAAATTACATTAATGTGTAGAAAGATTTACAGAAATATGTGGTTAACCTTAACATCTCGATGGAGAATATGATTAACGTGCAAATAATCAAGAGCTGCAAGGAGTTGAACAAGCCACAGGCAGAGTTTCTGCACATTTAAACAAGATGGCATGAAATAGAGGACACAGAATGTTTTGGGCAGGGAGTTTGATTTCGATTACTTGATTTCCCCTCTGACTGACTTTATAATGAATATTTTATATGGTGTTAGTCTTGTTCTCCGTCAGTTTAAGCAGATTATTAGACAGCGTCAATACCATGTGTGAGATTTTTTTGCTTCAAGCTACTATTATTGTGTTTGTAGTGTGTGTGTGTGTGTGTGTGTGTGAGGGAGAGAGATTGCTGATCCTAATAAAAGACGCCTTTAAGCCAACACTACAAAACTTATGTTAACCTCTTCTGGAAAATGAACTCCATTAGCTCTTTTGATTACTTCAGCCCTACACAAACAAATAGTTGAAAATATCACAACCAGCATATAAAAAAGTGTTCAATTGATAAATAATATAGCTTACATGTCTCCTCCTTCGCAATGAGCAATAATAATACACACATAACAACCCTGAAAGTAAGAAGTTCAGAGTTATAAAAGGTAGTTAACGACTTTGAATTTGTGGACATTTTTCATGTTACAGTTACTCATATACCATCATCATTAAATAAAAATTGATGGTAATGATTTGGTTTCACAAGATCCCTCTACTTTCATCGAGGTATTTGATATTTAAGAAAGAGTCAAACAATTTCCTCAAACCATGTTTAGTCCAAGGTTGCAATTTTCATAATAGACAGAAGAAGTGCATTAGAATAATAGAATCCTTCATAAGAGAACTACATTTACAAAAACCATTAGAGAACAAAGACCTTTTCTACCCATGACTCTTTGTATTCTACTATGAAAGGACTTTGCACTTTGGAAATAAGCTCCATCTGCACAAGAGAGAACCTCATAAGTTTCCATACTTGATTTGTATTGAGGTGTTAGATCTTCAAATAAGGTAATTTTCCAATTATTTTAACCTCAAAAGACCCACAAAATGCAAGCACCATCTAATCAGTCGTATATTTCGTTTTCGAACACCCTTCATCTCAAAAACATATATTTTAACTTTTAGTTGTCAACAGAGTTAGATGCTAATCATTTGTACCATTTCCATTCATTCTCCATTTCTTAAATCCCACCTGCGTTTTTCCTTATGTCAAGTAGATGTGACCAAAAGATCACATCCATACTCAGCATGCATCATACAAAATGGAACAGCAAAAGGAAATATTAAACGGCATCTATGAATCTTTTTCTTCAAGACTAATAACTTTTATTGAAAAGAAAAGTTTATAATTGAGTTAAACTATGACTGAAAGATTCAGGGACAACAAAAACCAAAACACTGAGATCAGTTATTATTTAAGGTATTAGATTTTAAATTTTTAATAAAAAATTGGACTTGGGCCGTGGGAGGGAATATGTAATTAATGAATTGGACAAGGATGTTCAAGTAAAATATCAAGAGAAGCAATTTGATGAACACGAGAGGTATAAAAACAGTCAGAAGCTTGTAAGATTTCTATCACTGCAGTATCTCTCTTTACATTACTCATCAAGACAACATATATAATTCAATGTAAAAGAGGGAACAAAAACCTCCAGTAGCGCAGATCTGCGGGTCCTATCAGACTGTCGGGCTAGCCTAATTTTCTTCAAAACATACCTGAAAGGGTAGACCTTAAGTTAATCAAATGAACCAAATACACCAAGCATTTTTTCTGTCTTAGCCAAAACACTTGGAGCAACATTACCATATATAAGACAAAGATTAGCAAAGAAAGAGATAAAATAATCACCTTTTCTTTTCACGTTTATGCTTTACAAGTAGAGCAGACGCAAAGGACCCTTTCCCGATCTGCTCCAGTATTTCATAGTTCTCCATCAGATGAAGTCCGGCAGTCTCTAACTTTCCACTCTGCTTTCTTTCAAAGAATTTCAATCCTAGCTAACAACCACTATAACATGCTTCAATACTGTCAAAACCATCATCAATGAGATCAACTCAGAACACGTGCATCTTTAGTGCTCGTATAGAGCCAACTATGAAATAATCAAGTCTATATAATGTATTTGTTTTGAAAGTTGTAAGTAATAGTACTCTCAGAACTGTTTGCATAAGAAGAAAATAAATACAAATTTGAATCGGAGCAAATGCTATGGGCACTTAAAGTGGTTGGTAACATTCTACTTGCAATAAATGACAACTCCTAATGGAAAATGACTCCTGTTGTTATAGGATCTTTATCAGCACCAACCAAACATCCAATCAAAGAAGTAAGTAAACTAGCCTTCTCATTCATCCTTCCTAACAATTGCTTTTCAACAAAATTCCAAACAATTAGAATGTCACAATAAATACTTACTAAACACATTACACACTAGTCTCGTCAGGTGCACTCTTGAGGAATGGTCTATTCCCTTAATAAATGGCCTAGCAGTCAATCTCAATAAACAAATGAGTAAATGTTACATACTACTAATCTTCGTCCCCAAAACCCTCCTAATTGGACAAAATCACAAAATTCATACCTCTGCCTTATTCAACTTTCGTCAATTGTCCATTAGGAGTAATTTTAGCATGAAATTTAGGAAGATATATAGAATCATATATCATCTCAATTGATGAGGAGTGCTTCAATAAGAACTAACGTGGCCATTCATTTCAGATGCACCAATGGAATTTCAACTAACGGACATCTGGTTCCCCAGTCAATGCGCATTCGAATCCTACCTGATGTTCTTACTTCCTCAATAGAAAACGCTTAATTGTGAATTAACAGATGAAAATACATCATCCTTCATGATTTCTCGATCTTACAACATCAACTAACACAATCGAAAACCAAACGGGAAGCTATGACGATCGAAATAGTAATCCGTAAATAAAAAGTAAGCATCACTGACCGAAAACCTAAAGCGAAAACACTAAAATGCACACAACAAAACATGATTCGATCAACAAAACGGTTACGTACAACAAACGATACGTAAAGATCAGGCAAAATCACGAAAAGAGAAATGCAGATAAGATGGTGAAGTACCTGGTATCCAATATGAAGCAATCATAAGCATAGAACTTCCATTAAAAAGAGAACACAAACAAAGTGTATTAGTAGACGATCCGTTGTTTTTTCTTACAGAAATGTAGAGAAAAGATGAAGAAGAAAGTGGTGTGAGGAGATTTGTGTGGCCGGGCTTTTGATTTAATAAGAAGAGAGGCTGAAAGTGTCATTGACGGAGGAGACAAGAAGAAGAGAAGGGGCGGCAAAAAGAAGACCAAGCAAGCAAAAAGCAGAAATACGTGAATTTAAAAACTTGGAATGGAGACGATGAACGTGCTTCTGTGTTTCTTTTGTGAGGGGATGAACAACTTTTGGTGACGGCAGGTTTGAAAAAGTAAAATATACAAAACAAATTATATATTTAATCGTAGAATTAATTACCCGGAGTTTTAATCATACCGTATATTTAGGTGTAAATCAGAGACTTAATTATGATATTTGATTTTATTTGATCAGATCGTTTACATTTGGCTCATCTAATATTCATTACTTAACAATAAATTGCGACGGCCATAAATTGCAACGGGTGAATTGCGAACGTTAGATCTCATAGATAACATATAATTGATGGCTATGATTTATTCCCTCATTCTCACCTAAATATATATTCTTTCATTTAGCATAGTCTTCATTTAGAATGACAATCAAACACGCTGAGTACCGAACCATTCAGCATTTAGCGCTAAATAATTCCTTTAAACAACAGACTAACAACCCCTTAGATTAGATAACTATGATTGTGAATTTAAGTCTTGTAATAAACATAATTGCTTCTGTTTTTTTTAATTCAAAATCTTATCTGTTTAGTAGAAATGGTGATAGAAGGTATTTTCCGTACTCTAACCGGTTACTCTGTTATTATTAGTAATTTTAAATGATATTTTAATAGAAAAATTAATATAGAAATTAATATATTCTATGAAGATAAGAGTTGTATAACATTTTATATCTGCTATTGTATAAGAGGGGGGTGTTTTCATTGTTCACCTTTTTCATGCCACCACCACGTTTGCCTTCAAACAAGTATTCAGATAATCGAATCTACCATCGTGTGCAAGGAGAGTTTCGGGTCCGCGCCACTTGTAAGGAAGTGTTTCAGATCGTATTGCCTACAACTCTAAAAACAGGTTTCAGAAGCTTTGTCACGTGCCTTACACACTACCGCCGCAGCTACCTTCGAGCAAGCACCGCGTCATCGCCGTTGTTGCCACTGCCTTCAAACCAAACAACCAACTGTTGCTTCTTTCAAACCGCCACCGCCACTGCCCTTCGATCCATCACCTATGTCGCCTTTAAAAAAAACCATGCTCGGCGTCTTTAAGCATCATTGCCTTCAAATAAACACCTCAAATATTTGTGTTTAAAGATTTTAGTGTTTATCGTCTTCATCTCAGATTTAGGCTTTCATTTCACCGTGGTTCAAGTTCTTCGTTCGGGTTCATCTTTCATTTCCATGTTAATCTTTTGATTTTTAGTTTAACCAAAATTCATTGTATTGTCAAACATTGTATCTATTCTTTAATGTATTAAACGAGCGAGTATAACTCGCGCTTCACGGCGGGATAAAATTACTATTTCATCTTCTCTAAGTTTATATTAATTACTTTATTTTTTATTAAATGCGTCCCAATGACTCTATAAACGACCATTAGGTTAAACAATGAAATATTTTATAGAAAAATGACAAAAATTTCATTTTATTTAACTTTTTAAACATGTGGATAAAACGTTTGATTAAATAAAATATACGTTATTTTTATTTTTGTAAAAGTATTATGAGGTCAGATATATTCTTAATTTTATGTTACGATAAGTATTTTATAACTTTATTCGTAACCAATTTCGAGAAAAATGGAAAAAATATTAAAGGATAAAAAAGAACAAAACCATATAACGAATTGAATATAGATAAGTTTATTAATCTTTAAAGAGTTTAAATTACAAATACGTCATTACATAAAACAATACTTAATGAATTAAAACTTACATCTCAAAAAATAAAAAATAAATAAATAATAATAAAATGTTAAAAATAAAAAAGAAATAAATAAAAAATATTGTAAGGATGCAACCTAACCTATGAATGGAGGGGCATTGAAAGAAGGAACTATAGAAAGAGAATATAATAAATAAATAAATAAAGCCTAGCATATCACACATGGAAGTAATAAAGAGAAAAAAAACACATGCAAGAATCGAAACCTTCATCTTCTATATAAAAGTGGAGTTCCTTACGAATTGAGCTACTCCCTATTTTAGTAACACAGGTATGGATGCCAATTGTCACCCGATTCAATGATCATCCATCTGATCTGATCCAATCTATCTGTGATGGAAATGGACGAAGTTAAATGGATAATTTTTAATATGGAGCGGATTTGGATGTTTATTGGATCGGATATGGATGACGGTTTTCCATCCATGGATGAATCCGTTACCCGGAATTACATTTGATATTCATATATGTATTTTAATTTTAAAACTTATATATAAATATATTAATAAAGACATATAATTATGTAGGTTAAATTCACACTCGCTTTTATAATTTTTTTGTACAGTTGTATCAATTATACACATACAAGTGTTAAAGTGAAATAAAACACGATTCTTATCTTTTTTTGAAAGAAATTATGTATTTATATCAATAAAAATCGGTATTTTTTTGGGACAAAAGTTCTTTTGACATCCAATGGATATCCATTTACCCGTTTAATCCAATGGATATGTATATGGACGGACGGTATTATTTTAAATGAATATGGATATAGATATTGATGATGAAAAATTAAATGGATATAGATGTGGATATGACGTCACCCGATCCACATCCGATCCATTGTCATCCCTAAACACAGGTAGAACATTAAGTATATATATTATATAGTGGCGTAGGTTAGTAAATCTCCAAAATGAACAGTAAAATGATGCCATATAAGAAGCAACAATTGTAAAAATAATGCAGTAAATAAAATATCACCTTTGTAATGAGAATATACTAATTTCAAAAAAGTGTCATATTACAATAAAATTTATACCAAAATGTAGATAAAAATGAGACTGTCGTAAATATATAATTATTTTTTCTATAAACAAAATATATCACAAGTTACTAAACATTATTTATAAACATCTTATAATTAATTAAATTAATATACAATTTTTTTAAAAACCCCTCATATTTTCTTAAAAGCCATTCACATCTTTTATAAAACCCCCTCTAATTTTCATTTAGCCCCCTCCCAATTAATTTAAAATTGAATTAAATTCGAAAAAATTGAATTTAATTCGATTATCCACATATTTCCAAAATTGTTTTTGAAAATTGAATGATTTTGAAATTGGAGTTTGTAATTGGTTAATTGTGAATCAATTTATGATTATTTTTAGAAAATTTGCATGCCTTATATATATATATATATATATATATATATATATATATATATATAGGGTAAGGATACACATAGAACCACTCTTATACATAGAACATAAATAACCACCTTAGGTGGTGACATGTGGCAAGAAGGAATAAGAGCAAAACTGGAAAATTAAGTCAAAAACTTGACTCATGCGCTCCCCAGCTTCAAACTCCAGACAAACAAATTTTTTTTAAAAAAAACCCACTCAAACATTTAAATTATCATAACTTCTTTGTTTTTAAGAGTTTAAGCAAGCAAATTAGATCGTTAGATTTAGTTTTTCGTCCTCTTTCAAACAAGACTAGGCTTGATATATTTCTGAAACTTTTTTTATTTTTGAAAATACAAATGTTTCAAATTTTGCATGTTCATCTGGTTTCATTTTCAAAATGCCAAAATGCAAAAAACGAAAATGCAAAATAGTTTGAAAGAAAGAATTTTGAATATGTAGCCGCTAAAATGCAAATGGTTTGAAAGAAAGAAGTTTGAATATACAACTACGAAAATGCAAAATCGTCTGGCGAAAAATGCAGGTGACTTAGAAAAAGAAAAAAAAGAACTAGTGAAGTAAATAGATCCAAAATGCAAAATACCCATATGAAAATGATAACCAGAATGTTACTCAAATGAAGATGATAACAAAAATCCAACCAAAATGAAGATGGTAACTAAAATAAAACCCAGATGAAAATGATAAGAACTAGAAATGCAAAAAACCAAAATGTTTCAAAGAACTGGAAATGCATATCCAACCCACATTCAAAAACCAAAATGCAAATAACGAAAATGCATCAAACTAAAATGCACAACCTTGATACAATCCACTAAAAAAATACCAACATACTGAAAATGCAAAAAACAGGATAAAAACCCAGAAATCAAAACTTTTTCTCTGATTTAAGAAACATCTTCATAGCATATGTATTTTTAAAGTTACATACATGATATGCATTTTCTAAAACATCAAAACCTAAAACATGATATGTATTTTTAAGAAGTTACATGTTGAAAATGCAAGAAATAATATCAAATACTCACAAATCAAAAAACCTTCTTTGAAAATGCAAGTAACAACATCAAAACCCAGATATCGAAATGCAGATTCAGACTAAAACAAAGTGTTGTAATTCCAACATCTCTGCATCTTCATAATTGAAAACTAAAAATGTTAAATCTTAGACGAAAATGCATATAGAGATTCATAATCTCTCTGCATATTAGTATAAACTATACATTTTTATACAAAATAGGTGTAAACTATACATTCTTAAACAAGTATTATGATACCATAACTACATTTTAACACAAAAATCCAAATGATTTACCAAAACCAAAACAAAGTGTTGTAATTCAAAACACATCTGCATTTTCAAACTTAACAACATACTACATTATGACTATCCATTGAAAATGCTAAATCCCAGACGAAGGTTCAAATTTAGACCAAGATTCAGACCAAAACAAAGTGTTGTAATTCCAACATCTCTGCATTTTCATAATTAAAAACTGAAAATGCTAAATATCAAAGAAAATGATAAACATTCTGAATCTCTTTGCATATTAGTATAAACTATACATTTTATACAAGATTGGTATAAATTATACAAACAATCTCTGCACTTTTTAATAAAATTTGCATGTTTATTTATCTGTACAATCTGAAATGAAACCCAGATGAAATGCAAACAAACTAACCAGATGAAATGCAAACAAACTAAAAAACTAACTGGAAATGAAACCTAGATGAAATGCAAACGAACTACAATCTGAAAATGCAAAACAACAATATTTTCACATAAGATTTTCATATCGAAAATGCAAGTTAAGCAATAACATCTTCACATCATCATATCGAAAATGCAAATTAAGCAATAACATACATGGTTGTCATTAAATTAGCAAATGAAAATGCAAACCAACAACTCTTATCTACATTTCACAATCTGATTTAATGCAAAAAAAACAGCCCAAAATGCAAATTACATATTCAAACCCAAAATACAAATTCCATTCACAACACTTTACAATATCATAAGAAACAGTTGAACACAATAATCAAAATACACTTTTCAATGAAATTTGCATGTTTATTTATCTGTACAATCTGAAATGAAACCCAGATGAAATGCAAACAAACTAACCAGATGAAATGCGAACAAACTAAAAAACTAACTGGAAATGAAACCTAGATGAAATGCAAACAACTACAATCTGAAAATGCAAATTAAGCAATAACATCTTCACATCATATGCAAATACAAATTCTGAAAATGCAAAGCAACAAACAACAATCTGAAAATGCAAAGCAACAATATTTTCACATAACTGAAAATGCAAAAACCAATATCCATTACTGAAAATGAAAACAAGATCAAACTGGAAAATACACTTGGAAATGCAAATTTTTTTAAATTTGCCTTTTCACATAAAAAATGCAAACAAACAACAATATGGAAATGCAAAAAACGACTATATTTCACATCGAAAATGCAAAATCAACAACATCTTAACATGATATGCTTTCCCAAAGTTCCATACTGAAAATGCAAAAAACTGAAATGCAAAAATATCCAGACCTATCCATTGTAAAAGAGATAATGAAGGAATAGAGGGTGTATAACCCACTAATCTAAAAAAGTTACTAACAAATTTTACTAGTTTAGTTAGCATACTAACATAAATGTTTGATGGTGAAAGAACACGTTGTTTGCAAGTAGAAATTATCCCACTTATCTTCAACTTCCACTTCCAGATGAAGTTCTTGACAAGAAAAACACCCAAAATGCAAATCTGCTGTTGATTCATGCTCATCAGAAGAAAAACCCATTTGTGGAACTGGTGGGTCTTCATCGACGTATGTAGATTTCGTTGGAGAGAGATCTACGAGTGTGAGGTAGTAGGTATATTGTCTGTTGGCGATAAGAACTATGATCGTGACTTTCGTCGGAGAGAGAAGCTATTCACCGGAGATTGTTGGCTACTGGAGAGAGAAATTTGATGGATATGTGAAGGAGAAAGAAAGAAGAGAGTTGTATGGGTTTTGAAAACATATGATCTGATATGTGGTGGTGGGGTTTAACTTTTTTTTAAGTACCTAAAATACCCTTTTGCTATTATATTTTATGGTAATGGGTTTTGAATTATGGAAACAAATGAGATTTGATCTCAGTCCTTAATCTAAGAATTTAATGGTCAGAATTAGTTCTTTAGGTTCTATATTTAAGTAGAACCATATATATATATATATATATATATATATATATATATATATATATATATATATATATATATATATATATATATATATATAGATTCTTGACAAGTTGACGCTAGTCATGATTTAATTAATATGATGAAAAATACAAAAATTTAGCAATTTATGTTTTACTTTAAAACATTTATTCCATTGTCTTGATTTCTATATTTTAACAATCTAAACTTACTAGTTTACCATTGTATAAAATTATATGAAAACCATTAAATAAACTTTATTAGATCCTTTAAAACTAAATCTTTCATAATAAAACAATATATAAAGAAACCAAGATTTATGCAAATTATGTTTACAACTTATAAGATATTAAATACAATTAGAAATCAAATAAAAAGGTTATTGAAAAATATTAAACAAATTCAATCCTAAAATAAATTTTTTATTCTAATTATTAAAAATATGCAAATAACATGTGATATCGTCATATTTAGATATATATTTTAAGTAATATCTGTTTTATTTTAGTTTGTTATTGCTTTTAAATAAGTCAAAAAAATATTTAATACATTTAATTTATGGTTTTTAGGTTAAAAATGTGGGTTATGAAAAGTTTTGAGCTAAAACTGAATAAATCAAAGAAAATGAGAAAAGTTGTTTTCTCCGATACACCTCTATTGTTTTGCTCATATCTCACTCATACGAATTCAGATTGAGGTGGTTCAAGCGGCCACGAAAACTAGACTCGGAGGACTACAATCTCATTTTAATGGACAAGTAGTGAAAAGGCACTGACGGGACGTGTTCATACATATGACGGGACGCGTCCGTGAAGATTAAGCTGGAATTCAAATTTTAAAGAATCAGGATTGCGTGAGAACTATACAGAACGCGACGCGTCCAAGGAACAAACACGATGCGTTCTTCAGAATTACAAGGAACAAACATGATGCATTCTTCAGAATTACCCTTATCTATACAAACAAACACCCGGATTGGTTGTGGTCAATTCAATTCAACTTTTACTACCATTACAACTCTAAGAATACCTCCGAGGTGATCCAAGACATATTGGAGTATAAAGCTTAAAGATTTGACTTTTAGACATGAAGTTTGGAGTTTACATCATAGATCTACAATTGGTTAGCCATTAAAATCATGTTTGGTCTACTTTATATGAATTTTAGTTGTTGTAATCTTTCGCTTATGGGCCAAAAATCTGTAATATCAGTTTAGACACGATGAACCTTTGATATTTTATTTGATTTCAATGATTTGGATAATATGGATTGATATATTTGTTATTTAGATTTTTCAAAGATCTAAATGTGTTAAAGTTTCTAAATTTATGCTTATTGCTAAGTTTTTCATAATTGAGATGACCATTAGGATTGATGACTAGTGATTGACCAAATTCTAGGGCCAGGTTATAAAGAATAAAACTTTAATGTGTTTGCAATTACATATGATGACCATTCAATCAATATTAATTGATTATATTTTGTGACTAGTACAAATCAATAGTTTATGTGTAGCATAATACGAATTAATTGACTAGTTATATGATTAGTTAATGCCATAAACTTTGGGTTAATGGTTCTATAAATATGGGGCTAGTGAATCTCACCATGAGATATAATCAATTTAGGAATCGGTATATGATTACATATTGATCCATTACGCTTTTATTGAAATCTATTAGATTGAAAAAAGAATTTTAAAGTCCAAGTGGAGATACCACATCTTGATTGTTTAAATCAAAAGTTGTTTGCTTTCCAATTTCTTTATGTTATTCTAGTGTTTTCTTAGGTTGTTAGTGATTAAAGTTTGATCATTGGTGAGTAATTAAAAAATTCCCCTTTATTTTTTATTAGTTTATTATTAAATTAGTAGAGTTATATTTAAAACCATACTCGTTTACTAAGTGTTCGACACCCGTATTTTGTACTTATTTACTATACTACGATGCGATTAGATTTTCTTACCTATTTATATTGTAGTCATGCTAAATAATGAGGATTTTATAAATTTAAAATTAGTACGCTATACGTACGTTAACATGTAACCAATTTATGTATATATTTATGGATTTTTTACTGTTTTTTAGTTGTTGGATGTATGTTTTAAAAGTGGTAGGCTGGTTATTTGGTTGAAAGCTTATGGGTTTTGCACCTTGCAAACCTATGTATTGTAAACTGGGTATTTGTTTGTGGTAATGGTATTTGTCTTAAAAAAAAATAAAAAAAATAAAAAAATTTATGGATTTTTTAATATACTATCACAAAATCAAAATAAAATAAGTATTCATTATCTTACAACGCGAGTCTCTACTAATAGAATATAACAAGGTCTTTTGTCATTTACTCCATTGATTTTGAAAATCAATAATAAAGCTCTATTCATAATTTATTTTCCCCATAAATAAACTAAAAATAATCACTAAACTCTTATTTCACCATTTATTCTCGGAGTGATCTTGAATACAATTGTCGACTCGGGCTTTGTTTATTTTTTAAAAATAAGTGTTTCTAGAGGTGAAAAGGTGTTTTTGTTTTTTATAAAACACTTCCTCTTCTTTTTATATATATTTTTTGAAGTGGTAAACATTTCATTGATTTCTTGCTAAAGTTTCACTCATTTGATCAACATTGTCATAGAAGGAGGGTGTCGTATGCCAACCATCATCAACCATCGTTTGTTTTTTGTTCAACATGACGAGTTTTTGATTTCGTTTGATTTCTTCGTCGTAGATTTCGTGCTCGTGGTTTGTCCCGACAACCCCACAGGGGGTAGAGTTTCGATTTCATGGGGGTTATGGTTTTGATTGCACGGGACTAGGCCTGTAAACGAACCGAACGAACACGAACGAGGCTTGTTCATGTTCGTTCGTTTAATTTTAACCGAACACGAACACGAACACGGACACGAACATTTAATCGAACGAGAATTTCTGTTCGTGTTCGTTCGTTTAAGAAATGAGGATGTTCGTGTTCGTTTGTGTTCGTTCATTTAAATACTAAACGAACATAAACAAACACAAACGAACATAAACGAACACAAACGAACACAAACGATAAACGAACGCAAACGAACACAAATGAACATAAACGAACGCGAACATAAACGAACATAAATACATAACTTAGACAAACGGTAAAAGAACATGACAAGTTAACAACCAAATTACATAATACTATCTACAAAACACATGTTTAAAAAGGTAAGTAAATTAAAATGCAAATCAACATAGTTCTTTAATTTTCTTCAAAGTGTCAGACTTGAAAATTTAAGCTTTTTATCTTGTTCGCATTTGTTTCCCGTTCCAATCTTCATTGAGTTCTCTAACAAAAGCTACCTTGCTGGCTTATGGAAGTTTAATATATATATATATACACTCTTGATTTTCATATAATAAATGGAAAAGGATATTAGTACAATAACAAATACTAGACCTGACCTGTGAGATACATAAAAAGAAAACTAAGCTAAAAATCATCATACAAAAGATAAAAACAAACCAAGAACAGAATATGGTACACAAAAAATACATCGAACATGTAGATTTCGGAACTGAGTCAAAAAGTAAATCAACAAAATTGGTTTTCAATTACGAGTTCGGAAAACAAACCAAGAACAAAACACAAAAAAACATCCGTTATTTAGGATACACTTACAGTGCAGATCGGTGACTGAAGTGGCTCGACGACGACGGTGCAGATCTACGACAGAAGGGTGGTGATCGACGACGGTGCAGATTCGTGAGGTGGCTATACGACGGTGCAGATCGGCGACTGAAGGGCGGTAATCGACGAGGTAGATATCGGAGTAAGGTGCAGATGAAGATTGACGGCTGAATTGGAGATGGTAGGGCTGGAGGTCGACGACGAAAGAGGACCTCGTTGTGTTCGGCGGCTGAAGGGAGGACCTGGAGGCTGGAGGTCGACGTCGAGAGGAAAGAGGGCAGCGATAAAAGGGGGCTAGGGTTTTATTTTTCTATGACATTCTCAGACCTTTTTTTCCCTTAAGTATTTAGTTATTTAGATATTTAGGTTTTAAAAAAAAACTTAATTTAAATAAAATATTGTTTAAATTACTTAATTATAAATTATAAATTATATATTAATGTATTATATAAAAACGAACGAATATGTATAAACGAACATAAACGAACAGTTCACGAACATAAACGAACGGATAACCGAAGGGTTCACGAACGTAAATGAACGAACGAGAGCCTTGTTCATGTTCGTTCGTTTAATTAAACGAACGAAAAATCTTGTTCATGTTCGTTCGTTTAATAAACAAACGAACATAAACGAACTTCCCGCCGAACATTTTCACGAACGGTTCATGAACGTTCGGTTCGTTTACAGCCCTACACGGGACGATCCCACGTCAAAAGTTAGGTTTCAATTTCGTGTTTTGTTCTCCATCTGTCTCTTAATAAAAAAACAATCTTTGCTCTCATTGATTTATTTAGGTTGATTTTGTTTATGATATATGGTCTAGTTGATTTCTTGTCGGATTGTTATGATCAGAAGATTAATGCAAAAACAAATAAGAATGTAAAAAGCACTTGTAAAAAAAATTGTAAACAACAATTAAGGGCATGCTTCATTGAGAGGTGGAAGACCTAAGAAAAATGTAAGACGATGAATATTTGGGCTTGGTATAGTATATTGCAATTAATGATTATCTAAAACCATATAATGGGCCATTATCCACTAATTTGGGGGAATGATTGTGATTACCGTCTACGTACCCGCCAAATCCCCCATTTACGTTCGTCTCCCTTGATCTGCTTCTTCGCACTATATGATGAATCCAGATAATTGTATTCTTGATTATCACTTGCAACTCAATCGACACAATATGATAGAAAAATTGGTGAAGAACTTTGGTAAAAATTTGTTTTTCTTTTCTTAAATTCTATCCATTATTCATAAGGTTTACTGGTTTTCCATCATTATTTGCTAATCATAAAACTGATTTCTCATTAGTTACTTTCTTCCTTATCGAATACAAATTACGTACCCGGACTGTTTGATCAAATGTCTAAATGAAATATTAGCATTATATGATACCCTTAACTCCAGTAACAATTTTTCTTGTTGTGGAGTGTGGATTATGTTTGGTATGAGAAATTTAAGCTACAAGCATGATTTATTACTTAAATCAATTCACTTGTGTCTTTGTGTATATAGTTATAGCGAAGTACGACGGTGGAGCATAAAAATGATACAAACAATCATGAATAACATGTGTAGAGTTAATTACCAGTCTAATTCATTCTAATCTTTCTTTCAACTATTATATTATTTATTCATGCTTTCGGTCTAAGATTCGTAAAATCAAAACGAAGGAAGAAAAAAATATTGAGCGGATGAAATGGATATTTAGATTGACCATGAAAAGTGATGCAGTTTGCATTAGTGAGCTTCATATGGCCAGAGCAACTTTCAGATACTATGTGATATGGTAAGCGTCAAAGGGTGTTTAACTCCTAAGAGAAACTCATCCATAGAAGAGGTAGTAGCAATGTTCTTGTACACCCTAGCTCACCACAAGAAGACTAGGGCAATTGGTTACTTTTTAGTCGTAGTAGAGAAACAATGAGTCAACAATATATTACATCAAGTTCATTTAGCAATATTTATATTGCAACAAATATTGTTAAAGAAACCATAGCCTTTAAGATTGTCAAGAAGATAGATATGTTTTCAACGTATGATAAGTTAGAGAGTTTAATTGGTAAGCTAACATGTTTGATAAACAATATACAAAATTAAGAAACAATCTCTCTCACAATGTCTTGTTTTTAACATGTAGGGTTGTTGAGAGCTTTGGATGAGAGCTTAATTAAAATTACACCTCCTATTGATCTCCTATTGATGAGAAGTCTTGTTATCGTACAAGAAAGGGTTGTATTTCAACTAATGTTTTAGGTGTTTGTTGCCCATACATGCAATTCATATATGTATTGTGTGGTTGGGAAGGTTTATCACATGACGGTCGTGTTCTTAGAGACGCAATCTCAAGACCGCAAGGTCTAAGAGTCCCTCATGGTTTATTACTTTATTTGGTTGACATTGGTATATGTTATGAAAATCTAAAGTTAAAGTTAAGTTTCAAATAAGTAGATACTTGCATAATCTATGTGGGAACCTCCATCAATGTGCTACTATTTAAACATTTTTTCTCTCACATACTAGACATGTCATATGAGTCAATTACAAGTTTTAATGCAGATCATATACTTAAGTACATCATATTACTAAGACCATAATAAACTATCAATAGAGTTCAAATAGTTTCTACCCCTTCAAAATAGCCAGATAGGTGTTGGCTCTAGTGCTTATGCAACATCTAATGTGTCATGTTCATGTGATTGCAAGTTACAGGGTCAGCTTTTTAAATAGTTGTACTTTTGATTTTATTCTGTAATTTGTAATTCTTTTCATTACAATAATTGGTCCAGTTTTATATGGTCTTTGTATTTATTTTGTATCTTTCTACAATGGTTGTACAAATTGGTTAAATCCTTTTTTATACCATTGTTAGGATGGTCGAACTTAGATGCGAAGTTCGTTATTAAAACCAAATAATAAAAATAAGAAATAACTTATCGACTTTAACAATTATTATTTAACATAATATAACTGAAGAATTATGCGTATAAAATTAATATGTAATCGAGTCCTCACTAAAAGTGATCGAGTAGCCATTATGATCACATAGTACCACATCGTCATGTCAATTTCACACTCATATCACACCAAAATATTACGGGCTCACCATTTTTATTCAAGTTTATATTTAATAAAACATGAAAAATTAAAAAAAATCATAAAATACAAAACTCGGTTAAGTAATTGAACTTACATACATTAAAAATAGGAGCACATTGATATTTGAAAAACTACATACATTTTCTACACATATTTTAATTCTTCTTGTAACATCATGAAAATAAACTTGATTGGTTGATATATGTATGTGTATCTATTTATCTATCTATCTATATAGGTGTAGAGAGACAAAAAGAGAGAAAGATATAAAGGAGATATTTAGAATGAAGATTGTCGGTCTCAAAGTAACTTAAGGGATAAATCGAGTTTATAAGTTTGGACTTTGGACTGGGAATCAATAATCATTAAAGAGAGTAAAATAACTGGCTTGTATAATATCAGTTTTTGAGTCAATTGATTATCAAGGATAGGTTAAAAATCGGACATAGCTACAAGATACTTGTTCTTACGAGTTTATGACTCAAATAGTTGGGCACCTATACTTCATGTTGAAGTTAATGAGTCTCATAACTCACTCCCGAAATTGGAAAAAAAAGGCGGAACATGTTATTGATTCCAAAATTGCTTGAGAAGATCTAAACAACAAAGCTGGTTGTTTTGGTACTTGATGAAATTGTAAAAACAACTAGAAATGTCGTTTCAAATATGGCAGAAATTGTTACGATATGTGGAATGAGATAGTTGTGGTTATTGATAAATTGGTGGGTTTTGTGGTTGGTATAACTTTTTAAAAGTTGAAAACGAAGTTTGGGTATGGGGTTACCGGTTTAAGGATATTGGGTGAATCTGATATGTTGCTAGACAGTGAAGAGGCGTTATTATTGAATCAATCTCAATTACACATATTTGGTATGGTTGAGGATAAAATTTATAGTAAAAGAAATAAGAATACTTATGAAGATGGAGTAAACGGATGTAAAAATATGAAATGACATCTATAGTTTAGTTTGAGGATTAAAAAAATAAGAATAGTTGGACAACGGTCATGATAGCTAGAAAAAAATAAAAATAAAAATAATATAAGATAAACATTTTCACGACCATGCGGCAAAAAAGGTCATGGCAATGATGTCCACCATGGTGCTAGAGAGTGGAGTGGGGAAAACCCCTTATCATGGCATAATAATCCTAACACCAACACACCATTTACTCTAAGAGTAGGCGTAGTGGGCAGCAACATCCCCCATGGTGGCCTTTTTGGCGTCTTGGGCGGCTCACTTAGACTGTTGTGTCGTGGTGCCTTCATGACGTGGTGTGTACTGCTACCTAGTGGTAGAAGAGGTGGGAGTGTAAAGCAAGCTTCTTTTCCTACCCTACCCCTCTCTCCTTCTCACTTTCTTGTTTTTTTTTTTTTTTTTCATTTATTTGGTTTATAATGATATTGGGTATTAGATGAGTCTTAAAATTTGGTTTGGTAGAGTGACAACTACAAGACTAAATTATAAGTGATGGGTTAACATGATAGTGTGATGTATGTGATTATCTATGACCACTCCTAACACTCTAAAAGCCTTCTATTTTTGTAATACACACACAAGTGATAATACAATCATAATGACAATTCCATTGTCAATTAACCATTATATTGCCGTTAAATAAACCATTAGCTTAAAGTAATTTAAAAAACTTATTAGCTAAAAGGTCAAAAACAAGTATGAATCTTATCGAAGGTTCAATACACTCATACATATAATAGGATTTACCTTATAAAAAACGGTGATTCAAACCCAACAAGTATAAGACATGATTGTTACTCATGGAAGTAAGTTCAAATGGCAACATAATAAGTATAAATCTCAAATATTAAAACCAAAAAAGAAGTGTGCAAAAACATAAAGTCTAATACTCTGTTTTGAGTTTAAAAAGAGAAGAAAGAAAAGAAAGGAGAGGGTATCTTTTCCTTTCAAATCGTTTCAAAAATGAGAGGAAAGATTTTAAAGTAAAATAAGTCTATCTTTCCTCTTCTAGTCCCTCCATTTCCTTCATTAAATGAAACTTGAGAACATATATTTTGTTTTGTTTCCTTCAAAATCATTCCCTTTTCTTTGTAAAAAAACTCGAGAACAAGATGTAAGAGATCGTGTGGTCAACGTGGGGATTGGAAACTTACAGCGGTAGGCGGGAGCTCAGGACCATCTCACCGATTTTGATTATTTAGGAACATTACCTACCTTCTCCCCTATAATAGAGGGACACACACCTCTCAGTTCTCGGGATCTCTCTTCTGTTCTCTCTATATACATGTAGTAACTTTCTAACTGTTTTCTTTTGTGCTTGTAGCACGATTTTAAATTTGGGAGAATGAAGAACGGTCTAAGATCGTCAAGACAAACCTCATGGATGAGGCTTCATCGTTCCTTATTCTTCGAAAGACAATTTTATTTTATTCCTCCGAATAGAACATGGCCATATGAGTGGATACCGCTACTATATGGATTGATTTATGATCCAGCATGCCCATTTGTATACTTGAGTGCATGCACATACACAAGTTTCATTTGGAAGTTTAAAAAAACCTTAAACTATTAGCTTAACCCTTGCCTTAAAACCTTCAACCAACTAGCCAACCGAACCCAGAACAGATTAAAACTTGAAGCTTGCCCCCTTATTTTGTGCGACTTCGTTTGACATTATCGCTTAGAATTATGTTAAAGCCCTAATTCTCACCTGGTCAGGGCCAATTACTCAATCTCCTACTGCCTAGTAGTCATAGTCGAGCTATAGTGTTAGAGATGTAGTAGACCCAAAAGCGATATATGGAAACAAGGGGGTCAAAGGAGCACCCACCCATGACTTGTCACCAATCTACATCCTAACATATCTGTTCATAAGCTTTGATCCAGTTTTCTCTTATTGTCTTGGCTTTTTCCATAATCATCTTTGTTATTTATTTTCCTCTTCATTTTCTCAAAGTTAGAGACTTTGGTCAATTCTAATGGTAAAAAGGCTTTATGCTTGCGGTGAGTACGAACGTGATAGTTGATTTGATGCTATTTGGTATCTTGAGATGATTATACTGTTTTTAATTTAATTTTGGGTAATTGAATTATTAAAGTTAGTTATGATTTATTTTTCAAAATTGTGCTTCATTTTGATATGTTTAAACAAATTTTGTTTAACCTAGTCAAGGAAGAACATAATGCAACTGGAAAGTAAAAAAATAGAACAAAACGATACGAAGTCACCAAGGGCCGGCCATGGGTTATGCCATCTGGAAAAATGGTCTAGTGTTCAGGACTCGATATGTACTCACCACAAGACGAGATGTGTAATACACTAATTATTTTCTTAAAAACACAAAAACTTATAACGCGTACGTCAAGCTTTATGTCAGCTTTGAACCTTGACACGGTAACATAAACAGCCTCAACCCTTAATAAAGTTATGACAAACCTTCTAAATTTACACGGCACATAACTACTTAAGGATTTGTCTTTTTTTTCCTTATGTATTTTTAAACAGTTTTTAATTTATTAAAACAGTGGATTGCACAATCCTTTTCAATTAGTTAAAGACGAGAAAAATCTTTTTTATCCATATTATGTACTTTCACTCACTAAAAGATCTTGTATGAAATCAACATTTATTTATTTATTAATTAATTATAATATTGATGTTAATTTTGTAAAAAAATATACAAACTGAAATATTTTGTACGAAGACATGAAACTTTTTTATTAAAACAATATTGTAAGTAAAAATATAAAACTTTTTGATTTTAAGTAAAAATATAAACTTCCCAAAAGGCAATATTGATTAAGACATCAAGATTGCACGTAAATAGGTAATTTTTGGAGGTAACTCCTAAGCAAACTCCCCATCGTTCTCGTAAATGCTGCTAGTCCTCTTGTTGACTCTCAGATAATTGCCATTGTTGATGGTTGAACGCAAGTACGCAACGCACCCCCCAAAAAACACACACACACACCTGCACTTTTTTCTCTTCAAATTCGATTCTTTGCTATACCCATGACATGTTCTTTAGCAGTCAAGAACACTAGCTACCTCACTGTGACACGCACGCACACTGCACACACACTCTCTCTCTCTCTCTCTCTCTCTCTGCATTCTCCTGCCTCTCTCTCTCTCTCTCTCTCTCTCTCTCTCTTCAGTAGTAATATTTTCTTGAATTTTACCTTTTCTTTTCTGTCTTTCTTCACGCTATGTTTCTTCTGCACGCAACAACCGCCCAAAGATCACCACAGTCTTCGATTCCGGAGACATTAGGTTCATTTCGTTTTAAAGATTTAGTTTTCCTGACTCAAATCATTTGCACCCAACATTATACAATCAGCCCTTAATTTTCTTGAAAAACTAATTCGTGTTATGTATATCAAGTTTTAAAACAATGAGAGATGAAAATTGCAAGAAATACAAGGTTCGTTCACCAGAATGTAGCTTCTTTTGATAATTTTTTTACTAAATTCTTTTCTCTTGTGTTCTAAAATTGCTTAAAGAGTTTGACTTTATGTTTGATTATGATGAATTGTGAAGGTTTCATGGCCAAAAGCACTCAAGAAATGGTTTAATATCAAGAACAAAGCTGAAGACTTCCATGCAGATGATTTCACCCATGGAGGTGATTTGACTGATTTCTTAGTTTATATCTATTTTAGGGTTTGATTTATTTGGGAATTTCATGTTTTAATCTTTGAATTGTATTTCGGGAACATGAATTGACTTGCTACTGCTTTATTTCTGGATCAATTGAAGCCGATGACAACTTTTACTTTTTGCAGCTCAAGATCTGTTCTTTGTTTTCTGGTTTCTGTATGATCTTCAATAGTTTTTACCTTATTTTACTTAATTTTAATTCCCCTTTTAGGAGGGAATGGCCCACAATATTTTTGTTGGATTATTTGTGGTCTTGAACCCTGATGTAATACAGTGGAAATTATACAGCTTTTAACAACTTACACTTTTCAGATAATGATTTCAATACAAAAACAGAAGAAGAGGTGCAATTTCTGACTTTAGGACCACCTTGTAACTTAGACCCCACTTGTTTTTCTACATTTAGAGGGTGTTTGTTTTAGCTTATCAAGTGCTATTTTTTCGGCTTATTTTTCATAAGCTCAGAAGTCAAAAAATAAGCCAGAAAAACTAAATTATAAAAAATAAGTCCGGAAAATAAACTCTAAATAAGCTAAAACAAAAACCCATTAAGCAGTTGAAGAAAACAAGTTTTTTACCCATCTTTTGTTTAACCTTTATGCCTTTCTTGATCTGCCATAATCTCATTTATTGTGTTATTCAACAGAGAGATCAAGCAAGAAGTATGATTCTCAAGTGAGGGATGTCAATGATTATAGGTTTGTTTCAAAAAATTTAATTTTGATGAACATTGTATATGTGGTATATTTGCAAATTAATCATTGTACTTGCTATCAAATGAAGCACTCAATTTAGTAGCAGGGAAGCATGCACGTTATGTTCGCACAAATGATAGTGAAACTCAAAAGTTTTTGAGAGGTGAAATTTCTAGGTTTACAATGAGATTTTTTTAAAACAAAGGACATGTTATTCATGCCCGTTTCGGCTAAATTAAAATTTTGATGTAATGCGGAGAATATTGAACTATCAGTCTATTCATGTGGTTTATATTATGAACATGATAAATCAAAAATATGTTAAAAGTTTAGTAATTTAGGGGACAACTGAAAACAAATCCCTATACGACGTAACTTAGAGCATGAGTTTTTTGTTATATTTTATTTTTTGTGTGTGGGGTGGGGTGGGGTGTGGGGGGTTGTCTCTGAACCCCCCTCCCCCAAACCCACAAAAAAATGTTCTCTCAAACTTGAGATCTTTCAAGTTTTTCTTATTGGATTTTTTCTTAAAATGGGGCAACAGGATCTTTGTAGCTACTTGGAATGTGGCTGGAAAATTACCAGTAAATTCTTTAAATCTTGAGGATTGGTTACATACTTCACCTCCAGCCTAATATATTGAATCTCGATGTTATCAATCATTTTTGTCAAAATCAGGTTTCAAGAAATTGTCCCTTTAAATGCTGGAAATGTGCTGGGCACTGAAGACAACGGCCCGGCTAAAAAGTGGTTAGCACTCATTCGAAGAACGCTAAACAGCCTTCCTGGCACAAGTTCTGATCAAAATCTGGAATCAGATTCAGATTTTGAAGAATCAAGAACAGAAATGAATCCATCTTTCATGAACCGAGGCTCATTTCAGTCATTGAGCCGCAGCATGAGAATAACAAAGAGTGACATGGCTATGTCACAACCAAGACTCGAGCGTGGATACAGCGGCTCAGAACAGACCGTGTTCAGGAAATGGGTCAACAGTTATGACCCGAAAGTTGGATCTTCAGATGAAGACAATGGGCCAGATGATTCACCCGATAGCATACACTACACACAAACCAAGCATTGTGGATTTTTAAACGGTAAACAGCACAGGAACTCTCGGTACTGTTTGGTTGCGAGTAAGCAAATGGTCGGGATATATCTCACCATATGGGTAAAGAGCAATCTTAGAGACGATATTCGGAACATGAAAGTGTCATGTGTTGGCAGAGGATTGATGGGTTATCTTGGAAACAAGGTAAACACTTTCCAGCCAGCATTGGGGCGGGCCTCATAATTCGGTGGTTTCTCTAATTTATGATCTCATTGGAGATGGCAATTTTGATATGTTACTTATACATGGGTTGATTTAATCGTTTTTCAAATCTCAAACGGGTCACATAAAAAATTACTTAAAAGGGAAACAGGTTAAATGGGTTGACAGTTGGACAAAAAATTGTTTATGCCCATATCTGAACCTGTTTTGACCCATTACCAACTGACTTGTCTTTCCACCTCTAGAAATGATAGAAAATTATTAAACAACTCTATTAGATACAATAATTTGAAGAAAATATTAATTAATATTTTAAAATTATTTCAGGGTTCGATCTCAATTAGTATGTCATTACACCAAACAAGCTTTTGCTTCATATGTAGTCACTTAACATCGGGTCAAAAAGAAGGGGATGAGCTGAGAAGAAACGCGGATGTGATGGAAATCTTGAAAAAAACTTGGTTTCCAAGAGTTCAAGGAACAAAAGATGAAAAATGTCCTCGAACTATTCTCGACCACGAGTAAGGCAAAGCTGTTACTATTTTCAAATTCTAACCTACTCGACATTTTGATGCTAAAAACTTGTGTTGCTTGAATGCAGTCGAATAATATGGCTTGGTGACTTAAATTACCGGATTGCCCTTTCTTACCGGTCTGCTAAGGCTCTTGTTGAGGCGTGCAACTGGAGAACTTTGTTGGAAAATGATCAGGTAAGCAAAGGTCATGTTTTTAATCTTCAACAACATTTTTATAATTTGTCAACTTGTTTATCTGTTTACAGCTATGCATTGAACAAAGGTGCGGACGTGTATTCAGTGGATGGAGTGAAGGGAGGATATACTTCCCTCCCACATATAAATACTCAAATAATTCCGATAGATATGCATGCGAAGATATGCACACTAAAGAAAAGAAAAGAACTCCTGCATGGTAAATCCTCTTCCCCGAATCTTCATCGAGTCAATCATATTGCCCACGGGGTGATCTTTTTTTTTGGGTAGAATTACAAGTGATATTTGATGTGAAGGTGTGATCGTATCTTGTGGTATGGTAGTGGACTCCATCAAATGTGTTACGTTCGTGGGGAGTCTAGATTCTCGGATCATAGACCCGTGTACAGCATATTTATAGCAGAAGTTGAGTCAATCAGCCGTTGCAAAATCAAGAAAAACACTAGTTGTTCTTCCAGGATTGAGGTGGAAGAGCTGTTACCCTATTTACATAGTTAGTGAGATATTTGCATTGTAAGCTCTCAAATCTTGCATGAACTAGCTAGTTATATCATGTTAAATAGCACACTTTAAAATTAAGCATCTTCATGGATTGTCATTGCATAATTCATATTCTCTTAGCAGGACAAACATTTGACCAAATCGAAGAACTCAAGAACGCCTATTCAGTCAACTTGTGGTTATTGTCTCAAGCACTGTAAGCATGAAGGTTACATTTGAGGACAACCCGATTCTCGATTCTCTTAATTATCAAGAATCAAGATACCTTCTTTTACCCATATGCTTATTAATGTTGTATCTTGCATTTTATCCAGGGTGAGTTTGTGCGTTGACATCGATCATTATGCAGCTTATCCCAAGAATCTGAAAACAGATCTTGTGAATTCGCTTGCCATCGCATGATTCTTTGGTTCTACAGAAGAATGCTATCTACGTGGATGAAGTAATTATAATTATATAGTTGGAAAAATTATCTACTTTGTGTTGATTAAGATGATTTTTCCTTATAATACTTAATCGGTTTCTCACTTTGTTGTTGAATTTTGCAGGCTAAATCACGCGCGTCTGCATGGGAGTATGAAAATAAAAATATAGTCAATTCAGTATCAGTCGAAATTCCATTCTTATTTGTAGGGGACATGAATTGGGCAAAGAAATTTCTTACCCTTTGCTCACAGATAATCTGTACATAACAAAAGGTTACTCTAGACGATAAAAGTATTTGTTTAAATAATAGTAATAATTTATAATGTTTGGATAAAAAAAATAGATAATCTTCTATATATATATATATATATATATATATATATATATATATATATATATATATATATATATATATATATATATCTTCTAATATATATAAAAGACTAATCTTCTTCAATTTAATTACAAAATCCTAGCCATTCATTTATCTAAGATTAAATCATAATCGTTTATTTTGTTCAAAATTAAAATTTAATTTTGACTTTAGTTAGTCAAACTTATAACTCAATTTTGACTTTAAATCAATAATAATTATTCAAATTCAATTTTAATATGAGATAAAGTAAGATGAATAAAGTATTACTTAAATTTAAAAAATAAAACATAAGTTCAAATAATATACGTAGGATGTGCAATTTTATTATTTTTTCTTCCTTTTTCAAATATCACGTTAATAATCTATATATACTTTTATTAAGAAAATTTCTTTTATAATTAATTTTAAAATTTTGCTAATTATTCATCATTTATTTATTTTTATGAGACAATCTCTTCTCTTATATTTTTTAATATAATAAAATATTAACTTTCATCAATTTAATTATAAGTTTATATTATATTTTATATTGTTCATAAACTTGAGATAGTTTGCTTTTAAATGACGGCTAAAATTAATATAAAATTCTTTTAATTTTTAAGAAATACTCGGATTACGTTTTCTTTCATATAAAACAATTATATTTAATTAAGTCAATATAAAATTATAATTTCACTTATAGCTACCCGTGTGTTTACACGGGCATTAAACTAGTATATATATATAAAAGGCATGCAAATTTTCTAAAAATAATCATTAAATCAATCTTAATTAACCAATATGAACCCTCAATTGCAAAATTAATCAATTATCAAAAACAATTTTGGCAAAATTCGGAATTTTAAGAAAACATGTGAGGGACTTTTAAGAAAATATAAGAGGGTTATATAAAAATTGTAAATTAATGTAATTAATTATAGGCTGTTTATAAATTATGTTTAATAGCTTATGATATAATTTAATTAGATAAAAAATAATTATATATTTACGACCGTCTTATTTTTATCTACGTTTTGGTGTAAATTTTATTGTAAAATGACACTATTTTTAAAATTAGTATATTCTTAATTTTGCTTTAAAAAAGTATATTTTTAATTTTTTGTTATCCATTAATAGTAGTGGGTAATCTTAAATGAAAATGATTTCATCAGATACAAAACTTTCGGTTAAGTTTCAAAGAAGATAATTTTCTCTAATGTTGTGTTTTGCTATGACGATTAACAAAAGTCAAGTACAATCATTTTCAGAAGTCGGTTTATTCCTCAGGAAACCTGTGTTTACACATGGTCAATTATATGTTGCCGTTGCAAGTGTTAGAAGTAAAAAAAAGATTAAAAGTTTTCGGTGATATTTTATTTATTGCATTATTTTTATTTGAAAATTTTAATATCTCAAATACACTTCCGAAATACCCGTGCGTGCACGGGTCAATAAACTAGTAAATTTATAAGAACATAAAAGTCATAATAATCGTATGTAAACAAAATTTTCACTTGCCCTCGTAGTGAAGTCAAGAGTTCTAGTTTTATGAGAGATTTCAATTAGAGATGACTAGGGAATATTTTCTTTGTATTATATTTGATCATTTACACTAATTTCAGTTAAGTTTGACCGTTGATCTTCCATTTATCTTTGTTACCAAATAGTCTCCAACCTCTTTCTACCATTTTGTTAGAACACCCTAATTAACCTTTTGTCAAAATTAACTAATAGATTAATATTAACTAAGAGTTAATTACACAAATTAAAAATTTAACTATTCTTTAAATGATGATTTTATCACCTAAAATCGACTTGTAATTAACTCTTTGAAGTTAAGATTTTAATAGATTTTAGACAAGGATGTCAAACAAAATCTTGAATTGCTTTGATGATGTACACCTAAAAATCGCAGAAATTAACCAACAATTTGCAATTAGCTCTTTTGCAGCAACATAAAATTAGAAATTTTATATGATGAACACACTAAAATGGAGAAACTAAAAAAATAGAAATTATATATAATAACAATTGTTAGGAAATATGAGCAGTACCTTTTCTAACAACTGTTATATATATATTAGGTGTGCCCATTATATTCAAAGCTTGAGTTGGGCGTAGTGGTAGTATGCGCTGTATGTCATATAGTAGTATGAATACATATTTGTGATCTTCTCATTTTTATCTACACTTCGATATAAATTTAAACGTAATACGAATTTTATTTAATCATGTATTTTTCAATATCCAGACTAAAAGTGCAATTCGTCAATAAATATTATATTACGTTACTATTCATATCAAAATGTACATAAGACTAAGTGGGTTCGAATTTATATTAGATTTATACAAAATAATATACGTCAAAACTTATAAGAGAAAAATACATCAGACATGATCTAAAAAATAAATTTGAATCAATTTAAATCTAAATATTCTTAATGTTTAACTTTTTTACACACCTAAAAGAGAAAATATGTTAATATAAATGTTTAAAATTTTCATGATTTATTATAAACTTGTTCAACACATGAAGGAATTCATCAAACTCGAAAAATACGTAAAAAAGCAAAAACCCAGCATTCAAGAATCAAAAAAAGAATTGTTTGACACAAAAGTTGAATTGTTTAAGCCCTAATTCATCAATGTTTAGTGTTTAGAATCTACAAATGTTTAGTAAGTAATAGAATAACTCTATATACCAAAGTTTTTATTCGAACCAGGTTCCTTTAAATGTCCTCACAAATTGTTTGAACCCTACAAACTCATGCGACTCAGATATAGGTTTGCTTAGAATGGTGGTTGTAAAGGGGAGCTGGTGGCGGTGGTGGTCTCATGTATGTGGTGCGTTTGAAGACGGCGGAGTTCATTGCCGATAACGGTGGTTGTACAAGGCGTCAAGGTGTGCTTTTTGTCGGTGGTGGTTTTTAGTGAGAGGAAGAGGGAGATTTAAAGGAGAGAAGTGTTAAATTTAGTTGTGGTTTTAAAGTGAGTGTGAGAAGAAGAGAAAGTCCACTAGGTGCCGGATTATTGTCTCATCGAGTGGTTTTCGAGTGAGAGGAAAAGAAAGCTTTGTAGAGGTTTAGAGAGAGATGTAGAGATACAAGAGACTATAGGAGAGATTAGGAGATGGGGAGAAATGATGCACATGGTTAGAGAGGGATAGTGAGTGTGTTTTTGGTTAAAATGAATCTTAAAAAGAACATATTTGAAATTGATTATAATAGATTAAGATTGTTTGTAACAAGGATAAAGTAAGAAAAAATTAAAATATACTTTTACTCATAGTCAAATTTACCTAAAGTTGATGTAAAAGCCAAAATAAAACAAATGCATGACAATTTGTGTAAATTGATTTTTATGAAAGAATCATTGGCTATTTGACTTTTTTGTTAGCATTCCATGTGCAGCTATCAATGTACTCAGTACAACTATGGTACAACTACAAGCCCCTACGCTTCATTATTTCTTGCAAGTCTTTGATATATTGACGTATCATGTTGTGATTAGTGTGGCAGGTTTCTGTGTCGTGTTTTTTTTAATTTACATTATTATATATTCATACATTTACAATAAATAAACGTTTAAATGATAAATAATTTTCTGTGGAAAGTTAAACCAAATTTTTTGTTGGCGTGGTGGCAAAAGGAGGTGTTTGTGAACCCGTTGGTATGGGTTCGACTTTCACCAACTGCAACCTTTTTATCCTTTTAAATGCTTTAGCTTTTTTAACTTATTATTATTATTATTATTTTTTTGTAATGAAGCTACTTTGATTCGTACTCTTTTCTTTTATTTTAAATTCTTTCTTTAATGCCATGTGTGTACTTTTGTTTTAAGTTTTCTTTTTTTATTATTTTAATTTTATTAATTTAAATGTTTCTCAATAAAAAAAATTCATAAATATATGTTTATTTAGATTTTGCATAGCGACAGGTACAGTTATTATTTATATAACTTATAAAGATACTTTAGAAGATAACATTATATATACTAACATTTATCAGGGAAATTAACAGTACCCTGATAAATATATACTTATATATAATTCCTCTCATAATATACATAAACTAACAAGCTGTTACAATGATAATTGCTTCAGATTTCAACCAATAGGTCTTGCACTCGAACCTCTGCATATTTCAATTTGTTTTTATCAACACCACTTTGGTGTACACAATCGTTGATTTATTATTTATAATTTATTATTATTATATTAAAAAAATTCTTTTGATATGTTTTTTGTTTTTCTTTTATAACTTTTAGCATATAATATCTAGCGTAAATATGAATATATATATTTGTGACGATCACATTTTAATTTACACATCGATATAAATCTTATGTTGATATGATGTCTATTAAAATATGTACTCTTTCGGTCAACGTCACGTTATTTGTAGTACGAAAGGTTGACCTATATATTTGAGTTCAAACTAAATTATATAAGCGCACTACGAACGTTATTAAAAGTACGATGCAAAATATAAGAATCATGTTTACTATATATAACACAAGAGTTAGTTTTTTTAAAAGCAGAACATATGCTATGTTTCAAACTCTGCTGCAACGTGCGGGTACTAAATGTTTCGTTATTTTATAACTTACAATCTATGTTATATATAGTAAATGTTATATTATAGTAAAATTTTAACATGTATAATGTGTATAACTATTATGTTTTTATATTCTTGTCATCTTTTATTCTTATCTATATATTTAATTAAGAGTATAATTATCAAATTGTCAAACAATCATTATTTGTTAATGTGTACAAATTATTTCTTATCTAGTTATATGAAAATATTTTGATTGTTTCTATTTAGAACTTCTTGAAGTATGAATTGATATTCTTTAATATGATGTATGACTTGTATTGGATATTTTAATTAAGACATGTATGAGATATAAGGAGAGGTATAACCATCTAAGTAATAGCATCAAAATATGTGTTGTTTAAGAGAGTTTATATCATTGTACTCAAATTTTTTTCTGTGTACTTATAAGATTGATATATAAATCAAAAGATAGTAAATTTCACGTTGTATAAGCAGTTACATATGGTATAACTTGATGATGCATCTTCCTTAATGAACGGCTAGTAATTCGTACACCAAAACTTATTCATTATTGATATCGCGGTTTTAATATATATTTTTTATGCGATATCTTATTATTTTTAATTAAAATCATGCAAAATATGTTTAAAATGTATTTAATATCCTTATTATTTGATTTCAGGTCAGAATCTCGGATATATGAAGATAATATAAGGATAAAACGAGATAAACATCAGAAAAAGTCAAAAAAGTCAAAGTGGCTGAAAACTGGGCATCGCGTCGCGATCCATTTGACATTTCGCGTCGCGATCTGTGGTGATAAGGGCTTATCTGCGTTCGAAATTTGAAAACGGCAGAAAAGAGGCGAAATGGTCTCGTCGCGTCGCAACGCAGGGCTTGTTCGCGTCGCGAACCCTGCTGCCAGCCTCTATAAATTCGTTTTTTGTGCTTTCATTCGGGATTATCACTTTTCTCCGACTTTTTCACCACCATAACTCCAGAAAACTTCCATTAAACATCCAGGGAGCTTGGGGCATGATCTTGGAGCATTGGAGCTTAATTTTGAAGATTAAAGTGAAGCTTTCGGCTATAACAATTCGGCTTTTACGGTTTTCTTCATTATTGTTCATCATGTTTCTTTTTATGAATGATTTTCAGAGATTAGTTATGATTGTTCTTGGCTAAAACTTCTGTTTTCCTCCCTAGAGGAGATGAAACTCATGTAATGGTTATTTAATTCATGGCTTTGATACTTTAATTCATGTTTAATTCAAGTTTAACTTAATCTTAGTTCATCCATGCTTCCTAATCTGTTTTGGTTGTTTATAAACTGAGTTTTGTGTTTTAAAAGACCATTTAATTCATAAAGCTTTGATCTTGATTGTCTAGGACCAATAGATGATTAAAGAGATAGTGATTGATCAAATCCTAGTGTTAAGCAACTTTAAATAGATGATTTTGCATGTGATTAAACATATAATGACCCTTTATGTGTTAATGATGTTTTGTTGATCATATGAAACATTAAAGGTTGAGTTTTTACTCGGTAATCGAATTAATTGGCTAATTATCCCTTTTAATCGCGCTTTTGACCATAAAGGTTGTTAATTGGTATAATTAGACGGTTAGAACTAGACTAAGGTTTTAACTAACTTAGGAATCGATGCATGAATATTCAAAGTGTCTTTAGCTTATCTTGCCATGAATTAATTGCCATGAAAAGAGTGAAATTGAATCTAGGGAGGGAACATCTTTATATATATATATATATATATATATATAATTCTCCGAGTTAATTGCTTTCTTGTTTTCTTTGCATACTTAGTGGTCTTCTAGGTGTTAGTGGTAGTTAAGTTGGTTAAAGTAATCACTTTTACCATAAAATCCCCCCCCCCCATTTACTTGCTTTATTTATTTTCTTGTCCTTAGTTTAGATTTATTTGCTTTCTAGTTTAGTTTAGATTAGTTTAGTTGTGTTTAATATTTAAATCATTATAATTTTATCAAATCATATACGTTCCCCGAGAGTTCGACACTCGTGCTTACTAATTATACTATAAAAACCGATTAGGTACACTTGCCTATTCATGTCGTTTTTGGTACAATTTAATATGGAATTTATAAATATAAAACTTGTACGTAAAACGCAAATCAATATTGAATTTGTATTATGTGTTGTTAGATGTTTGTACATACTATATATGGGTGATTCATTCTAAAAATAAGAGGTGATAATATATGTCTGCATTTATTTTATGTCATTTGGATAAGATAATTAATAGAAAAGTTATAAAATTAAAGACGTGTATATGTTTTGTGTGTGGATTATTGAACTTCTTTATAAGAAAAAAAACCAATATATAAAGAAAAAAACAACCAACATTTAATATACTTTTTGAGTTTTTCCTATTACGAAAAAGTAGATTAGTATCGTCCACTGTTACTTTTGTTTGCTTCACATGATCTGCTATTCAAAATGGGGAAAAAAGCCCTCGTGGTTCTAAAGTGAATGATGAGTGATGACACGTGCCGATGTGTCATTGCTGAGACTTTGTTACTCCTTACCTCGCATGTCATTTTGGGAGGTGATGCTTTCTTCCATGGTCTTGGATCTTTTTTTAACACCGGGTTTCACGAGCTTAAATTCAGTAATACTTTAAAACTTTTTTTAAGTATACTTACCAAGACGTGCAACGGAAACTAAACACTAATTATAAAATATAAAGTGTTATTATCCAACTTGGCGATTATAAACATGAAAAGCCAAGTAACAAAATAAACCGGTATTACCGTACTACTAACCGACCATCGGATCACAAGATATAAAGTATAACAAGGTAGTGTTCCCAGAAAGCAACTATAAGTACCAATAAGGACCCGCCTCACCAGGCTGCCTAAATCTTTACCTGTAAAAAGGTAAAACATGAACCGGTTAGCTACACTAGCTAGTGAGCACAGGTTGCACATAAGTATCAATAAGCATGCTATCACAACACAGGAAAAGCACACAAGGCTATCCTATCACATCGTGGAGTGCCAACATATCAGAGGGAGTCATATCTTGCGGGGTTGCAAATCCCGCTCAATGAATCTAACTGAGAAATCAGCAACACCAATCCATGCTGGTGGGGAAGCAAATAGCAACCCCCTGAGCACGTTGCGGAGCCACCTGGGCTCAATTAGGCCTTAGTTACAAACCAAGACCCCACTGTTTGTCAAGGAACGGCGGTCCTGCAGAACCTACGACCCAGCGTGCACCACCGAGTCACCGTTGATCCCGAATAACCAGCCATCTAGGCCCTCAAGGGATCCAGCCGCAATATAGTCAGCTGACCTCAACCGAGTTGGAAACTATAAGCAGTTTCCCGAGTGTCCGGACATAAGTACACAAACAATAAGTGATCCAATCAGGATCCAATAACATGCGCGCATATAGTCACATCAAATACTGTTCATACTAGTGAACAGAACATGCGAGTATAACTTAATCATAACATACACTTACCACATGATTCACGTTACATACTTTTAGTCACTGTCAATATAACACTGTAGCATGGCATATCACGTTATAACATACCTTACGCACACACATGTGGGAGCACCAATTACACATTAAAAACACACAGGGGTTAGCACTACTTACTGAGCCTCATGGGAAACCGGTACTCACCTGAAGCCTTTGCTAAGCAGATACGTCACTCGCGTCTCTTGGTTACTCAGGTATACCTAACACATCGCATACACACTTGATTATCACTTATACATAGTGCATCTAGGTCGAAACGCAAGTTAAACAAACCTTCAGCATAAAACAGGCTTCTACGGCCGTATAGGGCATGTCCTACGGCCGTAGAACACATCCCTAACCACCCCTACGGCCGTAGGGATAGATCCTTACACCCGTAGAGCTTCTTTTCAACAAACCATGCTCTACGACCGCAAGAACCAATTCCTACGCCCGCAGAAGCTATTCTTTGGTGACCTACGACCGTAAGTTACATACCTACGTCCGTAGACCTTGTTCCTTCGTCCGTAGACGGTAAACCACATAAAAACACCTCCTACGGCCGCAGAGACCCCGCCATACAGCCGTAGAGAACACAAAAGGACTCCTACGGCCGTAGAGCTCATCCCCTACGCCCGTAGGAAGGTCACAAACAGCAGACTTCGTCCCTGTTCGTGAACAAACCTGCAAACCCGCGTTTTTGACACCCAAATCGACTGAAACTCAACTTCAATCGTTTATACACTTTGTTTAACGTCTATAGAAGTTGACTAACACATTTTGTACATAAAACCCACATGAAAATACCATCTAAACTTTCAATTTACTCCTTCACTATGAAACCTTCAACAACTAAACTTTCAAACAAGAAATACTTACAAGAAGGAGAAGCAAGAACAGATTACACACTTGAAACACTGCTACTAACTTCCTTGCTACTGATTTCCCTTCGATTTCCTCTTCTAAACTTCACAAATTGAAAGTGTGTATGTGTCGTAACCCTTGTGTGTGTGTTTAGTGTGTGTATTGTGTGTCTACAGGAGATAAGGAGAAGAGGAAGCCGACTTAGGGGTTTTAATTATTAAACCTCGGGTATTTTGTTCCCCTCTCCAACTTACAACTTGTCACACACAAACCCGTTTCAACTAACGGGGATATCCACGGAATCATTACACGAAACCATTTAATATTCTATCTCTTTTGTACATTAACTCTAACTTTTACATAACACCTCATATATCCTCTTTAACTAACTAAAATATAAAACAACCATTAAAATACTTATTTAAAGTCAAGGTACAATCCCCTGAGCAAGAAGTACAACTAGGTACTACTAGGCCCATTTTGAGGATGTTACACTTTTACAGACGAATCAAATTCTATCTTTTAATATGGGTTTACAAGTTTACATTATTCTACTTCCGATTTTGTAAGAGAGCTAGATCATTGACGTGGATTAGCAAGTAAAATTTAGATGTACAATTTCATGTTCATCATACACATGGATAGTATTTGTAATTCTCAAACTATACGGGCGTAGTTTTAAACAAATTACAAAAATTGGGGGCCAAACTCTGAACTCGTAAAAGTTGATCTCGCCCCGATGAAAATGTACTCGTAACTTTGGCGCCTTGTTTTTGTCGTCGTCCGAGATCCAACGTCTCCGGCGGCCGCGGAGGACCTAACAGTATTTGGCGGTAATTTTCATTCATTTTGAGATATAATCGTTATTGAACAGTAATTCTTATTGCTGATGCTATATTCGATAGTTCACATGCCTAAATAAAGTCTATGTTCAAGTTCAATTGATGAGTTTGATTCCAAAATTACCCAACCTAAACATGAATCAAGCATGGCGTACCCGTGTGTTCTTGTTTTCTATGTTTTGTTTCAAGGATTGAACTGTAAATGTTATGCATTGTTGAACAAATCTAGGGTTAGGATTTGCAACCTAGAGATTCTTGGAAATATTCGAGTATATTTCAGAACGTAGTCCCTTCCAGTTCCAAAGGAAGGAGATAGATTTTGATTTTTGAGTTTAATGAAGGGTGTGCCATTCGCACAAAACTGTGACAATTTTTAGTCTGAAAATTGCTGCGTATCTTTCACGACGGAATTTATTGAACCTGACAAACATGTGAAGAAAAAAATCTCGATCACAAGATTCTTTTGTTGTGGATTGTTATTCGATATAGACCTCGAAATAAAATCAATCACTTTTAAAGGAATGAAATAAAAGGAACTAGAAGGATTTGGAGGGAGCTTAAGCCAATTTTACCTTCAATCGTTCCATCCCAACATGAGACATTCCCTTTCCTCCTCTTCTTAGACTAGAGAACACAGCGTTACTACCTGGCTACTTAGAATATTTGGACATTTGGACTTATCCCACGTCCCTACAAGTACACATAGGTGAAACTAAGATTAGAAATTTTAGGTAATGAGTTGTATGTCATGCTTGGCTGTTGTATGGCAAACTCCCAAAGATGTGTTCATAAAGAGACTATATAAGTTTACCTTCTTGGATAAGCGATTTGATCTTTAAAAAAATAAAAATAAAAAGACCATCACATCTATATGCTTCACACAGGTACTGTATGGTTCTACTGGTAATATGTTTTGGATGCTTTTCATATTTACTGAAGTACAAGTTAATATCAATTTTGTGAAGTTTAAAACCTACATACCAGCTCTGTTACCTAATCCATGTGATGTGATCATCACTCAAATATCAACAACGCCCTTAGTAAAGACAAAATAGAATCTTGATGACTATGACCAGTGCACTTAGTAAGTTTTATTGGTTTCTAAAGGATATAATCTTGCATATATATATTAAGATGGAGATAAAGCTGTGTCGGAATTTGATTGACCAGATGTCCTTATCTGGGGCCCTTTATCCAAATTGATTGTTGGCGTGGAGCTTTGTATTATGATATTCGTCCTTTTAACTTTCCGGGAGAATGTTTGAAATTCACCGAAATGTCATTCCTAGAGTATCACTCTTGTTAGCGTTGTTTGATCTTTTTTGACCTCAGTAGCTTTTCTTGTCAACAAGCTAAGAACTGGAAAATAGAACGTGCCCTACTCAAGCCTTCTAGCTACAGCTCAGTTTTTTGATCTTATAAGGTGAGATGGTTCTATATTCAATTTTCAAGTTTATAAGAAATTTTACTTGCAAATTGATTACCTTATGTTTGTTTGTTACATGTTTGAGATATGAGAGATAGAACAATAACAGCACAACAAAATTGAGATCCATGCACAAATTTACATATGAATTATATATGGGATCGATATGGGTGATATATTAAAGACAAATTTCATGAAAATGTACTCAACTTTGCATGAATTCCTATCGTATGTCGAACTTTAAAATCTCTTCCTTTGTATCAAACTTTTGATTTATTCTATTGTGTGTAAATATTTAATATTGTGTATCAAACTTCATGAAAATGCACGCAAGCTAGGTCTGGACATAGTAAATATTTGTCAAAGTTTCTTCACTTCCTTACACTATTATACATCTCTCTCAAAGATAGCACCATTTCCAGTTCGATTGTCGGAGAATTTGGATTTCAGAATCACTCTTTAATTACTTTGCAGAATTCATAATTAGTTGAATAGGTCAGCATCCTATAGTTCACTCCAATGACTCCTCTCCTAGTATAGTCTGGGTGGTCATAATCAATAACTAGTTTTTACTTTTTCTAAGGTTTATTTTATTGTATGTTTTGTCCTTGATTTATTATCTTGTACATAAAGTTAGACCTGTAGCATAATAAATGGCCTTAGGCCCGTTTTGCTAGTAGGACCCATTTAACCATTTTGTTAGAGTTTCTTATATATAACCTTTTCCCTGTATTTTTCAGTTGTACTAATTATTCAATTGTATCCTACATATTTTGTGTCTGATTTCAACATGGCATCAAGCTAATCCTAGTTTTTGTTTGTTGATTTGGCTTTTGTCCACTCTACCTCGAATCGTAGTTTTTGTTCGTTTTTTCCAATTTGTCCCGCTTCCAAACTTCGCTGCTGGTTCTCCACTCTAACCACCATATTTGACTTCAAGTTTGGTTTTTAAACTAAAATGCTAGACATGTTTGTTTCTTTGCTATTGTCGTTGATAAGCGGTCTTGTGTATTAGTTCAAGGGGATAGTGTCCTTTTGATGGACATGTCTTCGGGACTCCATGTTGGCCTATACGATGTTTGCACATCTTTCCTCAATATTTTAAGCTAACATAAACTTTTACAGGCCATGTAGATATCTCAAAGGAAGTTAAAGAAGTTCTTCTCCTTAAATTGTTCCGTGTACTAGAGATACTTGAAGTCTTATTGTTATAATGCTGTTACTAGATAATTTAAGCCAACTAGTTCGATTAGGATAGAGCTCTACTTGACCTGCTGACCGTATAATTTTCTTTTGGTGCTCATTTGTATCACATTCTTTTTGTAGTTCTTACACTGGACACAGGAGGACCAAACAAGGTTCCCATCATATTGTTTCACGGGGCACAGGTTTGAGCGTCTACCTGAAAGTAGATGTTCTTTAACAGAAGTACACTAGTTTAGTTGATGTATAATAACATGATTACAAGTTGCTATGTTACAATCACTAAGAAAATGCTGTGTTTATCTATGCAGTAACCAGCCCAAGACAAAAAGTTGGATTAAGAACCCCGGTCTTTATTGTTATAAAAATTAAATATCCACTTCTAAAAATTTCTTTTTCGTTGAGTATATAGTGTGCCATCTAGTACGATAGTTAATTTGAATCATGTGACAGCCACATAGTACGGATTATTTTTAAGTTCAACTTATTTGGCTACTTGTTACATCCGTAAAAACTCTATATGCATTGGCACCTTCTCTTAATGAGGATTGGTCAATTCAGCCAAAATTTATGTCGGAAGATGAATACTTGTTCACATGTTTATCTTATTTGAAAATTAGAAGATGTTAGGTTGTATAAGACGTAAATTTCTAGTGTTCTTTAGATCCCATGCTTGTTTTATTTTTGTGTTGCTGTGTTTTATTCTAACATGATGGATCACTTGTAATCTGCATTTGGTTTAAAGGTAATTTATAAAACAATGTAGTTCTGGAAGCAGTCTCTCTACCCTCGGGCTGAGGTATGATTGTCTACTTCTTACCTCCTCATACCCTGCTATGGCAAGATTGACATTGTTATTATTGTTGTGTTTATAAATTATAACACAGTAGTGCTACACTTTTTTGTGTTTTTCTAATGTGAAAGATACACAGTTTTGTTTAACTAATTCTAGTGCCAATATGTTAAACATATAGTAACATGAGGTTTTTATTTTAGTAAATAAAAAAATAAATAAAAAGACAAAAAGAAAGGAAAAAACTGACTGGTCGTTGTCCAACATGGAAGAACCTGAGACCTCCACATTATGCTGCATGTCCCTGCTCGCTAATCGACCTTTGTGGATGTAAAGGGTAATATGAAGACTTGAAAATTTACGAGCCTTGAGTTCTGTGTATGATAAAAACATAATACTTTCTTCTATATGATACTAATATACAAAGGGATATGGACAGGAATGATACAAGTCAAATTTTACAAGCACATTTTTACAGTCTAGACATGGCTCTTGATGGAAGAACTGTATCCAGTTTGATCATCATTATACTTATCCCACAACATAACTCCTCCATATTTTGCAGAACCTTTGATTGCTGGAAGCACTTGAGAAGTGAGGTCACCAACAGGGATGTATCCACTTCCAGCAGCCGCAGGTGATGCAGGTAACCCCAAGAAAATCTTGGTGGCTGGTATCTCAGAAGTCCACTGCTTCCAAGCATCTTCAAGATTTGTGATATCTCCAGAGTATTGACAAGGAGGGTTGTTATAGAACTGGACCCAAACATAGTCAAAAAGACCTGTTTTAAGGGCAGTTCCAATATATGCATCTGGGAATGGACACTGGGGAGCTGCCGTCAGGTAGACCTTCTTACCTTGACTGCTGTATTCTGAAAGATACCTTGCTAGGTCATCCCAGTGTTGGGTGGTTCCTCCTTCAATATCAAAATCAATTCCATCTAAAATGGCTTCACCAAGAGGACGGGTGGATGATTTCCCACCTAAGAAGTTATTCCACAGGTAAGTAGAAACCTGTTTGGCATCTGCTGCAGAGGTGAGGTAGTAGCTTCCAGCTGCTCCTCCAATAGTCAGCATCACCTTAATTCCTTTAGCTTGACATGATTTAATGTCTGTGGTTAAATTGGTACAGCCATTGCTGTATGGATCACAGTGACCTGCAAGATTAATCATGGGGGTTTGACCGTTTCCGAATGTTGCAAGAAATGCAAGGTTGACAAATTTGTAGTTTCCTGTCGAGCATGTCTCCGCCAAGGTGCCTTCACCTCCATTTTGACCCCAATAGATAGAAATTCCTCCAGCATTGGTACCCATGGCTAGTAACAACATCATTGAAGAGAACAATGCTAAGTAGTATGCCATTTGAAGCCAAGTATGTATCTTACTTGAGGTAACTGTATAAAGTAATGATGTGTCAAATGTTGAGATGATTTGTTTATATAGTGAAGGGTCTCGTCTGTCGATATGCTTCCAATTTTAGAGTATAATAAAGACAGCATGTACCTTGGGAGGCACTCTGTTGAACCCTCTTTTGGCAGATGCATGATTGGTTGAAATTGTTGGAATGCTGCTGCCTGTTAGTCAGGTTTGTCATCTGTTTTGTCTATTTATTTTTATCTTCTACATATAAGTTAGAGATCCACATTAAAAAAATCACTTTATGCTTCTTAAGCTAATGTACCAAACAGATTTATCGCTATGCTATTGTCAGTTACATGGTTCTTACGAAACTTCTAATATAAATAAAAGACTAATTGAGATATCATCTATTGTACGATCTAGCCTTTAATTTAACAAATCAGTTTTAAATATACAATCTTGACCATCCATGTATTTACAATTGAAAAATCAATTTTGACTTTTAAAGGTCAAACTAATGCAAATATATTGAGTTTAAATATAACAAGTCAATTATTATAATATTTTGACTTATTATATTAAAGCGTTGTACTATATATATAATATGTTATCAAACGTCAAACAATATTTTTCTATACGGGTTCCTACATTTGTTTGAATATGATTATTATTAGATCTATTTTATATATTTGTTAGTATTAAATTTATAATACAAATTTTGATAAATTATGCATTATAGATTGTATTATAAAATATATATAAAAATATAAAAAAGCTAATATATAAGTAATCAAATTTCTAAATATATTTTATAATATATAAAGAATAATATACATAATTTTTGGTGTTATTATCTTCTTACACCCTGATTTACATGTATCATATTTATGCTTTATAACATTTCCAAATATTATATTTAACCAAATCCTAGTTTTATCATTTTAGAATATTTTATAATCATTTTAAATTCTTTTTAATTGTAACCAATAAATACTTAAATTGCTTGCTGCTAATTATAACAATAATGATCAATGGCTTCTACTAGAAATACTATCAAGTCTCTTCGTATCATGATACCACGTTTCTGCTGTCGCATTTGTCCTCCTCACGTCACTCTTCCACCGCTAGTCTGGGTGTTGACGCTGTCAATCGCCAGTTTATTAATTCTTATTTCTTTTGTGTTTTATAATTATTTGATATCTTTTTATATTAATGTTTAATATTTATCATTTTTTAAAACCAACCCGTGTATCACACGAGAATTTAATCTAGTTAGTAAGATATATTATTTTGTGGACCAATTGAATGAAGATAACTAACTATTCTTCTAAATTTTTCTGGAGAACAAAAATTATTTTAGGCTTGAAAAACCAGCACGGTTTCAGTAAATTTGTTTCTAAGGACATTACCTAAGATAATGGATAGTTTTCTGGGGACATGTCAGAAAGTATTTGACATGGTTAAAAGTATAGAGTATAGACCACCGATCATGGAGTCTGGTAAATGTTCTACTTATATAACAAGTGGAGAACCTATTTCCATGTTAAGATCTTTGGATCATTTCAGGAACATAAGCATCTTTAAGTCACTCTGTTGCAAGCCATACATGGTTTTATTTTAAATAGTGCTGATAGAAGTTTAGATGTTCTTTCAATTTTGTCAGATTCTGGAAAACGGTTGAAGTTTTTTCTGCTAAGATGTCTGCTAATACTATGCAACATATCATCTTTGACTCGGTTAGAATTATTTGAAGTTGCTTGACACTAGATGCAACTGGAGTCCTTCCTTAATAGCATGAAGTCGTGAACTTTGTTCTTTAGTATTCTGGGAATTGCAACCATGGACGACAATTTTATTCATATGTGATCTGTCTTTGGTCTAACAATAATTGTTCAAAAAAATTAGTGTTCATGCTTTTGCAATTTTTAATTTGTAAAGTAAGGATTTGCTTATAATAATTCTATTACCAATATATTAAACATATAATCATGTTAGGTCCCTATTTCAGCAACATCAGTAAGCTTGGGTAGTTTGATGCACCTGGACATCTTTTTAAAATATAAAACCGATCTTCTGAGGTCCCATGACCAACGTGGTGAGCATTAAACACAGACAAGGTACAAGGAGTTGGGATTGAACCTGACCTCCGCACTAGCTGCATGTCCCCGACTGTTAAGTCACCATCATGTGGACAAGTAAAGAGTGATATGGGAAAGATATAAGAATATATCCAAGCCTTGATGTGATAAGTCAAACTACGAGCAGAAGACGAATCAGACTAACATATAAGCGTGTATAATATACTCAAATATGGGAACGATTACAAGTGAAAAGTTTTTACAGCCACATTTTTATACTCTAGACATGGCTCTTGATGGATGAACTGTAGCCGCTTTGATTATCATGATACTTGTCCCACAACATAACTCCTCCATATTTTGCAGAACCTTTGATTGCTGGAAGCACTTGTGAAATAAGGTCACCAACAGGGATGTACCCGCTTCCAGCAGCTGCAGATGATGCAGGTAGCCCCAAGAAAATCTTGGTTGCTGGTATCTCAGAAGTCCACTGCTTCCATGCATCTTTAAGATTGGTGATACCTCCAGAATACTGACAAGGAGGGTTGTTGTAGAACTGAACCCAAACATAGTCGAAAAGGCCTGTTTTAAGGGCTGTTCCAATATATGCATCTGGGAATGGACACTGAGGAGCAGCTGTCAGAAATACCTTCTTGCCTTTACTGCTGTATCCAGAGAGATACCTTGCAAGGTCATCCCAATGTTGGGTAGTTCCTCCTTCGATATCAAAGTCGATTCCATCTAGAATGGCTTCACCAAGAGGACGGGTGGATGATTTCCCACCCAAAAAGTTATTCCAGAGGTATGTAGCAACTTGTTTGGCGTCTGCAGAGGAGGTGAGGTAGTAGCTCCCGGCTGCTCCTCCAAGAGTCAGCATAACCTTGATTCCTTTAGCTTGACATGATTTAATGTCGGAAGTTAGATTGGTGCAGCCATTGCTGTATGGATCACAGTGACCTGCCAGATTAATCATTGGGGTCTGACCGTTTCCAAATGTTGCAAGAAATGCAAGGTTGACAAAATCATAGTTCCCTGAGGAGCATGTCTCAGCCAAGGAACCCTCACCACCGTTTTGACCCCAGTAGATAGCAATGCCTCCAGCATTGCTGCCGACTGCTAGTAACATCATCACTGATGAGAATAATGCTAAGTGATTTGCCATGTTCCGCCAAGTATGTATCTAATTCTAGGTACTTGTAGGAAGTAATGATGGGTGTTCAAGTGTTTTAGAAGTTGGTTTATATAGTGAAGGGATTGGCATCTTGGCATGCTTCCTGTTTTGGAAAGGTGCAAGTACCTTGGAGGGCACTCTGTTGAAACCTGTTTTAGCAGATGCAGGATAACTTGAGATTGTAAATAAAAAAAATCGTCGTCTTACTCAGGTTTGTTGACTTTTCGTCCGTTTCTTGTTATCTGGTACATAAAATTTCTGTCCATCTTTGAACAAAAAAACATTGTTTGGTTCTTCTAATCTAGGGTATCATATGTATTTGTCTCTATGCCATTGTCAGTGTGCGAGCACCTTGGAGGCACTCTATGAAGCCTCATATAGCAGTTGCTGGGATTGGTTGAAATTAATGGAAAAACTTTCCCTATCATTCACGTTTGTCATCTGTCTTGTATGTATCTTGTTGTTTGCTGCATAAAAATTAGGCCCATCTTAATTGGACACTTTATGGTTTCTATAAAGCACCAGACAAATTTATCTCAATGCTCTTATAATTGACCCGTATACTAAATTAGTTCAGGTATATAGTAATATAGTACTTCCATGAACTTCTCTTGCGCATGCTATGCCGTCCTATATGGCATGCACTGAATCTCAGTCGGCAAACCTAGATCCGCTTCTTTGCTTCATCCAATTCAGAAATAACTGAACTTGTTTTGCTTCTTAGACATCACCATCTTATAATTCAGCTTGAATTTTTTGAATCACAAGCTATTTTGTTTGAAACATATCGTTCATGTATGTGTTTTGACTTTTGACCGTTTCTTAGTGATGGGAAATTTTTCCTATTATTGCATGTTTTAAAATTCCTAATAAATTATTCTTGAAGTAACAGGTTTTTGGAAACAAGTTTGATCTTTTCCATGTGAAAAGTGAAAAGTCCTTTTATGCAGTTTCACCACCTTTAGACAATGATCCAAACACATGGAAATAACGTTTCTCTTTTTGCAATGGTATGAAAAATATTTCTCTGCTTTAGCACCTATCCATACCCTGACCATCTGTGAGACTGTGACACGTGTTGGTTCTTGATTTATTCTTTCGAATGCTACATGGACTCCATATCGAGTATGTTTCAGCCAGAGCATTGGTACGTTTTATTTAACATGATCACTATCCGTGGCCTGTGCTTGTTTGGAATTGTGGTTATGCACAGAGATGTATTTGAACATGACTGTTTATAAATTATAATTTTGATGGGAATAGCTTATGATTTTTTTCTTTTATATCTACTATTTTCATTTTTTGCAAATGCAACAACACAACAACGTTTTCTGGTTCTGTCAAAGCGGGGTATGGGGTCCTTTTTACCTAAATAACACCCTATTTAATAATGACGAACTCCCAAAGCTTGTAAATTCCGAAATCCATAGAAAATATATCTTCTTTGAATCATTCTTTAAACTAAATTTCGAATTCGAGAAATAAATATATTGAAATTCAGTGTTATTTTCTAAAATCTTTTAGGGTGTTTAAATATTAAAAGATTGTTATAGAGGGTGTTAAATTAGTAATTTCCTATTATCTTATAAATATATATCTCACAATGGTTTAATGTTTTTTTTTAATATTTAAAACGTGCAATATATCCAGCTTATCCATAAAATCACACATTCATAATTTGAACTCTTAACTGCTGGAAGGTTTAATGCACTCTGGGCACCTTTTAAAATGTTAAGGGTAACCCGTCTTCACAGGCCCCATGACCAAAGCGGAGGATTTAATAGCATAAAAGACAGACAAAGTACATTGAGTTGGGATTGGACTTGACCTCCGCACTAGCTGCATGTCCACGACCGGTAAGTCACCATAACTTGGACAAGTAAAGAGTGATATGGGTAAGATTTAAGAATATATCCAAGCAATGAGGTGATAAGGCAAAGTACGAGAAGAAAACGAATCAGACTAACATATAATCGTGTATAATATACTCAAATACGGGAACGATTACATGTGAAAAAGTTTTTACAGCCACATTTTTATACTCTAGACATGGCTTTTGATGGATGAACTGTAGCCACTTTGATTATCATGATACTTGTCCCACAACATAACTCCTCCATATTTTGCAGAACCTTTGATTGCTGGAAGCACTTGTGAAATAAGGTCACCAACAGGGATATACCCGCTTCCAGCTGCTGCAGATGATGCAGGTAGCCCCAAGAAAATCTTGGTTGCTGGTATCTCAGAAGTCCACTGCTTCCATGCATCTTTAAGATTGGTGATACCTCCAGAATACTGACAAGGAGGGTTGTTATAGAACTGAACCCAAACATAGTCGAAAAGGCCTGTTTTAAGGGCGGTCCCGATATATGCATCTGGGAATGGACACTGAGGAGCAGCTGTCAGAAATACCTTCTTGCCTTTACTGCTGTATCCAGAGAGATACCTTGCAAGGTCATCCCAATGTTGGGTAGTTCCTCCTTCGATATCAAAGTCGATGCCATCTAAAATGGCTTTACCAAGAGGACGGGTGGAAGATTTCCCACCCAGAAAGTTATTCCAGAGGTACGTAGCAACTTGTTTGGTGTCCGCAGCGGAGGTGAGGTAGTAGCTCCCAGCTGCTCCTCCAAGAGTCAGCATCACCTTGATTCCTTTAGCTTGACATAATTTAATGTCAGAAGTTAGACTAGTGCAGCCATTGCTGTACGGATCACAGTGACCTGCCAGATTAATCATTGGGGTCTGACCGTTTCCGAATGTTGCAAGAAACGCAAGGTTGACAAAATCGTAGTTCCCTGATGAGCACGTCTCAGCCAGGGTGCCCTCACCCCCATTCTGACCCCAGTAGATAGCAATGCCTCCAGCATTGCTACCCACTGCTAGTAACAGTATCACTGATGAGAATAATGCAAAGTGATTTGCCATATTCTGCCAAGTATGTATCTAACTGTAGGTACTTGTTGGAAGTAATGATGGGTGCTCAAGTGTTTTAGAGCTGGTTTATATAGTGGAGGGATTGGCATCTTGGCATGCTTCCTGTTTTGGAAGTGTGCAAGCACCTTGGAGGGCACTCCGTTGAAACCTGTTTTAGCAGATGCAGGATAACTTGAGATTGTCAAAAAAGAAAATAATTGTCCTCTTACTCAGGTATGTCGACCTTTCGTCCGTTTCTTGTTATCTGCTTCATAAATTTTCTGTCCATCTTTGAAGAAAAAAACATTTTGTGGTTCTTTAATCTAGGGTATCACATGTATTTGTCTCTATGCCATTGTCAGTGTGCAAGCACCTTGGAGGCACTCTCTGAAGCCTCATATAGCAGTTTCTGGATTGGTTGAAATTAGTGGAAAATGTGTCCCTGTCATTCACAGTCATCTGTCTTGTACTTGTTGTTTACTAGGCCCATCTTAAATGGACACTTTATGGTTTCTATAAGGCACCAGACAAATTTATCTGAATGCTCTTATAAGTGACCCGTATATTAAATTAGCTCAAGTATATAGTACTTCCATGAACTTCTCCTGCGCATGCTATGTCGTCCTATTTGGCATGCACTAAATCTCAGTTGGCAAACCTAGATCTGCTTCTTTGCTTCATCCAATTCAGAAATATCTGACCTTGTTTTGCTTCTTGAACATCACCATCTTGTAATTCAGCTTGAATGTTTTGAATCGCAAACTTTTTTGTTTCCAAAATATTTGTCATTTATGCGTTTTGAGTTTTGACAGTTTCGTAGTGATGGGAAATTTTTCCTAATAAATTGTTTTTGGAGTAAAAAGTTTTTGGAAACAAGTTTGATCTTTTCCATGTGAAAATTCATTTTTTGCAGTTTCACCACCTTTAGACAATGATCCAAATGCATGGAAATATAATTTCTTTTTTTTGCAATGATATGAAAAATATTTTTCTGCTTTAGCACCTATCCATAACCTGATCATGTGCGACTCGTTCTTAATTTATTCTTTCCGAATGCAGCATGGACTTCATATTTGTTAAAGTTGTGAATTTATATCAATATAGTATAGGTACTTATTATGTAAATAGGTCATAGTTGTTTAATATATATATATATATATATATATATATATATATATATATATATATATATCTTTCCTTCATTTGTAACGTATGAATGAAATACACAGTTCGCTCTGATTTCACATGGTATCTACCCACGTCTGTTCTTCATCCGCTGCGTCGACATCAGTAGCAATCGTGTATCATATTCCGATTGCTTAATCTAATTATCGACTATCTGTGTTCATCATCACTGGTCTTCTGATTCATCGACAATCTCCGAGTTTTTTATTGCTGCGATATCGACTACTGCTATCGTCGCCTGATTCATCGTCGATTGTCTCTACTTCATCATTGGTTGCTTCTCATTGCTGTATACTCGGCTGATTCTGAATTCTTGACTGATTCTGAATTCTTACTTTGGTCTTCGTTATTGCCGCATACGGATTCTAACCCTACGATAGCATTTCAGCCGTCAACTTCTAACCCTACGCCATTTGCAGTCCGCTCTTTGCTGTCCGCCATTTGCACTCCAGCCGTTGGCCTCCAGCCGTTTGCCCTCCAGCCATTAGCACTCCAGCCATTTGCCTCCAGCTGTTTGCACTCCAGCCATTTTCCTCCAGTCGTTTACCCATTTGTCCACCACCAGTTGCGCCTACAGCAGCTACGCCATTTAACTGCTCAGCATCTTCTCACGCCATTTATATTTGTTCACCAACTGCCAACTAATCAACAATGGGTGATGTTATCAACCCCAATTCCAATACTGCTTCACAATCATATATGGTTACGGCATCTCATTCGATTACTACTGAGAAATTAACTGGTTAAGCCAATTATCTCTCATGGGCAGCGTCAGTCAGAATGTGGTTTAAGGGACAGGGTCAAAGTGATCACCTCACAAAGCGTGCTACTGGCATAGGTGAATCAAATCGTGCAAAATGGGAGCAGATTGATGACAATTGTGCAATTTACTATGGCAATCCATTGATCCCTCTATTATTCAGTTGTTTCGTCCATTTGAAACGTGTTACGATGTCTGGGTTGAAGCTTCAGATTGTTATACAAATGACATGCAGAGGTTATATACAGTTGTTCAAAACATTCAACATCTGAAACAAGATGGCAGTATGGAATCTTATTTGGGACATGTCTGTGCCCTGATGCAATAATTTGATGCTCTTATGCCATTTGTTAGTACACGGGCCGAGCAGACTGCACAACGCGAAAAATTCTTCATGGTTGCGGCTCTATTAGGACTCAAACCAGAATTTGAACCAGCTCGGCATCAAATTCTCACTGGTTCCACTTCCCCTGCTATGAAAGATACATTTCGTCGACTGTTAAATATGACAGGTGCTACTGCAACTCCGAGTCCCTCTGCATTCATGACTAGTCCAACTGCGAATTCCCCTGGTTCTTCTGGGTTGGTTACTGGTTCAAAGAAAGGTGTAAATAACAAACGTCCCTATTGTGACTTCTACAAACGCCTAGGTCACACTGAAGACAAATGTTGGAAGAAACATGGACGTCCAGCAGCTCCACCATCTTCCTCCGCTTCACCTGCCAGTTCTGTAAATGTTACTGATTCTACACAAACCATCAACATAAGCATTCCTGCGGTTCCGAGCTGCACAGACATCGTCTCCTGCGGTTACTAGCCATATGGGTACTTCTTCTGCATTTGCAACCCATTCTATGGGACCATGGATCATTGATTCTGGTGCAACCGATCATTTATGTGGTAACAAATATTTGTTCTCTAAGTTGAATTGTTCTACTGTTTTACCACCTATTACTGTGGCCGATGGAAATAAAACGACTGTTGAGGGTATAGGTACAACGAATCCAAGCAACTCATTGTCGTTGGATTCTGTTTTATTTGTCCCAAAGAGCCCATTTAACTTACTTTCTGTCAGTCGTCTTACCAAATCTCATGGCTGTTCTGTGATATTCACCCCTACTTCTGTTTTCTTACCGGACCTGAGGACGGGGACGGATGATTGGTGAAGGGCATGAGTCACAAGGACACTACTACTTGGGTGGTGCTCATCACTCTACTGCTGTCAGTACCATCTCACCTCAGTATCTGCATCATCTCTATGGTCATCCTTCTCTATCAAAGCTCAAGAAGATTGTGCCAAGTCTGTCATCTTTGGAGTCCTTAGATTGTGAGTCGTGTCAGTTGGGAAAACATACTCGTACTGTGTTTCCTAAACGTAGTAATAGCAGGGTCGAGTCTACATTCTCTCTTGTTCACACTGATGTGTGGGGTCCTAGTCGAGTCTGTTCAAACTTGGTTATTTTTAATGAAAAATCGTACTGAACTGTTTGCTATATTTAAACAATTTTGTAATGAGATACACACCCAATTTGGCAAATCTATTCGTGTTCTCCGAAGTGACAATGCTCTTGAATACTTCTCTCACCCATTTCAGGAATTTATGGTTTCTAAGGGCATGTTACATGAATCCTCATGTCCTCATACCCCACAGCAAAATGGCATAGCCAAGAGGAAAAATCGTCACCTCATTGAAACAACCCGTACTTTGTTATTACACAGTAATCTCCCACACACTTTCTGGGCTGATGCGGTCATGACAGTCTGTTATCAAATCAACAGAACGCCGTCATCAGTTCTACAGAACACAACTCCTTTTTCTATTCTGTATCCCAACCAACCACCATATCACCTTCCTTTGCATCCCTTTGGCTCTGTCTGTTTTGTTCACCTATTAGAACCTGGTAGAGACAAACTCTCACCTAAGGCGGTCAAATGTGTCTTCTTAGGGTACTCTCGTCTCCAAAAAGGTTACAAGTGTTATTCTCCTACCCTCCACAAATACTTTATGGTCGCAAATGTTACATTCTTTGACCATGATTTCTATTATACTCCGGCCTCTCATCGGTCTACTAAGGTCAATGAGGTCCTCCCGGTTCCTGTTCCCGTCATCCCTCCTGAAATCCCACCTGAGCCTACCCCACACAATATGTATGCTTCTCCTACTGATCCAACCCCTCTAAAAGCATATCAGCGTCGCAATCGGTCGTCCCATCCACCTTCAACTGACACATTGGATGATCTGACCACCCCTGCAGCAGTTTCCTCTGACTCATCTCCTTCGTCGACTCATTCACCCTTCTGTTCCGGATACTCCACCCATTGCCCATTGGAAAGGTAAACGTTCTACTGTTAACCCTTATCCTATATACAACTATGTCAACTATGATCGGTTATCATCTACTTTCTCCGCCTGTATTACAAGCCTTGACTCTGTATCGATCCCTAAAACGGTAGACGAGGCTTTATCTTATCCAGGATGGAAGACAACAATGATGGATGAAATGTCTGCTTTACATACCAATGGTACATGGGAACTAGTTCCTTTGGCCCCCGGTAAAAGCAAAGTTGGTTGCCGATGGATATTTACACCAAAGGTGGGCCCTGATGGCAAACTTGACCGGCTCACAGCTCGACTAGTTGCTAAAGGTTATACACAGAAGTTTGGCCTGGATTACACCGATACTTTCTCCCCGGTTGCTAAAATGACCACGATTCGCCTTCTCCTTTCCATTGCTGCTATGCGTTCCTGGTCTCTTCATCAGCTCGATATTAAGAATGCCTTTCTCCATGGTGATTTACAGGAAGAAGTGTATATGGAACAACCACCTGGGTTTGTTGCTCAGGGGGAGTCTGGACTCATTTGTAAGTTGAGAAAGTCAATTTATGGGCTGAAACAATCTCCTAGGGCTTGGTTTGGAAGATTCAGTGCTGTGGTGAAAGAATTTGGAATGCAACAAAGTGGGGCTGATCACTCCATGTTTTATCACATTAAAGGGGCAAGATGTATCTATTTGGTCGTATATATGTTGATGACATTGTAATCACAGGAAATGATCATGAAGGAATTCATCAAATGAAAGACCACATGTTTAGAAACTTCCACACAAAAGATATGGGCCAGCTTAGATACTTTCTGGGTATTGAAGTTGCAAAATCTAAAGACGGAATCTTCATATCTCAAAGGAAGTATGCTCTGGACATCTTAGAGGAAGCTCATCTAACTGATTGCAAACCAGTAGAATCTCCAATGGATCCTAATGTTAAACTTCTACCGGGTCAGGGGGAGCTATTAGTTGATCAAGGGAAGTATCGGAGACTAGTTGGTCGACTTAACTATCTTACTGTAACACGACCAGACATTTCGTTTGCCGTAAGTATAGTGAGTCAGTTTTTAAATGCTCCATGCGATACCCATTGGGAAGCTACTCTTCTGATCTTAAAGTATATCAAAGGGGCTCCAGGCAAAGGCATATTGTATGAGAACAAAGGAAACACAGAGGTAACCTGCTATACAAATGCAGATTATGGAGGATGTCCATTTAGTAGACGTTCCACCTCTGGATACTGTGTTTTATTTGGTGGTAACCTAGTTTCATGGAAGAGCAAGAAACAAACAGTAGTTGCAAGGTCGAGTGCATAAGCAGAATATCGCGCCAACTTCTTTGGATCAAACAACTCCTTGAAGAACTTCATTTTTGTCCTGTGCCACAGATGAAACTCATTTGCGATAATCAAGCTGCTCTTCATATCGCTTCCAATCTAGTGTTTCATGAAAGAACTAAACACAATGAGATTGACTTGTCATTTTATCAGAGACAAACTTCTTCAGGGTGTCATTGTCACAGAGTTTGTTAACTCAAATAACCAATTAGCAGATGGGTTTACAAAAGCCTTGAGAGGCCCTCGGGTTGAAGATATATATGGCAAGCTCGGTGCTTATGATCTATACGCTCCAGCTTGAGGGGAAGTGTTAGAGTTGTGAATTTATATCAATATAGTATAGGGACTTATTATGTAAATAGGTCATAGTTGTTTACTATATATATATCTTTCCTTCATTTGTACATATAACGTATGAATGAAATACACAGTTCGCTCTGATTTCACAATATTGACTATGTTTCCGCCAGAACATTATTACAACTTATTTAACAATTAACATGATCGCTACCTGTGGCCTGTGCTTGTTTGGAATAGTGGTTATGCACAGAGATGTAGTTGAACATGATTGTTCATAATTGTGTAGGAAATAGCTTATGATTTCTTTTTTTCTTATCTACTATTTTCACATTTTCAAATGCGACAACACAACATTTCCTAATCAGGGCATGGGGTCCTTTTTAGCTAAATAACACTTCTACAAAAACAATTTAGTAACATTACAACCTAATTATTATCACCTAATTTCAAATATAAAAATTTACAAAAGCTAGTTTTATATATCTTAAGTCTCTAAATTTCGAAAAATTATGAAGTTAGTCGTTTTTTTGGAAGTATGTTGTTAGTTGCGAAAATAAAAATTTAGAGGTGAATATTAAATCTTAATTAGAATAAGAAATGAGTTGGTGAGATGCCTCATTCTCAATTAAAACCGCACCTCTAGAAAAGTTTGTAAGCTCTAACTTTGTAGAATTAAAGGACAAAGGAGACAAAAGTTTCCATTCAACAACTTTTTTTCAAACGATTTCAAGATTGAACAATGACGAACTCCCAAATATTGTAAAATCTGAAATCTATAGAAATTTATCTTCTTTGAATTTTTTTAAGTTTCTTTAAACTAAATTTCGAATTCGAAAATAAATATTTTGAAATTGGGTGTTATTTTCTACAATCTTTTAGGGTGTTAAAATGCTAAAAGATTGTTATAGAGGGTGTTGAATTAGTAATTTTCCCATTATTTTATAAATATTTTACTCACAAACATTGGTCTAATGATTTTCTTTAAATAATTACAAATCTCTCTTAATGGCTGTAATATATCCAGTTTATCCATAAAACCACACCTAATTGGAACTCGTAATTGCTAGAAGGTATTTGGAACTAAGGTCTCTGGCTGGAATAAAACCAATCTTGGCTGCCAGGATGTGAAAAGAAGTATTTGAACCTGACCACTACACTATTGCAGCAACATCAGTAAAATTTGTAGATGCAAATAGTAGTGGAAGCTTTAATGCACTCTGTCCACCTTAAACTGTAAAGGGTAACCCGTCTTCAGAGGCCCCATGACCAACACGGAGGATGTAAAAAAGCATAAAAGACAGACAAGCTACACAAAGTTAGGATTGAACCGGACCTCCACACTAGCTGCATGTCCCTGACCGTTAAGTCACCATCACGTGGACAAGTAAAGAGTGATATGGGTAAGATATAAGAATATCCAAGCCTTGAGGTGATAAGTCAAAGTGCGAGAAGAAGACGAATCAGAGTAACATATAAGCGTGTATAATATACTCAAATATGGGAATGATACAAGTGAAAAGTTTTTAGAGCCACATTTATATACTCTATACATGACTCTTGATGGATGAACTGTAGCCGCTTTGATTATCATGATACTTGTCCCACAACATAACTCCTCCATATTTTGTAGAACCTTTGATTGCCGGAAGCACTTGTGAGATAAGGTCTCCAACAGGGATGTACCCGCTTCCAGCAGCTGCAGATGATGCAGGTAGCCCCAAGAAAATCTTGGTTGCTGGTATCTCAGAAGTCCACTGCTTCCATGCATCTTTAAGATTGGTGATACCTCCAGAATACTGACAAGGAGGGTTGTTGTAGAACTGAACCCAAACATAGTCGAAAAGGCCTGTTTTAAGGGCTGTTCCAATATATGCATCTGGGAAAGGACACTGAGGAGCAGCTGTCAGAAATACCTTCTTGCCTTTACTGCTATATCCAGAAAGATACCGTGCAAGGTCATCCCAATGTTGGGTAGTTCCTCCTTCGATATCAAAGTCGATTCCATCTAAAATGGCTTCACCAAGAGGACGGGTGGATGATTTCCCACCCAAAAAGTTATTCCAGAGGTACGTAGCAACTTGTTTGGCGTCCACAGCGGAGGTGAGGTAGTAGCTCCCTGCTGCTCCTCCAAGAGTCAGCATCACCTTGATCCCTTTAGCTTGACATGATTTAATGTCGGAAGTTAGATTGGTGCAGCCATTGCTGTATGGATCACAGTGACCTGCCAGATTAATCATTGGGGTCTGACCGTTTCCGAATGTTGCAAGAAACGCAAGGTTGACATAATCGTAGTTCCCTGATGAGCACGTCTCAGCCAAGGTGCCCTCACCCCCGTTTTGACCCCAGTAGATAGCAATGCCTCCGGCATTGCTACACACTGCTAGTAACAGCATCATCGAAGAGAACAATGCTAATTGGTATGCCATTTATAACCGAGTATGTATCTTACTTGAGGTAAATGTAGAAAGTAATTGTGTTGTGTTTGGTGTTTGAGATGTTTGGTTTATATAGTGAACTTATTGGCCTATTGGCATGTTTCATATTTTGAAGTATTTTAAACAGAGAAAGCACCTTGGAGGGCACTCTGTTGAATCTTATTCTATCAGCTGCAGGATTGGTTGGAATTGTTGGAACGATGCTGCCTGTTACTGAGGTTTGTCATCTATATTGTCTGTTTCTTGTTATCTGCTACATATAAGTTTGATCCACAATATTAAAAAAGTCACTTTATGCCTGTTAAATTAAGGTATCAAATAGAAGGTGGTTACCTTAAGTTAATAGTATTGATTCTTAGATTTTTTTTCAGCCCTAACAGAAGTTGGTTACGCTAAATAGAAATTGGACCAGATTGAATTACCTTTATAAATAGCCTTTATTTTGATGAAGTTTCTTGAGAATGCTATGCTGTCCTATATGACTTTCAATGTCTTACGGGCAGAATAGCTGTCATACCCGTAAACTTTTTTTCTATTAAGAAAAGATATTTGTTATGGTAGTGCATATCCAGCATAGTCGGAAAACCTTCATCCACAACTTTGGCTCCTCCAGTTCAGAAATAATTGAACATTGTTTTGCTGCTAAAATGTTGCTATCTTACAATCCAATTATGTAACTTTCTCTTATAACAATTGAACATTTTGATTGTTTCTTAGTAGTGGAAAAGCTGTTCTTAATCCCCAACTGCAGGATGTTCTTCGTGTATATAATCTTTGGGCACAAGCTGGATCTTTTCCTTGCTATTCCCTTAATGCAGTATCACCACCTTGAGCTAACTGTTTGTTATCAGACAGAAATCAACTTCTATTTCTCATTAATTAACACAAAGAACAAATGGAACATATATATACAAGATACCCTAAAGCCCATATAGGCACATATCTCACTAAGGAATATTTACACTAACACTCCCCCTAAAGCTGGAGCATAGATATTAATCATGCCCAGCTTGTTACAAATATAATTAACTCTATTTCCTGGTAAGGCTTTTGTGAATCCATCCGCAAGTTGACCTCCCGTCCTCACATGAGAGGTAGTAATTGTTCCATCATCTATCTTTTCTCGAGTGAAGTGACAATCCACTTCAATGTGTTTGGTTCTCTCATGAAATACCGGATTGTTGGCGATATGAATAGCGGCCTCATTATCACACCATAGGTTCATTGGTTTTGATTGAGGGAACCCCATCTCATCAAGAAGATTACGTAACCATACAAGTTCGCAAGTCGCCTGCGCCATAGCTCTATACTCAGATTCAGCACTTGAGCGAGAAACAACGTTCTGTTTCTTACTCTTCCAAGAAACAAGATTGCCTCCTACAAAGACACAATAGCCGGTTGTAGACCGTCTACTTGTAGGATCTCCACCATAGTCGGCATCGGAAAAACCTTCTATGACATGATGACCATGGTTTTGATACTTGATGCCATAACCAGGAGCTCCTTTCAAATACTTCAAAATATGACAAACTGCATCCCAATGTGAGGTTCTCGGGGACGACATAAATTGACTCACTACACTTACTGGAAAAGCAATGTCAGGACGTGTAATTGTCAGATAGTTGAGCTTTCCCACAACTCTTCTATGGATTTTCAAGAAGGTCACCATCATCAGCTTTTAACCTCACATTTGGAATCATGGGAGCCTCGCAAGGTTTCGCCTCGATCATACCTGAATCAGTGAGGATGTCTAGACAGTACTTGCGTTGTGACAAACAAATCCCTTTACGAGTTCGAGAAACTTCGATTCCTAGGAAATACTTCAAAGGACCAAGATCCTTAGTCTGGAATTGAGATGCAAGAAAATCCTTTAAATTCTTGATTCCCTCTCCATCACTGCCAGTAACAACGATATCATCAACATATACCACTAACAGAATATATCCAGATTTAGATGAGGCAAAAAACACCGAGTGATCATATGAGCTCCTTTGCAGCCCAAATTTGGTAACTACAGAACTGAACCGACCAAACCAAGCACGAGGAGATTGTTTTAAACCATATAGAGACTTTCGCAATTTGCAAACTTTACCACACTCCCCCTGAGCAAGAAGGCATTTTTCACATCTAATTGATGAAGAGGCCAATTGTAAGTAGCAGCAAGAGATATGAACAAGTGAACCGATGATAATTTAGCAACTGGAGATAATGTCTCTGAATAATCGACCCCATAGGTTTGAGCGTATCCTTTTGCAACCAACCGAGCTTTTAATCTAGCTACCGATCCATCTGGATTAACTTTTACAGTGAACAACCACTTACAACCAATAGCCTTCTTGCTTGTATGTAACGCTACTAAAGTCCACGTATCATTGTGCTCAAGAGCGTTCATTTCTTCTATCATAGCATTACGCCAACCAGGATGAGCTAAAGCCTCTCCAACAGTTTTAGGAATTGATATGGCATCTAACGAAGCAACCAATGACCGAGAAGCTGTAGACAACTTCGCATATGACACATAAGAATCAACCGGATAAGTACACGAACGCTTACCCTTTCGAAGGGCAATAGGAACATCATGATCGGACTCTTGAGATGATGAATCGGGTTGAGGATCCTCTGTTGTATCTGAATCACTGCTTGATGATGGATCACATGTCGGAACCTCAAGTTCTGAAGGGACATGGCTAGAATTTGGAACCACAAGAGGTTCAGAAGTAGGTCGTCGTTGCCTACTATATACATGAATCACTGGCGGTCGTGGCGGTTCTGAGGACTGTTCAGAGATAGATGGAATTGAGGATTCAAGAATTGGACTCGTAATCGGTATAGTATAAATTAGCAAATCGTCATGATCTTCACGATTAGGGGAAGTAGGTACCGGGAAGAAAGGCGCTTCCTCCACAAATGTGACATCGCGTGAAACAATGTAACGATCGAGGGTAGGAGAAAAGCACCTATAACCTTTCTGAAGACGAGAATATCCAAGGAAAACACACTTGAGAGACTTCGGATCTAATTTACTAACGTGAGGTCGAGTGTCTCGAACAAAACAACTACAACCAAATATCTTTGGTGCAATTGGGAACAAGCGTTGTTCAGGAAAAAGAACCAACATTGGAATCTCACCATGCAGAACTGCTGATGGCATACGGTTGATTAGAAAGCACGCAGTAGCAATTGCATCTGCCCAAAATGGTTTCGGAACTGTCATATGAAATAGTAGAGCACGAGCCACTTCAAGAAGGTGGCGGTTCTTTCGTTCAGCAACCCCGTTCTGGGCAGGAGTATCTACACATGAAGATTCATGAAGAATACCTTGCTGACGCATGTATGCCCGAAAGGTTTCAGAGGTATATTCCTTTGCATTGTCACTACGTAGAGTTTTCACCGAAACACCAAATTGTGTTTTAATTTCAGCCACAAAGGAACAAAAATGAGTGAATCCTTCAGATCTTTTTTTCATAAAATATAGCCAAGTAACCCGGGAAAAGTCATCCACAAAAGTCACAAAATACTTGAATCCAGTTTTGAAGTGATGGGACAAGGACCCCATACATCTGAGTGAACTAATTCAAACGGAGTTGCAGCTCGTTTATTAACTCTCGGGCTCAAATGAACGCGATGGTGCTTTGCAAATTGGCAAGAATCGCAATTTAGGGACGACAGATGAGAAAATTGAGGATATAATTTCTTTAAACTTTGAAGGGACGGATGCCCTAAACGACAATGTATATCAAGAGGGGATAATGATGCTAAGCCTGCTTGTGGTTTTACATCCCGAGGTTCAAATACATAAAGTCCACCAGATTCTCGTCCTCTACCAATGATCTGATTTGTAGACAGATCTCGAAAGATACAATAATCACGAAAAAAGGTAACACTACAGTTCAATCCACGAGTAATTAAACTCACAGATATCAAATTAAACGTAAATTTAGGTAGGCTTAATACTGACGATAATGACATAGATTGAGAAAGTTTAACTGTTCCGGACCCAATTACTTCAGAAATAGATCCATCAACAACAACCACCTTATCAAAAGATCGATGTTTACTAAATTCAGAGAGCAGATTATGATTACCCGTCATGTGATCCTAAGCACCGGAATCAATAACCCATTCAAAAGCAGATGATAACAAACAAGTAGGATTACGAGTATCAGCAATTGTAGCCATGGAGGTGCATGATTTCAAGTTTGCCATAGAAAAAGTTTAAAAGCCTGTAGTTAGATCTCTGGAGCTGAATTAGGCCAGACAAAATCGAAATCCAACCAATATCAATATCAGATTCGAGAACCCCAATAGCTTGCTACTAAACCCTCTCCTTGATATTCCAAATCAAAACTGGATTGCAACTGATAATAACCAGATTAGATATACCAACAAAATTCAAGAACACGGATAGCTGAAGCAACTGAACTCGAATAATATTCTGATCTGATCTTGCAAATACTCCAACAGAGAAACCCAAACAAACCGAAAAATCAAGATGTTACTACAAGCAATCGGCCAGCTAGAAAAAAATCTCGAGATCAGATGAAAAAGAACACACAAGAGACTGATATCAGGGGTAGCAACATTTCACAGCCATGATCAGATGAAACTCAAACAGATGTACTTACCCAACAGAGAAAAATGACCAAGTTCTCACCGGAAACAGAACCAGAAGGAAAAACCGACCAACCCACTGAAGTTTGAAGATCAGCGGCAGCGAGAGTAACCCTCACGCGCCGGCGCGTGAGTCAGCGGCGGCGGAGGGCGGCGGCACGTGACGCAGCGGGGAAGCGCCGTACAGGTAGAGTGAAGTCGCCGGAAGCCACAGAGAACTTCTAGGGGGGCGGTGAGAGCAACAAACAGCTTCTGATGGGTCGATTTTATGTGTTTTGACAGAAAGGTGGCACGGAGGACGGAGGTGGCTGTGTTCATGTTTGACGGGAGCTGGGAGTCGCCCAGCTCTGATTCCATGTTATCAAACAGAAATCAACTTCTATTTCTCATTAATTAACACAAAGAACAAATGGAACATATATATACAAGATACCCTAAAGCCCATATAGGCCCATATCTCACTAAGGAATATTTACACTAACACTGTCCAAAAGCATGAAGTATTTCTTTCTGCAGCCATGTGAAAGTTACTGTTCAGTCGTTCACCTGATATAAGGAATTCATTTGCTTTAACACCTATCCAGTCTGATCAGCCTTGACTCACGTCAGGCCAGATTTTTTTTAATCAGATAATAAAGGGACTTAAATTTCAGAATGATTTTGCCAGCAAATGTTTACATGTTTGTGCTCCCATATCTATTATGTTAAGCTGTATGTTTTTGAGCTAATCTTTCTGCTCTTAGCAAAGCACTTTGCTTTGAACAGAGTTCTAAGCTCAGCTTTTATTTTAGGGGTAGTTTTTTCATTTTTTTCTTATTTTTCTTGGTGTATGATAATACTTAAATGAATAAGAAACCCTAGAAATATTTTTGTTCTTGTTCATCATGTTGTACTAGTTTTTTCTTTTGATAGGATCTTTATCTAGCTTGATCGCGGATGCAACTCTTTCAGTTCAAACGAGTGAATCACGTAAAATATTTACTCTTATTTCTTTTCATTTTTGATCATCTTTTTATGTAGGTTGTAATAGATAAAGGACTGACAAGGTACAAGGAGTTGGGATTGAACCTGACCTCCGCACTAGCTGCATGTCCCCGACTGTTAAGTCACCATCATGTGGACAAGTAAAGAGTGATATGGGAAAGATATAAGAATATATTCAAGCCTTGATGTGATAAGTCAAAGTACGAGCAGAAGACGAATAAGACTAACATATAAGCGTGTATAATATACTCAAATATGGGAACGATTACAAGTGAAAAGTTTTTACAGCCACATTTTTATACTCTAGACATGGCTCTTGATGGATGAACTGTAGCCGCTTTGATTATCATGATACTTGTCCCACAACATAACTCCTCCATATTTTGCAGAACCTTTGATTGCTGGAAGCACTTGTGAAATAAGGTCACCAACAGGGATGTACCCGCTTCCAGCAGCTGCAGATGATGCAGGTAGCCCCAAGAAAATCTTGGTTGCTGGTATCTCAGAAGTCCACTGCTTCCATGCATCTTTAAGATTGGTGATACCTCCAGAATACTGACAAGGAGGGTTGTTGTAGAACTGAACCCAAACATAGTCGAAAAGGCCTGTTTTAAGGGCGGTTCCAATATATGCATCTGGGAATGGACACTGAGGAGCAGCTGTCAGAAATACCTTCTTGCCTTTACTGCTATATCCAGAGAGATACCTTGCAAGGTCATCCCAATGTTGGGTAGTTCCTCCTTCGATATCAAAGTCGATTCCATCTAGAATGGCTTCACCAAGAGGACGGGTGGATGATTTCCCACCCAAAAAGTTATTCCAGAGGTATGTAGCAACTTGTTTGGCGTCCGCAGAGGAGGTGAGGTAGTAGCTCCCGGCTGCTCCTCCAAGAGTCAGCATAACCTTGATTCCTTTAGCTTGACATGATTTAATGTCGGAAGTTAGATTGGTGCAGCCATTGCTGTATGGATCACAGTGACCTGCCAGATTAATCATTGGGGTCTGACCATTTCCGAATGTTGCAAGAAACGCAAGGTTGACATAATCGTAGTTCCCTGATGAGCACGTCTCAGCCAAGGTGCCCTCACCCCCGTTTTGACCCCAGTAGATAGCAATGCCTCCGGCATTGCTACACACTGCTAGTAACAGCATCATTAAAGAGAACAATGCTAATTGGTATGCCATTTATAACCGAGTATGTATCTTACTTGAGGTAAATGTAGAAAGTAATTGTGTTGTGTTAGGTGTTTGAGATGTTTGGTTTATATAGTGAACTTATTGGCTTATTGGCATGTTTCATATTTTGAAGTATTTTAAACAGAGAAAGCACCTTGGAGGGCACTCTGTTGAATCTTATTCTATCAGATGCAGGATTGGTTGGAATTGTTGGAACGCTGCTGCCTGCTACTGAGGTTTGTCATCTATTTTGTCTGTTTCTTGTTATCTGCTACATATAAGTTTGATCCACAATATAAAAAAATCACTTTATGCCTGTTAAATTAAGGTACCAAATAGAAGGTTGTTACCCTAAGTTAATATTACTGATTCTTAGATGTTTTTATCTTCCCTAACAGAAGTTGATTACGCTAACTATAAATTGGACCAGATTGAATTACCTTTATAAATAGCCTGTATTCTGATGAAGTTTTCTTGACTCTTGAGAATGCTATGCTGTCCTATATGACTTTCAATGTCTTACGGGCAGAATAGCTGTCATACCCATAAACTTTTTTTATATTAAGAAAAGATATTTGTTATGGTAGTGCATATCCAGGAAAGTCTGAAAACCTTCATCCACGACTTTGGCTCCTCTAGCTCAGAAATAATTGAACATTGTTTTGCTGCTAAAATGCTGATATCTTACAATCCAATAATGTACCTTTCTCTTATAATAGTTTCTGTTCAATGTTAATTGGCCATGTAAGAATTTTTATTGTTCCTTAGTATTGGAAAAGCTGTTCTTAATCCCCAACCACAGGATGTTCTTGGTGTATATAATCTTTGGGCACAAGCTGGATCTTTTCCTTGTTATTCCCTTAATGCAGTATCACCACCTTGAGCTGACTGTCCAAAAGCATGAAATATTTCTTTCTGCAACCATGTGAAAGTTACTGTTCAGTCATTAATCTGATATAAGGAATTCATTTGCTTTAACGCCTATCTAATCTGATCAGCCTTGACTAGCGTCGGTCCAGATTTTTTTATTCAGATATTAAAGGGACTTAAATTTCAGAATGATTTTGCCAGAGTTTACATGTTTGTGTAGATTCTGCATGTCTAGATTCTAATTGATGCTATGCAAGGAAGTAAGTAGAACCCTGAAATCAAACTTGCCCAGGGGATTACATATGTTATCTATTGGATATGCAGAGTGGAATCGTGGATGTATTTATAAGTTATGTAGAGTATAAGGCTTAACAAACCAATAATCACATAATTATATTACTCATAAACAAATATCTAGTGATTCTTTGGAATATTACACATCTTTCTTAATGGCTGCACTATATCCAGTTTGATCATCATAGTACTTAGACCATAACATCACACCTCCATAATTAGAAGAGCTCTTAATTACTGGAAGCACTTTGGAAGTAAGGTCAGTTACGGGAATAAAACCACTTCCAGCTGCTGCGGATGCCGCTGGTAGTCCTAAAAAGATTTTGGCGGCCGGTATGTCTGAAGTCCACTGCTTCCAACCATCTTCAAGATTACTAATATTTGCAGAATACTGGCAAGGGGGATTGTTATAAAACTGAACCCAAACATAGTCAAACAGACCTGTCTGAAGGGCACCCCCTAACATTGCATCAGGATACGGGCATTGTGGAGCTGCCGTTAAGTACACCTTTTTACTCTGCGTGCTATACGCCGAAAGATACCTCGCCAAATCATCCCAATGTTGACTTCCACCGGATTCTATGTCAAAGTCAATTCCATTCAACGATACATTGCCAAGTGGACGAATAGTAGTAGATTTTCCACCTAAGAAGTTGTCCCATAGGTAGGTAGCAACTTCTTCAGCATCTTGTTTTGAGGCAAGAGAGTAGCTACCTATTCCTCCACCGATTGATAGCATCACTTTTATCCCTTTTTCTTGACATGATTTGATGTCAGTGCTTAATTTGGTGCAGCCATTGCTATAGGGATCACAGTGGCCAGCTAAGTCCATCCTTGGTGTACGCCCATTGCCAAATGTCCACAGGAAGGCTATGTTTACATATTCATAGTTTCCTGTGGCACAAGTCTCGGCTAAGGTTCCCTCATTTCCATTTTGGCCCCAATAAATGGAAATCCCCCCAGCATTAGAGCCTATCATTAGTGTTACTAGGAGCAAAGCCAAGAATGGTAGAGAATTTTCCGAAAAAATTGCCATTTTTTGCGAGTTTATACTGAGCTTGAGCTAAATATACAGTTTCTGTTTGATTATGGAGTCTATGGAGTCTGGTAAAAGTTCTCTTCATATAAGGAGTAGAATATGTGATATCATGCATACGTCTTTGGTTCATTTAGCATCTTCTAAAGCACTCTGTTGAATTCTCCTTTTGGTTAACTCGGTGAACAGCTTCTGCCTGTTGTCCAGGTTTGTTATCTATTTTGTCTGTTTGTTGTTGACCTTTACATAAAATTTAGTTTGTCTTCCAGATAGCAATGTAAGGTATCAAACAAATTTTTATTTCTTTGCTATTGTCTTTGGCCTATATTCTTTTGAGCTAGTTCAACTTTATATGCTGTCTTCAGAATCCTATTTTGTCCTATATGTCATTATCATGGTACCTAGTAACTATAGGAAGCAATAACCAACAATGGTATTTGCAGCTTTTTTCTAATACTTGATCTTTCACATGCATTTTTATTAATAAGTGGTATTTTTTTATTTTTTTATTTTATTTTTGTTTTGTGTTGTTTTGTTTTGTTTTGGAACTACCTTAGTTGGGGTTCCCACCCCCCGACTTCATACATCCAGAACCAATATTTCGTGATTGCCATGTATGAGTCTCGTGTGTCATTTAGTGATTATTCTTTTAGGTGCGATCTTTCCACCTGAACAACTTTCTTGAACGCATAACTCTACTCTTTTTGCATTGACATGGTTCTAGTTATTAGAATGTAGAGTTATGGTGTGTTATATATTTGGACACTTGGATTTCTCCATATTATGCACTATTAAGTTCCATTAAGCTTTGTGTTTTTGTTAGAATTGTAAAACCGGGAGGTGAGCAAATGGGTTTCTCAAACGGTTGATCATGATATGGTTTCCAGGCATGAGTCTTGTTGTCTTTAAACCTTGTTTTGTGAATTTGCATCTTAATCAGGAGGTCCATATGCACCCAGGCTCAACACCTAATCAGGTGGCAAGAGTGGCAGGTTGTGGGTAATGAGTTACGTGTCACTCCTTGTGCTAGTGGAAGGACTTTGAGGGTCAGGTTGGGTTGACCCGTTAACACTATTATTATGTCCATTTTTCTACTCGTTTGACACATTTGACTAGTACACTTTTTAGCTAAAGTTTATGATTTTACATGTTTGAGATAAAACATTATCTACACCTGGTAATTCATCGGTAAGTGGTTGAAATTACCACCTCTAAGATTGATCATTGAACTAATTGAGGTAGACAAGATTATTCCATGTGCTACAAGCCTACAAGTTCCGAGGTCTGCATCCATATATGTACTCTGAAGCACCAAATAGTTGTCTTAGTACTCCATGTTACCAGATTAATATGTCGTACGTCATTGATAGAGTATATGCACCATGAAGTTACGCTGTGGAGTCTCGGTCGAAAGACATGATCGCAGCTATTGTACGAAAGATTCCTAAAATGTTCTTGAGTTTCCGGTTGACGAGCAAGCTTCTAAGTTTGTTGAGCGCAATGTTGGAGCTCAGCGAGTTGTCAGCAGAAATTTAAATTTCATGATTAGAATCAAAAGAGAGTTTGGATTAGCATTAAATTGACATATTTCGTGGTAAATATCTCCGTTTTTTTACTGTTTTAAGCACATAATTATTACCCATTTGGTGCTCCCATTTCTATTGTCTTAAGAGTGTAGGAGTGGGAGGAGGTTAAAAGGGGTATGTGGTATTAGTGGAAGGAGTGACACTCCATGGCTAAGTGGTGGTGGAGTTTGGGGGTGAATAACACACAAGGGTGCTAAGTGGTCAAATTTTATGGGTTCAGAGTTTCTTTATATAATTTTTTATTGGTTAGTGGGTATTAAGCGGGTCTTAAAATTTGGTATGGTAGAAAATGACCACTACGGGGTTAAGTGGTAGGCTGAGTGATGGGAGAGAAAAACTGACGTGACGGTATGATGGATGGGAAAGGAGGTAACCAATACACTCTAAGCTATATGTTTTTTAACTAATCTTTATCCTCTTAGCTAAGAACTTTGGTTTGAAATGAGTTCTACGCAGAGTCTTTATTTTAGGGGTAGTTTTGTCATTTTCTCCTTTTTTCTAATTTTTATTATCTCTCTTATAATGCTATATATTTATTATATGTGTATTTATTTGCACAACAAACACACGCACGTACTAACTTACTCCTTAATCTACACTTTTTTGTCTATATGGGTCTTGAATGCATAACCATATGCCATGAGAAATAACTTACAACATCTTGGTATTATTAGGCTACAAGCCCTTTGGTTTCTTGTGTGTATGATATATATGCACCCTGCCACATTTGATCCCCTCCACACTCTCCATCCATAAACTTCTCATATCAAAGGAACGGCTGAGATTGGTTCTCGCAGTTCTCGTACGAAAAACAGTTCTTATTTGAGAAGCTCGGGCTCGGCTCGTTTAGGCTTGGTATTATTTTGATATTTTTATTAAAATTATATGTATAATTATTAAAAAGGGTGAGGATCCTCTCATGTTTAAGTCAAACATGACCCATCATGTTCTCTTACAAACATGAGAGTGGTGTAACACCCTGATAAAGGGCCTAGCAGTAGTGACTTGTACTTTGTATTTAAGAGTTTGTACAGTGACTTTAAGTGAATTGAATTAAGTGTTTTGTGTGACTAACGTGTCTTGTGTTAATTAATGTGATTACGTGAAAAGTGTCAAACGTGTCTAGAAGTGATATCGTGTTATCCGGTTTCGCGTAATGATTTCGTAGATATCCCCGTTGGTTAAAATGGGATGGCGTATGTCAAGTTGTAAGTTAGAAAGGGGAACAAAATACCCCGTGTTTATTTATTTGACCCCAAGGTCGGCTATGTGAAGCCTTATCCCCCTGGGTTTGACAAAAACACACACAAGACACACATACATACACGTACAACACACACACACTTTAATCTTGGAGTTTTTGAAGAGCAATTCGAGAAGCAAGTTATTACAAGTGATTTACGTGTCAAAAGCGAGTTCTAGCTACTGATCTTCTGTTGATTTGTAAGTGTTTTCATGCTAGAACCCTAAATTCATGTTCTTGAGGAAAATACACCACTTTGATGGTGTATATGATGTTCTTGTGTTGATTATGGTGTCCAAATGTGTTTATAAGCTTCCTTTGATGTCAAACAACATGTATAAACGATTGGATATGGTTTCAATCGAGTTTTTGGTGTCAAAACGCGAGTTTACAGTTGCTGTGCGAAACAGGGACGAAGACTTGTTGTGCAGGTACTTCCTACGGGCGTAGGACATAGTCCCTACGGCCGTAGGATGTGTTTTTGTGTGGTTTACCGTTTACGTACGATGGGACAAGGTCTACGGGCGTAGGTACGTAACTTACGGTCGTAGGTCACCAAAGAATAGCTCCTGCAGGCGTAGAAATAGGTTCCTGCGGCCGTAGAGCATGATTCATTGGAAAGAAACTCTACGGGCGCAGGGAATTATCTCTACGGCCGTAGGGAGGGTTTGATATGTGTCCTACGGCCGTAGGACATGTCCTCTGCGGCCGTAGGAGACTGTTCTGTGCTGACAACTTGTGTAATTTGTGTTTTAACCTATGTGTGTTGTGTGTTAGTGATAACCAAGCCTGAACCTAATGTGTTAGGTGAATCGGACGACTCTGAGGATTCTTGGGATTCCCGATTTCATTTCTGCCTTATGTGATATCGAGGTGAGTATCGGTTTCCCATGAGACTCAGTAAGTAGAACTATTGTGTGCCTGTGATATGTGTCATGTGTATATATGTGTGAACGCGCGAGGTATGACGTGATATAGTGATACAGTGATAAGTGATACAGTGACATAGTGTTATAAGTGATTCCATGTGATATAGATTGTGATATGTGATACGCATGCGTACTGTGGACCCTATGGGTCAAACGTGTTTATGATTCCAGTCCGGACAGACGCAGTGGTTGAGGTCAGTCGCCGATGCGGCTGGGTCCCTTGAGTGTTATTCAGGGATTAACGGTTCCCGCGAGTGATTTTCCGGGGTAAAGGTTCTGCAGGCCGCCATTCCTCGACATACAGTGAGGATCTTGGTCTATGATCAGATCCAAACGGAGTCCTAGTGGCTCAAACGTGATGGTGGGCTGCTCTTCGCTCCCCCACCGATGCGGTTGGTTGTGACTGATTCCCCAGCTTGGATTGTTGAACCAGGCTAGCTACCTTGCAAGATATGATCCCGCTGACATGTCGGCACACCGCTACGTGATAGCTTAGCATTGTGTGCCATACTGTGACGTAATAGCATGCTTATTGGTGCTTATGTGATACCTGTACTCACTAGCTAGTGTAGCTAATGTTTCATGATAATTCCCTTTTCGCAGGTTAGTGATCAGATGGCCTGGCGAGGCGGGTTGTTGTGGGTAGTGTTATTATGTACATGTCTTTTGGAACACTTGTAGTTAACTCTGAACTTGTGACGATGGTCGGTGCATAGTGGTAACACTGACTTTTTTTTTGGGACTTGGCTTGATTTGTGGTTCTTAATCGCCAAGTCAGTAAATTATGTTTAATATGTAAACAGTGGTTTGTTCCGCTGCAAACCTTTTGTGTAAGTAAAGTTTTAATTTACTCTAATTTTAAGCTTGTGAAACCCGGTGTTACAAGTGGGTCCCTTATATTAGTCAATAATGGGTCCCCTTTATAGGGTCCACTCTCATGTTTGTAAGAGAGCATGATGGGTCATGTTTGACTCAAACATGAGAGGATCCTTACCATATTAAAAATTAAACAAATAAAATATAAAAATATATTATATATGGAGTTCGTTTAGGCTCGTTTAAGCTCGCGAGCCCACCATTTGGAGCTCGAGCTCGGCTTGTTTTCAAAAGAGCTTCAATCTAGGCTCGAGCTCGAGCTCGTTTAGGTTCGGCTCGTTTCGAGCTTTTAACGATCCGAGCTCGAATAGCTCACGAGTAGCTCAGCTCATTTACATCCCTACATGAACCCTCCCATATCCAAGGAACGGCCGAGATTGGTTCTCACGGTTCTTGCACTAACAACGGTTCTCGCATGAACCATCCCATATATATATATATATATGAAAAAGTTCATGCGAGAACCATTCTTAGTGCGAGAACCAATCTGAGCCGTCCAATTCCCCCTCTTTCAATGTCATTGCCCACCCATGAATTCTTCACATGCATCCTGCCACACTCTATCCCTCCACGCTCACCATCCATGAAACTTCCCATATCCAAGGAACGGTCGAGATTGGTTCTCGCAGTTCTCGCACCAACAACGGTTCTCGCATGAACCGTCCTCTATATATATATATATATATATATATATATATATATATATATATGTATATATATATATATAGTAGGGTTATTGTAAGATGTGTAAGATGTGTTTTAGACCGTCAGATCACAACCCATCAGTCAACCGGTAGATGCTGTTGATGATTCAAAGGATTGACTAATTAATATGTGCCAAAGGGTAGTATAGGTATTACAGTAATTTCATCATTTATTATTTCATTTAAGTTTAGCGATAAATGAGGAACAATAATTCTTGAAATTCTCAAAACAGAATATACATAGCGGCAGATACTTAAAGCTCATTCATTATTGAATCAGAGAATATGAAGAAGAAATGTAGAGAGGAAAAAGGAAATTCTCTCATTGAATGAATGAAACAACTGTACCTACTAAGACTATTTATACAAAGGAAAATGAAAGTAACAGACTAACTATCTGATAACAAACTGATGACTAAGCTTAAATTAGTTATGTTGACTAACTAATTGTAGTGTAAAACTCCCCCTCAAGATGAGCGACCAAATATATTTGATAAAGCCATTCTATCCATTAAAGGAGCCATCTTGGACTTTGACAACGGTTTTGTTAGCAAATCTGCCAATTGATGTTGTGTTCGTATTGGCATGAGTTTGACAGTGTTATCCGCAACTTTGTCTCGAATATAATGGCAATCCACCTCGATATGCTTTAATACGTTCGTGAAATGTAGGATTCTTAGCAAGTCGAACAGCAGAAGTGTTGTCACAAAACATTAAAGCTGGAGCAGTATGTGTAACATCAAAATCTTGTAACAATTGTTTAAGCCATATGAGTTCACAAGTTGTAGAAGCCATTGCTCAATATGCAGCCTCTGTAGACGATCGAGAAACAATTTGTTGTTTCTTAGAACGCCATGAAACAAGCGACTCACCAAGAAAAACACAGTACCCTGTAATAGACCTTCGAGTATCAGAACAAGTAGCCCAATCAGAATCCGAGAAAGCTTTCAATTGAGTTGAAGGACTAGCTGACAAAAAATTTCCTTGTCCAGGGTTGTTCTTGATATACTTGAGAAGGTGCATGGCTGCTGTCATATGATCAACACGAGGTGAACTCATGAACTGACTTAAATTCTGAACAGAAAAAGCAATGTCGGGTCTGGTGATTGTTAAGTATATTAACCGTCCTATTAAACGACGATATGGAGAAGGATCATCGAATAATTGACCCGTTTGATTTGACAATCGAATGCGAGGATCCATAGGACATGAAGTGGTTTTAGCAGCAAGAAGACCCGTATCTTCATGAAGTTGTAAGGCATAATGCCTTTGACTTACAAAAATTCCTTTGGAAGATCTTGAAATTTCAAGCCCCAAAAAATATTTCAAAGGACCAAGATCTTTCAACTTGAAATAAGAACTAAGTCTTGACTTTAACAAATCAATACCCGATTGTGAAGCACCCGTGATGACAATATCATCAACATATACGAGTAATGCAACATAATCAGCTCCATGACCTTTAAAAAACAAAGAGTAATCTGCTTTGGATTGAGTATAGCCTTCGGACAACATGAAAGTGGAGAATTTAGCATACCATTGTCGTGAAGCTTGCTTCAACCCATATATGGACTTGTTGAGTTTACAAACTAGTTTAGAGTTTGTGGAATTCTCCCCCTTGTTAAAATAACCCATAGGAACATCCATGTACACTTCTTCTTCCAAATCACCATTTAAGAATGCGTTATTAACATCCAATTGAAGCAAAGGCCACGAGTTTTGAGCATCTAAAGTGAGCAAAACTTTAACAGTTACAAGTTTGGCAACCGGAGAATAAGTATCCAAAAAATCAACGCCTTCTTGTTGAGTAAAACATTTAGCTACAAGTCTAGCCTTATGACGATCTATACGTCCATCAGCCTTATACTAATCTTATAGATCCATCGACATCCAACTGTATTCTTATCCGAAGGAAGAGGAACAATGGTCCATGTGTTATTAGCTTCCATAGCATCAAGTTCCATTTTCATTGCATCTCTCCACACTTGATGTTTGACAGCTTCATGATAGAATTTTGGTCCGGTTTGAGATGAAACAGCTAGGACATAGGCTTTGTAACTTGGAGACAATTTTTCATATGACAAATAATTGGAAAGAGAATAAGGCTTGTCATTTGTAATCGAAGAAGTTTGATTACAATGAAAATCACGCAAATAAGATGGGGCACGATGAGGTCTGGAAGAATGCCTTGGATTGGTAGATTGGGAACATGGAGGTTGAGTATTGGGTTGAATAGGATCATCATGGATTGAGACTGGTGGTTCATTAATAGAAATATTGGGAAGCGGCATCAAAGGAAAATCATTGATAGAAAAATGAGACGTGGAATTATGGAAGGGAAAGATGTTTTCATGGAAAACAACATCTCGTGAGATGATTACTTGATGAGATTGAATATCAAGTAACTTGTAATCCTTCATACCAAGAGGATAACCAATAAACACACAAGCTTTGGCTCTTGGCTCAAACTTTGTTCGATGAGCAATATTAGTGGATGCAAAGGCAAGACAACCAAAGACACGAAATGATTTATAATCTGGAGGTGAAGAATATAACATTTCGTATGGAGATGGTGTCCGGTTAATCAAGAATGTAGCAGTTAAGACACATTCTGACCACAATTTAACCGGAATTTTGGAGTGGAAATATAATGCCCTTGCAACATTAAGTAGGTGTTGATGTTTACGTTCCACTACTGAATTTTGTTGAGGCCTTTCAACACAAGAGAACTGATGAATAACACCTTTGTCATAAAAAAAAATCTTTGAATTGCAGCTCTTTAGCATTATCTGATCTGAACTTTTTAATCTTGACATTAAACTGAGTAAAAATTAGATTATAAAACTTTGGAATAATGTCTTGAACTTCAGATTTATGCTTAATAAGATATACCCAAGTAAACCGGGTACAATCATCCACAATAGTGACAAAGAAACGATGCCCTTGATATGATTCAACATGATAAGGCCCCCATATATCGCAATGAATCAGATCAAACGGATTGACAGTCATATTGTTTTCAGAAATGAAAGGCAACCGTTTTTGTTTTGCTTGAGGACAAACCATACAAGGAGTATTTTTCGAAGGAATGATTGTATTATTAGTTTCCAACTGTTTCTTGATACAGGAAAGTTTACTATCTGATGGATGACCAAATCGATTATGCCAAATATCGAAAGTAACAGCATTAACAGAAAAAGAACCATTAGAAGGAACTAAACTCTTGATATCTAGTACATAAAGATCTGCACATTTATCACCCTTGCCAATCATCCTCTTGTTTGATTCCTCCTGGATAATAGCAATATCAGAATGAAAAGCCACAAATAATCGTTTGTCAGCTGTGATATTTCCAATGGACAGGAGATTAAACCGAAAATCAGGAACACATAACACATCTTTAAGAACTAAATCACCTCCTATGTGAACATCGCCAATAGCTTGAACTTTAATCAAAGTTTTATTAGGCAAGGCTACTTTATAATTGTAAGCTGTCTTCTTGTTAACCAGAACAGATTCGTCATAACAAATATGACACGAAGCACCTGTATCCATTATCCAGATAGGGATGGAAGAAAAAGATATAGAAACAGAGCAACATATACCTGTATAATCATCAGATGAACCAGTTGCCATATTGACAGATACAAGATGATTTGAGAGGGCTGCCATGAGTTGTTGGCATTGTTCTTTTGTGAATGAGCAGATTACATCATCAACATTTGAGCCAGAATTATGAGCATTAGACTGATCAGATTGAGAATCACCCATAACATTGTTGACTTTGGAAGTGAACTTGTATCCCGGAGGATATCCATGAAGCTTGTAACATTTCTCAATTGTGTGACCTGGACGTTTACAATTGGTGCAGAATGGCCTATCCTTCTTGAAAGTCTTACTCATTTGTGAAGATTTGTTGACATTAAAAGCCATAGGCTGATCAGTAGTACCCCCAACAGATCTTTGTTTTTCCTCTTGTACAAGTAAAGAGAAAATACGATTGAGAGGTGGAATGGGATCCATTAAAAGAATTTTTCCTCTGATTTGAGTGTAGGAGTCGTTTAAACCCATTAAGAATCCCATAGCATACTCAGACTGAATATAATTGTGAATGTTCTTAACACCTCCACAAACGCATTTGTTACAAGAACAATTAGGTCTAAAGTTTGCTAGCTCCTCCCATAGTGCCTTCAATTTTGTAAAATAGACACCGATAGAATCTTGATTTTGAGTCAGATTCATTAGGTCACGTCTGATTTGAAAAATACGTGGATCATTGCTTTGCTCAAATTGGATTTTCAGATCATTCCAAATTTCAAATGCAGATTCAACGAATATGATACTAGCAGAAATCTCTTTGGAAACAGAGTTTAAAATCCAAGAAATTACCATGTTATTGTTGCGATTCCAAACAAGAACGTCATTGACTTCTGTTGCAGCAGGCTTAGGAATTGATCCATCAATGAATCCAAGCTTATTCTTGACTGAAAGAGCAATTAGCATAGACCTGCTCTATGAATTGTAATTATCTCCTGTTAAAGGCTGAGAAACGAGAACCAAGCTAGGGCTATCAGAATGATGTAGTCCAGATTAATGGAAAGATTCAGATCAACAAGAGAGAAAGTGGGTCTAGTGCATATCAATCTTGAATCAGATGATGAAGCAAAAACTTCACTGGCTAACAAGGTATCATGTTGTCTGGCGTTGTAAACTTACAGAAGGCCTTTGAGCTTGAAGATGATGAAGCCATGGAGATGAAGAATTTGTTTGGTGATAAAAGTACTTTGTTTTTTATTTTCATCAAAAAAATAAAAGGGGATAGTGGATGTGAGGTGAACCGGCCATTGGGAATACCAAGTGCTTAATTAGGTTTTAAATATTAAAAAAAAAACAAAAATAGGTAATGATTATGAATAATTAGTATAACCCTAGATATAATGAATCGGTCACACATGCTATTTTCAAGTGCCAAAAAATCAAAAACATTTGGGAATTCTTATTTCGCTGGTGGGAACTGCCTTTCGAGGAAGGTTCTTCATTTACTCAATTTCAAGATAGTGCAAAACAGAAACTCACAGCCTCAAGTTACAAGTTGTGGGAAGTAATCATCAGAATCACAGGTTATTGTATCTGGAAAAGCAAAAACAATCTAGTGTTTAAAGGAGAGAACAGAGTGGGTGATATAATCTTCGACGTACAGCGGTTGGGGTTTCATTGGATCAAAGCAAAGTTGCAAAATGATTCAAGGATGACTTGAGACGCATGGTTGGTGCTACCTTCAATGATCAATATCTCAAAATCTAAGGTTTGAAGATGTTGTTACTGTAATAAATGTATTCAATATAGATATCATTTATAATAGTAACAGCAGCAGCTTTTCCCACCTTAGGTTGTTTCGGCAGGGGAAGCACCCTTTCACTGCTTGTGATTAGGGTCTTGGTTTATGTGTACATGGATTTTTAATGTTATATAATTTCTCTTGGCTTTTCAAAAAAAAAATGACTAGCATTGGGATAAACAAAATTATAATGGAGCTGGTTCAATAAAAAATGATACGGTATAAATTTAAAAGAATCTAAAATGTGTAAAATCTTTTAAAACGATAGATTATTTTATCTGATTCAAGACAAAAAGTGCCAATATATCATTACTAAAAAATGATAATATTTGAATATCGGTGTGTTAATATTTGAATATCGTATCTAAACATCATATAACTGTTATGTAGTAGTTATAAGGTTAAATGTCATTTGTTTTGTCATTTAGGCTGCTAACAACTATGTCTTCCTCCATGTCATGATTGTGATAGGAGATGGACTTCACTGTAAATTGATAGTGGTATAAATACATATTCCAATTGCTTTTCAAAAAAAATGATAATGTATGTGTTTAATGTATTTATTGATGAAATAATACGGTAATTATTCAAAATCAAAATCATCGATAAATAAAAGTTGATATATGATGTGAGATGAACAGTGTACTATGTGATTTAAAACAAATGATGTCAATATGTCATTACTAAAAAAAATGATGATGTATGTGTGTAAGGTATTTATTGATGAAATAATATGATAATTTTTCTAAACCAAAATCATCAAAAATATAAAGTTGATAGATTTTTTTTGAACAGCAAACTGGAAAACTAACCAAAGAGCTTCGGCATTGCCATCACCCCCGGCTAGAGATCCAAAAGAAATTTTATTAAAACAAATCTAGCAAGGCGCTAGAATAGAAATACAACATTTATAAAACAGATAATGGATTACAACACCACATAGACCAACATAACAAACTAAGCTTAGCTCTAAATTTCAACCAAGTAAACAATAAAGCTTGTGTTTCATCCATCACCCTAGGAGCAGAAAAAGGCAATCTGTTGAACAAAACATCGTTTCGAGCTTTCCAGATACACCATAAGATGCTCCCAATAGCTGCCACAATAAATTTCCTTTGTCTATCATCCTTTCCTTGCTCCACAAGATCCACCAAAATTTGATCAAGTTGATTAAGTTCTTTCATAGCTAGATTGCACCACTTTGAAAACCAATCCCAGATCGGTTTCACATTAATACAAAAGAAGAACATATGTTCATTCGATTCCACCTCCCCATTACATAAAGGACATAATGAGGAAGGTAGATTAACACCACGAGAGCATAAGTTGGGTCTAGTAGGTAATCGACCTTGCAACAACCTCCAAATAAAACAATTGACACGGGTAGGAACCCATTTGCTCCATAATCTTAAACCTGCATAAGGAGAGTTAGAGAGATTATCAAGTATCAATCTGCATGATTTAACTGAGAACATTCCATTATTATCACCCCTCCAAAGCCAGCCATCCTTACTATTACTTAAGGATATAGAATTAATAATTTCCTCCAGTTCTTTTATGAGATGAACTCTTGTATCTGCCCCTTCAATATTAATCCATGACCATTTCCATTTAGAATTGCCATGTTGATTCATGCAGCATCAATCAGCAAGGGAACACGATTTATTGCTCTCCAGATCAAACAGATCCGGAAATGATTGTTTGAGAGGAGCAATGCCAATCCATGTATCAGTCCAAAACCGAATATCCATCCCATTACCCACCTTTCTTGAAAATAACTCATCTAAATTCAAGTTCAACTCCGAAAGAGCAATACCTGCCTTGATAGATGATATGAGATGAACCGTGTATTGGGAATACCAAATGATGAATTAGGTTATAAATATTTAAATTTAAGAACAACGATATGTAATTATTATGAATAATTAGCCTTGGGATACAGCATAATAAAAAAATAGAAAGTATGTAAAATCTTTTGAGAAAAATAAAAATTAATGTATGTGATTCAAAATAAAAAAAATAATGTATGAAACATTTTTCTAATAAATTTTAAAAACAAAAATAAAAAAGATCATAACTAATTAATTGTTTTGGGAAAAAACAAATAAATGTTCATCATTATTTTTATTGGGGAGACCAACGCCATATGTTGGGAATGTAAAAGGGTAAAAAATTGAATAAATTTAAAACATGGGTGTCCATGGGAAACGAATACACAGACAAAAAAAAAGAATTGCAGACAATGAAATGATAAAAAGGAAAACACAAAACTAAGAAATGATCAAGAAACATTAATTAAGGAATTGATGAAGTGAGGAAGGAAATAGACGTACGGTTACCACAAAAAACGGAATTTTTGTTAATTGTAACACACGATTAGTCAAAACTGCAAATCAGATTAATATACACAATTACTAATTTGCCCCATCGTTAATACTTGAATGTCAATTGTTAATGAAGCCACGTGTCATCATTACATTGCATCTTACACATCTTACCCAAAAACACATCTCATTTGATCCTAACTCTCTCTCTCTCTCTCTCTATATATATATATATATATATGTTAGTTCTTGTTTGTTGTTCATTATAATGTACTAATTTTTCTTTTTGATAAGATCTCTATCTAGTTTGATTGCGGATATAACTCTTACGGTTCAAACAAGTGAATCAAGTAAAAATTTTCATTCTTGTTTCTTTTCTTTTTTGATTGTCTATTTATGTAGGTTGTTCGAATACACTCAACAATCTTCATTTGGTTAAACAGAAAAGCATATGATATGTTTATGATATTACGGACTTAAGGTTGTACTTGTATATATATTAGTTGCTTTAGTTTTATCCGGCTTTGGTCTAAATCAAGGAAGTAAAGTTCGAGGGTGCCGACTTGGTCAATAAAACAGTAGATTGTCATTGTATACGAATTAAAGCATAAGTAGATTAATTTAAAAATTAATGTAATTAAGAGGTCTAGTATTCAGTTTACGCCTTAAAAACATACAAAAGAGAAGGTATAAATGAAAAATCGTTGCCAAAATGAAACCTCAATGAAATAATAGTCGACATGATTATGAAAGTCAAAATAGATGATTGGTGTGTATATAATTCCAATATCCATTAATTCATTGCGAAAGAGTTTTTGTCTTAGCGGTACCAATATGTGACTAAGGTCTTCCTTCTAGTTAAAGGTTGAGGGTTTAAGTTCTGTTAAAAACATAAGATGTAGGATGTGTTCGGCAAAATTAGTTGGAGCCGGGGCTGATTAATTAATAATCCTAAGCTCAATCCATAAGCTATTTGAAAATGCTTTTATTTTAGGGGATTATGAGGGATTATCTTTTTAATAATCCACTCAAGATTTTAATAACCGAACGAAGCTAGAGGGCAGGAGATTATTGGTGTATTTGGCTAAATTAGTTTGGAGCTTGGGCTGGGGCTGATTAATTGATAATCCCAAATCCAAGCCATAAGTTACTTAAAAAGACTTTTATGTTTGGGGCTTATGAGATTATGTTTTTAATAATTCTCTCAAGAATTTAATACTCGAACGAGGCTAGAGAGCTGAAAATTATGAAAACTAGATTTCCAAGCCCGTATAATTTCCCCATAAGCCCGTTGCCAAAGAGTGTGTTTGGCGAAGCTAGGTAGCTGGGGTTGATTAATTGATAATTCCAAACCCCTATAATTCCGTTGCCGAACAAACATTACCGTTTAAAAATAATAAACCAATAATTTGTTAACTTAGCAATACATTAATTAATTATCAAATTTGTTTCGGATCTTAAAAGATGGATACGTAGGTTCTATCCAATAATTGAACTACATGATTTTGGAATCAAATTAGACAACTTAGCTCCAAATCTATACATAAAACATCATTGGTATCTAATCACAACCACTATACCTATATTTGTTCACCTTATACTTATTTAATTTATTTACTTCACAAGTCACTATCTTAATTAGAGTATGAGGCTTGTTCTATAATAAAAACTATTTATTTATTTTATAAAATGTGTATTCCCTGATAATACATAAATTTCCAAAATTGTTTATTTGTTAGAAAGCTTCACATATCCTCCTCAAATAAAAATAAAATAAGAGGATTTTTTGAGTTGTGAAGTCTAATGGTTACACGGAGAATCTGATCATTATCGTTATGGCGAGATAGACCGATACTATATGATATTAGAGTCAAATTTCCTAACAAATCTCGTAAGAGGGGGTGGATCTGTATTGGTCCAAACAATGTTTCAAGTTAGCTATTAAATATTAGTTTTAGATTAATATAATTCAAAATTAATAAAATAGATTTGATGCGAACAATTGGGTAATTATTATATGAAATTTAGTTGGCTATTTTCAAGCAACTCTTCGGACATGCACCTTGGGTTTGGGCATCATTTTACATGTAATAAGACATTATTTTGATGTTTGTTATAACACGCATACATGCATGTTATACTATAACATGCATACATAATACAAGGATGGTAGTTATATAAATAGTTCTTACACTAAAAAAATCGAATTTTCTTTTTTTTAATCAATGAAAATTCACCCGTCTCCATTATTATATAAATTTTCAACTTGATTACATAAATTTAATGTCACTTCTCCTATATTGTCATAAAAAATGAATATTAAAGAGTGAGTTTATATTCGGAACTAAAAACAAAATCTAATCATTATTAGATATAAAGTTGGCTACCCAAACGGCCAAACTATATATTATAATCAATTCAAATCCCAATTGTCATAAACCCCAAAGTTTCTCCCTATAAATACATTCAATTGATTAAATGAAACCATAAGCTAGCATCAAGCAAACTTGATCATAAACACAAGCACATAACACATTTCCCCCCTTCTCTTTGATTAGAAAAAACAAATCTTAGCTACCCAATGGCTCTAAAAATTCAAAAGGTTATGGGTACAGTCCTGGTTCTAATGGTCATGGTTTGGGGTGGAGCTCGGGCTCAAACAAGCAGCTGCACCAATACACTCATGGGTTTGACTCCGTGCTTGAACTATGTTACAGGAAACTCGTCTACTCCTTCATCTGGATGCTGCTTACAACTCGCGACTATTGTGCAAACACAACCACGTTGCCTTTGCTCATTGCTTAACTCCAATAATATTCCCAATCTCGGTGTTACTATTAACCAAACTCTTGCATTATCACTTCCTGGAGCTTGTAATGTACAAACTCCTCCAATTAGCCTATGCAATGGTATGGTATTTTAATTTTTCATCATTAAATAGATTTATAGAAATTAAATGAAAATGAGTCGGATAATCGTTACTACCTACTTACCTATCCAAACATGATAAATTATTAATTTAAAATTATATTACTAGGCGGTGTAAATGGACCCGCGGGTGCACCTGCTAGTGCACCCACAAGCCAAGCAATTGCACCTAGTGGTTCTAATGGACCAGATTCAGAAGAAACCCCTGTAACTCAGGCTCCCACAGCATCATCAGTACCAAGTACTCCTTCAGGTAATGTACTTGGACCTTTAGTTCTTTTATAAGAGCGTATTGTTCAAATTCGAACCTTTTCAAACTATGTTGGGATTGAACGAAAATTGAAAATTACTTCTAATAACATGACTAACTCAGACTAGTTTATGATTGTTTCTTATTTGCCTCGTACCAATTTAAAGCTCAAGCATCTCAAACCGTATTATGTAAAAGAACTTATTTTCGAAAAAATCGGTTCAATTTCAATTTCAATGGTTTTGATCTAATTTTATACATGACCAAAAAAGTATTTTAAAAAACCCTCAAACCCAGAAACCGGTTCGGAAACTAGTTAACAACTCTAGATCCAGGATCCCGACCAAACATAGCCGGTTCTACGAAAATATATATAGGTTTTAAAGGTCTGAACTCAGTAATTAAGATATATAATTTGCAGGATCAGGATCAAAAGCAACACCATCTACAAATACCAACACATCCAATGGAAGCATGTTTGGGGCACCAACTTACCTCATGCTTGTCATTCTTTTCATTGGAATGAAATTATGAGAATGTTGAGATTGTCAAGAGCTTCGTGTTCTTAGTTCTTTGTATTTGATCCAACAGATTGTTTCATTTCATTGCTCGTGTGTTTGCGGTTTCGATTTGTTTTTCAAGTAATGTGTTACTTCTTATTTGATATATGTTAAATCAACGTTTCTCTTCAATTCTTTTATGATATATATATGATGATTGCACGTATGTTTGGCACGAAACAGCTCGTATTATTAAGCTTTCGTTTGAGTGTCAATATGTTCCGAAATCTTGAAAATGCAAGATAAATTAGCATGATTCGGTCAATAATCGGCAACTCAAAATTCAACAAGAAACATAAATTGATCTTTCACAAATGGGTGCAAATTAGTTAATCGCATCGATATGGGGTTGTTGAACACTTGAACTTTGAAAGAACGGTGGATAGTTTGGAGTGAGGAGGGTTCGTAGTGTTGTTATATTTATTTATTTCTTAACTTTTTTTTTGAACAGCAGGAAGGGATAGATAGAAAGTGAGCTTCGGCATGGCCATCACCCACACCTAACAATCTCAAGGATATAATATTAAAAAGGTTTTAAGCAAGGTGCTCAAAACAAATGTCTACAGTACAAATTAGAAAAGAAATAACGGATTACATCCCCACATAGCCCAATTTAATGACTTGAAATTGGCTCTAAATTTAATCCACATAAAAAGAGTGGCTTGAACATCGACCACTATATTCGATACCATAAATCTTCTCCTGTTAAACACCAACTCATTACGAGCTTTCCAAATAAACCAAAACAAACAACCTGCTGCAGCCTCCAAAAATATCCTCTTCTTTGTTGTTTCCCCACACTTTAATAGATTAAACAAGAAGATCTCGATATAGTTATCGGTATATTTGTGGTTAAATAAAATGTCATTTCATAAAACTGCATCTTATTTTACATATTTTACCATTATATGTATCGAATTTAATAAAAAAAATTACAATTTTATATACTAAACTTTTGAAGGTTGTCATTTAGTGTGATCTAACATATGATAACACACTATCAATGGCATCTTACGTTCTTTGAAGACTTTATCTTCTCTGACAGCATTTTCTCTGATGATGGTAATCGTTGAGGGTAATCGAAAGGTTGATGCCTACTTGCAGAAACTTAGATGATGAAATCAAATGTGTTTTCAGAGAATGGGTTGTTGGAGATTGGAAAGAGAACTAACAAATGTGCCTTCGATAAAAGGGTTGACTGTAAAGGTATCTCCGACGACTTAATATAATAAAATGTGACAAACTATCTATTCAAATTATTTTTGAAAACGTTAAACAATAACTTTAGAAAATTCATTACATTAAATTGTAGGTTTTAACGTTAAAACACACAATAACAAAATATTTAAAATAAATAAATATTATGATCGATAAACTAAACTTTAAAATAAATATTATCCTGGTAAAAAAATCTTTAATATAAATACTATTGACTTAATTTAAGAAACTAAAGAATTGAATTTGACTAATCACATATTATAGAAATGTTAATATAGTCCATACTTAATTAATAGTCCTGAGGGACTAAGCTTAGCCTTCGGATCAGCCCCATCAATGATCCAGATCGAATTTTAAAATTTTGGACGGAGTGGCATTTTCGTAATCAACATGTGATGATTTTACAATCAGATGTGATTGTATACTGAATCACATGTGATTGAATATTGAAATTTCAGTATATGTTTTTTATCTGGACTTTATTGAACACAACTCACATGTGTCAATTACGTTTTTTTTTTTTGGTTTGTGTAGTATAATTTTTATGGAATGGTTATATTAGAACCATTATTATTGCGAGAATCAATCTTAGTCATTCATTTGACAAGTGGAATTTATGGATAGAGAGTATGCAAGATGAATGGGTTGAGTGTGTGACGAATTTGAATGATGAGGAATTTGACGGTTATAATTGGTTATCGTGGTTCTTACAATAAAAATAGTTCTCAAAATGACATATATGTAAAAGGGTTCATGTAAGAACCATTATTATTACGAAAATACGTGTCGACTTTAGACCCTTTGTATATTGCTATCGTATTGGCCCACTTTATATTCTTACATATTTCATCTTTCACTCATTTAATATTCGACCAATATCACATGATTACTGACTTCAACATCATCCTCAATCTAACAAAAAGTATCAAGGACGTTTCATATGTATTTAACATCATCAATCCAATCACAACTTCATATACGAATTGAAATGTCCTTTTCATCTAATAAAAATATATCACAACACAAATGGGATATTTTCAAAACCACAAATACATTGCGTACAGAGACCACTTCTATACTCTATCAAATCCAACATCAAGAAACTTTTGCTTAGAACTTTGTCATAGTAGACACACATAATACGACGAAAAGCGCAAACACGGGTACATGAGCGGGCGCCTTGGTGATCGTTCCGTTTGATACATTGTTGTCTTTTGAAGTGCCCGATTTAGATCCTCCTGCGTATCACCGTTGACCGAATTTCAAACAACTTCAACAAATGTTTCACAATAAAAAGATTCAAAATTATATTTTTTGTAGCATTTTGTACCTGAAGGGCTAGCCGGAATCGTCGGGTTACTACTACTGCTAGTTGGAGCTTCTGGAATTTCATCCAAAGGAGGATTACTTATTGGAGAATCAGCTATTGAAGATGTTGGTCCGTTAGCAACACCTACGTACAAAAACTTAAATACTTTAATCCTTTATAAACGTCACTGATTTCTATTGAAAATGGAAGATTATTGACTATTCTTTATAGTTTTTTAAGGCAAAAACACACAACCTTAATTCACATATATGGTCACACATGACTTACTGGTAGGCCAAACGACCTTTGAATTTATTATTTATGGTTATCGTTTGTATATTAGTTAAATCTGTTAAAGGTGTAAAATGAAGAAAAATAAATGTTACCATTGCATTTGCTAACCGGAGGAGTTTGTACATCACATGCACTAGGGAGCGACAAAGCCAATGTTTCATTTATCGATATCCCGAGATTGATGGCGCCACCGTTTAGTAAAGAGCACAAGCATTGTGGTTGAGCTTGTACAACATTAGATAGTTGCGAGCAACAAGACGAAGACGGAGTTGATGAGTTACCCGAAACGTAGTTAAGGCACGGGGCTAAGCTAATGAGTGCAGTGGTGCAGCCGGATTGAGCCTTGGTCTCACCCCATAGCATGAGCACTAGGATCAAGACTAGACCCATCTTAGTCCCTTTTGGTGCCATTGGTTAAGTTGCTTGAATGGTTGCTAAATTTGTTCTATATTTTAATTTATATAAAGTGAAATCAGAAATTAATGCAGGAGATCTGGGTGACCAACTTTTCCTAAACAAATTACTTATTCCACAATAGGTCAACTGCTTTTGTTTTATTGTTTTGCAAATACTTGATTATTTTAATTTGTATGCTTCTCAGTTCTCATGTTAATGCCATTTTAAATCTTTTATAGATATATCATAAAATTTAAGGGGCATCCCTTCCTTAAGAAGTTAATTGATGAATGTAAAAGTAACATTAATTAATTTGCATGATCCTTCATTTTATCACATTAAGAACTATTTTTAAACATTTAACAAATCATTAAAAATAGAAATTATATTATTTATCAAGCCAAATTACGTTTTTCAACCTTATAATAACACTTTAAAAGTAAATGTTTTTTGTACACGTTATAATTGTCTATATTATTACTGATATTAATGTTCAGTCTTGTTTGACAAAAAGTCCTTAATATCATTTTTAAAATAATATTCAACTATATGTTGCTGTTTTAATTATACTTTTAATAAAATTTTACATTAAACAACTACTTAAGTTAGTACCGGATTATCAAATATTATTTTGAATTTATATATAGAAAACTAGAGTGTACTAACTTAGGTGTACCTGAGCGTGTACCTGAGCGTGTATGAGACTTTCAACTTTGATGCTGGTACTGAAAATGAAAATATTAGATAACCTACTTTGGTACCGTACAAATCAACAATGACTCGTGAAAGGTGTTTGATTTTGTTGAGTCAATGCGAGAGGTGTTTCACCAGTGTAATAATCCGGTCGAAGGACCTATGATATGTAGTCGATTCTTGAAAAGTAATCGGTGTTTGGATGTCTCATTATTGAGTTGGTTATAGGTCATACACTCATAATTAATTAGTCATCGATCAAAACTTAAAACATAAGACTCTGATTATATAAAAGAAAAAAACGAGTAAAAAGGTTAAATCAATTTGTATCACATTCGTTTTTTAACAACTGTACTCTTATAATCTTTTTCATTCTTATATATACTAACATTTATTAGAAGGTTATGAGTAGTTCCTTTATGATAAATAGTTCCTTTATGATAAATAACTATATAAGTTGCCTTTCAAAAAAAAAAAAAAAAAATAACTATATAAGTTATATTCTGAGATATAAACAAATTATGTTGGTAGTGCAGTGGTAAGCCCTCAGTAGTATGCATGGGAGCCAAACAGAAGGACCGGGGTTCAAATTTCAAAGAATTTGCATGGTTGGTTGGCGTTTCATTAAAGATATTGGAGTATTGGCTTTGGAAAATCTTCCATCGGTTATGGGAATCTGTCTGTAATCTTTCCCCTAACCTAAGGAATTGAGATTCCTTCTCTTCTCTTCTCATCTCACTATACGCCATCCTCCACACCATCGCTTGCTTACTTGTGACTTGCGACCGTCGAGAGGTGAACGGCTACTGGCGGTGGTGGTGATGACGTCTTCTCCTTCGTTTAGGGATTTGAGCTTCGACGATTGTGGCGACGACGTCGTCTCCTTCGTTTTCGTCTTCACAACTTTGTCTTCGACGGTGGTGGTGATGACGTCTTCGACGGCGACCGATAAGCTTCGATTTGGGCTACGGTGGCGGTGGCGAGCGGCGATGTTGGGGGGTCTACAGCGGTGGTGGCGAGGGGCGATGTGGGATGCGGTTATGACAGAGATTAGAGATTTTCAAGAATCTTTTCAGATTTCTTCATTTTAATTCTCATTGACTTGCCAAACACAAAGGGATGAATTACTTTTCAAATCAAATTCCTTCCCATTCAAATTTCTTCCAAAATTCCAATTCCAATTCTTACCATTCTATCAAACCAAACAACAACTAAGTCTTTTTTTTAAATAACATACCCACGGGCCTTTTTTATTAAAAAAAAACACTGGTTTTTTTCTTTCCCAATAATCATGTTATCATTTATTTTAGAAATACATAATTATAATATTTATATTAATTATTAAATTCAAATATATTTCAACTTATTGTTTTTATTCTTTTGATTATTTTTAACATGTAATATAAAATTGTACTGTTCTATTTATATATATTTCAATATAATTTTTATCAATATGAGATATTTGATCAAAAATGTATTTTCAGTTTTATATTTTTAAAGTTAAATTTATATATTTTAGATTGAAAATCAAAATAGTTCTACAAGTTTTATCTTCGTTTTACCTTTATGGATAATTATAATATTACATTAAAAATTCTATTTTTTTAAATCGTAATATTAAAAGTTACATTTCGTTGGATAATTATTTATATTATACTAAAACGTATATTAAAACGTAACTATATTCGAATTTGCATAAAGTAAAATTTCACCATACATCTAATCCTAATTTTTTCGATGTTTATTTAATATATTTCCAATAATTACGTTTGAACGTTAAATTTTACATGAGTTATCTTTATTTTTTTGTTTTCTGCTACAACACCTCCTTGTCTAATAAGACAACAATGATATGTTGCAACACATTTGTTTGTTTTTATATTGGCATATTGTTTTCAAGAGTTTTTTTAATGTTTGCGTTATTTTATTATAAAATCATTTCATTTGTTTAATCATATGCATTTCACGTGATTTGTGGGCGTGCTGCTCACATCAAACTCGTACACTTAATATCACTGAAGTCATGAATATATTAATCACACACACCTTGCAACAAATAATTATATTGTAATTATATCGTAAATGTGTTTTTCATTTTATTAAGGTGATTGTTATCTTTGTATATGTTTTTCTATTTTTTCTAAGAGAATTTTAAACTTTAAAAAGTAAAAAAAGAAAAAACAAACGCAAAACAAATTGATCACACGATTAATTCATATCACAATAGTACTCGTACCGTAGCACATCATATCATAATCCTACAGTCTCTCTCGCTACAAGATAATAAATATCGATGATTTGCTAAAAACCCAAACATAGTACAAACCAAACACGAAGCGACTCCACTTTAACAACATAACCACAAGGCGTGATGGAACATGCAACAGGGGATATATATTTTACGATATGCGACAGGGGATATATTTTTAAGATATTTCAACAAAAATTCAAGATAGCTTATCCAATAATTGAATATATTTTTACACTCAAGGTAGATTACAATATAATATTTAAGGTAGATTAAAATACATGTGTTTGAGTTGACACATAAATTTCAGAGATCGATCCACAAATTTATAAGAATCTAATAGTGCTTGATATTATGACAAAATGGTATTTTTTTTTTCTAGAATTCTTATATGTGTATTAGAAGAATACATGTTCTCTTTCAAATTAGAGAGAAAAAATTCCTGTAAGGCTTAACTTTGCAACTATGATCATAGAACTCATCGACATTCATATATTCTAATCATTAAAATAGGCATTTTTCATGCGGGCATCTTTCCTAACGTTGTTTGTTGTGATATAAGATTGAAATACAAAATGTTATAGTGAGAATTACCAAAACATTCAATAGAGACATTGTCTACACATCGAGTATGTTTTATGAAGTCTTACATGATGAATAACTTATATTTAACTGGTTGTTACTATCTATTTACAGTATCTATCCATCATGATCATTATACTTTTATTACAAGATATAACTACATGTAGATGTTTTGACCTAGGTTTTATCATATTCCATTGAATATCCGTGTGTGATTGCAACCAATTGTTACTCATGTTTTTCGAATGATGCGTTTCAATATTATTAGATGAAACTGTATTGATATCCTACTTCTAGGTTAACAATATTATAGGGTGAGGAATCTTATTTTTCGTATAAGAGTAGAAATTTACGAAGTGCATATACCAACAAGGTCCTAACACTAATTGTATGCTTATTGTTTTTAACTTGTAATACTCGTTTCTAATGTAGATGATATTACTAAATTAAGGAATAATCAAGTGTTGAAACGTAGTATACTTAATTTAATTTGTGATTAGGCTAAGCGACTAATAATGTTGTTTTGGGAAGGTATTTAGGCATTTCAAGGCACATAACCTTAGAGTAATTGCTTCAGCTGTCATTGTTGTTCTTTGTTTTCTGTGCGTGCGTGTGTGTGTGACCAGTTAAGAGAAAGAGACGAGGGCAGGGATGAAGCATCACCATATCGCGTGGAAATCGACTTGATATTATCAAGTTAGCAGTCTTATTCATCTCTTATTAGTACGGATTGTTTGATTTGGAATTTGTAGGGTTTAAATTTGGGTTTTGATGGTTGTCGAGTGTAACACTGTTCTTACTAACACTATTTCAAACACGCGCGAAAGCTTAATTAACAAAATATAATATAATATATATATTTGATCAAACACAACTAAACAGGTTTGCTTTACAAATCATTTACAGTGTTACTACAAAACAGGCTCTTTCCAAAAAACGTCAGATATCAGAGTTAGATCAGTCTCAAAATTCCAGTTTAGCTCTTTAATTCATCTACCTGGATTCTCCTGAAAAGAAATCAACAGTGGGGAATTAGCACAAAGCTAAGTGAGAGAATAGATACCCCAAACGTACAAAGCATCAAGCCCAAACCAACAATGCTCAAACAAACAAGAAAACCGGCGGTCTTGCGGGACCTTCAACCAAATGCCGGCCAAAGCATAGGTCTACCGATAGCCTAGTTACAACAGACAACAATACTAGCAACTCTTGATTACAACAAATGCTATCAAGACGAATGCTAGTACTGTATATCCCTAAACATAGGCCCAGCTGAATAACAACCGCCAAGCTGATCTCACAACAATGTCATGTATATATACAGAAAAGAGCAACAATCAGGTGATATATCTTATACATCCAAGATATATATCCACTCACCGATATCTTCAATGCTCAGGGAACTCAGTCTTTCTTACTACTGAGTCTTTCCACCACCTGAACAAACAACTATCAATCAGTATTTGCTTAATCAACAAACAATAAGCATAATACTGAAATCAAACATACATGTACATATAAAACCACAAGTACATATCAATTCACGTGTATGCAACAATACACCATAATTCACGATTACCCTTTACTTACTGTAATCCTGTGAATTCATCCAGTTCCTTAGCTTAGGCATTTCATACATCCTTTCATAAGCAAAGGCTACAAGTTCATGTTTATCTTCATATCATCAATGCATTTGATCTTCCATGCAAATCTCATATAAATCGAATGTGATTCCCACCGTGAATCGCATGCGAATCAAACGTATTCAAGTTCCTTTGTGAATCGCATGCGATTGATCCATGCGAATCGCATGCGATCAATACTAAGTATTTCCATGCGATTCATAACTTAGTCAAATCCAATGCAACCCAATCCAATGCGATTCATCTTGGTGCGATTCCAAGAGTTAGGGAATTCATAGATTATTCAATTCAATCCCATGCTATTCAAACATATGCGATTCATATTTAATCGAATGCGAATCAAATCCAGCAAAGGCATTTCTAAGTACAACCATTCAGTGCAATTCAAATCCAACACAGTCCATGCGATTCAAACCAAAGAATCCGGATTTCCTCAAATTCCGATTTTTCCATTCTCGAATTCCGATTCATTCATACTTATTATCCAATCATTCATTTCAATCCAGATTTCTACCATTTTTAGCATGCATGTTCTAACATCATTTAAAACACAGAAATGACATATAAACATATTCATTCTAACATGGATTCTCCTACATGCATCATGTGTTCATCAATTTCGATCAAGAATTATCATACGATTCAAGAACCGAGTTCAAATAATAATAATCAAACAAGAATCATATAATCTAACCTTATGGAGCTTGAGTATTTGAACTCTAATTTTCCAACAAGATCTTGAAGATCTAATCGGTTCTTCTTGTTCTTCTTCAACCGAGAGCATAAAACACACACACACACTATGAAGTATTGCATGCAAATGAGAGTGGTGACTAACTCTCTCTCAATCGGTTAACACATACACATACACACACATACATGCATACCCTAACAATGAGACAAGTGGAGGGGCTAAGAATAGGGTGGTGACTAACCACCCTCCTCGGCCAACACCCACCGCCCACTAACTAACATTTAATTAATATTAAAACAATTTAATAAGATTAAATTTAATTAAACATATAATTCAATTAATCAACAACCAATTAAGGGTAATCCTACTTAATTACCTTAATTCAACTAGGCCGGTAAGGAGGGTGTTACATCGAGCCCTCCACGGACCCGAGAACAAGAATCGCTCTTAGACCCCCAAAAACATGATAAAAGTACAATTAAACACTAAGGATTTGTGTAGGTGACGCGAGGAAACTGTAGGAGCAAGAATAAGATAAAATGATTAAGTATACTATGAGATTGGAATTTGAAAAAATAGTCAGTATCTACCGAACCGTGTATGTTCTTGATGAGAATCACAAATTGCAAGGAAGATATACAAGGATTTAGGTAATCACAAATCATATGAGCGTAGTGAATCACAAAATTTAAATAGACATACATGCAGACTTAGAGGAATCACAGATAGAGTGGGCTATACGAATAGCAAATTGTAGTGTTAAACTGAATTGCAAATTGTAACTCATGACCTGAATCGCAAATCAAATGTTGTATTTTAATCATAAACTGGACAGGTACTTAAATTAAAAATTATCTTTAAATGAGGAAAAGTAAGATAAAATAGTGTAAACAAAATACAAACATAATTTTCTTAATATAGATATTGGCTTAAAAAAGAGTTTGTTATTCAATTCTAACAAATTTCCAGACAACCCTAGTCAACATACAATGGGTGGGAGTAAAGTTATGAATTTTACCCAAAATAACATTTAAAAAAAAAGCATGTAAAGGAATATACTTTTTGATATTTTATTACAAGTCTTGCAATTTTAAGTCGTATACTTTTTTATTGCAGAAACTCGCCTCCAACATTTCACACACGATCTTTCTTCCTTCCTCACCCCTGTGTCCTCTCCTCTCTTCTCTTTTACGAATCCAATTCTTAAAACCATCTCGTCTCGTCTCGTCTGTAACAACACTAACCAAACACTTCCCCATTTCTGTTCTACAATACCCATTTCTTTGCATCACTTATCGATGAATCTTTGAACAACTTTGTGCCGAATCTGGGTTTCAAGGTAAAATTGCTCTATCTTTTTTATTTATGGATCATTATCACTTGTTATTTGACCAGGATTTATTTAGTTTTAACTTAATTTGGAGATAGTTACGCGATTATTTGTGTTGCAATTGAGAAAATGGGTCATTAATTTTAATTAGTTTGGGGTTTGCGTTTCTTGATCTTCCTTGAATTTTTGTGGGTTTTGAATAATGATTTGAAAGCTTCTTGGTCTGTGATTGCAAATGGAAATTGCAGATTAGACTTGCAGACACGAATTTGTCCTGATTGGATTATTATTCTCGATTATCTTAATATTATTTGATGGTATGATTATTGTTCTGGAATGTTCATGGTCTGATTTCCCCCAATTTTTCAAGATTCAAATAATTTACAAAAAACCATCAATAATAGTTAATACTGGAATCTTCTGAACCAAATTCAATCCTATCTACATTTTGTTATGATTTGGGCAAAGATATAATTTGAATTGAAACTTTGTGGAGAAGAAATGTGTGCGTTTGTTTTGGGGCTTAGAGAGTAATGAATTGGCATAAAAGTTTCGTCGCTAGTTGTCAGTTAAAGAGGAGTAACTAATAATTATTGATTTCGTTCATAGCTGACTATTTAGGGGTTGTTTTACTTGGAAATCCTTATATTATTTAAAAAATCTTGAACAGTCAAACAAGAGACTACCTGATAATCACAAATTCAAGCAGCAGATACACATTTGAAACACTATTCCTGCCTTGTTCCATCTGTTTATCTGATTAAGATTGCTCCATGTCATATAATCGTTTTCAAAACGAAATGCTAGATTCCCCTTGGTAGCTCTTGCAACTGAGCAGGATCTTGGTAATTATGAAATGTGGGTTACTTTATTGTGCTTGGTTTCTCTTTATCAAATGTTTGAAGTTCCTTACTCGCTCCATGCTGAATTATAGTTTAATAGCTGTTTATTTAATTATCTCGTGAATGCTATGTTCTTCCACACAAAATGGCTATTCCCTTTACGAGTGGAGAAGTTTCAACTGTAGCCTCTTACCAAGCCAATGACTCAATGAGAGGCTTAGCAGGTGTGATCCTTCAAATTTTCGGAATTTAATTGAGATCTTCATAGGTTATAATATAACTTCATAAATCTAATTATTCCTGCCTCCATTAAGAATATTATAACCAGAGTATATATATATATATTTTTTGGTCCACTTTTATTTAGGTTTCTCATCATTTAGAAACTGGTGCACTCTGACCTTTTGAGGTCAAACAGACTACTGAATATTCGAACTTCAACTTCATGATTGCTTGTATAATTTATAATTGCCAACATGTTTCCAGAGTGTTGTATATTGGCCAATTTTTTGCTTGTTAACTGTTTCTACTAGATTGACTGGTATGTATTGTTTCAACTTTTAATGATTATATAATTGTCTAATTGATAGTTATGATTTGATTCAATTCATCTTATCTAAATTTTATTTGACTATTTACATATTCATGGTTATGAAATGGATAGAATTTTTACTTATCACGATTTACAAGTGATATTGTCTTTGTTCTTTTCAGGTTGTGTGAATGGCTGCTCTGATAGACGGTCTTCCTGATGCTGTTGCAATTAGGTGTCTGGCCCGGGTGCCATTCTACCTTCACCCAACACTAGCACTCGTGTCTCGTTCATGGCGAGATGCTGTTCACAGCACCGAGCTTTACAAAGCCCGTGAAGAGGTGAGATCAACAGAAGACTTCTTATGTGTGTGTGCATTTGACCCTGAAAATATGTGGCAGCTCTATGACCCGAACCGAGATATATGGCTTACACTCCCTGTACTGCCTTCAAGAGTCCGGAACCTGGCCCACTTTGGTGTTGTTTCAACAAATGGAAAGTTGTTTGTTTTGGGCGGTGGCAGTGATGCGGTTGACCCATCGACTGGTGATCAAGACGGGAGCTTTGCAACTAACGAGGTCTGGACCTATGACCCGATTGTCCGGCGGTGGACCCCACGGGCTTCCATGATTGTCCCACGTGCAATGTTTGCATGCTGTGTGTTAGACGGGAAGATAGTGGTGGCTGGCGGGTTCACAACGTGCCGGAAATCGATTTCAAGGGCGGAAATCTACTACCCTGAAAAGGATGTTTGGGTGTCGATTCCTGATCTCCACCATACCCACAACTCTGCGTGCTCAGGTCTGGTGATTGGCGGGAAGATGCATGTGGTGCACAAGGGTCTGACCACTGTTCAGGTTTTGGAGAATGTGAAGCAAGGGTGGGGTTGGACGGTTCAGGAGCATTCATGGGTGCAGGGTCCCATGGCAGTGGTTAAGGGTTCGTTGTATGTAATGAGCCACGGGCTTATATATAGGCAAGAGAAAGAGGTTCGGAAAGTGGTGATTTCGGCTTTTGAGTTCAAGAAGCGGATTGGGTTTGCTATGATGGGCTTCCGGGATGATATATACGTGATTGGAGGAGTGATTGGGCCTGAGAGATGGAATTGTGATATCAAGAAGATGGCGGATGTTGATGTTCTGACACTTGGTAGTGAGCGGCCGGTGTGGCGGCAGGCGGCTCCTATGACACGGTGCCGAGGAACGATTCTTGGTTGTGCGGAGCTGAGGATTTAGGTGGGTGGCGTTTTGTTTATTTTGTTGTTCTTGTTGTTTTGGTTCCGGCAGATGATGAAATCTATATGGATTTATGTCAATAAATCATATGTTATGCATTTAAATACAAGGTTATTACTATCTCTAATCATAATTTTATGTAGATGGTGTTTTTAGAGGCCAATTGTTGCCCCCAAAAATTTATCCTATAAGAATAAACACTTGGTCTGAACCCTTTTTTTAACAAGTTGTTAATATGAAAAAAAAAAAAAAAAATGTTTGATAGTTTAACTGATGTATACTATTTTTAATACAATTATAGCATAAGCTTAGCTTTTTTTCTTCTCTACTGTAAAATGGTTTTAAGATGTTAATATGGTTGTAATCTTTTTTCTCATATTTGTAAGTAACCTTATACATACATAAGTGGCCTTTGTAGTAAATAATATAATATGCAAATTAGAAAATTGAATGTAACATAATTATTTTATCTGTAATACACAAGGTTTACTTGTATATAATTACATATAATTTTTTTCATAATTCTTAATCTTTAATATATATTAAAAGAAAAAGTTTATAATTTCATCATTAGAATTTTTCCATCAATCATTCATGTTTATTTTCTCATATAACTTACGCATGAGTTATTTACTCGAATGCTACTTTTAGGTAATATAGTTTAATAACGCTTAATATCTAAAAATAAATATTTATTTATATTAGTAGAGAATTTTTGTGGTTATTAATACAAACACATATACCAATTGGATTAATAGAAATTCAAATTTGATTATAAAATTCTATAATTTTTTTTAAAGATAATTACGTTATGTATCAATTTCTTCTAATAATTTTAAAATATAAAATATTTGATCATATATGTTATTGATACGATTTAACACTATAAGAATTTTAATTATATTCTAAACATTTTTCGTATTTATACTCTCTCAAACTCAAAGCTAAGTATAAGGAGATGAAAATAAATGAAGCCCTTAAAAACTTTCGGTGAAGTAGTGAACTACTCGTTAATTCTTACGTGGGCTTTGAAATTGGGGATGTAAGTTTTCCAATTCCAGCCCTTTAGCTTTCTGATAATCGGGCTTTAAGCGGTGAAAACTATTTGAACGAATCGAACTACCGAAAAACCGCCATTAAACCCTAGTATTCAGGGGAAGCTCCTTGCGTACTGAAAATGGAGGATGACGACGCTCTGATATCCACAGAAGATAACAATAAAGAGGTCATAGAAGCGGAAGTTGCTCCGGCTCTCATCGCTGTTCACCCTGCTCAGCACTCAATCTCCGTCGCCGTTGGATGTGAGCTCCGTGTATTCAATCTCCGGTAAACTTTCTACTTCTTTATTCAGTTCGCATCGAATTTATCATTTGTTAAGCTTCAACATCTCAATTGTCACAATTTGAGTTGTGAGGAGGAGTATTTGATCTCGAAATGATAGGGTACTATTTATGACGTTATGCATGTAGTAAATCAGAGCTTCATATGTACTTTGAATGTTAAACTGGTTGGACTTCTTCATATAGGGAGGATGTCAAACTTGAAGAGAACACATTACTAATGAGATTCACCTTTATAACGAGCATCACATCTGAAAGTTTGATAATGTGACAGTTTGGAGCAGAATCTCTATTCAGTTTTTGTGCTACAAATTTGTCAAGTATGACATAAAGAATCGAATAGAAATGCATTTTCTTTGTGAGACGAAGAGAATGATTTTTTTTTGTAAATGCTGTTGACATAACAGCCATGTTCATTTTGGATATGAATTCTATTGTATCGTTGCTTTGCAGAGAAGGTTGTCCGGTAACTTTAGGGGCCGAGTCGAATGAGATTTGTAATCACAAGGAATCTATTAGAGCAATTGGCTATGGTGCGCAGGGTAAAGTCTTTGTGTCGGCTGGAGATGACAAAGTAGTTAAGATTTGGGCCACAGATTCATGGCGGTGCTTGTATTCTGTGTAAGTACTGTTTGTTGAAAACATATTCCCACAGTATTTGGTGTCTTGGAATGTTCAACCTTTAAAGGCTTTCTGCTGAAGTTGATACGTATTCCTTTCTATCTTGAATTGAAAGAGTATGCACTATTTGATATGATTATACCCCTGCCTTGACTGCTGTATGTGCTCCAATGAAACCAAGTTTTTTTTATAATTTAGGGATCCTATAAAATTGTAGAGTTAATTCACCATCGTTTTTCTTTTGCTGTTCTGTTCTTTTAAATGTTATGTAAGGTCAGAACTATTGAACTTATTCACTGTGCATTGGAAGGCCCTAGCACAATAGATTTTTTGCTTGTGATACTAATCTCTTAAGTCTTAACCACGGAGATGTCATTAAAGATGTTTTGGAAAAATTTGGAGCCTCCGACCACTTTATCACTGTTTTAGCTTACACTCTCTACTCTACTTGAGTTTCTCCTATTGGTGTTTTCTTAACTCTCAAACTGCAGTCTGTAGTTGGATCAATCTCCGCCCTCCTTCAGTGTTCATTGAAATGTAGCTGACAGGAGACGTAAATGATTGGAAAAACCATCAGGTGTAGAGTATCTGTGGTATTCGTTGTAATTTGTGCATTTACTTCTTTGTAATTTGTGTACATATAAGGATGAATGTAGTGGATAGTTAAAAGTAATTGGGATGGAATTGATAGTCTATGAGCACCTACTAAACAAAAACAATCATAACAACACTAGAAGCGCACACATGCAGCATATCACTAGTAGTTAATCATTACTTATGGCAACTGCAATCACTTTCTTCTCTGTTGACCTTTTAAGAGTAGTAGTCAGTTTTTAATTTAATTTTGTTTTATATTAACGAACTATAATCTTAAAAAGGTCAACAGAGAAGAAAGTGAGTGCAGTTGCCATAAGTGAAGATGGCCGATTTGTTTGTTATGCTGATAAATTTGGAGTTGTTTGGGCTGTTGAGCTGGACGAGTTAAATGAAAGTCAAACATTAGTCCAGAAGAAGGGATCACCAATACTTGCCCACTATTGTAGCATCATCACTAGTCTAGTAAGTGGTTGAGCTTGATTGTGTATAGTTCATGAGCTAATGAGCTATACAGAAATACTAACAGAAATATAATCTTCTGCAGAAGTTTTCACCAGATGGGCAGTTCATTATTTCTGCGGACCGTGATTTCAAAATTCGCGTAATACACTTTTCATACCTCAAGTAGCATCATGTAGCCAGTGATTACAATTTGTTTGAATAAGCTCTTCTTTTTGATATCACAGGTCACCTTGTTCCCGAAGAAACCCTTAGATGGAGCTCATAAGATACAAAGTTATTGCCTTGGTCATACAGAGTGAGTGAGTTACTTGAATGGCATACGCGTATTCTTGTTACAAATAGAAGGGAATTCGTTTGACAGATTCACAATCTGACTAGTCTTTCATTTCTAATTTCTAGAGCTCAATACATCAAACATAGCCTAAAAGCTTTACATAGACATCATTTCAATTAAATTCAATGTATATGAAATTCAGAGAGTGTACATTATCCATTTTATTCTGTGCACAGTGCACTACATCAATCATAGTTTTTAATAAGCAGGCATCTTTTTCTAAATGACTAAATTGAGCTCATTATAATTAACTTTTACGAATACTGTCTTGCGTATGTGGCAGATTTGTGTCCTGCCTTGCCTTTGTTTACGATCAGGATTGTCCACAGGGGTATTTAGTTTCTGGGAGTGGTGATTCAACGGTGAGAAATATTTCAATCTTCACTTTTGGATAGTTTGACTCACAGATTATCATCTGTTTAATAAATTTGGCATTCTTATGTTATAGGTTCGTCTGTGGGATTTTACATCTGGATTGCTTCTTCATACATGTGAAGTTGGATCACAGGTTTCTAGTTATGCTTTAAAATTCACAGTTTTGAATCTATAACGCTACCTTTACAGCTCAGCTTACATGTTACCTTTTATTATTCACGAAACAAGATTCACATGTCCTTGCACAAATATAACTACAAATACGTTTATAAGTGGTTTTCTTCTCCTTTGTAAAATTATACCAACTGGTTATGTAGGTAGGACATCAAGAGGCCAATGGAACAGAAAGAAATCATTTTGCAGTTACAGATCTCTGTGCAACGCCCAATGGTTCATCAATTTTTGTAGCTGTCCAAGGGTAAATTCTCTTCTCAAATTTCAAACGTTTGCTTTCCTAAAGGATTTTGTCAAGCTAGAAACTCTGACATTTTTATTTCCGCAATGCAGCTTGCCAGGAATATTGTTGTTGAGTTGCAACCTTTCTGCTAAAACATTCTCTGTTATAAAGGTATGTATCAAAATTTTCTCAGATTGTTATTTGGAAATTTATATCAGTTCATTAATATAATTTTCGACCAATTCAACCTGCTTTGATCCTAAAAAATTGCTATTTAATCTGTTTTTCAGTCTGCTGACCCACATCTTTTGTCCCCTCTAACTAAAACCAATGTTCAAGAAGTTTGGTCAAATGTGTTAAATTTCATTTAATTCACTGATTCACTCTTTATTGCATGGTCTCATCTCGATACTTCTGTCAAGTAAATGGGACCCACAGTTACATTTTCATTTGTTTTTGTTCCAATAGAAGGTATGGATTTTATCTTTTCCTTTAAAGAGTATGGGATTTACAATCAGTTTAAAGAATATGGATTTTCATTTTCCTCTTGTTATATGAAATGGAGTGATCAGTATTTCAAATCAGCAACTCGGGATTCTGTGTAATGTGCCTAAATACCAATATCACCCATTTTGCAAATGAACGAGTACTGTAAAATTGTGCAAGAAAAAGAACATTAAGCTCGACATTTCCTTTGTTTTGTCACCCAGGAATGACTTTTTATATTTTCTTTCTCAAATTAAAGCCTTGTGGGATGGTCTAAAAATTCGATAACTTAAACAAAGTTCTTTTAAAAAGATTACCACTGTTAACTGTATTAAGATGCATATGATAACTTGCACTCGTAAACTTGTGAATTGAATGCTTTACAAGGAACTTCTTTCGTCAAGTTTGGTGAATTACTCGTGTTATTTACCAACTCAAATGATCACAAAACATGACAATGTCTTAAGTTTTTTCATTAATTTTCTGGGCTTCCATTGACAGGTTGTGTCTATTATTGGTGAAGATTTCATACCCACAAGTTTAGGCACTTCATTAACATCGGAATTCTTATGGATGGTGATGGGTGTCTCAAACTTGCCCGGTTCTGATTCTTCATCATTGGCTCGAGTACGTGTAATGTCGGGTTTAACAAAATGTGACTCGGAATCTGTTGAAGATCATTACAAGATACTGGAAGATAAACAAGTCCCGTGTGGAGAACAGTTGCTGCAACAATTGCAGGGAAGCTTGTCTATTGACAAACAGGTTTTCTCTTCGGCTGCTGAAGCTGTAAAAACATCAATGCGCAATTTGTTGATCAAGAAACAGTATTCTTCAGAGAGACGGGAGTTCAGAAAACGAGGCCGGAATGACAAAAAGGGAAAAAGATAGCGAACACTTTATCAGAGGTAATATTTTCAATCACCTGTATGTTTTAAAGCCATTTGCTTAGAAATTAATGACCTAGGTCTTCTTTGCGATCATTGCTTTTTACTACTTTAGTACTGTGACGATTTGATAAGTTGTAGTCCCCATTATGTAAAAGATGTTATCCGAGTTTACGAATCAAAGTATAATATGTTTTATAATCATTTTTGCTCATTATGTGGAAAACTCAAAAGGGTAACAGGAAGGAAAGCTGATGCCTTTACAATTATGCGTTTCTAATCCATTCATATCAAGTTATTTAACTTTATTGGCGATTAGCAAAGAATTAAGAAATATATTCATGGTAACCGTTTAAGCCAATGAAGTTAGTAATACCGTCCCTCTGTCATTCTCACATTCTCCGATTGCAGTATCTTACTTGCATTTTTCGACACCTGTCTTCATACTTTACGCTCTTTGATCTTGGTGGTTGTGCTCAATACTCGCAGTTATCTTCGGTGTCTCTAAACTGTTATAAGTATTACCTAGCACTTCTTGTCATGGTTTTTTTTAACTTCTTTTTATTGCATTAAATTTTTGGTAATGTTGATTGCATTAAAACTTTGACGGATATCATAAATAATAAAACATATATTTACAAATACTTAGATCTTTTATAGATAAATAGTCAAATATGAATAAGATTGGAATCGTCTGATATTGTTTAAATATGATGTTCAGATTCATGCAGAACTTTTTATTATGGTTAATTTCTAATTTTACTACAAAACACAACTCAAGTCTCCCTGAATAAGCACTTAAGCCTCCAAAATCTTCTTTAGCGTTTCTCTTTTTTTCTTTACATCTGCATCAACAAAATCCCTTAATATCAACCTGTATTTTCATCTGAAACCACCAAACAAACATCGGTTTCCTTTACCAATTTTTTATCAAGGTACAATTTCCCGTATGAAATTCTGTTTCTTTTTGGTAATTTAGTCAAAGGATTTGTAATTCTTGTATGATAAAAGGATAGAATTGCTCTTCGGCTATCTTAACACAATTCTATCCGTTGCACATTTGTCCTAGACTTTCTGTGAAGTGTTTTTGGTCATTGGATTTGGCGGTGAAAGAAAAGGTGTGGTGTTTGTGGGGGCAGGGAGAGAAGGTGCCGGTGGTCCACAATAAGAAAGGTGCAGTGCAGGGTGGAAGAAAAGGTTACCCCTTTGCTTTTTAAAATCCTTCCATCAAAGGAGGCGTTTTAAAAATCTCATCGTTTTAAATTCCTTGCACATTGCCAACCAAACACCAGATTTTATCAGATTTAAGATGACGCAAGTCCCCTAAAAAATTACATGAAACCCGCCAACCAGTAATGGTCTTCGTGATTTATTCACCAAGGTTGGTTCATATGAAAAATACTTTATATCTTTTATTAGAATAACTAGATAATTGTATTTTATGAACGTTTTGGAAGTATAGGTGTAGCCAATTGCTTCTTCATAATGTTCATTTATATGTTTGTGTTTGTTCCTCTCCTCTTTTTATATTAGTATTTGTGTTTGTTTCGCATCTTAACAAACATACATATACATAATCAAACTCGAACAAATTCACTTTCTTATAGAACATCGATGAACGTGAGTACTTGTTTATTTATTTGTGTTTGATCACTCAGTTCTACTGGATAAACTATAAAGAACAATAAGCCATCTGCTGGGGCTAATTAAAACTTGCATGACCATTTATGTTGCATTTCTATATGGAATTTGATCATTTGACTCGTAAAATATTTAGATAATCAGATACAAAGTATGTTTATTCAAGATTTAAACACTAAAAACTGATCATTGTGCCTTGAAATCATGATAACTAGATAACATCTGACATAAAACCAAAGACTAAAAGGAGATGAGGTGTAACAATTACCTAGAAAAGTAGGTAAATTTAACAATTTTTGTGGTAATCACCAAAGATGTGATACTGAATACAATTTCAACCAAAAAAGAAGCATAGAGAAAATTCAAAACAATCCACAGATGTCAGACAACAAACCAATGATGACCATGATCAAGAGAGATCAGAGTATGAAACCTGAGAAGGAGCTCATGCATGCTTAAACATTTTCATGCTAAGCCAGTAAAAATATACAGCAACCACTAGCACTGGGAGTGTCAAAGGCACCAAGAAGCAATAATACCTGTTGCAAATAATAGCAGCCTCACATAGTCAGATACGTCTTTGGAGATACTAAAAGGATACCCGCACAATTCTACGCTATAAACAATATACATCTTGACATTTCCATAAGCTCAAATTATAAAAACAACTGATATTTCCATAAGTTGCCTGGACATCATTACATTCGTATTGACTTGAAGAAACCTTCTTAAACATACGAAAACATAAAGCATAACTTTAGAAGAAAACAGGTTGTGTAAGATGAGATATAATTTCAGCACTCTTACCTGTCATTTTGTATGGCAGAGATGATAGCATTATCTGAATGAGGAAGTAGCTTTGATATAATTGCAGTGAAAAGGAAACCGCCAAAGAAAGTAGAGCCAAATATAATGAAGAATCCTCCCCAAAAAACTCTACTGTTGGTGGTTAAGAGCTGTGAAATCGTTGGCATGTCTTCAAACGATTATCTCTTAATAATCGAGACTACATCTCTTACCTGTAATGTTGTATTGCAGAGATTAATAGTGCATGAATGTCTATATCAATATTAAAAAGAATTACCAAAATTTCTATCTAATGTGAATAATAATATTTTAGATACAGCATAACAATGTGTTTTCAGTTACAAATGATACATGCTTTCTATTAAGTTATTAACAAATTTGTGAACTTCCATCCAGAAATTCTACAAAGTGACACTGGAAGAGCATTGTGTGTACATATTTACAAAAAAACCAAAAAAACACACCTAGGACTGTTGGGGCAACCTAGGCAGTCATTTCTAAAATTTGGTAGCAACACTTAATCAAGCAGTGTGGCAACCTAGGCAGTCGCCGCCACCATCTTCAAGTAGGAAAAAGGAGCTTCCTTACATTGAGTCAACCTCCCGCGTCTTCTCCAAGGCAGATTCATTAATGTGCACAAAGAGGGATGTGAAAGCGTCTCGGAGTGCCCCTTTCAATTCCATGCATGAGGACATTGTTAGTCAAACATAACTTAGGGAGACTTCCATCCTTTTATAACATAAGGAGCTCGATCCTTAAACATAAGTTAGCTGGTTCCTTGCACAAATCATAAAATATAGAAGGAAGAACAGGAATTAACTGGTAGAGCTCCATGTAACAGCTTGTCCCACACTAGTGAAAAGTGAGAGTTATGAGCCTGTTATAAGTCACCCAAGTATTGGGCTGCCATTATCTTCCACTAGGGGTGAGCAAAGTTTTGGCATAAAACCCAAACCAAACCGAAAATTTCAGTTTTCGGTTTTAGAATCGGTTTTTGGTTTGGTTTCTTAAAGAATGTACACTATACTAGAAATCAAGATAATTTGTAAAGAATAAACAGTACAATCAAGATTATAGCAAACTTATAACAGTGGAGTGTTCACACTCAAGATTATAGCAAAACCCACTAATACTTGCAGAAAAAAATATAGCAAAACATGAAACAAAACGTAATCAGATATAGTTGAACAATTTGTACACACTACACAGTCAAGATTATCGAGATTAAGAGAATGTATACTTGAACAATGTGAATAGCTATTTGGAAATGCTAAAGTTAAAAATGCATTAATGTAATAAGGTATAGAAAACTGGAGCAAAACCCACTAACAATCATGATTGTCGAGAACACTAAACACCTAAGAGTGTCCCTCTGAAATCAAGAGAGAGATGTCTCCTTCGTACCTAAATCGAGAGACAGGAACAACCGAAAGTGAGCACTGGTTCAGTCTTTCCAAGAACAACCGAGATTTGAAGAATCGAAATGCCTCCTTCAAACTTCAGTCAAGATTTGAGATGCCTTCTTCAAATCGGGAGTTTGTGGTTCAAATAAACCTCCTTTAGCCTTCAAATCGACACTTAAGATGGCTCCATCAATGACTGAAGTTCAAGTTCTTCTCTTGGAGGCTGGAATTAACGAATGGGATAGACGAAGAGGGGAGCGGTGACTCGGTTAAGAAGTCTCATGAACATGAGAGGGGAGGAAGAATGGCATATTTTAAATTTTATTTAGACATATACATTTACAAGTATACCCGTATTGGTTCGGTTCGGTTCATTTTTTCGGGCGAACACAAAACTGAAACAAACTGAAAATTTGGTATTTAAATTTTCGGAAACCAAAACTATAGGTATCTACATTGGTTCGGGATTTGTTTTCACTGCTCACCCTTGTCTTCCACCACGGTTCTAAGTTAATATCGAAAAGTTATTGGATCAACCTAGTGCCAAAGACGTGGGGTGTTGCAACTTGCAAATGGGGACTGTGATAGATAGGGGTGTCGAAAATATTCGTACCTGTATAAACTTAATCATATTTAAGTTGTTATTCGGTTTATTCAGGTTAATCAGTTAAACCGAATTGTATTTTGTCCAGTAAACAGATGTGGAATTTGGGTTTCTATGTATCACACTAAGCTGCTTATAAAAATTATAGAGTAAAAAATTAATAACTATACAGAGCTTCATGTGTCCCATAGCTTACAATAAAATACCTACAAGATGTAAAAGCCAACTTTATGAGTGATGTTAACTTTCTTTGAATCCTTACCAAAATCCATCATCCAAAACCTAAAATTTAAACACCACAGGCTTTAAAAGTTGTGAAAATGATTGAATTACATTCATATAAACAGATCAAACAAACACTCTGAAATGTAGAATTTGAACAAATGCAAATCAAATAAGAATCTGAATACCAATAATCTAGGTCGCAATCATAAACTCAAATCAATACTAACAATATGAACTTTATATACTTGAATAAATCTCAAATCATACACCTAAATCAAATACTAACCTCACACCCAAATACTCGATGACAGCGTCGATGGTACAGAGGTTGTGGGAGCAACACTTGATGGCAACCCCCTCGAACCTTCCACTCGAAATCGACTCTGGAGGTGGCGTTCGTCGCAGGTACAAGTGAAATCGAACTTTCCACAGGAAATCAACCTTGAGACGGCTTCGTTCCTTCGTGGTGGTTTCAATGGTGGTTTATTGGTGGTCGTACCGATTCGGTTCCCTGCGAGCACCAAAAACGAAATACTCAATCGATGGCTTCGGGGTTCAGGGAGAAGAGAAAGAGGAAAGAGGGAGAGGAGAGAGTGAACAACACCAAATAAGCAAATTGGTTTCTTTTTTTCTTTTTCCAGCCCTCGTCTTTGCTTTCCACCTTCATTTTATAATCTCACCCTTTTTGTCCCAAGTTTTTGTATTTTTTTTCTTGTAACACGTCGTGCATGAGATGTAAGCATGAGAGATAAAGTTATGAAGATAAAGAAGATGACACCTAAAATGGAGAACGTACGGCGTATCAAATTTTGAAGATGAAACTCAAAACGATCCAAGGTAATCTATAAGAGTGGTTTTTGGTGTTAGAATCCAAATGCTTGCTTTTCCTTGTATATAGATATAAATAGTCAATTTGTGTAATTCGGTCAAACGAAAACGAGTTACCTGGCTCTGCCTATGGATGGATGTAAACGAGAGAGGAGCTACTCTTGAGCTAACCAAACTTGGATCGTTAATTACTCGAAATGAACTCAGTAGTTTGAACCTAGATTAAAACTCATCTAATAAACGAGCCGTGCTCGAGCTTCAAAAAGTGAACTTTGTTACGCTCACGAGCCTAAATTAGCTCAATATATAATATAATTTATGTTTTATATATTTAATTTTTAATATTTATATATCGTTTTAATAAACTATCATATTAATATCCGAGCCTAAATGAGCTACGAGCTACGAGTCTGAGCTTCATAAATCTTAAACGAGATGAGCTCGAGCTTAAAAAAACCCTGGCTCGGTAAGTGTCTTGTTCAGCTCTTTACATCCCTAACTCTACCTTTGTGATATAATGGTATATTCCTATGAAGCTTGATAGCTTTACGCCTTTACTCATGAACTTGGTGAAGTCCATCCTAGAAAGAATAACTACAAACATGTGATCCTCTTGAAGCAGTTACTACGATGATTATGAGGGAAATCGAAACAAAAGAGTACAAAAAATTTGAAATCAATTTTATCTTAAAATATTGAAAAAGATACTTAGCATTATTATGAGAACTTTTTGAAGGAAGTATTGGAAGTAAAGTAGTAAACCTACATTCAATATCAATTTTGATACCTTGAAGATGTTTACGCACTCTCTGTCAATTGCCACTCCTTAATTAGCTAATTTAGTGATCATTTTCGACAGTGATCATAGCCTCATAGGTGACCGAATTCATGAAGCTCACTTGCTTTCCTCTTTGTTTGGACAATTTTGAATTTTTAATATTATTAAGAACTATTTTTGCATTATTTTGGGTAAGGACTAATTGACTTCATATGTAGCCACATGTTCCCTTCAAATCTGTTGATCATCTTGATTTATGTTCTTGTTACTATCTGTAACTCCTATATAGCCAGCCAGAAATTCAGAGAAACTAGTTGGTCTAAGACCCTGCAACATTTAGATGACAAGTTTAATGTTTTTATCTTTATAACTTGAAAAATAGGTGAATGTAATTAGTATTGATAAAAGGCATATAAGCCTTGTATCCAATGATACAGAAGTATTATTAACGAATCAGACAACTTGAGTTCATTCTTTCTTCTGAAAAGTCATTGATGTTTTAATATAAATCACGTTGATGTTTTCATTGGAAGCTGTCATAGGGTAAATTTCACGTAAAACCAAAAATGAAGAAGGTTAGGAGATGCAATACATGTTGTCAATGGTTATGATGAGTCGGTTTGTTGCAAGGACGGGAATGGAAGACCTACTAAACATCAAAATTTAAGGGGAGTGAAGACATAAATACCTAGTATGAGAATGGAGAAGAATGCTAACCTGCATGGCTGCAAGTATTGTAGTTGACAGTTAAGTTAATTGGAAGATAACTTGGATGTGTCTGGATCAGAGGGTTAAACAACGTGCATTAATCATACAATCGCCATTCTGTAGTCTTCAAAGAGAAAGGGGGCTTCAATCATCGAAGAGGAAAACATTGAGGCTACCAAGATATGAGCACTAAGAGGACTAGTAAGAGATCAATCCATCCACCATCAAGGAGCAAGAACATCGGCATACTGAGAAGGTCTGTGGTGAGGATTCGAAAACTCAAAGCTAAACAAGCTGGAGTACAGTATTGTCATAAGGTCTGAATGATCCTCGTGAAGCACTAAACTTGTGTTAATTACGTTCTTTAATTTGGTTTGGATAAAAGCAGCAAAGCTATAAGCAAAAGTTGGCTTTTCTTGAATGATATTGATGTGAGGACTGATAGTTATTCTAAGGAGAGATGGTTAGAACAAACATAAAGACTATACCTGAGCAGCTGAACTGTGAACTAGAGAATAGTGTATAACTCAAAACGATCGACAAATAAGGTTTGATCTCGGTTAAAACTTGAAAGCGAAGAAGGTGATTTTGAGTGTCAGTATCTAATGGGTTTTTTTAACAGCGAAAAAGAGAACACTCTACATAAGGAGCATCGCCATGGTCATTACCCCTATCTAGAATGTTCAAATTTTATTAACAATTACAAGTAAGATGCTTGTGCTGAATTACAAATGCATCAAAAGAAAATAGACGTATTACAACACCAAATTGACCAGAACAATCCCTTATTTTTAGCTCTATATATTATCCTAGTAAAAAGTATTGCTTGAGTTTCGACTATTGCCCTGGAAGCTAAGAACCTTTTCCTGTTAAACATCACGTCATTTCTTGCTTTCTAAATAAACCACAATAAGCTTCCCATGACTGCATCCAATAATTTCTTTCTTTTTTTCTGTTGCTCTCTATCTGAATAGTTAAAAGCATCTGTTCAAAAGATTGATGTTGTTTCATATGTTAATTACTACACCAATTAAACATCCAGCACCACACCTCCTTGACCATATTACATGAATTGAATAAATGTTCCATATATTCCAATTTGATACTACACAATTAATGGACAGAAAGCTGAAAAGGTTGTGACACCTTTTGAGCTTAAATCTAAACGGGTAGGAATGTGATTTAGAAGCAACTTCCAGACAAAGCAATTAACACGTAAAGACGACCATTTACTACATAAACTTGTGCTCGTAATTGATGTATTCAATAAATTTTCAACAATGAACCGTAACAATTTAACCTAGAACATGCCACTAGAATCCCCTTCCCATCTTCATGTGTCTTCATTTTCTCTTAGAACAATGTGTCAAAGGATGTCTTTCAAAGTTCTAAACTGCCTTAGACATCTATTATCCATTAAGTTATTATTCCATGACGATTGTGCATTGTTTATCAGTTGCTCATTCATATAAGTCTGAAAATAATGTCTTGAGAGGATAGAACCCAACCATCTATCAATCCAGAAACAAAGTATTACATCCATTGTTCACAACTCTTGTAAAAAAACATTAATATTTAAATTAAAAGACGAAAGAGAATAAACAGATTTAGCAATATTCAACTAAACACATGAACACTTAGGAATTTGCAAAAGATGATGAGTCCCGGCCAGATATCCCATTAATTTACTTGATTACCTTTGCCCACAAAGCTTCATTGTCTATCTTTATTGTCCACTATCATTTTATTAAGAGAGAAATATTAGCAACATGGAGCGATCTTATACCAAGTCCTCCTAATTCCTTAGGTGCCATTATCCAATTCTAATCCACCCAAAGAATTTTAGATTTACCTGTATTGCCGTATTGGATACACTACAAAGAAATCTCTTCCTAAGTTTCTCAATCTCTTTAATTACTTTTTGTGAAGCTTTAAAAAGAGACATAAAGTACTGATTTACACAATGTGACCCTTCCACCAAACGATAAGTTTTTAGCTTTCCAATTAGAAAGCTTTGCACTTACTTTATGAATCACCGGCTTCCAATGCTTAGCTACCCCCATGTTCGCTCTAACGAATATACCAAGATATGTGAATGGTAATGTTGCGTTGTCAACTTTAAGAAATTATGATAAGTTTTGAACATCATCATTGTGCACACCAATCCCAGAAACCTTGATTTTTGCAAAATTTACTTTAAGACAAGGCAATATAAAAACAACGTAGTAACCTAGTAAGATTAATTGGATACCCGGATTTTTGGAAAGATTTAGTCATGAAAGAAATAGAATATTGAGATATAAAGTGTTAATGGTGGACCATTTAGGTCAAACCAAGTGTGTGTTCTTGCTGTGAGAGAGAGTCAAAAGAGAGAAAGTGGATTTTTAGAAAGAGAAAGCTTGCAAATCAGGTTTGGATGAAGATTCAAGTCAACCATGCTAATTGTGGGATTAGATTAACGAGATTTAAGCACTAATAAGTGACAAACAAGTGTTAATTGCAAGATTAAAGGTTAGTTTCTTCACCTTTTTCATGTCTTTCAAGTTCTTGGGAGAATTAGCAAGATTATTGATTAAATCTATAGTGTATGTTATGTATTTTGAGTTACAAAGTGTTTATACATTTATATTAACCCTTAGAAACCATTGCATGATGATTAATCAAAGCTTAGATGACAAAACATGATGATTTTGGGTGTTTTGCTCACTGTAGAAGGTTCAGGTACTGTGCAGAGTTCAATACCGTCCTATTGGGTTTTAACAAGGCCATATTAAGCTGATTGGATATGGCAGTATTGAAAATTGACATGGCTCTATCAGTTTATTTGATACGGCCATATTGGATATTGATACTAAATGGCTAAAAAGAGGTAAGTGAAATTAGTTCCATGCTAAGCAACTTGAGATCAACCAAAATCATAACGATTATATTTAGCGGGGTTGTATGAGTATATTAACGTTAGAGAACATATATTTCTATAAAAAGATTAATCTTTTTGTCAAAAAGTACTAAACCATTCAAGAAAATGACAATCACTTGCCTATGCAAAAAAAAAAAATTTGAAAGAAGATCACAAAAATAAGTCAATTATAGATTATCACAAAAATATAAAAACTGTTCAAGATCAGATATCCAATTATATGTGGGGATGTAAATATGAGAAATCAGGCGATATGTTCTCATCTCCTATGTCGTCCCCAAATCCGCATATTAATCTTAACATGATTTGCAAAATACAACTAATGATAACTTTACATACAATAATGCATCTGTTAAACACTTTAGAAGACAAGAAAGGTTCAATTTCCCTCACGAGTCACTCCCTAACAATACCCTATTAATTAATGAATATATAAATAACCAAAATACAGTATTAGTGAATCACTAATAATGTTACAACTCATACGGAAACAGTTCTTTAAACTTTTTTACGTAAAAACAAAATAAAAGAGTTGGGTAAGACTAGGAAGTTATAACAACATTTAGGTTGGAAAATGTTGATACAATGTTGATGTAACAAGAGAGAGAGAGAAAAGGAAGTCATACCGATTGCCTTACATAATATTAAAAAAGTGGGAATGAAACCCATCAAAAGCTCACTGCTTAAAAGACATCATTTGAACCTGATTAAACTAGAAAACGTAGTTAGAGCAGATCCACCACGTAAGAGCAATGAAGGATACTAAAGATTTGTTTGAACCTGCTTAAAAAACTGACATGAGACCAAAGCAATACACCCTTCCTATCCCTCGTAAGAAAAATACTGAAGATTTATTTGTACCAACTGATGCACCACAGTTTATAAAAAGAACAAATGGAAGTAAACAAGTACTCCAATTGCATCAAGTAGGGTTGAGCATGCAACTCGGTAGACCAAAAAACCAATGAACCGGACCAAACCAGACTGCCGGTCGGCTCAGACTTCGGCCCTTGTTTTTATAGATATAGGATTTCAATTCGGTCCAATTTTGTTTGGTACAATGTATAACATAACCAATAGACCCAAAAAACCGACGAACCAACCCAAACCAAAAACGGGACCCGTCGGTCTGGTCTTTGGTATTTATTTTCAATACATTTCAAATCCGGTGCGGTTTTTGAACCGATCTCAGGAGACCAATACATCTAACTAGGAATGGCTCGGGTTATCTACGCTCGTCTAATCCCCTTGCATGTTTAATAGGAACTCATCCCATACTAGGCATGTATTACACCATAAACCTAAGTGTACTTATTTTTTAGATTTTGGATCTAGTCCGGTTTTTGAAAACATGCATCCTTGAAAAGAGATTAATACAACAAACTAGGAACGGGTCGTGTTACTACTCCGATCTAAACCGCTTACAAGTCTGATACAAACCCTCCTATACTAGGCCTGTTTTACTCCACAAACCCAGGTATAGAACACGCCCCTTAAAAACGGCTTGTAGATGGAGACAACTAGATTTATAAGCCACCAATTCCATTTACATTTGGCCATTGTGGAATCGTATCAATGATGAATACAAAAGTTTTTCATTGATCACGACAGATCTCTCATATGAGGACGAGAGTTAATTTTTTTTTATTTTATAGAAACGTATAAGACCATTATATGTTCAGATTAAAAAAAGAAAATTTCGCAGTCTGCATAGTCGGAGTACTTAATACCAAAGTCTCATTGCACGGGAACAAAGAAAAACAAACACAACCTTCAAATAGAGTTTTTGCTCAGAAGGTTCAAAAGCAGATATAAGAAACAGAACAAGATATCACAACCAATATAATGTTTTGGAAGAACAGACGCCCGAAGATGCTTCTCCAATCAGCCATACCTCCACTGCAATGGATTATATGGTATGTGTTATGTGTAATGAACAGCTTACCTCAAGATCAAAGTCATTCAATGAGATGGAATGATTGACAAAACAAAAACTAACCTTCTAAATAGAAGTCCTGCTCAGATGGTTGAGTAGTAAACTGGAAACCAAATAAACTGAACAAGTAAGCAGAGCTACAAATCTAGAGCCACACGTATTTTGGAATAACAGCCTCCTGAAGATGCTTCTCCAACTTTAGGATACCTTCCTGCCATGGCAAAATATGTCAATGATCAACACCATAAAACTCATAATACAATTGAAGGCCTACAAAAATGTTCCTCACCTTCAAGTGGCTTGACGCGATCAACAATGTATACACTTTTTAAGGACCAAAAGAACAGCTGCTACGATCATATTCCCAGAGAGTAATGTAGGCTGATAACCCAAGAGAGACCATACAGACTAATTGGCAGAACATGTAACTATTTTACTTTCCCTTCACACTTTTCTCTTTTAAAAACCAGAAAAGATGGTGAAGAGGATTGCTACAACCACCCTAACAGACGACTTGAAATTCTAATTCTATCTTATAGGGAAAATAAATAGAGAAAATGAAGAACCGAACTGAAAAAGATGACGACCGCTATGACAAGAAACTATGAGAAATGGGAGAGAGATTATGAGCCACTGCCTTAGTTAACTATGAGAATGCAATTTCACAAACACCAGCCTGAAACTAGAATAGAGAATCTGGGACGGGACTATCTGAGACGCGGATTGGTGCTTTTTTAAGTGAGACAGCTAAGTTTTCTATGACACTGATGATGTAAGATGCTGCAGAACTAGAATTACCATAAAGGATTCTACACTATATACAAGAGTGTTAACCTATATCGACAAAGATAACAAACACCACCATTAACCCTTTTTACACCCAACATCCGCATCTGCAACATGATTCTGTCTAAACATATCTCATCAGTCCCAACCCCACCTTTTACTCTCAAGAAACTTCAACAAATTGTAAATCTGTACCGACTTCCTTTCAGAATACCGATCAACTATCAACCACCTAAGCAGCCGAACCATTCTTATACCCAATGTCTGCTTCCAAAACATATGAGCCAGTATCAAAATGTCAAATCAACCCAAATCCCAATCCCAACTTCGATCTCCCAAGCAAACTTCCACAAGTTAGGAATCCGCATCCTTCAATTATAGATCTACCACCAACCATTTATGCAGCCAAACCCTTTTTACACCACAAGTCCGCTGCCACAACATATATCCAACATCAACATGTACCATCGACACCAATCCCAACCTCAGAGAAACTTCAACAAGAACTTCCACAAGTTATGAATCTGTATCAACTTTAGAGTATGATCCACAGCCAACCCAGCCATCAGTACCCTTGTACCATTACAACCTGAACCCACAAGTATGAGGAACCTAGTATGAAATTTCAAAGTAACCACCGACTTATTCATTCTATATACATTCTACACTAAAAAACTGCAACAAAGTAGATATTTTATTTACAGGAGTGGTAAACCACTCCTACTTAGTTACTCATCGACCATGTCAAGATTAAGGATGCGACGAAGAGTCTTAGTCGCAAACTCATCATCACTGTTAAAGAAGTCTCTACGAGAATACTTGTGATGCTCCCTTGCAGGGGAAGGAGGAGCAGACTTCGCAGCAGGGGTCAGCAAGTCAATATCAGAAGCTGAAACCAAAGGTAATTCCAGAGATACGGTCCTTTTTGGCTTGATTGAAAACTTGGGTATAGGCAAAGAACTAGGAGGAGGTGAATTCGAATAGGCAGGTCCAGCCCAAAGCTCAGCGAAAAAGAAATTATCATTCAAAGAATCTTTTATATCGTCCTGATAAGAATACTCAACATGCTTAATACTGAGAGGGATAGGAACAGAACTACTTTTTGTAATTCTCTTTAGGTGTTTAGTGTTATGATCAGAATGGACATGTTTCTTCACATTAGCTGGTGTTGCCGACGGTGTTTTAGGGGAATTAGGTAAGGACTGTTTGATAACATGTGGAGAACGAGCCTTCAGCGGGTTTGGGAGTATACCTGACCCCGATTGAAAAGTACGGCAATTGATTTCTCTGAAATCCCTCGAAGAATAAGATCCAAACGAACCATGATTTCGGTCACGGCTTCTGCTATGGAATTGATCCTGCTGCACAACCACAAGCGTCTCCATTTCTGTAGTCAAAATCACTGAGTCAACTTTCTCAAAATACGAGAATTAAGTACGCGGATTTAGCCGTCTTCCTCCTGTAAGAAGATCTAACCAAATTCAAAAACAGATCTGAAAAAGAACGGTTAGGTTTTTTTAGATCTTCTCCACAACCAACCGAATCTCAGCAGAACGTCGGTAATTTCAGAGAAGCCGGACCATAAACCGAACATACACTTGTGCAAGTCGCTTCTCAAACAACCAGATCTATAAGAAATCGAGAAAATACATCGATTACATACATACTTCATAGCTAAAATGATGAAAAATAGCAAAAAGTTGTGGTTGATTAATCGATTTACCTGAAAAAAGACGGATAAAACCAGATCTATCAGTGTGGATGAGTATTGTGTGAGTTTCACTAGGCTCCGTTAGCAGCAGATTCGACGATTTTGAGTTACAACGCCATTGAAAAACCGTAGGGGGAGCTTTGGGAAAGATGAGAGAGAAAAATATCAGACAAAAACGGATCTGAAATGACTCACAGTCGTATTTAAGGGGTGTCAATGCATCCGGCTAAAACTTGCCTACCCGGTCACCCCACTCGCCCTGTCCCGGTGTAACGTATCCTTGTAAAATGACAAATATGACCCGCCTATCCTTTGGTATTCTCAGTTTTACTAGAGGAGAGAGAGATGTGATATGGCAAAAGAAGATTTGTCGGGCACAGTAAATTACTCGTTTACCCTCATAATCATTCACAAGAGTAACTTTTTGAAGTTTTCTTGTGTTAACACTAAGGGTATGTTTAGTTAGAGGAAAATGAATGACAAATAAATGAAATGGATAAAGGAATGGAATGGAAAAATGAATTAAATAGTTTATTACTATTCAATTCTCATGTTTGGTTGTTTTCTTGCGGAATGAAATGAATCATTACTGTAGTATGTTTGATAGAAAGAAATAGACTTAGGAACCAAAATACCCCTGTATTAAAAAATAGATATAACCTAAATTTAAAATAATTTCATATATAAATATTTATTTTAAATTCACGTTATACATCTTTAAAAAAATGATAAATATCAAAACTCCGAGATTATCACTAATAAATAATGTCAAGCTAATAATAGGAAAAACAATATTAAAATTCAAAAGTACCACATCAATTAAGAAAATATAAAAAGATGGAAATAACTATTCTGATAACGACTAACAGTACGTGAAAAACGCGAATCAAATGTTTATAAAGTGAATGTCAAGCATCTTCAGCAAGCATATCCAAAACTCATGTCAATTTGCCTTCATCCTCAACGGTAAAAAAGATCACCATTAGGTCTTCATTACGTGAAAGCATACACACAGCCTTGTTACATTCTGGTGTAGTCAAACCATCAACTATTTTCATCTCTGTGTGAAGCTTTTTACGTAGCTCCTCTCTATCCTTCTCGATTCCCAAGACTGAAGTGAAGCTTTTTGTTGCTTGTTCAATCTTCGAACCGATTATATCAGCCGACTCTTTCAAGCTATTAATTAGAGGATCCCAGCTATTGCTTCTTTTTCTTTTTCGATGCGTACTTGAGCCTTCTCTTAAAGACGCACGAGGAGAAGTCCTAGCATTGTTATCATGATCAGAATCAAAGTCTTCTAATCCATAATCATTGGGTTGTGGATTATCATCATGTTCTTGTTCTCTATTTATCTCAGATACAACATCTGCGGCTGTTTGAGCATCTCTGCCGTTTGCACGATCCTTCCCAAACACAAGACAAAGATCCCAATAATGAGGAAAATTTTTACCTCTCCATTTGGATGCATTATGATGTACCTATCAAACCAACCAATAAAAAATTAAATATATTTATTAAAGGATATAACTAAATCATTTTTCGTACTTTAATTAAAATATGTACCTGGATATACGCCTCCCAAACTGCTTGTGGCGCTTCAAGCATGTTATTTGTAGAGTCCCATCCAAAACCACTCGTGTTGTTCCCGTTTAACATGTCATGCACAGCAGCCCACTCGTTTCTTAGGGTCTTTATCCGTGATTCTATGTGTAGTTTCGCTTTTATTCCAGCGTTCGGAAGAGAGACGGCTAGTTTGTTTTCAACGGCAATAGAAAAACCAGGCTTAAAACCATTACCTGATTTGAATTGAGATCCCGAATTAAGCACATCAAGCATAGCTTCAACAAGTTTTTCGTCTTCCATCTCATTTCATTTTCTTTTGTTCTTTCCTGGACCCCTTCTGATTTCGGGTTGTGCCTCTATTCCTTCACATGTAATACCAATAATGTTGCTCAAAATGAAATATGTAACAAAAAATATATATGTACCACATTATATATCTAAAGACGCCAAATATGAAAACACAATCAAAATCATTATAATAAGTTTAACAACAAAGTTTAGTAAATAAAAGCTATGAATACATTACTTCTAAATCAACTAGTCCTGTTTCTCCATGCATTAAACATAGAAGTGGCCAAATTCTCTCTAAAACGTGTCCATTCATTAGACGTCCCGATGGTTGTTATGTGTTCGACCCGTGATCCAAGATCTTGATCCTCGTCATCGTTGTTTATGTCAATATGTTCCTCATTATCAAGTGGATCGTTAGGCAACTCCGTGCGTATGAAGTTATGTAGAATACAGCACGCAAGAATGATTTTATTTTGAGTTCTAATGTGGTAAAATGATGGACTCCTAAGTATTGCCCATCTTTTTTTTAAAACTCCAAAACACCGTTCAATGACGTTTCTAGCAGACGAGTGTTTCATATTAAAATATTCTTCGGCCTTTTCTGGTCGTTGTCCGTTCAACCAAGTATTCAGATGATATCTTTGACCTCTGAACGGTGCAAGAAATCCCTCTCCATTTGTAAACCCGACATCAACAAGATAATAATTACCTTCACTTACTTTTAGTCCATTTTCTCGTATAATAGCATTACGAAGTATTCTACCATCAGCAGCTGATCCTTCCCAACCCGGTAATACATATATGAATTGCATATCAGGGGTACAAGCAGCAAGAACGTTTGTCGTTATTTCACCCTTTCGATTACGGTATCTAGGTCTGTCTTCCTCTGAAACATGTACACTTATGTGTGTCCCGTCTATCGCTCCTAAACAGCCCTAAAAACATATAAATTTAACACGAGAGTTGGTAACTAGTTTAATTAATAATACATTTTAGGAGTTTAGAAAATAACATACCTTGAACCATTTCCATCTATCATCTGTTGAATTTTTAGGAATTGGCTCGGGTTTCTTAAATAAGTGATTTTCCAATCTTAGCACGACATTGACTACGTTATTAAAATATCTACTTATTGTCTCTCCTGATCGACGAAATTGAAACTTCACCACCCGGTTTTTGACATGGTGAGCCAAGATATGCAAACAGATAGCAACTTGCTCATCTACTTGTAGGTACTTCGAAGCCTTCAACTTGCCGTACGTCTCAAACATACTACAAAGCTTGACAAAGGCTGACCTATTGACTCTAAGTTGTTGAAGACATGTCTCATCACTTCCATAAACTAATCTTTGCATATATAGTTTCCTTTCCGAATATGTCATTTTGTAGGGAAGTCTAGGCATACGCATGTATATACGCATACTAATAATAGCCGTCACAAGTTCCCAGTACCAACTAATCAAACTAATTATCTCTATCCACAATGAACAAAATGCAATTAGTTTATTTTTTTCCTCTTATTCAATATAAGACGAGCCATGACTGCAATAGAAAGCAAACAATTTTAAAAAAACACAATTGCTATCAAAAGAATTAATTTCACCAACACGTATAATCACGTCTTAGTACAAGTCAAAATCTGCCCTCATGCTCACAAACTCTATGGTACTCTTAGCATATACTTGAACCACACTAAACTCTCATATTCTTTTTAGTTGCATATCAACAAAACATCTATTTGACATATATTTACAAGATAACAAATTCAACACTTAAACATATGTTGGGAAATCTGCCTTCCCTGTTTCTTATTCCTGTTTACTGGTTATGCATCACTAAAATCCATACAACTTAAACCATACTAATTGAAATTTATATATAGAGTTTGAGACACCAAAACCAACAATTAGCCCATTACAAAATGATATGATTATTCCAATCATCTTTTTTTATCACTTTTCATGAGGTTCTTCACATACACATATGTAATATCAGTTGATATATAACCCGTCAATAATTCATAAATTTAGCAGGACAACATTTACAAGATGCAAAGACACTGGAAACATAACATGATAAGATAATTTCATTGAAAACCCTTGGTAACTTCACAAACATATAATCAACTAGATATGCATCTCATGTATTTTAATCACAAGTATACATGCAATTAGTTATCTCAGATCTTCATATGCTGCAAGAAATAACATTGGTAAGTGCCATTCAAGGCAGGCTGACTCAAGAAATAACATTGCTTCTTTACGGTAGAACCTACTTATATGTAATTCTTGCATAAGAAAACTCAAAATTGATAGGTAGTTCATTGTGACATTATATCAAACACCTTGTATGCATGTACCAATCAAGTAGAACACATTAAGATCAACCAAAATATGCACATAAAAAACTCACGATCCTTAAGAAGAAAGTAAATTGATAAAAAATTAAGAATATTATGAATGGAACTCACCTTCAGAGATTGTCGATCGATAGAGTTTTTGTATAATCTCTTATCTGGAAACTCAATTTTTAAAATTTTTCTCTAATAATCAAAGAATCAAATCAGAACCACAATCAGTTTGAGATTGTTTGATCAACTTTGCTTGATTTTTTGAGTTTGCTGGTTTCGATCAGTGGACTTTTCTCTCCATAATCGACTGTTATTAGGGGCACACCTAGATGCGGGAAAAACGTATAAAATCGTAGGTGTTAGTTGTTGGGGCATAAAAGTCATTTTCTATCCTAATTACCACAGGAATGAACAAAAAACGTGGGTAGTGGAAGGAATGAAAAAGTGTATAACACAAGGAATGACATTACCTTGGTAATACTTGTTTCCATTCCCACTTGGTAAACAAACACACTTTAAGGAAAGGAATGAAATGAGTGAAACATTCCCATCCTCATTCCCACATAACAAACATGGCATAAAAGTCTTATTTATATGAAATTTTTGAATTTTTTTTATAAATAAAAACCCAATAATAAAAAAAGATCTAAATAGTTTTTTAAAGTGGTTTTTAAAATTAGCTAAAAACTTTTTACTTAGAACTTACTGCTATTATTTATCATATTTTTTGTATAATAAGTTTTGTTATATACAAATTAAATTTCTATAGCACGGAGATTCTTTTTTCTACACTTGAATCCAGTGGCGGAACTTGAAAAAATATTTCCGGGGGGGGGGGGGGGGGGGGGTGGCGAAAAATTATGTGAACTGGTTGATTAAGATTTTCAGGGTTCACTTGTTATGTTTCAATACAATTCTTATCTTGATTTATAATTTCTGTAGTGTCGTCCGTTGTTCTTTTAAAAAAGAATCGAGCGTTTTTTATTTTCTCATAGTAAACCAAAAGTACAAAATCACTATATATTATAAATATATAATTTATATTATTAACTTAATATTCAATAAATAACATAAAAATAGAAAAAATTAAATTACTATTATTTACTATAATTACTAACTAGTGAAATATAAAATAAGGGTTTTCAAAAGTAAAAGGTGCAGATGCTTTTATTTGTCAATTTCCTCCTTTCCAATCAAATCCATAGCTACTACCATCATTAAAATCTCTTGATTACTTCAAGGTCCATCATCTATTTTTTTCGGTTCTCCCTCACAAATACTCACTTCACCCTCACAAAATATCCACTGCTTTCATTTGAGTAGCTGGGAAACACTCCGACGGCGGCGGTCACGGTGGATGTGTGGAGTGTGTCAGCGTCTCCGGTCGACGACGGTGAGGGTGTCAGCGTCTCCGGCGGTGATGGTTTCTTGTAGAGTTGCAGGCGGCAAAGGAAGCTATGAGCGAGGGTGTGGCGGTGGAAAGGAGTGCGGGTGGCTAAGCACAATCGAAGATCAACTACTTATGTAATTTTACTCGCCGACTAACCCTACGATTCATACCCACTGATTTCGTTCCTTTCCATTTTTTCTTTCTTCCAATCTTTAAGGGGGTTACAAAACATATATATTTATTTTTTATGTATATGTAATATAAATTTTATAATAAGCACCTCGAATTTTGGGGGGTTGTTGCCCCTACTATGTTCCGCCGGTGCCTGGATCTACATTTTTATAGGGACATGACGCTTTCCCAGATTTCTTGGGCCAATGGTCAAGGTTTGCCAATCAATTGATGTGTTTTCGCATGTGTTGCGATGTATTCCAACCCAGCATGCAAGAATGCATAAAGCCAAGCCAACATCTCATTAGACCAGCTTGACAATACATTAAACTAACCTGACATATGATAATCCAACACAACACATTCACAAAAGGGAACACGATGTGTCCAATACAACGAACAAAGTATGCAAGGAAAACGACTCAAGTTTTGTTTCAAAGCCCAACAAAACGAGTTGCAACACCATAACAAGTAATTCGTAAATCATGTGAGTCATTTAGGGACTATAAACATCAATTTAACATAACCAAATAATCAACTATATCTAAACAGATTCAAACTATAAAATGTCTCCTCACTTCGAATCCAACCAAACTCAAATTTAGTTAAACAAATAAAGAGTTAACCAATTAATTGCTAAGGATTTAAACGACAAACAAATTAGAACTTTCACTTGAAATCTGGTCTACAGTTTTCAAAGATTTAAAATGAATAAGAAACAACTCACCAGATCAATACCACTTCCAATCTTCAACAATTGATCACGTAGCGATGAAGTCAAACAAAAAGTCTATAAACCCTAATTTTGCAATCTAGTCCCAATGTTTATATATGTATTGACTACCCGATCTATATACAATGCCTAAAACTTCATATTTTGGCCACATAATTTACTTACCATTTAATCTTATATATATATATATATATATATATATATATATATATATATATAGAGAGAGAGAGAGAGAGAGAGAGAGAGGGGGGGGGGAGGGTTCAAACGAGAACTGTTTTTCGTACGAGAACTGTGAGAACCAATCTTAGCCGTGGATTAAATTAGTGGAATTCATGGATGTAAAACGTGGAGGGGATCAAGTGTGGCAGGGTGCATGTGAGGAATTCATGGGTGACATTAAAGGAGGGGGAATTGGACGGCTTAGATTGGTTCTCGCAGTTCTCGTACGAAAAACAGTTCTCGTTTGAACTTTTGCCTATATATATATATATATATAGGCAAAAGTTCAAACGAGAACTGTTTTTCGTACGAGAACTGCGAGAACCAATCTAAGCCGTCCAATTCCCCCTCCTTTAATGTCATCACCCTAAACCCTATATATATATATATATATATATATATATATATATATATATATATATATATATATATATATGTATATATATATATATATATATAAAGTTTTTGACATCACCATTCATTATTTAGTTTTGATTCCACTAATCAAAACATTTGATTATTTAAAACTTTTTCTTATCTTTAATCTTTATCTCTATATATACAAAAAGAATCTAGCAAAATTGAGAAAAATGGGGAAACGTCTAACTATGTTTATCACACATTGAATACAAAAGACAAATTTACATAATTAAATGAATCATCAATATGTAACAATCAAAACACACTAACGGTGGTAACATAATCGGGATTGTTATAAATTATTTTCACATGTAAAGTTTATATTAACTATCCACGTGCTACTTGGTAAATGGTTATAATTTCTTTGTAAGTTTTATAAAATTCTTTTATTTTTTCCATAATTACCTAAAATAATCACGATACAATACATAAATATGTAAAATGAATTAATTTTATGTCACTTTAACTGATATTGGATTATTCTAAGACGTTTTGTTTTAATCAATTGTCAATTATGTTGCGGAATCTGAAGTAAAATATAATAGTAGTTTAAAATTTTTAATTTGCGATAAGAACTCAACCATGCAAATAAAACAATAAAATTATTTAGAAAAAGGGTATGCAAAAATCTAATTATGTTATATATGAATTTATGTTTTCTAATAAATTTATCACTTTACAAGAGATTTTATATTTCATATGTATGTTTTATAATTGTTTTACTCTATATATAAGTTTTTTATTAACATACAATTTTAAAATTTAATATAATTATCCCCGTGTTAATACACGAAATCATTAGCTAGTTCTCATAAATCAAACTTAAGCACAATATTAAATAGGAAAGAGATTTGTACACAACACAAAATAGCCATACATAACAAAAAGTGATTGTTTGGACTATTATACCCTTGAATTTATGGATGCGAATAAAAGTTAATTAACAGATGAAGAAATAAAAGTCATGATTGTTATGTATGACTAATTTAATATATATACTGTTGACAGAGCAGAGAGAAAATCTGCTCTGTCATACACAAAATTCCACCTCATTGATGACCTGTAATGGTGACATGGCAACACACAGTAACAGTTTGATAAAGTTGCGGACGAAATTTGACAAAATCAAAAAAATCAACAATTCAACACAAAGACTAATTCAACACCATGGCTACAGTTACGGTCTACTCAGTCTACAAATATATATTCTATAAATTAAAAAGCCACAACAGACACTGTTCCCTGCAAATTAAACAGCTACTGTTCCCTGCTTCCTCATCCAGCAACATACGTTCCTGCAAGTATTCAAACAACATTTTCAGGTATCAAAATTATAATTTTAGTTTATTATACTACTATTAAACTTATTCACATACATCCTCTTATTCTTCTCTCATTTAATATATAAAAAGATAGATCAAACACCCAGCAACATGATCAACAACCAGTATTACCAGGTGATTTTCTATTAGACATATTAGACTGTTTGCTATCAACTTTATTTCATCTATTTATTTTATCTATTTAAGTATTCATTGATTAGTGTTTTATAACACGTAGAGTAACCCAACAAAATAACCCTTAAATTTTTTTTAAAATATCTCCTCAATATTGAACTTCAAAATCAGTATGATTAGTGTTCAATACTTCTATTGACCATTTCACATATGGTCAGAGATAATAATCCCATATTAATAGGGATTATCCCATTAATACCTAAAAGTTAGTTAAGAGCTGGGTAAAAAAAATTAAAAAACCCTCCAAAAATTTAAACCCCCCATCCCGCTGTCAGAGATAATAATCCCTTATTAATGGGGATTACCCATTATTAGCTAATAGTTTGTTAACAACTAGATAAAAAATTTAAAAAACCCTCCAAAATCCTCTTTCACCCACTACATACGTGATTTCATGAGCATTACATTCTTTGTGCGTTACATAAACAAATATTATATATATGTGCGTATTTAGTGTGTTAGAACATGTGGTGTTGTTTATAAAAACCTCAAATAACATAAATACAATCAAAATTCAACACAAAGACTAATTCGTGTATAAAGAATCTTTTTATACTAGGCTTATAAGCCCTTTAGGCTTCTAAGCCACCCAGAAACATTATAATAAGAAATATATGTTTTTTTCGAAAGTGAAATAAATGTACTAAATATTGCAACATCAAAAATACTATTATGGTTATGTTTTTACAATATTTTAGGACATAGCTCCATTAAAAAAAACACATTATTTTTATACTAAAACAATTTAGAAGTGTAATTTAACTTTATAGTTTCTAAAAAGAGTATGTATTAAAAGTATTAAATAAAAAACCAAGCACAAACAAATAATCTCTAATAAAAAAACTAAACACAAAAAACGATATTTTAAACTAACAAAACCCAAAAACTTCATACATATTCTAAAAAGATTATGGTAACAAAATAATATAAAATACAACAAAGTTAAACAGGTAAACAACAACAAACTAAGCCACACAAGTCTTCTATACACAAAGACTCCTAACATGAATTACAAATATATAAATACTTAAAAATTAATAAGATTATGGTGTTTCATATCTTCATATAGATAAAAAGATAAAAAAGATGGTTTAAATAGTAAAACAAATAAACATTTATCAAAATTACACTCATTTTACACTCATATATTAAGTTAATTTCATAAAAATAGAATATTTAGGGCTTTGCTCAAAAGAGAACTTGGTTTCAAATAACCTTTTACTTGGAATAGTAACTGCTGCTTCTGTTGAAAGGGTAAATACTTGCCACGTTCATATTATTCGTTCTACATATATACATATGAATTGATTTAGCTATGTAGCCTTTTAGGTTATTTTCCCGTTCTTTATTATTCTATTATATTACAAAGAAATGATAAAAAACCATGCACGCCAAACTGAACATGACCAAAATCTCAGTTAACTGTTAAAACATATTATTAATATTCTTATCTTTAATTTAACCAGCAATATAAACACACTTCATGATATCACATGTATAAGGCATTTGCACAATTTAAAAGTAAAATTTACCTTTGAGTCTTTTTTATTTCCAATTTTTTATGCTTTCCTTTCTTAAGTATTAGAAAATCTACCAAAGTATTTTGATACAACTCCAACATATATGCCTGCATGCACAATAAAGAAATGGAATCAATCCAGGCACATCAACAAAAATCAACTTAGTCAACAGACTATATATTTATATATATATATATATATTTAGTGTATTAAAATTATGTGGTTTTCAATACTGGATTTGACATCATATATTTAGTGTGTATAAACACAAATGCAATGAAACATATATTTTCATAACCAAAGTACCAAACCTTACATATTTGTACAACCAATTGCAAGCGGATGAATTTTCACATAAAACAACTAGCTTAACAAAAATGTATAAAATAATATTCTGATTTCAAATATATAAATAATGTTGACTACTCACAACTTAATGTTCCAGATTTAATATTTCCGTATACTAAAAATAAATTCATCCAAAAAACATTCAGAATATATAAAAGGAACATATTTAAGTGGGTAGGCTTAACCCTCATTTACAAAAGTCAGAACACAGAAAGTGAAAAAAAAGACCACCAAATAGTATTCAAAACACTGATTTCGCATATAAGTGTAAAGGTTCTAATAGCAAAGATATAGTCAAGATAGGAACAATACCCTTCGACCATAGTTGATGGTATCCAAATCGACCACTAAATCCGCGAACTCGTGTTACTGTTAAAAAATACGACATGCAAAAAAATAGAGTTAAATATACGCGTTATGAAGCCCGGATATGGCGCAATAAGAACAAATACATCAAAAAAAGCTCCAATAAGTATATACAAAACTTATCTTATAACATTTATGATGAAAATAACACAGATCTGAGAGTATTTGCGTCCAACATAGTAAGATATTGTGGCAGTGGGGGTGATGCGTGAGGGGGAGAGACTGAGAGAGAGTGTCTACTGTGGCGGTATCGTTGAGATGGCGGTGTACGGCGGAATGGTGGCGAAGGAACGATCGACTTAGAGGCTACGGTTTTCTATGCGGAACGGCTAAGGTTTTGATTTTTGAGAAGCAGGAAGGAAGGGGGTGGCTAGGGTTTGGTAGAAAGGAGGATGGTGAGAGACTGAGAGAGAGTGTCTACTATGGCGGTAGCGTTGAGATGGCGGTGTCCGACGGGATGGTGGCGAATGAACGATCGACGAAGAGGCTAGGGTCTTCTATGCTTATGATTTTTGAGAAGCATGAAGGAAGGGGGCGGCTAGGGTTTGGTAGAAAATGATGATGGTGTAATAAAAACTCTTCTAGAGTGATGCCCCGCTTATATCTAATGATAATTTAGGTTCTTGCATTTTTATTCTATTCTATTTTTTTATTTTTTATTTGGTCAAAATTAAAGTTTAGATGCTTTATATTAATTATATAATAAATAATTTATTAATTACATTGCATTTCTCGGGAAGCTTCTTTATATTAGTTATATAATAAATAATTTATTAATTACATTCTTATTCCCAATGACCACCTAAATACCTACATTTATTTATATATATATAAAATTAAATGTATTTGTATGAAAGATAATACTTTTCCGTTATCTTCACCTAAATACATCTATTTAATTTACTAATTATTAATAATAATAAAATAGTAACAAATATAAAATACTAATTATAATATAATAATATAAAGCTCAAACCAGATTTTTTGGTAAGATTCAATAAAGCGTTAACAACTCTAACAATTACATTTATAAACTACAATAATGTATATATTTAAAGTAATTTATAACTCTAGATATATATATTTACAAAAGCTAAGGTGGGAATGGTGACAATAGGGGTATTGTTTAAAGTAATTTATATCTTTAAATATATGTCTAATAATATTTGTTAATAATTTTAATTTTACTAGAATATACGATAATATATTACTCAGCAAAGATATATTAATCATTTATTTTTTATGTATATTTGTACTTTAGATTCATTAAAAACGTTGACCATTAAAAAATGACACACGTATGTTCGGATCTAGCTGTATTAGAAAACCCTGCCCGTACAACATACGGGTATAACACTAGTTTATGTTGTGCGCAAATCATCTTCATATTAAATACTATTAACATATCCTATTGATTTAAATTTACACAATTATTTTAAAACAATGATTATTATACAAATTCCTCACTCCCTCTTTTGACCTTTCTCTATCGCCTGATAAAACACGCACTGAATCTGTCAGCTGATGGCAATTATCATCCCTGATTCACATCTCAAACTTCAAATTCAACCCTAAAATCCCCAAATTCTCACTTTCACAACATTCCTAGGGTTTCAGTTTTCCGAGTCTTGAAAACCATGAAGGTCCATCCTTCTCCAGCTAAGCGAAACATCACACTCCGCTACGATTTCAGTTCGCAGCCCAACGCCACCGCGCACGCCATTACCGGCCGTCAAAAGAAGCTCCGACGTCTCCCACACATATTCGCTAAAGTCCTTGAGCTCCCGTTTTACTCTGACGCCGACGTTTCGGTCCAAGAAACCCCCGATTCGTTCAAATTCGTCATCGACACAGATGATGACATTGGCACGGACATCGCTGCGCACACGATTGAGATTATTCCAGGTGTTACTAAGATTGTCGTAAGAGGGATACGTGTGATCAGTCGGTATCCGATTCCGATTAACGAGCTGGAGCTCAAGGTGTGGCGGTTCAGACTTCCGGCGACTACGAACCCGGAGCTTGCTACGGCAGTGTTTAGAGACGGCGAGCTCGTGGTTACCGTGCCAAAAGGCATTGACCTTTATGGAAATCAGGAAGAGGTTTAGGAAAAAGGTAAACAGATCAAAAACTGTTTGTTCCTTGTACAGCAATAATAGTATCTTAATTTAATGGTAGATCAAGTGCTTGAATGTTGCAATTGTTAATGATGATCCTTACTTACTGATCTTGAATTGTTCTTGGTGTTGTTCATCTCAAGTCTACGTTTGCTATTTAATAAACAAATGCTTTGGACTACTTGATCAATCAGGGTCTAATAATAAGCTTCTCGCCAACTATAACAATATTATTGCTTATCTTAAGCTTAAGGGTTGCCTCTGTTTTTACCTCTGTGGGATGAAATTTTGAGTTTTCCCAGATGAGGAACACAACCACTCACTCCGATGGTATGGCCAAACTTAACATCGCCAAGATGGCTACGCCGGTGAGGCCTCTCTCTCTCTCTCTCTCTCTCTCTCTCTCTCTCTCTCTCTCTCTCTCTCATCTTCTCTCTTAATTTATTTATAAAAAATGGTTAGCGGGATAAAATAATGAGTACCATATGAGTTTCAGTTGGATACTTGGGTAGAACCGAAGAAAGATGGAAGGAGTGTAAGAGAAAGAAATTCTGATATAATGTTAAAAGTGAAAATTGGGTTGTTGGGATGGAGGGGTAATTACTATCTCCACCCTGAAGGTAAATTAAATGACTCATTACATGATTTCTAGATTAAATTTATGTATGATATAAGGATTAATTTAAAAAAGTACTAAATAATTATAAAACGTAAATGAAATAAGAATTTAAAAAATAGTGACACACGATATCAACATCTAGACAAGCAGTGGAAACATCGATACGAGAAAAAGGTAAACGTGATGACAAAAATATGACGTTACGATACGAAGAGACCTGATTTTATTCATTGTATATATTTCTACTTCGTTCTTCTACACACCACAAGATACAAGTGGAATCCACTATTTTAACTAGTGGAATCCACTATTTTTATTTTATTACCTCTTTTATGAATTTTGATATTTGTATTAATATTATATGTTAATATTATACGTAGAAAGATCAGTAGAATGAAATAGTAGAAATTATACTTCTAAATCTACATAATACAATCACCATACAAAAACTCTAGCCAACTTGCATACCCACCTATGTTATAATTGCACTACTGAAAATTGCTTTGTTGCAGGGTGGCCTATGCAATTTAATAGTTTATGATAGGAACAGTTTGGGCCACAAAATTGTTGTTATGTCAAGAAAAGTAGAATATTCAAATTTTGTTGTTAGGTCAAGAAAAGTAGAATATTCACAACCAAACATTCTGTCTAAGTTACGAACAACCAAACATGGTTACAGAAAGTAATTTTCATATTTGGTTCAGTTTTTTTTTATTTTTCTGAATCCAGTTTCTGTCTTGGTTTTATTACTGAATTCAGAGGACTTCACACAGACAATCTGTAACCTATTTTTTATTTTCACGATTATATATATTTGACAATTTATTTGTTAAATTAAGTTATCAATGGATTTTAAGGAACTGGGATACCTGAAACCGACTAACCAATTCAATACTAGTGTCAGTGGTGGGTGGTAGAAGGTGGAACCAGCGTCGAGACGTAAGGTAGGTGGAGGTGGAGGCGGTGTCGGCGGTGTGGTCGCCTGAAGTGGAGGCGGTCTGGCAATATGGTAGCCAGAAGTGGAGGCGAGGTCGGTGACGAGGTGCCTGTGTTGGGTTAATCGTTTATTTAACGGTTCACGGTTATAACAAGTTACGGGTCTACGGTCACGTTGCATGAATTTTCCAGCATTTAAATTGAAGTAGCAATGTATTATTAATTATGCTTAGTTTAATTAATTGCTTATTTGCTAGATTAGAATTAGGTAAAATATGACCGAGTCTCCTGTGCAAGTTGCCACGTTGGGTGGAATCATCCCACCTCCCCTAGTTATTAGGTACGTAGTATGTTAGGTTTTTTGCATGGTGTAAGGCTATATATATACAGCCGACTTCTTTATGAATGAATATAGAGTTTTTGCAAGTTTAATTTCTTTGTTTGTAAGTTCTTTTGAGGCTTGATTTCCATCAGCCTGAAGGTGGAAGTGGATGTGGCGGCTGGAGGTGGAGGTGGATATGGCGTCGGAGACGGGGCAGCCGAGGTGGAAGCATTGTCGAATTCATGTACAAAATTTGTTGCCAATGAAGAATTCTTCTTGCCTTGGATTTCAACATCATAACCTCCCCAACGAGATTAGGAAATCACACAAATATGAGATTTTAAGGTTTTGAAATGTCCAAATCACCTTTATATTATCAGCCAAAAAAGGATCTCAAATGATTTGAAATGCAAATCTTGTAAAATCCTACAAAATTTTGCAAACCAAATCCTCACTTAGAGGAAATAAAGCAGTGTATATGTTTTTGACTTTTAAGTAGTCTAGAAGAACAAAGATAATCAACTATTATATGTGGGTTTTTATCTTAAAAAGTGCCAAAAAGACAGTAATTTGTTGAAGGTTATAAACTATAGAGTTGTTTGACATAACTGAATAGAACAATTTAATGATGTAAATCGTTTAATATTTAAAAATTTAGATTTCTAGCTCTGAATAAAAACTATGATCAATTAGACGGGGAAATGTTGCTAAACTATTTCACTAAAAACACCTCATGGATCTAAGAATTTCTAAGTTTCAATATTTTATCATAATACTTCTTTTTTACATGTTATGTTGTCTTAGTGAGGAATCATATCTAGAGTCTTTGTCAAAAGTGTGTTATGTTTTGAACAAAATTGCATACATCGTCTTTGAATTATTCTAGTCATTTAGCGTTTAGTCATTTTATTTTATTCCGACTTCTAATTTGTAGAAATGTGACTGTAGAGGTTCCATCTTATCCGACACCGTTTGTCTAAAATTGCTAGCAAAGTTTTACATATTGCCCAAAACATATGGTTTGTGTGTAATACAAAAATCATATAGTTTGGGCATTTAACTTGTAATTGAATGTGGGTCAGTATCTGTTTGCCCACTTGTTTTTCTTTATATTTCCCAGCAATCATTCATCTCTAGTGTTTGCTTGTAAGACTCCCTACCTAACTTTTGTGGCCTTAGCAAGTGTGTGCCAGAAAGTGCACATGGGTTGATTTTGGCTTTTTTTTTTGTTTGGTGGTGTTGTTGGCTTGTAGTTTGGAACCTTGTCCACTTTGGCACTTTTAGAATCAATAAAAGTGATTCTTTTTGTTGTACCAAGTGAAATGAACCTAAATCTCATTGAAGTTGTTGGGCCAGGCATGAGTTTGTTAACAACAGAAACATGTTATCTTTTACATATGTATTTGTTATTTATGTGGAAGTAGTAGTGTATGATCATGTATGCATGCTGGTACTATAGTAAGTTGTCAAGTGGGTTGAAATTTTATGTGCCGTTTTGCTTTTGCCATTAACCCAAAACCAAACCCATCAGAGATTTGAAACCATAGATTTCAGTTCTATAAACGGTTTGGCTTCGGTTTCTGTTTTAATGTGTTGGGTCTTTTTCGTTTGGTCAATTATAGCTCAAGAAGCAATCCGAATGCCGATAGTTTCAAAAGGAGTTTTGGGCTTTTGGCTCAACAAGCCACACCCTTATTTGCAGAGTATGTTATTCATTTAATCCTAACTAGTTTAAAAATCACGTGTACAAACAAGTTATAGTTAAAGTAATTTTAAATATTTATTGCGTTAAAAAGTATTTTGAATATAATAAAATATTTATAAAACGTATATTAGGATATTAAATCTGTTAAAAGAGGGATATATAATTAAAAATTAGAAATTAATCCAATTTTTATACATATTTTTGTAAATAAACATGAAAATATGTAGATGTACATGTCAAATGATATGAACAAGTAAATATACTACCCGCGTTTCGCGACGGGGTAAAAATAGTATCTCGTCTACTGTAAAATTATATTATTATTTTAACTTTTAATGAAATTCGTATAAACGACTCTATAAAAAATAATTTAAAAAGTTTCAAAAATTTATCCTTGACTTCAGTTACTAATATTAATATAAATAACTATTGAATTAAACTAAATTAATGTAAATGTAAACATAAAATATAATACTAATAAATTTTGGAAATAAGAGATGCAACATAAAAATATATGTTTATTTATTACTACTACTATTGCAGCAACAACAACAACAACAACTACTACTACTACTAATAATAATAATAATAATAGTATAATATGTCTTTCAAAAAAAATAATAATAGTATAATAATAATAATGTAGGTGATAACACATGCTTCTAAATCTCTTGAGAAATCTAATATCTCATGAGAAAGTGAAAAAACCAATTTATCATTATAGCATGATATAAACCTTTAAATTACTATAGTGTCCTTCAAAATCTCTTGAGAAATTGTCAACTTACTTTGTAGATTGATATATAGTATAATATATATTTCTTTTAAGATATTTAAGTGTTAATAAACTAAATTTACAAAAAAATTAATATTTATAAAGACAACTCATTCGTAAGTGTTTTAAGAAAATAAATGATGATTGATGAAAAAAATTATAAAATAAAATAATGTTATCATAACTATTTTATTTTAATATGTATTAGAAATAATGGATTAGAGACTATCGTATTTAGTAATTCATCCAAATTCATGCAACCAGACGTAATGAAAGGCAAGTGAAGTGTAATCGTAAAATAAATTAATATTATTTAATGTTATAATAAAAAATTACCAATCATATAACTTTATAATAAATCCTTAACATTTATTTGAGAACTAGTGGTAAGTTTATCCGTGCTTTGCGTCGGTGACTAATCAATGCAAGCCTATTCCACACCACAAGGCCCTATTATATATAACATCTAAGATTCTTAATTTATCTGGAATGAATATTTAGAAAAATGAAAGTAATTATAAAAATAAGTCTATAGAACGTGAAAAGATATACTCCGTAAGAAACATCTTTTATTAAAAATAAAAGATTTACATTTGTTAAAAAAACAAAAGATTTACATTTAAAGAAGGAAAAAATTAGTTCTTGAAAATAGAAAATTTTAAAAAATAATAAAAAGAAAGGGTTTTCTTTTTAAAGAAAAAAAACGTAAGAAGATATTTCAATTTGAAGTTTGTTCTTTGCACCATGTGCATGGGTGATGTGGTTTGTAAAAAAAGGAGGAAAAAAGATATACAAATGCAGATATGGAGATTTGTACTCGCGTCTTTGGTTATAATTTTCAAAGAAAACATAAAAACCAACCAGCCTAGCAAGATTATTGTGAAATCGTTGACAATAACGTATTTAATATATACATGATTCTTTTATTGTATGATAGGATGATAAGTTTTTTTCATAGATCTCATATACATATCTCCGGTTTAATTTGATTTTCTGATGTCTACGTTCAATTAATCATTTGTCAAGTAAGCACAAAACGACCCACGTCTGATCGCTTATTGACACGTGTTGACACCTAATCTTACGTTGCAAACATCAAACTAAAAATAGGCATCCTAGTTGTTGTCCACGTGTCACTTCTCTGCTTCGCGATTTCCCAAATGCGCCTTTAAAGTTTAACCTCATATATATAGATTATTATAAATACAATACCAATTACAGTCGCAATTCACGCCATATCTAACATCAAACTCCGTTATCTTTATTTATTCTCCGGCCGACGACGAAAATGAGTCAGGGACAACCACGACGACCTCAAACTGATCAGGACGTAGAGAAGGAACAACCCATCAAATACGGCGACGTTTTTCATGTCTCCGGCGACTTGGCCAAAAAACCTATCACGCCACAAGATGCCGCCGCCTTACAAGCCGCCGAGAACATGACTCTTGGTAAGACCCAGAAAGGCCGTCCTGCCGCTGTCATGCAGTCTGCTGCTTCCGTCAATGAAAACCGTGGTGTTGTTGGTCATTACGACTTCACTAACGCCACCCGAGATCAAGGTGGCACCGTCTCCCACGCCGTAGTCGGGGGTCATCATGTTATAACCGAATCCATTGGCGGCCAGGCAACAAACAAATAAAACTTAATTATTACTAATTAATTATAATTTACGTACGTTGTTGATGGTATAACAAAAGTTACAAAACTAATTTTGTGGCTAATAATTAATTCTCAACAGGTGGTTGGACAGTATGTAAGTAGTGCTGGTCCGAAGTGGGATGAAAGCCGGGCAAAGACTGGTGGTGATGATGAGGTTACGATAGGGGAAGCGCTGGAGGCTGCTGGGATATCAGCGGGAGATAAACCGGTGGAACAGAGTGACGCGGCCGCTATTCAAGCGGCGGAAGTACGTGCGACGGGTCTTATGCAAGTGATTCCGAGTGGCGTGGCATCAAAAGCTCAGGCGGCGGCGTCTCAAAACGCACGAACCATGCGAGACGAGGATAAAACAAAGCTCGGAGATGTGTTGGCGGTGAGTGAAGTTGTCTTTATGATTAAATTAATTTCAGTAATTCGATGATCGACTATATATATACAAGCATATATGCATATGTTGAATTATGAATGCAGGATGCGAGTATGTTGCTGCCAAAGGATAAAGCAGTGACAATGGAGGATGCAGAGGGAGTGATAGGGGCGGAGATAAGGAACCAACCGGAGATGGCAACCCACCCTGGTGATCCATGGCTGCAGCAGCAAGGCTCAACCAGAACAAGTGATCCTACCTATATATACAATATGCATTATCCTTAGGTTGTTGATCATCATATAATATGGAATGGGTTGTGTATGTACAGATATATATGTAGGAAGCAGCTTCATGGTTAAGACGAAGTTACTATATAATACATGTGTACGTACGTGTAAGGAGCTAGTTTTATATAATGACGTATAAATACACGCGTTATATGCTTCTTCTCTTCAACTTTTTAATACCCGTTTCTTTTTTCTTTTTTTTTAATACCTGTTTCTTACTTGAATAGATTAAATATGTCGGGTAAATAATGGTTTAAAACTTTTATTAAAAAACTAGATAATTATTTAAGTTTTGTATGGTTTTTGATTTTACACTTTTTATTTGATTATACTTTTAAATTTTGTTAGAAACTTAACAAAAATTATTAGTGTTAAAGCATTTCTTATAAATAAAATTCATGGTTAAATCGTCTAAAAAATATTGAAAGTTTAAAATAAAAAGAGGGTGTATGTTTGAAAATCAATTCATAAAAAAAACCTCGATAGTTAGATAAAAACTGAACTAAAACTTTTATAGTTAAACTATTATGAGCATTACATTAATATGTTTTTTCAAGTTATTTAGAGTTGTATAAATCAAAAGAAATCGTCAAGAACAGTAACACAAATGCTATTGTGCTTTTCCCAATTCCCACTCGGTGATAATATGAACAATCATTTCTAAAACGTACATTCAAACACCCCTCTAGAAAAGGACGATATCCCACAAACATCTCTGATTCAGTCTATCGGGCCAAACAAACATGATAGCACAAGATTTTCATGAGCAAGTGAGCAAAGGCTCTATAAAAATGAACAGCGATTCCTTTAATATAAAATACCAAAACTTGCTACCATGAAATTAAATAAAGGTACCAGCTACCAAATTGCTTTTCTCGAATCAAGGATACAATCAACCAAAGTAAGTGAAAGCCACAAACTCATCGCTTCTTGGACACGCCAACAGTTTTTCCTCTGCGACCAGTGGTCTTGGTGTGTTGTCCGCGAACCCGAAGACCCCAGTAGTGACGAAGCCCGCGGTGGTTCCTGTCAACAGTCCAACACAAAACAAATTCAATTGGCATGCTAAGTAAAGTCTCAAAACAGGTTGGAAGCACCACCATAGCTCTAAGTTACATTTATGAAAATCAGAAGGATAAAGAAACAAGCAACGGATAAAATCTGACCTGATTTTCTTCAGACGCTCCAAATCGTCTCTCAGCTTCATGTCGAGTGCATTAGAGGTTACCTGGGAGTACTTTCCATCCTTGTAATCCTTCTTTCTGTTAAGAAACCAGTCTGGAATTTTAAACTGGCGTGGATTAGCAACGATAGTCATTAGGTTATCTATCTCAGCATTAGACAGTTCACCAGCCCTGTGTGAAATAGAATGACGTAGAAAAGCTCATGAGTAGAAACAATATTCATGGTCCAATATCTCAAACACAATAGATACCAAAAAACTGATAGTAACAGAAATGACAACCATTATACAATCAACCGCCATATCTTTCAAATAAAAGGATACTTTAAAAAAAGCATAACAGTACACCTAAAGTAGTCAACATGTGCAAGGATAACATACAACCAAGCTTTCTCAAAACAAGAGAACCAATGAGGTTTATATCAAAGAATGGAAAAACAAGAATGATATGCAGTTCAAGAATCTATCAGTTCTTAACAAATTCAAAGCAAAGAACAGGTTAATAAGTGATAACCATCCACCCGAAAGAAACAGGTTAATAGGAGTTTTAAAAAGAGGAGCGATTAATGAAACATGAGTCCTACCTCTTTAAGGGGTCTCTATGCAACCTAAAATTGACAACTTGTGGTCTTGCCAAGAAGATTTCGATTTGCTTAACTATGCTTCACACATGTGTTATCTCTAAATCCAGTCAATTATTACTAGTAATAGACAAACTACATCTTGACATGACAGTAATAGTCATACAAGCCACACAACTAACCCACACAGAGTTCTCCTAAACTAGGACAGAAAGAATGACGGGCGACAAAGTCCAGTAAACATATAACCAGCTGCAAGCACGATGACAAAAGAAGAAATACTTTCATGAAAAAGGAGATGTTATCATATAGACATATATGTAAAAAGTGACAACCAACCTCTTGTTCATGTCGACATCAGCCTTCTTGCAAACAATATTTGCAAAACGACGACCAATACCCTTGATGGAGGTCATGGCAAACATGATCTTTTGCTTTCCATCAACATTTGTATTCTGTACACGAAGAATGTGTTGGAAGTCCTCATTTGCAACAAGTGACTGCAAAATTCAGAACATCACAAGCAATAAATAAATTAATTATCAACAAATGAAAAACACAACATCATGAAGTGAAAAAGACAGTTAAGACCTTACCATCTTTCAACTGAGATTGAGCTCCCTCACTTACAGCACCTGAAACTATAACAAAATGTAAACCTTAAAGGATCCAGATATCTAACTATGACTTTTGGCAAAATGAATCTGGATATAACTGATCTATAATTGAATATAAACCAATTAGGTTTGATCAATTGTTTTAGTAGTTAGCTGTCTATTTTGAGCAGAGCATGTAAACTCTGAAAACATTCCAAACCCAGCATATAAAAGGGTTCATCACAGAATAATCCTTCGAGTGTCATTCTCTATGAAATGTGACAGAACTTGACAAATAGATAGATATATCAATGAAAATACATGAACCTTGAACCAAATGAACTACCCAAGTTTATTTAGTAGAAAACTTAATTTCACAAAAAATCTATTTAAAACACGACAAATCATCGTTCTTAGATCAACTAACATGAGTCCACAATCAATATTCTATTAGAAATGTACAGAAACCCAATCTCAGAGGCGTTAAAGCTACCAACATTTATATATTCACATCAAAACCACCAATACAGCATGCAAAAATGTCATTATTAGTTTGCATATCAGTTTATAAAATTATACCTTCTATGATCAAACTGTGCCAATATATTAACAAGGAGACTTCAGCCTTATAAATAGATTCAACTGGATTTATTGAATATTTAGACGTATTAAAAACATTAAGCGACACTTAACATGGAATGCATTAGGAATCCTACGCAACAACACAGCCCTAAAGTTTAGACAACTGCACACAAAGTTGAACAATTGAATGAATCAAAGCAAATATTGAAAAATAATGAGAAGGCGACTCAGAGATTCGATAGCCGGTAACATTGAGTTTCAAAAAGTTTCGGGGATCAACTGATCATGCAGCTGACATAAACCGAAAAAGTGAAACTCATAAAATGATAAAAACACGCTATGTGATTGAATTAACGGAGAATCACAGAAACAGACCTGAGACGGACAAATCCGATTGACGGCGGTCGGTCTCTTTCGTGCTTCCGAGAAGTAAAAGAACCCTAAAATCGAGTTAAAGGCTATTTGTAGTTCAAAAGGCAGCGTTGCGCACATGGGCTGGGCCTAAATTTACCATCTTGTAAAGGCGATGTAATTGTACGTAAGAAATTATCGAATACAGTGTACACAACAAATCAATACTTCATAAACTGTAGTGTCGTTGACTATTTATATATTTATCCTTGTTATTATAGTTAAAAAGTTCTATGTATAAATTAACTTTCTTTTATAAAAAGAAAACTCCTAAAACTTTTATATATTTTCTTTTGAGATTTGTTAAACACAAGGTTATATTAATTGTTTGATGATTAAATATTCATAAGTACGAATACGTAGGTTTACGAGTAAAATTTGGTCTTAACAAACTAGTTACGTGGGTTACAATTTTAACCATTCAATTACGTTGATACTATAAATGGATCACATATATCAATAAAGTAAAGATTAAATGAGGACATAGGGGTTGTAAATTGTAATGTTGCATACAATAAGTAAATAAAAACATCATGTTCTATACTTAGACCCAATCCACTCATATTTTAATTTAGAAAATTGAATATTATTTTTATGCAATTGATATGCACCATTATTATCTGACGAGATTTTCAAGCACTCAACATTTCAGTTAACTTCGCATATCTTATTTATTATATTCAAGATTTAATTAAACTATAAATATAACATTTTTTACTTTTAAATAATTACTCCTACACAAACAAAAAAGACAGAGTTTAAAATAATGTAATTAATATGAAAATGTCAAATTTATCAATACATGTATCGCATAGTTATTTAGAAGTGGATAGTTGTATTAAAAGCTACTAAAATAGTATTGTAAACAGTATTACTGAAATAAAGAAAATAAATACTAAAGATATATGGGTAATATTTATATATTACTGATATCAAAAGACACAGCTTCAGTCTGTAATTTTACAACGTCATACCTTCACACAATAAAGTAAATACCCAAAGTCTCCATCTCAAGACACCATATGTTCAAGATAGCAAATTTTGATAATGGTGAAATAGTCAAATAGGGAATACAAGAACTTGGGTTTAACATTAAGAATAAACCCCAAAAGTTAGCCATATTTACAGTCACAAGGACCCAATACCCCCTTTAAATTCTGGAAAACCCAAGTGTAATAGTACCCAAAAGGTCACTACAGATGATGTATTTACAGAGTAACATGAATAAAGTTAAAAGCTTACACAACCTCAGCTGTATTTTCATAGTAGCCAAAATTTCACTAGAAAGAAGCATCATCAAGACAATGAACTCTAATAAGCAAGCAACCATTAGTTTTGACTCGCCTTTTTCTTCCTTTTTACAACAATTTACCTGTAACAAGTGTAGGTCACCTATAAATCAATAAGTCGTTTTAAACCACACCCGAAAGACCAAATTAAGACTAACATACCGATGGGTCTGGTGCAACAAACAAAGATCAAACCAGGACAAGGGGCTGAGTTGCATTGTTGTCAACCTGAGCCCTTGATTCAGGTATATCGAATGAGATTTTGCATACTTGTGGGTCTCTTGAGATAGATTCGTCATCAATGGATTGGATATCTGTATCAATCGCAGCAGGTTGAAGATTCAAATCAAACATATTTTTTGGAACAGACTTGGAAGTCACAGGAGACATTTTGTCACTACCATTGACCAAACCAATCACTTCATGTTCATGAGCTACATTATCATTAGATGATGATCGAATATCTGAATCACTCTCTGGATCATGGAACGAAGTAGTAGGTCTTTCAGATTCAAGATGTGCAGCAAGCCTTGGCTCATGATGTATTGCATTTGATGATTTGGTTTCTGACTGAACAGTAATACTGTCTTTCACCGCATCGATACATTCCATGGGTTTGTCATCTGCAACTACATAATTAGAATCGAATTTACAGTATCATATAGTTCGGTGACCATTAAGAAGAGAAGCAGTTGAATGCATGTTGATTTCGTGTGATGTTTCTATGATTATGGTGAGAAACATAGAATATATAATCCCAAACAAATTATTGAAGTGACAACTTCAAGTCTTTTACTCATTAATGGTCAACGGGCTGATTTGGTTGGATTTAATCTCAAACAGGTTGAAAGTGGACCAAGCTATTGTTAATGCATACGATCTCCTAAATTGTTTTAATTTTGCAGATTTAGATTATTGCCATAACAATACTTTTTCTGCACATTAACTATATATCTATATGTAGGTGTGTAAGAATAAGACAAGATCCTGCCAACCTGAACAGTCCTGTTTCCCAACCAGTATGACTCGCCAATCTTGTTGCCATCACTAAATATGATACAATATCAAATTGAAAACAAAAATAGTCTGCAACTCACCAGCAACAATAAGATTCTTATTAGCAAATTGGTCCTTGAAAAGAGGTTTCTGAAGCATATCTGTACCAGGAAACACTATCATACTCATGCCCTTCATTGCTTGCCTCAAAGATTCTTCAAGAGGCTTGAATCCAAATACTTTGGTCCATGTTTTGTGAAGTTCAGGGATAGCAGGAATTACCAGTTCTCCAACACCAAGAGAACCAAGAGCCTGGATATATTTTTCTGGATCATTAGTAAATCTTATACTAGCTACTAAACACATAAATGCTACAGTGCACTTATTTATGAGAACCAATGGTTTCATACGTTAGTTCATAAACACACTGGAATAAAGCAACAGAGCTAAGATATATCCATCCTAAATTCCTAATCATGAACAAATCAAGTATGAAAGATGTCGTTTGCAGTGCCTATTGAATATATCATAGGAAGTTCATTTGAGAACCATTGTTAGTGCGAGAACCGCGAGAACCAATCTGAGCAGTCCAATTCCACCTCCTTCAATGTCATTGTCCACCCATGAATTCCTTACATGCACCCTGCCACACTCTATCCCTCCACGCTCTACATCCATGAACTTCCCATATCCAAGGAACAGCTAAATTGGTTCTCGCGGTTCTCGCACTAACAACGGTTCTCGAAGGAACCTTCCCCAAATATCATATATGTGTGCATGAATCTATGGTTAATAGTTTTATTATACTTACAAGAACCTAAGTAATCGCACATGTAAATAAATTTAAGTTCAATTAGAGATACCAAGAAACATACATGTTCAATAGCATCTAAAAGGCGACGACACATCCCTTGACGTCTGTACATGTTACGAGTTCCTATAAAAGGCATTTCTGCTAACCGATCCCCATGGATTCTGTGAACGAAAACAAGAATATCGGTGTGAGAACAACAATCAGAATAGTACCCACCCCAGTACACACGATTTTCACTTTTGCAAGAAATAGAAAAAATACTTGAAAAAGAAAAGAGGTGTGTGTGTCTATATATATACATATATATGCTGGTGAGACCACTTGAAAAAGAAAAAGTACAGAAAAAATATTGAATAAAGTTAGACGAAATAACCTTATAGATGCTGCTGAGATCAATTCACCACCCTTCTCCAAAATTGCTGTAAGAAATCCAGAGTAATTCAGCCTCCTAAAGTTTGACCTGACAAGATTTTTCAAGAGACAGTACTAACATAAGGAAGCTACACATAGGAGGATTTGAGTAAATGCGTCTCCCAGACAACGACTGTCTGAACAGCATATAACAAAATATGATAACAAAACTTAGTTATCTTTTATTGTTTTAAAACTTAGACTTTGTGTTAGTTTCTCTAACAATGTATGAGAGGTATTGTTGATCACTCAATTATTAAAATTAGCAAAAAAAAACACATATAGCAGGCAAATGAACGATGTTATTAAAATTCAGCTGCCAACATGATAAATATCACAGATGGTTCTCCGTTGGTGGTTTTTAATCAAATAGAAATGTTTTAATCTTCCTTGAGATTACAAAACAAATAAAATAGAAACCACTACAAGCTAAGATATACAACAGTTTCTATTTGTAAGCACCATATCATTAAAAGCATAGTTAATGAGAACTCACCCACAGTTGTAAACAACATTGTGAATCCTATTGACTCCACTTCTCTCATCCATAATTGGCACAAAACATTCATTCATAACAGAGAAGGCAACAGCCAATTTAGAATTGCATTCAACCTTCATTGGATCATCAAGAAAGGTAAGATCTTGGCTAACATCAAAACGTTTAAGTAGAGTCCAAGAATATCCTTCTTTAAGTTCAAACTTGACCCCAATATATGTCTGCAATTGCTCGTAGAGCTATCAGAAAACAAGGTTAAATATGAAGATTGATGGGGAAGTATTAGAATAGACATATCTAAGAACATGAGTATGTTGATAATCATTTGGAATATGTTAATATGTTTACAAAGAAGTTAAATAGTTTTCTTAGAAATAGACCAATTGACCAAACTGTTCTTACAGCATCAAACGACAACATCAATCACTGTTATAGTCAGTTACTATTATAATCTATATAGTAAATCACATGTTTGGTCTCTATCTTTTGCTAGAAATAACGGTTTTAGTCCCTAGACCCGAAAAGTCTCAGGGTTCAATTCCTCCCGACCCAAACTTATTTCACTTTTATTCCCTCCAAAACTTGAAAGGGCCAAAAAACCCTACCCCCTTAATTTAGTCACCTTTTTAAATTTTTAACTTAATTTATCTAATCTTTAATTAAAAATTTAAAAAAAACTATAACTGAAAAATCTAACAAATATCAAAACACACACAAACACAAAAAAGATGATGATCATGATCGATGATCAAGATAAAAATGATCATAATAATAATAGTTCCTAGGCAATGGTAATGATTGCGAGTTAGACAATTTATCTTTAAAATACCCACATAACTTATAATTTGAGAAATCAAACATACATTGGTTAAACCAAACATAACTGCAAAACTCTGCCTATATAGAAACTATCTTTTATGTACATACCTCCTGGCATTTCCTCCCACAGAAAGATAGGCCACTAGAACCAACATTAACTGCATCACCTTCTTGTAAGCACGAGTGGTGAACTGTGATAAACAAGATTTGTTAGCATGATTCATGAGTACAAGATGTAAGAAAGAACACATCTTCAAAGGCTAAATCCTGGTTGCATACATTTTTCCTCACACAAACAGCATTTGAGCACTTCAAAGTCAGGTGCATGATGAGAATCGTCCTTTTGAGAAATACCACCTGCAACTAGTCCACAAAACTTGCAGGAGCAGTGTATGCAGTGCCAGTCACCAGAAGGGAAGCTCTACATAACACACAGACTATATGAGGGGTTCACTAAAAAAACAGAAGAAGTGATGAAGCTAATAGCTCTCGTATCTCAATTTAGCAAATATGCATAAGCAATTATATTGTAATAATTATACATCCAAACTAGCTTTACTTATCACATATTAATATACATGTGATTAACAAATAAGTGAATAACTAGTGCAGTAACAATGATTACAACAGCAATACTATTGAAATAAAAATTAAAAATAAATCTTTCAATTGCACGAATAGGTGGGATTGGGTCAGCCTGCAAATACCTTTTTGTCCATTTTTAACAAACAACTAGTGCATTAACTGTGATTACAACAGCAATAGTGCAGTACAGCCGGTACTATTGAAATAACTATTAATTTCTGAATACTACTCACTAAAAATAGACTTTGGCAACTTTCTACCAGTTTGACCACTTTTGGCTAGATTAATTACTTTTACCCATTTGACATAAGATACAATCAATCAAACACATTCAAAAGAAAATAGGAAAAAACTGCCACCTCTAACATATAGTTTGATGTGACAGGGGCTCATTTTCTAGAAATCTAGTGGATAAAAAATAAATCAATCCATTAATTTACTATGATGACTACTAATATGGAAAGAGGCAAGTTTAAATTTGAAAATTGCCAAAAGATTTTTTGCGTTAGTTAGGGCCGGAAGGAGCAAGTATTAGGAATACATCATCAAACTGACAACAATTTGATAATCAAGAAAGGTAAATCATGATTACTTGGATATCAAGGCAGCACTGATGAAACGTCGAAGGGCAAGTATCACAACAAATCAAGTCACCACCATCTCCACAAATGTTGCATGTATCATCATTGGGATCATCCCCCTTGACATCAACAAAATTGAATCTAATATCGGCGGACTCCACTTCTTTCTTCCATGATTCCAGCAGACATATCAGAAGAGACGACCCCCCAGACTGAAAACATATGTTTTTTAGTGCGTGATCAAGTTTCCGTCCACCATGGGATACAAACTTTGATATATCCATAACTTCATTACAGCAACTGCAATGAATCCCCTCACTACTAACTGTTCCATCAAGCAACTCACTTCTCCTTCTACCTTCCCCATACTGCAATTTGCTACCTGGTATAATAACGCCTGAATCTATCATCCAGGATAAAAGATTTCGCTTCCTAGTGTATATTGTACAGTCATCGTTATCTTGATCCAAACCCTTAGTGGAGCTACGAGCTACCAGACATGGTTTTCTACTCTGCCTACCTTTCTGACTTACTTTCGGTCGTCTCTGAAGTGACGACTCAGCAATAATACCATGTTCGTGTCTAGATTTATCTTTTTTTACTTTGACATTTAACAGTTTGTTAGCTAACTTTATACCATCTTTTCTCTTCTTACCAGGTTTCTTCTTAAATTGAGCATCTCCTCTGATGACCATTTCAGCCTTATCTACATCCTTGCTTTTTCTGTTTTTCTTCTTATTCTTATCACTCCTCACCTTTGAAACAGATCTGAATAATACACTCATTTCTTCATCAGGTATCAGAGTAAATGCAGAAACTTCTTCACTGGTGGCATCACCTTTTTCGATTTTCTTTTTAAGAGAAAAGTAAGCTTTGGTGACAGACCAGTGTGTTCTACCTTCCTGATCAACATACACAGCATCCCGATACTCTCTTTGCTGTCTTGGTCTATACTCAATATTCCAGCATGCCTTTGTAAGCATACTAACTATTTTATCTCTAACTGATTGCTGTATCTCTCGCCTCTCCAACCCTCCAACCCTCTTCTTCAGCTGTTTTGTATTATGACCTTTAACAGTGCCTACAGTGGTTGTCTGCTCATTGCTTTCTTCAGAAATCATGACCTTTTTTTTATTGTCACCAGTGATCTCTGATGCTTGGTCATCAATTTGCACATTGCAAATTTTGGGACCCAATCTGACATCTTTAAGATTTGACTCTTTTGCTTTAGTTGACGAATTTCCTCCCTGCAGTTTTCCCCCACGACCTTTCAGATTCTGGCTCACTGTATGTTTATGTTCGTTCTTTCGAATTTCTTGCGACACCGGTTCTCCACCCTGCACTTTGGGGGGTCTCCCACGTCTTTCTTTCTTCACCAGTCTACAAGTCAGTTGACTGCTTTCATTGACTTCTTTGTGGATGTCATTTAGATCTAAACATTCATCTTTCATTTTTCTTTTGAAACCAGCTGCACCCTGCATCTTAGGAGGTCTCCCGCGTCTTTCTTTCTTCTCCAGTCTACCAGTCAGTTGACTGCTCTCATTGACTTCTTTGCGGATGTCATTTAGATCTAAACATTCATCTTTCATTTTTCTTTTGAAACCATCTGCACACTGCATCTTAGGAGGTCTCCCTCGACGTTTTTGTTTCTTCTGACATCTACCCGTCATTCGCCTGACTTTGTTGGCTTCTTTCTGGAGCTCATTTTGGTCAAAGCATTCAGCTTCCATCTGTCTTTTGAAACCAATAACACTCTCTTTAATCCTGCTCTCCTCCACCTTGACACTGCCACTCATTCTCGTACTCCTTGAACGCAAAACCCTACAACTTACTTCAACTCCACCTTCTTCAACTTTCACCTTTCCAGGGCTTATATCTCTGGTACGATCAGAACTTTCCACAACTTTCCTCTTTCTTCCCCTTTTACTCTTTTCAACACTGAGAGCACCCTCAGCATTCTCGTTTTTGGCATTGAAACTGTCATTGCTTGCTTTTTTATCCATGTTCAAAGACGCCGTCTTCTCGTCGATGTGCATTTTCTCTTTTGCAAAATCAACATGACTGCTGGTCTCATTGAAACCAATCTTTACAATAACAGATGATGATTTATCGTCTTCGTTGCTACTGATACTCTTTAAGGCAACACTTCCATTCACAAAGCTTTCAGGTTCTCCAGATTCAGATAGATTTGCACATCTCATGTCTGCTTTGTGTGGTGAAGTAGGAACGGACACCTTGAGCTGACAAGCATCAGTCGTCACCACTGGAGATGATGTTATTTCCTCTGTCGAAGCAGCTTCCAACAAGGTCAGATTCACAGGTGACGATTCTTGTTCTGCTTTAACACTAATAGTAACACATTCAACCGTATCACATGCAACTCCTTTTTCGGCAGTTTCTTTTTCATCCTCCCATGCTATATGCTTTTCCCCCATGCCCAGTTTTAGATCATATGTAGCTTTATCAATACAGCCCATACCTTCAGCCTCGTTTGCCCTCTTTTCAGCTACTCCATTCAATGAAGGCTCGAAACCACAGTTCAAAGAAAACTCGTTTTCATCAACTGCGTCACGATTCTCCAGACAACATTCAGAATCTGCTTCCTCCGATTTTGATTCTTCACTCGACCTTATTTGCATCACTGCAAACCCTACATAACATCAATGCATTGCTCTACCAGAATCAGAAACCCTTTCAGTATATCCAACATCATCAACAGACATAAACTTCAAATACAGTGAGATAAGTAACAAGAACTCTAAGCTTAAAACAATAATTATGAACGATTTAATTACTTGATCGTAGTAATGTCAAGTGAGAAAAACCCCAACTGTAAAAACAGTTCGAGATCTTAGTAACGCCAATCAAAAATTCAAGTAAGATAGACTACAGAAACAGCAATCGTATGGTGTAAAGATTTAAAATAAAAAAACGGCTGTAATTTAAGAAGTTTACCTGATAAGGGGATCAAGAAACAATGATGAAAATATTGAGAGACGAAAGTAGATTTGAATTTTGAGACCTTGGATATGCTGAAACAGTAAAAGAGGGAATATGAAGCAGCGATTGAAGTGATGGAGGAGAGATGTAGGGTTTTGGTTTACGAATATTTTGTGGATTGAGCAACATCTGTAAGAAAATTAGGCGGGATTTCACAAATTTTAAGGGTTTTTATTTGTTCTTATGATTTCCCTCCACGTGACCTTCCATCTCAAATGTCAAAATTTCAAGCTTTTAATCTATTACTACTATATTATTCTCGCTTTTTGTTATTGCTTATTATTTTTGTTATTCCTTATCCTTACACTTGTTCAATTAAAACAAGTGTAAAAATTGGTTGAATTATATAAAAAAATAAATTTAGTATCTTACACATGTCAATTATTAAGTAGGTTAGAGGATGAAATATGAATAACATTCGGAGTGTTGTATACATTTTTTTTGGCTGGTATGGAAATTAGAAACGAGAAAGTTTTCGACAGCTGCAACAGCCCTTCAAGACGGTCATCTCCAAGCTTGATGCAACCACTTACATACTTTTTGATCAAGCATAGAAAGAAAAAAGGTGTGTTTATGTGATTGTAACGCTTGGTATTGTAAATCTCTTTTTTAATTGTTCGTAACATGTAACGGACATATATTACTAGCACCTTGCTAGTACTTTTATTGGAATAAAATTTTGGTCTTTTAGAGCGAGTGATGATCATGTCGAAACTCTCTCCTTGAGGCCTTTTGCTGTTCAACAAAAAATTACTCCTGTTACCAAAAAAACTATTGTTAATTACTACAGTAAAAATAACGCTTCATTGTAAATTTGTAATTAATTGTATGTACTACACGAATGTAGGTTTTATTGTAACTAATCGTTATATCACGTCACTTTACATATTAATAATACATATATTAACAGAAAGAAAGAAAAAAATAGAGCATAGAGGATAGAAATAGATAGAAGGTGGGGTTAGAAAGCATTTTTGGCTTGATCAACCCAGAATTGGTACCCGAATGAACTAAGAAAATCACTCATATGAAGCCAAAATTCACCTGAATGTTTCGGGTTATGTTGCACGCATGGCCTTAGGTCCTGTGGGTTATCTCGGGCTCTCCATTACGCCTCATTCGTGTTCCTCCTCAAATGATTCATCTCGGGTCCTCCAAACCGATAGCTTTGTGGCATCTTTCTTTATTATTTTTTTTTTCTTTTTCTTTTTTTGGTTTTGTCAATAAAGTAATGAGAGAAAAAAATTTAAGTTGTTTGGGTTGTGTGCTACTTAGGTTCTGGGTTGGGAAGGAAAAAAATAAGCAAAGTTGATGTGGTACCTGAGGTGGCATTTGGGTTAATAAAAATGCTACTTTAGGTTAGTCACATCAATGTACACAATCTTTATACTGATTTTTGAGTTTAAGAAAAGGTAAAAATCATCTTTTTCTAAAAAGTATATGATATTCTACTTATAAAATACACTATTTTAATATGATTTTTCTCTTCTCGGCCTAGATCCTCACGGAGTTATACTTCATCACCAATTCATTTTTCACACAATACACAACTAAACCTTCAAATGCTAACAATAGGTTTGCTAACTAAATCAAGTAAATTGTAGAAATAATCGATAATCTCACATTTCTGCACAAGATCAACATTTATACTAACCACAATTTAGTATGTGTGCTCTATGTCTACTAACTACATCAAAGAATTAATCGAGTATATTAATATACTAATCATAGTTTCACGCAATAGTTTAGAAAGATGGAGAAGTTGAGAGTATAAACTAAATTGGTGTATACTAGCATGCTAACTTGGACCGTTGCCTACCGGAAGTTATCAACTAAGAGTACAAGAAGAAATCATTGACATCGAGAGAAGCTATTGAGCTAAGAAGTTTTTGTCAAGAAGGAAACGAGAGAGACAGAGGTTGCTCTTCCCCTAATGTTGCTATTTAAAACGATAAAGAATCATTTTTCATCTTTCCACGTTGTTGAAATGAAACAACACGATCAAATAGTTTCTTTCCCTCTTGTTTTAGTTGGTTTGGGGCTAAAAATAAATACAAAGGGGGCTAGCTCCGCCTATATAGTTATGTGGGCCTCCCCCCCACACACACCTTCTCAAAGTGTGGATCTGCCAATGCTTAACGACAATCGACATGTGAAGAATAGTCACAATACACAACAAACATAAGACTTTTAGGTCTTCTCATACAACCCAAAAACAGATAATAGATATCACTATCACCGTTGCAAAATAAAACATCAAATTATGAAAATTTTGATTTTACTAAATTTCAATATAAACGTATCCATTAAGGTGATGATAATAAAAAGAGTTCAACCGGTCTATGCTTGAGCATACCTCATTAATTGAAAGCAATATATTTTTTTCAAGCAAACTTTTAAACGTTGATGACGATACCTCTCCGTCCCAAGTAATAAATGTACATTTGTTCGTGTCTCCTTTAAGTTTAGAGTATATATAAATCAAGATGTGTGTTAAAATTAGGAGAAATGATAAGAAAAGAGACTTAGGGGATATTTGGTTGGAGGGATTCCAAGGGATTTTGTGGGAATTAGAATCCAACTCTTAGCAAATCACATGTTTGGTTCACCATGAAATTGGATTAGAAAGGAAATAAAATCCTTCATTTGAGGGAATGTAAAATCCTTCAGCATTAGGTGAGATTTTAAATTCCATGAAGGAAGGAATGTAGCTTCTCTTCACTGTACTTAACATCGGACCATAACACCACTGATTTAGGGTAAACGGCGACGCCTTTCAACGGCGACGGTGACTGTGACATTCGATAGTGAGGTAACCTTCAACTTAAACGTTTTCACCTCTTGTTATGGCTTTGACGGTGGCGGCGTTTCGACTAAACGAACAAAAACATACAAGTAACTAAGCTGAACGGACAAAGCCACAGTTCATTTTTTTGTTCAACTAAACGAACAAAAAAAACTGTTAGTTTGAAACAAACTTCTAGCCAAACGATTCACCAAGCTTTCAGTTCGTTTACAACACTAAATCAACAGACAATGGTTCTCTTTAATCTACAACCAGGCTGTAGACCTGGTACAGGAAGCACAAACAACAGAACCAGAGAAAGAGCTCATGACTCATGAGCTTGTAATAATATAAAAATACATGATCTACAAAACTAACTAGCCACAATAAAAGAGCATAACCTGCAACACATTAAGTAATATAAATTCCAAAAACACTAATATAATGCCTACAATTCTCATTCTTCTAATTAAAAATATTTAAAAAAAAACCTGATTCTTCTGAAAACAGGCAACTGCCGAAAAAGATGGGTTCAAAGTTTAACAAAAACAAGAAGTTGCACCATGACAACACAATAGATGTAAATAAAAAAAACAAAAAAAGGATGATAAGTAAACACCAGTTCCATTGCTTATTTCTTCTTCTTGGCAGCATCCCCAGCCTTGGTCTGCACGAACCAGTCAATATCTATTAGACTTCAATTATTTCATCAAAGTTTTAAAAAAGCCAAGACAAATTCAAGAAACTTTTTTCATCGAAGTGAATATAAATGTGATTCTAAAATACTTTATTTGCAACAAGAAAACTAAGACGGGGTAAGTACTCACCTTCTTTACACCACGAATCTTCTTTGCTCTGTTCTTCCTTTCCTTTAACTGTTTCCTTGACTTCTCAATCTTGGTATCAAGCCCATTCTGTAATAATTCATGAAAACTTAAGCATCAAAAACACCAAAAGCAGATACCATATAATATTTATAAAAAAAACTTCTATAAGAAAGAAGGAAATACAGTGTGCCAAGAAAAAGAAAAAAACCATTGCATGCCGGTATCAAAGTGTTTAGAGAGTTACCCTAATAAGCCTATATTTTGGCTCGTACTTCTTGGCATTCTCCACAGAATCATAAATCAAACCAAAACCAGTTGATTTACCACCACCAAAATGAGTCCTGAACTTAAAAACAAATATGGCATTTGAGTCTTTCACCTCATACATCCTACCCAATTTCTCCTTCAATTCAGCCTTCAACAAGAAAAAGGACAAAGAAAACACAGATTAGAAGATTTGATGCAAAACTTTGCATAGCCCAGAAAGATTATCCAAGTATTTAAGTACTATAAAGCTTCATCCAGATTTCATACGAAACTTTGATATCCACAACTATTGAAGATGAAATCACAGCCTTTAGCACAGGTATTCCACATAACATACAGAGTTTAAAAAAATACAGATATTGACGGTAGATACTATAAGCAGTAAAGCAGGTCAGTCCAAAATCTTTGGTCAAAAAGAGTAAAGTCCAGGTTGGTTGTACCTGATATACTTTCTTTTCCTCATTTCTTATTAAGTTATAATCATAAAGACTAATGCCTTAAACATGATTACAAAACTATATTGTAAATTGAAAATCAAAGTTTTTGACCAATGCTACTATAAGGTCTTGATGCAATAAAAATAAGCTTTAGGCAACTTTCAAGTTTCAACGTCTAAAGTTAGGCCCATTAACGTTTCAACTGCATTATTTTCAACATTTGAGTATTTGACCAGTTAGAGATAAAATGTAACCCAATCAACCATATTATAACTAGATAAAAATGTTAAAATTTGTAGCTCTAAAAGACAGTCACTTGTGAAAAGGTCATGAGAAGATATGAACCTTGGAGACATTCGGCCTGCCTGGATGTAGCACATCAATGACCTACATCAACATAAACGAGATCTAAGCATGGCATATTAATGACAAAATAAAAAATGAGAACAGCTGCAGTTGCACAAAACTAACAAATTGTTTCCTGGATAGAAGCCTGTTTGTCATGAACTTCCTAGTACGAATTGTCACTGCTTTGGTGTCCGCCATTATCACTACAAGATGATAAAACCAGGCAGTACAAGTATCAGAGTCAATCATTAAATTCACTGGTGATAGTACTAGAAAGAAATCAGAATTAGATCAATGCACATATGATGAAACTTCAATTGCTCTATGAACTTACACAAACTACAAAATATTTAACTTAAAGAGCAGTTTGTTTAAAACCCTGGCACCAACACACTCAAAGAACTTCAGCTGAAACAAATCTTCAAGGTTCAAACTTCAAACTTTCAAAGAGAATCAAATCAAAAAGAAAAATGATACATCCCCCTAAAATGATCTTAAGAAAATCCTTTGCTGCCTTTAACGGTACATCACAAGCAGCCTATGAAAATTCTGAAGTACTAATTAAATTTTACAAAGATCTTCATCTTGCCCAGAGCTTCCACTAAAAAACTTACATCTGACACAAAACTCTAGAGGGACTAATGAACACCAAATAACTCCAATCGATGTAAAAGCCAACTAGAACATGGCTAGTGGACTCGGGGAAAAAACCACCTTAAGCAGCAAGACAGATTAAAATTGTCATTGTTATGTGGATACTAAAAGCAAAAATATATGACATGATTTATTGATTAATACTACACTAATTCATAAGAAGACTTGACGAATTAACACATAGGCACCAGTGCGACACTCACACCGATCTACTCCAACCACCGAAAGGAACTTATTCTTCGCATTACCTAATTGCTGGTTATTGAAAGTCCCTCGCATTGATTACCACATTATAATTCTAACATTAAATGGAGAATTCGAGTGATTAACCGACTGAAACGAAGCTAGGGAGATTTATCAACATGTATTAAGAAATCATTGTTTTGAGGATAAGAGTGACGGTTCATACATACCGTGGATCAGCTGCTCCGGTTGACGACGGCTGTGGGCTGTTTGATGTTTCGTTACGTTGAGCAGCCGGAGAAGACGGTCTAGAAACCCTAATCACAGAATTGCAAACGCTTATATATCACGACACCTGACGACAAGTATGCCTTGTTTTTTTATGGGCTGGGCCGATGTTTAGTTACATGATTTTAATACAAGTTCAAGCCGCAGCTCATTTTATATCCAACTAATCAATGTTTTAAAAATCGAGTTTTTAGTTGATCTGGTTTTGTTACTTGATCACGGGCCGACCGGCCCAAACGGTTTGACCCACGGATCAACCCGACTTTGAGTTTTTTTGTAATATATGTATTTATATGTGTATACTTATATATAAATGCCAAAGTAAAAAATATATAAATCTACAATATTAGTAATCTTAATACAATAATTAAGTTCAACATACAGCATAACAAAAAGATTCAAACATTAAACAACAATTATAGATTTATAATACCGGGCTTTATCAATTTCCGACCGACCAGGTCGACTAGAATCATAAAACATTACATGTAAATAATTTTTATGGTGTCCACTTGACTATTACCTTGGTGGTATACTCGCATTACTAGCCATTTATATTCATCTAATCTTCAACTATCATTCATCACATTTATTGTATAACGAGGATCTAATACCCGCGCTTCGCTGCGGGATTTTGAATTCATATTTCTGTTATATAGCTGAAATATATTAGTTATTAAATTTGTTTTTTAAGTATTCATATTAAAATAAATATGAGTTGTCTTATATTCTTTATATTTTTTGAAGTATAAAAACGTGAGTTGTGTTCAATAAAGTCCATTTAAAAAACATAATCTTGAAATTTTAATTTTCAATCACAGGATGTTAAGTATACAATCACATGTGATTGTAAAAACATAAAATGTTATTTACGAAAATTTCATTCTGTAAAATTTTAAAATTCAATTTGGACCATTGATGGAGCTGATTCAAAGGCTAACATAAGTCTCTTAGGACTATGAAAAAAAGTTTAGACTATGTTAAACATTCCTCATAAAAACGTATACATTTCGGATACACACAAAAAGTTAAAACAGTGGAATAAAGTTAAATTACTAAAATCGTTCGCCAAAATATACTATATTAAAAAATACAAATATAAAATTATAATTAAAACAGATAAAAGTTTAAATTTGAATTTAAATTAAATGAGATGTTCATAGTATTTAATTATACCCAACATTACGTGTTAAATTAAAGATAAAAATAAAAAACATATAAAAATTAACTTAATAAAATAATAATATAATATATTGGGACTATAACTATTCAGTCAAATGGCGGCTAATGGATATACGTGGCCACCAGAGGAAAAGAGTAAAGTTGGCCACAGAGGAAAAGAAAAAAATGCCAGCGTAAAGGATTGAACCGGCGACCATTGCTATAACATACAACCACCAAACCAGCCCGCAAAACATACATTAGTGTTAATTTTTGCTGTAATATATATATAATTTAAAAGTTAATAATATAACTTCCTGATAAATGTTATTATATAATTTCAGTTATTTATTTAATTTAAATGTTCGTTAAATATACCAATTAATTTAACAACGATAAGTACTAAATATTAAGAAATATTTAAAAATTATAAAATACGAAATAAATAAGAATTTTAAAAAATAATGATATACGATGTCAGCATCCATATCAGGTGTGCAATCGTCGACATGAGATGGGACTGAGTGTGAATTATTGCTTAGATAAGTCCTACTTTTGAATTGCCACATATGAGAAATTTAGAAATACCGCCTCTCTCTAAGGATCTTGAAATCCCACATTTACAGGATTTGAAATCCTAATCCCTTATTATTTTCTACCAAACATAGGATTTCAAAGTATTGGAAATACAAATTCTACGAAATTCCTCAAACCAAACAGACCATTAGGATCACAGCTTTCTAAATATTTTCTTTTTTCCCCTTAATTTTAACTTGGGAACTTATTGTTGATTTTATCATCCTCGTAATTTAAGTTTCATCAGCAAGTTGCTGGTTATTTCAACTTTTGTAAGTATTGTAACATCCTAAAATAGGGTCTAGTAGTAAGTAGTTGTACCTTGTGTTTGTTGACTTGTACGTTGACTTTAATTGGTGTCTTGTTGTTAAATGGTGTTTTATGTGTTAATTGGTGTTAATTGGGGATAAAAATGTGATAATATGAAAAGTGTCGTAAGTTGACCAATTTGGTAAATTGTTGAACGATTTTAGATAATGGTTTCAAAAATAACTCCGTCAGTTGAAACGGATAAACCTTAGTTGTGTTTTAAATTGAATAGGAGAACAAAATACCCTCGTGAGGTATTAAACCCACTTATGTCGGCTTGTAGCTTCTCCTTATCCTTCTGGAGAACACAAAACACATACTACACACATACAAAGTCACGTAAACACACACAAACACTCTCAAGCTTGGATTCTTAAAGGAGAGGTTAAGAGTTGAAGATTTGCAAGTTAAATTCGAATCTATAAGCTGTTCTTGTGGTGGTTGCTCAACTGATTTTGTAAGTATTTCTCTATAGAAGTTTGGTTTTTGTGTTCTTGAGAGAAAACACCCAATTGAAGGGTTAAATTGAGAAATATTTGTTGTATAAGTTAAGAAATATGTAGGTAACATTGTAGAAGTGTTGTTGAACATGTAGGAACAGTTGAAAATGAATTTCAGTCGATTTTGGTGTAAAAAACGCGAGTTGCAGATCTGATGGCTGAATAGGACGAAGTTTACTGTGCAGGACCTTCCTGCGGCCGTGGGGGAAAGTTCCTGCGGCCGTAGTAAAATGTTCATGCAGCCGTAAGGAGGTGTTTTTCAGGATTATTGAAATTAAGCCTTCTGTGGCCGTAGGAAAAGGTTTCTGCGACCGTAGGAGGATGTTTTGTGTATTTTACGAGGTTTACCACCTACGGGTGAAGGAAAGACGCCTACGGGCGTGGGTACATGACCTACGGCCGTTGGCACCAAAGAACCACTCCTGCGGGCGTTGGGTATGGTCCCTATGGCCGTAGTGTATGGTTTCTTGGGGAGGAACCCTTGCGGGCGTAGGATACATTCCTGCGGCCGTAAAGGGGTATCCGGAAGGTGTCCTGCGGCCGTAGGACACGCCCTCTGCGGTCGTAGGAGCTATTCCGGGTTACTTGTTGCTTGTTGTTCGTTGCACGCTTAGATAGAACCAATGACTGTACATTTAGTTATTGACTGAACCTACACATGATGTGTTAGGTTATTCGGACGACTCTGTGTGTTCTTGGGATTCCCGAATTCTTATCTGCCTCCTGTAATCTCGAGGTGAGTACCGGTTTTCCCATGAGGCTCAATAAGTAGAGTTGTTTGTGGTTAGTTGAAATATGTCGTTGATGTTGCACACGTGCGTATATGAGGTACGATATCCTATGTTGCCATGTGATATGCCATGTTAAGTTGCTTTACTCATTTATTGTAAATCGCATGCGTAGTGTTGGACCCCATATGGGTAAGTTGTTGCTTGATATATTTTTCCGGATAGAAGCTGGCATGGTTAAGGTCAGCCGCAAGGCTGGATCTCTTGATATGGATAATTCGGGGTCAACGGTGGCTCGGTGGTGCACGCCGTGTCTCAGGTTCTGCAGGACCGCCGTTCCTTAGCGTGAGTTGGGATCTTGGCTTACGATCAAGATCCGAGTTGGCACGAACGCGCAGGGTGGACTGCTCTTCGCTCCCCCACCAGTGCGGTTGGTTGTAGCTCATACCCCAGTTGGAGTTGTTGAGCGGGGTTCCCACCCTGCGAGACGTGACTCTTACTGACACATTGGCACGCCGCGTTGTGATAGGATAGCTTTGTATGTTGTTCCTGTGTTGTGAAAATCTGCTTGTTGATACTTATGTGTAAATCTGTACTCACTAGCTAGTGTAGCTAACGGTGCAGGATTGTCCCTTTTTGCAACAGGTGAGTAGTTGGCCTTGTGAGGTGGGGAACTTGATGGTAGTTGTTGAAAATATTTTTTGGGTACACTGGTTGTTGTATATGTAATCCGGTGGTCGGTTGTCGCTAGTTGGTAACACCTGTTAGATGTGAATTTGGCCTGTTCTTTTGATGTAAATAAATAGCCGAGTCAGATGAACCTTACTAATCTTTTGTAAACGTTGTTTATTCCGCTGTAAGCTTTTGATTAAAAAGTTTAAATTGTCGCAAATTTTAAGCTCGTGAAAATCGGTGTTACAAGTATAGTATATTAAATGCTATTTTTTAAAGTTAGGTATATACAATAACATTTTATAATAATTTTGATATATATTTAGAACGTAAACCTTTTAAGATAAAAATATTTTTTAATTTTATAAACATAATATAACACAATATTATTTTATTTTGTTTTTGCATTTACGGTAAGTTACATGAACCCAGTCATCTTAAAGCTGATGAGACGAAGCTGATGAGACGGTTTCGTGTCATTTACTCGTTTTCTTTTTCAATTGTGATAATAACATACATGGTCTAACAAACATGATATTTGATTTATAGAAATTTTTATGAGATAATTATACATGAAACTGTTCACTATTAATCATCATAATTACATAGTCGAAACATATGTTGTCAGAGAAACAACACATAAGTCGGATACTATTAGCTGTATAGACGTACTATTCCCATTACAATAAATAGAAATTCCATCGTAGTCGTGTTTAGATAGAAATTAAAAAGCGGCTTCAGGTCCAACCAACATCGACCACAACATTTGCACATCTTCACACGAGCAACACTTCACGTCTTCATACAATACATACAATCCTTTACCTATGTATAAACCAAAACATAATCCATATATTAATAAAATTAACCAAAATCAAGAACAATAACATCAAAATAAGTTACATATTCGTCTTTTCAGGGTCAAGAACTCAAGATAAGTGATTAAAATACATACGTTTTCGATGGCGGATACTGGTCGATTGAATTTGCTTCCACAGGCTCTTGAAGGGGGAGAATAGAGATTGAAGCCACCCCATTTGAAAGCTTCAACTTAATTTATGATCTATCACCCATTATGGTGATTTATTGTGAGAATACTAAGAAGGCTTCTTTTGGTATGAAGTCAGTGTCAAAATGCAACCAGTGCCTTCAACACACTTTCTGACAATTGACCATATAATATTAGTATTTGGTACTACAGTACATGTAGTGATGCTACAAGAAACAATAAAGGTTGCTTCACATACACAGTTGCATATTGCAAAAAAAATAAAAAATTATTTGACATGATGCATTTTTAGATTTATATGTTTTTACATTTGTTTTTCTGAATTTTTGATTTTTTTACTATAAATATACTTCTTTTTACGGTTCATTAAAGATCAAACAAACTCAACCCGGTCTAGTTTGGTGCTCCTTTAATTCAAACTAAAACTTTTAGTGGTCTAATTGTTTTATTATTGTTGTTTCTAATTGTTTTATTTTCCCTTTTAAATTTCTCTTATGTTTATTATATCACGGGTCTTTTTTTTATTATCATACAAACATATTATGTTACGTCAAATTTTTTTCACAACACACTGTTCTTCACACAATTATTACGTCAAACCTTTCATTTCTCAGACCGCATCACACTCATCTACCAACTTCTTTTTATACATTATATAAAAAAATGATGTAACTTCAGCTTTAGACGGCTTACACCGAGGAATTCACGTAGGATATGGTGTTGGTTGTAGGCACCTCCACCACCTTCACAACATAATAGCAGTTTTACTCCCCGACACACAAGCCACGTATTGCCACAACAATCAACAATCACGTCGGTTTTCTTTTGCGTGAAATTAGCCTCGTTTCCAACACTTTAGGGAATATCATACATTTTAGATTAGGTAAGAATGAACAAAATTTGTTAATAATAATATTAAGTTACTAGTTTAAATATTCGTATAACACACGATTAGACAAAATTATTTATGAAAAGATTCATGAATCAACATTAAAAATGATACACTGGTTTAATAAAGATACATGAATAATAATCACAAACTTTCATTTATTTATTTTCAAATTATTGATTCGATTTCGATTTATTATAATGTCATTATTTAATAGATGTAGACGGGTTTTTAAATATCTATATTTACTTAAAAGTAAATAATAAATATTATTTATATTTCACAAGGTCAGAGTGTTTTTATTTATTGGTTTACTATTTATTTATGTTATGTATCAACCTGGTTCAATTATTTACGTCGATTTTAAATTTAGAACAACATTAAAATATGTTGAATTTATATTAATTTAGCTACAACTTTTATCTCGTATAGATTTAATATAAAGCTTTAATTTAGTGATAGTTTTTTATTTATATAGAAGATAGTTAAATTGTTGAACGTAAAAAAAATTAATTAAGTTATATGTACAAAAATTGTTTATGGGTTAGTACAACCCAGCATGTTTTGACTTGTATAAAATTGATACCCCCAACACTATGATGTTCTGCATCCTATCACTATTAACAATCCAATATCCTAATACTATCGAAGGGAGCAATCTAGTTTATATTCGAACCAAGATGGAACATTAATTTTTAGTTTTAACTTTCATTTTATTTTGGAACTTACTCATCGTGACCGTGGGTAGGGGACACCTTCCTTTAGTTGGTCCCTCTTTATTGCTTCTTTCACACATTAAGCAAGGACGGGTCAATTGTCTTCTTATTATGGTCAGTCAACTCAACTTTTCCGTATCCAATCCAAATTTATTAAGAAAATTTTTATATTCTTTCTTTTTTATATTTATACTTATTTTTTTCTTATAAGACTAAAAAAATATTAAAATCAAAGAATACTATAAGAAAAAAAATAGTGGCTTACACATGTCAATAGAAAATGAGGTAAGAAGAAATAAAATATTTCTTTTATTAGTCTTTACATGTATCGTCATTGCAGACGGGTGTTTGATATTTTACTTATTTGAAAGTAGTTGTTTTCTGGAAAAATAAAAATAAATAATAATTACATATGTTCACTAAAAAGTAAAAACTGGTGTGCTTGTATACGCATGTATAAGAGTATAGAAAGGAAATTATATATACTAATATTTTGCAGAAAGTTCTAAACAATAACTTCGTGACTTATTTAAAAGTTGCTTTGTTAAACATATGTTTTATATGTCAGATGGGCTAAGTATCATTTATGTGAGAGGGTTGGTGTAAGTATAAATCTTGGTGCTCCTTTTGTTTTTTAGGTTTCATTTTGCCTTGTTAACGTCAATCCCTCAAGGGGTGTTTGGTTGGCTGATTTTTTTCCAAAGAAATTGTAATCTTTCAAGGAATTGGAATTTGATTTTAAATACTTCCTTGTTGTGTTTGGTAGTTCCAGGAATTCAAATTCACTTCCCCACCACAAAACCCTAAACTAAACCTGCCACCACCATCCCACCACCATCGCTACCTTAACCACCACCTCACTGCCGTCGCCGCCACCGTCGAAACCCTAAATCGCCGCCACCGTCGTAACCCTAGCTAGAGGTGAACGACAGCGACTCCGCCGCCGTTGAACGTCAAACATCGAAACCCTAAACCGAATGTCGAACGTCACCGTCGAACGTCGAAACCCTAAATCGAACGTCGAACGTCGAACGCCACCAGCTGTCGAAACCCTAAATAGAATGTCGAATGCAACCAGCTGTCGAACGTCGATGGTGGTGTTTAACATCATCAGCTCGCCGTGGATGGTGGTGTTTAACGTCGGTGAAGAGAAGAGAAGAATGAAGGTAGCGATGGAAGAGAAGAAATGAATGAAGGTGGCGATGGTGGTGTTAACGTCATATGTTTGTTGAGCCTGATGAGAGAAGAATGAAGGAGAGGAAGGATTTCAAAATCCATAGGCAAGTGGAAGGATTTCAAAATCCAATGATGGATTCTTTTCCATCCCCTAAAATCCATTTCCTTCCTTAATGTTAAACCAAACACATGATTTTGTTTGAATTGGATTCCAATTCCCACCAATTTCCAAAAAATCCATCCAACCAAACACTACATTAGAAAATTTCTTACTTTATTATCAGTTTGGGTGTTTCAATAAATACAAATCTAACCTTGAATTTTATATTGGTTTCAAATTTTACAATAAATACTATCTTCAACTTTCTTTTCCCTAGGAAATAATCTGATTAAAAAAGTATATAAAGAAAATTTTATCAGTTTCTTTTATTACTCATTAAAATTTTCTCTTAACATTGTTTAATAAACAATGTTATGTATATTCTATTTTAAAGTTTTTTTTATGAATAAAATAAATGGTTCTAAAAGAGTTTTTTTGCTGGATTCTTTAATTTAGAAATTTATTTTGTTACATGTTATATGTTTTTAATACGAAAAAATAAAACTTAAATATATTTAAACTTAAACCAAATTATGTTAAGTCATTACGAATATTTCAAAGCAAAGTAATACTATCGGTTTTAATTGTTTCGATTGTTATCTTCGTTATTTCAATTACTTTTGTTTTTTACGTTAGTTTTTAACATGTTTATCCTTATTTTTTGTTTAGAGCAAGCTGTACCAAAATACAACGAACTTTTACTAAGCTACCAATGTATACAACGAACTTTAAAATAAAAAAAAATACAATCAACCTACTTTTTTTCCCCATTGTATGCAAGTGGTAACCTAAAGAAGAGGTAACCGGTAGTTTTTATATTTTTTTTTAATTTTTAATTCAAATGTTCTTGTGTGTTCTTCAACCTCCATGAAGTACCATTCAAACCTTCAACCTTCAAGTGTAAACCAAGACCAAACCATGAATTAACCAACCTCCATGAAGTGTAAACACAGATTATGAAGCAGATTGCCCTTTTGTTTATTACCTTAACGCACTGGTCATCGCTACCTTATATAAAACACAGTATATTATACAATATATACAAAAGGGAGAAGATTTTTTTGTCTTTTATTGTTTTTGTCCTTTTGTGTAAATTATTATTATTATTATTACTATTAAATTATTATTATTATGATTATCATATTATTATATTATTATACTATTATTATACTATTATTATATTATTATATTATCATTATTAATTTTATTATTATTATTATTATTATTAGTGAACACAGTCAAGGATAAAAATTGGAAGTCTTTTTAATTATTTTTTATATTGTTGTTTAAACGCAATTAAAAAAAAATTAAAGTAATAATATAATCTTACAGTAGACGAGATATTATTTTTATCCGTCGCGAAGCACGAGTGATATTTACTTGTTAAGAATACATATGATGACTAGCGTCACATATTCTTTTAGGGGTATAATAATAATCTTTAATTTAATTTATTTCTCACCCATTATTTACCGGATTGTATCATATTAAATCTGTCTATTTCAAAACACACTCCGTTTATTTTCTACAGGTTCGAACGAGAGCAAAACAATTTACGTATTAATTACATTTTATAGAATCTAATAAGCAATATTATTTCTTTTAACGAAGGAAAGTGCTTACAAATAATTTGTTTATTATAGTGTGAAGTAAATTAGTTTTTAATAAATAACTAGATATTAATTGGTTATTTCAATCTGTTTGTTTTCCATGTATTTAAAATTAGAATTTAATATCTGAGTACGTGTAATAAGTTGTTCTTAATTAATAATTAAGTTAATCATTTGACTCAATCAGCTTTTAAGTAATAGTCTAAAATCGTAAGCCTTTTTTTAACAACAAAAAGGTCAACTAAACCAGAGCTTCGGCACGGTCATCATTCCAACCTAGCACACCCAAAAAACAGTAATACAAAAGCTAGCAAAGCTAGGAATATATATTAATTAATGAAGAACGACATATATATGTAAACAAAGTTCCTCTAGAAAATATATATCTACAGGGTTAATTAGTAAATAAGAAAGCAACCTTAATAAAATTTTATAAAATTTTATAAAATTAACGTACTGTATAATGTATTAATTAGATGACTAGACGATATATGGAATGAGTCAAAGTTTGATTCGTTCGTTGACTTTTTATAAAGGTCTCCAAGAATACTCAGTTTAAAGTGTTTATACATTATTAAGTTTTTTAGAAGCTAAAAACACTTTAAGGATACAAAATTATGTAGGTGTATTCGTATTATATAAATATATTATATTATATAAGACCACCAGCATACATCACATCCTTCACACAGCCACATCAGCGCCACATCAACAACCTACCATTTTCTCATCACATCACACAAACCACTGCATCCATCACATATCCTCACATGGTTTAAAAATAAAAAGAAAAAGAAAAAAAGAAAGACAACAGCTCACGAGTGTGATGGTTGTCACAAATGTGACCGTGAGCCCCCCCTCACTAAGAGGGGCGATGGTGTTCACCCATGTGAGCGGCCCTCACACACCCTTTCACGTGACGGATGCGCTTAGCCTAACAATTATCAGGAAACTATGAATAGTAACTTTCTTGATAATTGTTATATATTTTTAAACTGAAACTTTAAAAACAACAAGATTTAGTGGAGTGATAGAAAGAGTTGAAGTCTTGAAGATTAGCATTATAGTGGGTTATTTGTTCCAATCTGCGTATGACATTTTTCTGTTTTTTTTTTTTTCGTTTTATACGTCAAGGAGCCAAACAGCCCAATCACTATACCTTTTTTTCCTTTGTTTCATTACATTATGACAAATTTACTTATTATAGTAGTTATATTTTTTTACTATATTAAAAAAAGTATATCTTTTCCTTTCAAAACTTTTAACATATTCAAACAAGTATATATATTTTTCTTTCTATCACTTTTAACATGTAATGTCAGATGTAAATATGAATGTACATTTGTAATATGGCTAACGAAATTAAAGCTAATGTGTTCGATTCTCTACACCTACTATATGATCCGTTTCTATTTGTTTTTCTTATATAATGTTTGGTATAAATATAAAAATATATTTATATTCGTCTCATTTTTATCTACATATTAATATAACTTTTATCATTGTTTGTACGTAATAACGAACATGTACATTGTTGTGCAGCAGATCGGAGTGAAGGAAGATTAGATGTTTAGTCTCCCATTGCGGTGGTTAACCCCGGGCGAGGAAACGGTGTCCATAGCGGGGGTGATATGAGGATCTCGTGTTGTATGAACCCATGGTCCTTAGAAGGAGATGAAGGGAAGGATGATGATCATCCTTATCATATGGACTCCATGGTCTATTGTAAGAAGATGGGAATGGAGTAGATGCATATGAGGAGCATATATCCATATGGGTGCTGATGGAATCAAGGGAGCCCCCTAAACCTTGGTGTCCTCCCCTATATATAGGAAGATGTCTAGGGTAAAATAGGGTCAAGCCCAATTGATATATCATATGTTTAGGCCTTACTTAAGGCCCAAACATAGGGTACACCAACAATCATAATGCAACATTTACCTAAAACGCATTTTTAGATACCGTGTAGTCGTGTACTTAAAATATTCATTTGGTCTAAATAAATATAATACTTTTTGTGAGCGTCTCACATAACAAATAACATTATTTTTTAATTTATTTGACAAAGTTGTAAAGTCTTTATCGTTTACCCGTCGTAACGCACGGGAGTGGTTTACTCGTGAATGCCTCTTAACGATGATTTGGAAAAAGCTTTTAAGAGACAGCTATGTATATCTTTTCTTTTATCTACAAACTACTTAATGTATTGAAGAAACTAGAGATAAAAAAAAGACACGTTTAACACAAAATAGATAATGACATTGCTGCTAGTGTATTTGTTATGCTATATTAGTTCTGTCATCCTTTTACACTATTACTGACCTAGTTTACCGTCCTTGTTTTCTTATCGGTCCAGGGTAGATTTTACACTATTCTGGATAATTGTTTGTTTGTTAATGTGTTTTTTTTATTGTAGAGTTTGTTGAATGTTTTTGTCTGTTATTTCTTGTTATGCAAGCCAAAATCTTTGGAAAATTTCTTTTATTCCTTATTCAGAAGTTTGACATTTATTTGTTGTTACATGCTATTGAAACACATCTAGATTATATTTTTTTTACATAAATAAACATGTCTTTAAGGTTTTAGAACCATTTAATTTAATATTCAAATTCAGAAGTCGTTCAAAAAAAGTTACTCAAATTCAGACCATAAATCGATATTTCCATGTAGATTTATCACAAGTAACACATGTGAGTTGTAAGTTCGGGATAAAAAAATGAGCTGGCCGAGGTTGAGAAAAGAATGATGTTAACATTCTCAAGAGGTTATAGGTTTAAATCACGACGTGAACAATAGAGTAGATTTAAGAGTAAGTTTAGAGTGTGTATCTTTGTTGTAAAAAAATAATCCAGTCAATAATTTTCGGCACAATAATGTATAACACATGTCATACTTGTGTGTCATTCAAGTAGTGGCTTTAATTAACTTTTAACCACCTAAAAACCATGGTATATATATAAAATTAAAAGCAATACCTACAGGCTACAACCAATAATACCCCATTTGTAGATGTTCCCTCTTTACATGCATGACTAAAATGATAGCTTTTGATTGAGCATGACTCCTTTCCTAACCAAAAACATCTTCATATACACCATTAAATTATTACACTAAATTACCAATTATAAAAAGCGACCTAGAGCATGAAAACCCAGACTCATTCCATTGGTGCCACTGTGTTTGTGTGTGTGTGTGTGTGTGAGAGAGAGAGAGAGAGAGAGAGAGAGAGAGAGAGAGAGAAATTAAATGAAACTATTCCTTCAATTCCTACCCCTGGGATTATACTTGAGTATGTCTTTTTCTTCCAACCTTCATAAAGCCAGTTAATTTCCTCAGTAAAGGCCTCATGCATGAATTCAAACTTCAATAAATGTTTCCAACTCTGAACCCAATGACATAATCATGTTTATATTTATATCTTTCAATCTAAAACGTCAGGGGAACCTTTCAAGTTTGGAAAATTGAGGTTACCTACAAATTCTAAGACCTTTTTTCATCAGCAATGTCGTCAGGCTTGAATCCTTTCTTATTTAACTTGAAGTAATTTTGAATTTTAAGCCATTTTGGAGGTGACCTACAGATTGTGAAAGCATTATCACTAGTTATTAAAGGCATCATGCTACAATCTTCATCTATCAAACTTCCAGAGATCTTGAATTTCGGGTAATTTTGGAGGTTACCCACAAATTATTCTTCGGATTTGAGGTAAGATTTTTGTTGTTTTTATACAATTAAAGATTATAACTACCAAGATTTGTTTGACTTCTGAGTGAAGCATTTGGTTTTGAAACTTTTTCCAGGAAATGAAGGACTTCCCTTCTTGTTTTGGTGAAAATGGTGTTCAAGTTGCTGAAGCTTCTTCCTCATCAGAAACTAATATGACCACAACTGCCACCAGCAGAATTGCCCAAAATCTTGTAACTTGTGTTTACCAATGCAAATTTGGCAATTTCTCTTACTTCATCATCACTATTACTTGGACTAAAAACTTAATGGGTCAAAGTTTATCTGTTGAAATTGATGATTCAAACCACCAATGTCTCTGTAAACTAGACATCAAGCCATGGTTGTTCTCCAAAAGAAGAGGGTACAGAAATCTTGAAGTGAGTTCAAAGTTCATCGATATTTACTGGGATTTATCCTACGCGAAATTCGGTTCTTCACCCGAGCCAATCGAGGGATTCTATTTCGCGATCGCTGTAAACCGAGAACTCATCCTGCTGTTAGGGGATATGGAGAAGGAAGTTCACAAGAAGATAGATGCCACTAGTTTAGCATCAAATGCTGTTTTTGTTTCAAAAAGAGCTCATATTTTCGGGAAAAAAGCTTATTCGACACGGGCTCAGTTCTGTGGTAAAGGTCAAGTTCATGATATACTGATCGAATGTGACACGATGGGTATGAATGACCCGTATTTGTTGATACGGGTCGATGGTAACCCGGTGATGCAAGTGAAGTGTTTGAAATGGAAATTCAGAGGAAATTATACGATTCTGGTTGATGGATTGCCGGTGGAAGTTTATTGGGATGTTCATAGTTGGTTATTCGAGAAATTAACGGGGAATGCTGTGTTTTTGTTTAAAACTTGTCTTTCAGCAGAGAAGTTGTGGGGGAGTGAAGATCAGTGTTGGTCAAGAATGTTGAGTAAAGATGGGCATTCACAAACTCTGGGGTTTTCTTTGGTGTTGTGTGTTTGGAAGAATGAATAACTAAAAGTGTGCTTTTGGGATATTATTTTCTGATTGTTTTGACTCTAATCCAACTGTGTGTTGTTTTATGGGTTTATGTGGTTTACTGAGCAATTAAGAGAGCTTATAAGTTGCTAAGTTTATTAAGGAGGCTGTAAACTGTTGGATGTATAGATTTTGCATATTGCCTTTTGATGAATTGTTAACTTAAAAGGGTGTAATTGATATTGTGTTTTAAAATTAGTTTTCGATTAGTGCATTTTCGAGTTGTAGATGATCAGTTTCGAGTGTTTGACGATGATGAAAGTAATTATTTAAACACGCAAACAATTGATTATTTGATGATACGAAACATATCCAAATATTTGTTACGACGGATTAACCTGTTCTAGTTACTTAAATATTTATGAAAAGTAAACTAATTAGTTTTGTAACTCTGATTCACAAGTACATAAGAATCAGATAACATTCAAATAGTAATACAAAACACCCCTTTGATAATCTTCTTTTAGGCTCCGTTCTTGAGTTTTTTAATACGAAAAGAAAAGAAAAGAAAGTGAAGAGAATGAAATGAAAAGGAAAAAAAATCAAGTCGTGCTATTAAGTTAGAAAGAAAATGAAAGAACGGAGGGGAGTACTTTCATTCCAACTCATCTCACATTTGTAAGGATAAATATTTAAACAAATGACTCATCTCTTTTCTTCTTAAAAAAACTCGAGAAAATGCAACTGTGATGTTTTCCTTCCGAGAACATAGCATTAGGCTTTGCTTTTTAGGACAATGCAATACTTGATGGCCTACACATGTTCTGATAGTTGTATCACCAAGAAAACTAGTAGAAGCAATAAGGAAGGAAATGACCCTCCAATTTTTTCATTTCATTCCGACTAAAAAACATAACTCAATCCATCTCGTTCTTTTCCTTTTCCTTTCTTTCTTTTAAGTTGTGTTACTCAGTTAAAATTAGTGGAGAAAAAAAAAGATTAAGAAAGGAAAATGAATTTTAATTGTATTTTCAAATTTTTTAGGAAAGAAAAGAAACAAATTTGGAAGAATTTTTTTCTTATTTTTTTTTTCTAACACTTCAAATTTAACTTTTCCTCTATTTCCCTCTCATCTTTACTCTTCTCTCGTTAATTTTATATATATTTTTTTTTTCACATATAACTCTGGAATATCGGTCTTTAAAAAACTTGAGAAGAGAGTGTTATGAAATTAATATTATCAATCTTCTCTAACTCGGGGTGGAGAGATCATTCAACCCTAGTTATACCAAATATTGACATTTTTAAGAACCTTCCTGGAAGGGTTCAAGTATAATTTATAGTTTCTCAGTTCTCTATCCCACAAAGATCGCAACCAGTTTCATTTCATCCACCGGTTGAATACAAGAGGGAGGCACTGAACGCGGGAGGGAAATGACAACAATCCGAAGATTTTGCTGCGATGATCTTTTACGATTTTCTTCTGTAAATCTTGATCATCTCACAGAAACTGTAGGTCTTTCTCTTCATCTTCGTCTTCATCTGATTTGAATAACAATATCATGAACCCTAGTACGCATCACCAATCGAATCAAAGAGGATGAATGAAATTTCAGTTGTATGGGGGTGGGGGTAATCGCGTTTGGTTACTGGTTAGTTTGTATAATAGACTCTCTGTATGCGTTATGATTATGACGGATGTTGATTTTGATTCATTTACAGTTTAATATGTCATTCTACATGACCTACTTGGCACGCTGGCCTGATTATTTCCATGTCGCCGAAGCTCCAGGGAACAGAGTCATGGGATACAGTAAAAATTCTTTATTTTTCTCCCTTCTAATACTTCTGTTTGGTTCAATTGTCCCATGAGATCGAGGCTTATTTTGGGTAACCTGTACAAAGAAAGATCGAGTTCTCACAGCTCACTGGAAATTCATTTTCTGAATTAGGTTTTCGGTTCATCTTTCTTATTTGGTAACCAATGTGGAACATAAAGTTAGTTAATTACATCATGAAATCATGTAGTTAACCACATTTGTTTACAGATGCCGTATAACATATACTTAAAATGTCATATATGCGTGTTGGTTATGAGATGCTGAATGCTTGCTCATTCTGTATGTAGCTATATTGGTACAATGACACATTTTTAATTGATGTAAAGAGTTTGAATCGGTTGGATGTTCAGCACGCAGTATGACAACACCTAGTAGTAGTAGTACTCATCTAAAACTGGACAAGGCACAAGCATATAATTTTGGATGCAGATTTGTTGGATGTTCATGTTTTGACTATTATTCGATAAGGGATTGCCCGTCATGGGGCTTTTGGTTTATCATTTATTCTTTGAGTTACTAGTTAGTGCTGGAAAGATACTACGGGTAATGAAACTGTAAATGGGTGGGTTTAGTCTGCTGTTTATAGTGGGGCTTGGTTTTTCACTGTTCATGACTAAGCTCTGATTCCATGTAGAACATTACGATTATAACGTAGTGGATGTTATTTAGAGCCCTGAAACATATTTTATGTGAAACTGTTGTTACTGACTTTTGCCATGTGTCATATTTATTTCTTTGGATACACACGCACAACACATATGGGGACTTAATGTGTTCACTATGGCTACAGTCATGGGTAAAGTTGAAGGGCAAGGTGAGTCATGGCATGGCCATGTCACAGCTGTGACAGTAGCTCCTGAATTCCGCAGGCAGCAGTTGGCTAAGAAACTAATGCACCTGCTTGAAGACATCAGTGACAAAATGTAAGTTAAGTTTTCCTTTTTCATATAAGCTCAACAAGCTTGTTATTTAACTGGTCATTTGGAAAAAATCGGAACTAGAATTCACCAAATACTAGAATTAATGATGATGTATTCTAGAGGGACACGTCTTAAACACCATACTTAGATTCTGGTAATTGCTTTTTCGAAAGATATTATTGCAATATGAATGGACATGATTTAGGTAATGTGGACTTTTACTGTTTTACAGCAACAGTTAGTCTCACTAATAGTATGCGTATTGAGTAGTATAGTCATGATAAAAGCAGGTCAAGGAAATAAACAAGCAGCTTGTGACAAAAAATAATATAAAAATGTTCCTCTAGATGATTGTCTTATGGGGTTGGATTGCCCTTTGCTGTCTTATGGAATTGGACTGAATGGGTGGGTGTAGTTTAGATGATTGAATGTCCTGTATTCTAAGGAAGCTGTTTTCTAAGATATGTTCACGTACCACAGATGAATGAAACCGTTTGTTTATATCAGTCTCTGACCAACAAGAATGACACAGTTCCTCTTTTCATAACTCACCTGAATCCTTATCTGTTTTGTGGTTTATACGTTGAGGAAAGTGACAAGGCATACTTTGTGGACCTCTTTGTAAGAGCATCAAATACACCTGCTATAAAGATGTATGAAAAGGTATTGTTTAATGACCCTCGATCTTCATCTCTCTCTCATACAAAAAACAACTGCACACACAAACGCGCACTGTTTTTTTTCCAATACAAGTTGGGTGGGACACCTTATCCTGCTTGTAGAGGTGGAAAAATGGGTGGGGTGGTTAGGGTAGGATAACCTGCCAAAACAAGTAATTTTCGTTACAGGTTGTGTTGACCCGGAACACTTTTTGTCCAAGCTGTTTATAGTTAGTGTCTTAAAACGATTACAAAAACTATATTAATCATTCTTTTTGAATAAAGAGTTTAGAAAGCTATAATCATTAAATTACGCCTTCAACTACTTTGAGATGTTTTAATGTTTCTTATATTTTGGCAAATGTTTTTAATATAATAGTTTGACCTATCTTAGATAAAATATAGACGTGGTCTCAAGTTTCAAAAGGAGAGGAGAGGAAGGGGAAGGGGAAGGGGAAGGGAAGGGAAGCTTTCCTTACAAATCTACCCACTTTTGGAAGGAAAAGATTGGTACGGGTATACACCGTACTTAAGTTCTTTTAAGGAAGGAAATGAAAAGATTAAGGAGGGTGAAAAAAGGATGGTGTTTGTGGGTGTTTTTAAGGAAGGAAAGGTGGGGATGGAGAGGATTTGAGGAGGGGGGTTCAATCAATTTCCTACTAAAACATGTCCAGTGTCCACCCAAAATAGGAGTATTAGAAGGGAATCTTTCCGTTTCCTTTCCTTCTAACACATGAAGCATGATTTTTTCATTCTTTTCATCCTCTCGTTTAAAACTCGAGAATGAACTGTGAAAGAAAAGGTAGTTTCCCTATTTAAAAAAACTCAAGAACACGATGAAAGTAAAATGACCTAGTACTATTTAGTATATGGGTTGAAGTTGCCACTGTATGAATGATCATTTTCAGAAGTTGCCAATTTGCTTGAAGATGATTTAATAATAACCAAACAAGACACCCTAAACAAAGAATAAGTTAAACAGGTTGTGAATATTCTCATTGCTCCAGTCACTTTCTTGCAGCTTGATTATGTTATCTATAGACGAGTATTACGTTACTATTCTGGGGAGGAAGATGGTTTAGGTAAGCCGTTTGTCTTGAATCCACCTGCTGTTGTCTTCTGTTTATCAACTCTGAGACACAAAACAGTGTGTTTATACGATTATATTTTTGAATGTTACAGATATGAGGAAAGCCTTATCTCAGGATGTAGAAAAGAAGTCTATAATCCCACTCAAGAGGCCAGTTACACCTGATGAACTGGAGTATGATTAGGTCTGTCTGGCTGTTAGAAATCTTGAATGTCGCGTATTTTTTAGGCTGCCCACAAATTCTTGTTTGGATTTGGAGGCAAGTGTTTTTGTGGTTTCATAAAACATAGATTATAACATTGTAATTTGGAGATATTCTGTGTAATCTAAATTATGCGTGGGGTATAATTGAAGGCCTTTCCCTTCTTGTTATTGTGAAAATGGTGTTCAAGTTGCTGAAGCTTCATCTTCATCAGAGACCAAAATTACCATAACTAAAATTGCCCAAAATCCTGTGATTTATGTTTGCCAATGCAAGATGCGCAATTTCTCTTACTTCATTATCACTATTACTTGGACTATATACTATTATACTTAATGGGTCAAAGTTTATCATTGAAATTAATTATTCAGACCAATGTTCTGTAAACTTGGCATCTGTTTCATTTATTCAGACCATGGTAGTTCAAGCTTTTCGAAAAAATAAAAATAAAATGTCATGGTGGTTCTACGAAAGAGGATTTAGAAACCTTGGAGTGGGTTCCTAGTTTACTGGCTGAATTTTATCAAATAATCGTTCATACAAGCACAACGAGTCATATAATAGTTTAAAGTTGTGAGGTGAGTTATGTAATTATGTATAACAAAGATTTATCCGAAACAACAAAAGGAGTTGTTTGAACAACAATACTATATTGATAAGTATAATAGTTAATAAATTATTGAGGACATAAATATCCATAATTATTGTACAAATCAAATTCTTGTTGTGAGGAGAGTAGAAGACAACAAAGGAGTCGCTAAATTTTGCAAATTGAGGGCAAATTAGAGCTACAAATTGATGCTTTAAGTGGTAAGGATTTCTAGCTTAACAAATTAATTAGTAGGTTATGGTAACCCATTTGGGATAGGCCGACTGTAACAGTCAACCTAAAAGGCATTTGGGTAGTAATGGCTTCATTGGGTTGTCTCGGCTTGACCCCTACGCCTCCTTTGGGTTAGGGGGTTGGTTTCCTAACCTGACCTCATCCGCGTCATTACTTTTTTTTTTTGATATGTAAAAGAGAGCAAGGGAGGAAAAAGTTTGAGTTTGTTTGAGTTATGTCGATATAATTGGGTTTTGGGTAAGAGAAAAAAAGTGATATGACATTGATGTGACATTTAAGTAAGAGAGAGGAAAAATATGAGTGCTACACATTTCTAATTCTCAGCTTTGCCAACATCAATTGCTTTGTTAGGAATTTTTCCGTAGTCTAGATTTCAAATGAACTAAAAGATGGGGATTTTGAACATAAAAAATAAATCATAAATATCCACATCTGAAATGAACTAACCTTTAATTCATTTATCAAATATTAGTTAAACAAAATAATAATATAGACTATTAAGTTATTTAATTTTTGAAGAAAGAAACTGAAGAATCACTAGACTTAATTTCACTACATAATAAGAGTGTTTGTAATGTTACACTTTATCGTATCTTTACGTCAATTTTTCACTTTATCACTCAGCCTGTCACTCAGATACGTAATAATAACTCGCTACTACAATAAACTCGCCTTATTATCCTTTAAAAGTAACAAAACAAAACAAATGAACCAAAAAATGTAAAATAGTCAACTTTATTTAATGTGACGATTACTACTTCTCATTACCACTCTTGAGTGACTATACAATAGATCCCACAATCACTTGTCACTCACAACATTTGGTTTTCTCTAAAAATTCATTTGCAGCATAAAATATTTTTTCGTTTTAAGAGAAGATATCATTTTACAAAATTAATACAAGAATTAATGAAGGACAAAAGGATAAACAATATGTAGACTTAATTTGGCGAATAAAAAATGAAATAGAAGAAAAAAATATAATATATTATATTTTATTTCTTTTTTTAATATATTAATACGCCACAATATATTAAAACTTTCCGAAAGCAAAATACTGAAGAAGATCAAATTTTCCGGCGGTTGTGAACGAGGTCGGCCACTAAAGTGATGGCTGTTCTCTCCGGCGTATTTTTCAGCAAGCATTCAATCTCACTACCTGTTTCTCAGCATCTTTATCAAAGAAGACCACCGTTAACGGTGTTTGCAACCGCCTCGGCTGCCCCTCCTCCGTCGTCCCCTCCCACTATTCAGGCAAGTTTTACCTCTTTATGTATAAAAAATTCATGTTTAACTTTTGTTTTTCATTTCCGCTCGATCTCGAAGAAACCCAGCTGCGAAAATGTTAGCCAATTGACGAATTTCTTCAATTCAAGGGTTTTATGAGGAAAAAAGAGCAAGAAATAAAGTACTCTGTGTACGAACATATGTAACCGTAAAATGGATCATAATCTTGTTTTGTTTTCTTAACTTTATGCACCAACTGGAACAAGATGCAATTGTTGAGTTTTGATGTCATAAATGCGTAATTTGTGGCCATCAAGTGTTTGTATTAGCTTAATTTTCAATTACAAACTTATGATATTGATAACGTTCTTGTTTTTATATTTTGGCTTACTGCTTATCAACTGAAGCTCATGGCTTATTTATGTTCAAAAGCTCAAGCTAGTAATCCCAAATATAAGCTAATTGCGAACACCCCATAATTCGTGCTAAAAAAGAAAAGAGGTTAATATGATTTTGTTTGCAGGGCTTGTTAAATTAATGGATCTAAAGTTGTTGAAATCTTTCACAGATGTTTGAATTTTACGTCAATTTCGTGGTTAAGAAAAGAACCCTTATTGACATTGGAAGCCAACTTCTTTTTTTATTTAGAATGAAATGGGTTAGGATATAAGTATATAACGTGCCTTGTAAGTCCTCCACCTCAGATTAATGGGTGTTTGGACGAGGTAATATGAAGTGATTAACGAGAACTGTAAAATCAGAATGAGATAATCAGTTGATTGAAGTCACAGAAACTTATGTAAAGTTCACTGTCTCAATAATCAGTTTACTGCTTAGTTACAACTTGTTACTTGATTATCCAGTTATTATATTCTTTACTGTAAACAATCAGTAAATCAGATTCTTGATCGCCCTATCACAAACATTTCAAACTATTCTTGCGATACCAAATGACCATTTGGAATACCACTTTGTAACAGAGTCACTTATGCATTGTGTTTACAAGTTGTAGTACTTAATGAAACAGAGATCCCAAATTATTGCAGATTGTTGGGGGGAAAACTGCAAGTTGGTATGGAAATGGTGAGTTGAATTCCAGTAACACAATCGATACTTTTGAAGATGAGTATGATTGGGCCGATCTTGAGACCGATCTTTACCATTGGACAAAGACATTGCGACCTGTTCAGGTACTCTTAAGGTCTGGTTTTTCCTTAGGATTCTAAGTTGATGTAAAGACTTCATGGTTTTGAAATTGACATCTTAGTCTTAATATTCCTCAGTGGTACCCAGGTCATATTGCAAAAACAGAAAGAGAACTTAAGGAACAGCTGAAATTAATGGATGTCGTCATAGAAGTGAGAGATGGTAGAATTCCAATGTCAACAAGTCATCCACAGGTAACTTTTTTTACTTTTTATTAGAATACTGTAATATCTGTCCCCAACTAGTTCATATGTGATATGCAAATTGGTCCTACCATGTGGAATGGACAAACTTTGTATCTTTGGCCCAATTAGTTTATGGGACGCAGAGTGCTCCTTACCTATGATATTGAAAAATCATAAGCGGGTGTTTGGATTTGCGGTGTTGAATTGGGTGTCCACTTATTGTGACTTGAAGCTGCAATAACTAGCTTTTAGTGTTTAAATGAACATATCATCCTTGTGATTACTCAGGGGTCAATTGGTCAAATAATCAGTTTCATACATGCTGCAACTAAACAAAACTGATTATTTGGTAAAATGAAAGTACCTATTTCCCCCATTTAACTAACCTGAAAAAACTTTTACTCTCGTTAGCAAAGGGCTGTTCTTTTTTCACAATAATGTTCATGCTGGTCATTTTATCTGTTAATTCTGCAGAATAACCACATCTGCTGAACACTCAAATGTCTATTTATCTGATTATTACAACTTCAAACAACAGAAAAACATACAAAAGCTATCTTATACTGCTTGTTTTATACTTATATTGCAGTTGATTATCTGATAGTTCTTTTTTTTAGTTTCAATCATTTTCCGAAACCCGTATCCGAACATCCACTCTCCATGGATCAAACAGAGTTTAGGACTTTAATTAGCGGGTGTGTGACCCCTACGGTGTTTATATCACATGTGGGATTTGACTATTTGAACCTCAATAGTCTTGATCATCACCCATTAGACTAGACCTTTAGGGTTGCCTACGTTAGGTAAATAGTTTGTCGATACGAAGATGGATTAATCTATAGGCTATAGCAGTTTTATAGTTTTTATGGGAGTTTGATGGCATATTAAAAAAGCACCATTGTAGCATCTAATCTGAAAACCTAATGAATTTGCAATTGAGGTTTTTCACTGTTGATTTTCAAATATTTACACTTTTAAGATTTTGTGAACAATTAATCAGATGGATTCATGGCTCGGTAATAGAAAGAGAATCCTAGTACTGAACAGAGAAGACATGATTTCAGCTGCAGACCGAAATGCTTGGGCAGATTATTACGGCAGACAAGGAATAAAAGTCGTCTTCTCCAATGGGCAGCTTGGGATGGTATAGTGTATACTACCAATCAGATTTCCTTTTTCATTGAATAAAACAACGTAATAAGAGCTAATAATGTGTCGTTTATTATGAAAAGTGCAGGGAACCATGAAGTTAGGGAGGTTAGCAAAATCTGTAGCTGCAGGGGTTAATATGAAACGCAAAGCAAGAGGGCTGCTTCCTCGTCCAGTGAGCACTAATTAAAAACAATTAAAACTTGTGGTTTTGTGGAAGGGTGGTCAATAATAGCTTCAGGGTTGTAAAAAAAAGGGCGGTTCTGGTGTTTGGGTGATGGATTAGAATGGATTGGTCTAGATGGCCTGGGTCAACACTTATTTTGTCAGTTTTTTTTTGGGATATTATAAATAACTAATGCATTATATAAGAATCACAAGAGGCATCTTGCTAAAAATAGTTACTGGATTTTTTTATAAAGTTACTCGGGAAGTTTTAGCTTTTAGCATTTAAACGTACCTTTGATGACTCCAGCCTGTTAGACCTGGTACATCAATTTGATGTGTTTCCATTTTAGCCAAGTTTTTAATCATCACCCATGCTGACAACCATTGGAGCAAATATACTGCCCAAATGAAATTAACTAACTTTTAGATGAACGGGCCCAAATTGCCAATCTACTAATAGCATTTCAGCCAACTCAGTTGCAGCTCTTGGATAGGAAAAATAAGTTGTGTGGTATGCAGTCAGATATAATGACCTTCATTTACATAGAGCTTGTTAATAACCAATCTTGACTGTTGTTAAAGGAGTTGGCTTTAAAGTGGTCTGTAGCTGGACTTCTTCTTCTAATATCATAGTTCCTTGCAATTTGATGATCAGTTTCTTGTCAGGTTAACCACAGTTCAATAGCTGTTTGCAATTTGACAAAGAAGTCAATGCGATATTTGCTCACCTCCTAATAAGCCAATGAATGGCTCAACCACTAACTCAGATGTCTTTCCATTATTTTTTAATTGTTTCTCTATTTGAATGGCTCTACTGCTAGCTCATTCAGATATCTTTCCATGAAGTAATATCAGTTTTTCTTACTTGTTTTTGACCTAAATTTGTCTTACAAATGTTGCACCTCCCTTTCTCAGTATGTGCTACAAAGTTCAAATGATCTAACAAGAATTCTAGAAATGTGCCTCTAATTTTGTTTTGGGCAGTTATTATTGTGTCATAATAATTGCATATACTAATATTTTTCTTACTAAACATGATAAATTGTATTACAGGTACGGGCTGGGATAGTTGGTTATCCAAATGTTGGAAAGTCGTCTTTGATCAATCGTTTACTGAAACGTCGTATGTGCCCAGCAGCTCCAAGACCAGGCGTAACAAGAGTATTAAAGTAGGTTGCCTTTTTTATTTTATTTATAATCATAGGTGGCCGTGCAGGTGGGTTGGGTAACGAGTCAAAACCGTTTCGTGTCCAAATAGCCGAATAGGTTTTTATGTACAGTTCAAAAACCTGTCAACCCTTTTTTTGTCCCTTTTTAATCTTTCAAATCATTAATGATTGAATACGATAAAACTGTGTTATCAAAATAAGATTATGGTTTTCATTTGAATAAAATTATTCATGACATTATATAAGCATATGAATACATGTTAGAAGGCTTTGACCCATTTTTAAACATATTAAACCCAATGTCCATTTTGATTAAAAAAGGGTTGAAAATGCCATCTCTGATTTTGTTTGTTTTCATAGTGCAAATTGAGCTTATTTTATTTCTTTATTTTCCTCCTCAATAAATGGTGTTGGTAAAAGATGGGTTCGTTTTGGAAACGATCTAGAGTTGCTAGATTCACCTGGAATAATACCAATGAGGATGAGTGATCAGTCTGCAGCCATAAAGCTTGCTATATGCGATGACATTGGGGAGAGGTCATATAATGTTACTGATGTTGCAGGTGTACTTGTACAAATGCTCTCTAGGCTTCCAACTGCAAGTATGTATATATATATATATATATATATATATATATATATATCTGCCCCTTCAGCTTCAGTTTCCTTAGCTATTCTTCACCATGAACTGTCATGTTTTTATAAGTGCATATCACAATACATACCAAAATTCTTCCTTCTCGTTTGTGGTAGGCAAAAGTGCTCTCTGGGAGCGTTACAAGATCGAAACCGATGGCCGGTGTGGTAGAACGTATGTTCTTGAATACCATCTCTTATCACCCTATTGACTTTTGAGGTCAAACAGACTAAATTCCAACCTAAATTTTTAGAAATACAATCATCAACAATATCTAAAAGTGTTTCTTCAAAAAGAACTTTTAGTTGAAATTTAGTTCTTGAACCTCAAAAGAACAAAAACAAAAGATATAACTTGTGATGTTCCTAATGCACAGATTTATACACAAGCTAGCGGTCCAGTTGTTCAATGGCGATGAGCATCAAGCAGCCTTTCGGGTCTTGTCAGATTTTAGAAAAGGCCGATTAGGTATGATTGCACTTGAGAGACCACCTGTTCATTCTCGTCTCGCATAACCAGGTATAGTTACATGAAATAGGAGAGTTACAAAAGCTAAACTAAGATGCTATTAGAATTTGTTTAGATGTTTGCAGAAGTATATACTAAAAAAGGCAAGCCCTAAGAAGTTATGGGAGGTTGTTAATACTTGATATCATTATCGGTCTGTTTCTTGGATGATAGCTTTTATTGCTTGCTGCTTAGATTACTAAAACTGTTGTAATTTATATATGTAAATTGGTTATCATGGAGATGCATATAGCTCGAATTCAGAGATGATTCATTATGATGTTACTAGAACTTGAGTAATTTGTAGGTAATAATAATATGTTCAATTATGTTGTTATTACTCTCCTACCTTGACAACTAGTATAGTACTCGTATGTTGCTCCGTTATATTAGTCTTTAAGGTCATTCTAATCAGGCAACGGACACTTGAGAGACTGATCCGAGATCATTTGGGTCTTTGATGGCTTATATTTTTATATATTTTCACCATATGATATGAATAACTACCAAGCATGTAAACGTGGGTGGGGAGCATGTAAAACATCCACTAAAAATATAAAACTATTATTTATATATATTGCCATACACATTTGTTCGCCACTAACTACCCAAAGTCCTAAAATCACGTCCATCATTCCACAAGACTTAGTAAACCCACTTTCTTTTGCTCAATACTTATACGTACACATTATATATATAAGTTAATATTATTAATTAGCATAACTAGCCTCAAGCGGTGGCCGGCGGCTGCCATTGCCGCCCCCGTTTCCACCTCTTTTTTAATGTCTCGATCTGCCACCGCCATCCACCGCTGTGACAAAAGACCGATAATTACCAAAGCCGTAAAGATATTGATTTACAATCACCGAAGCTGGTCCAGCCACTAGCTCCGCCCATGCCTCGTCAGTTTCTCTACCCTTTTTCTGAAAAACTTTGGTGGCGTCTAGCCTGTGAATTTCCCACCCTTTAACGTTTCTTAGCCGATAAATCTTCCCCAGTTGCCGGCGCACCAGCTTGCTTGTATTCAACTTCGTCTCGTTAATGGCTGCTTCTAATAATTTGGCACGGATTGTTTCATTGGTGGATGACAAATGCTCTGCCCGAAAATACCAGTCAAATTCCGGCACTCCAATGGCTCGCCGGATCCCTTTTGAGTAGTCTGCGTTAGGGTTATACATGTTTCTGAGTTCTTCCACCATCCCGTCGGCCACCATCCGGTCAACGCAGTCAGATACGAATTTGCAGAGCACCAGCATGGCAACGTCAAGCCACAAAAAGCAAACGTCGTACCTATATATTAATGTGATTAACATAAACTTTTAGGGATCATTTTGTAAATAAGAATAAGCAGTTCATAGGCTGATAGGCATACGTTGATCGAAACTCGTAGTGGTAATCATCCACCAATGCTTTGATCAACGAATTCGACCCGCCCGCAATTATCGGCAGCTTTCCTCGACTGACGATTGATTTAATGGCGAGTGAAGCCGTGCTGACGAAGTGTCCGGCGGTGAAATCCGTCTCAGGATCAACGATCCCAAGAAGGTGACGCGGGACTCCGCAACATTCTTCGTCAGTGATTTTATTGGTGACGATATCTAATCCTTGGTACAGATGCATTTTGTCGGAATTTATTATCTCGGCTGGGAAACTGGTGGCAAGATCGATGGAAAGTCTTGATTTTCCGGTGCCGGTGGCACCCATCACAATTACGACTTTATCCTTGTTGGGACGGCACCGGAGCACTGATAAGTGCACTCCTCTGGTGGGTAATTCCAGTAACGGCGACTGAGCTGATTGTTTGCACATAATCATTTTTATATATAATGCCCAAATAAAAGCAATGCTATTGAATCTTCAAAAAAAAAAAAGTACGTATTTATAATGCTCTTTTTCTATTAAGTCATCTCTCTCCGACCTTTACTAAAGAAGAGTTGGGTAGGATTAGGAACGATCAATCCGTGAATCTAGGATTGAATGGGGCTTTAAATTTGATTAATACGCGTGTTAAACTATATATTTCATAAATACATTCAGTTAAAAGTTAAAGCCAATGGGGTTCCCATTTGCTAAGTCGTCCCCTTCCTCGCAAGAGGTTGGATGATCAAATCCTGCTGTATGCAGTGGATTGAGGGTTTTTCCCTTAGGTGTTTCCTTCATGGAGTGAAGGTGTGGTGCTCGAACCTTGGTTAAAACCAGATAAGGAGGGGCGGTTGAAAACCCGCCACCATGCAAATCGAACCCACACTGGAAAGGCGGGGAAATGTCCCCATTTGCCGGTCAAAAAAATAAAGTTAAAAATTAAAAATTTAAATGCGTACATATGTTATCAATATTAAATGCTTGGTGTCTCAACTGTTGTTAAAACAAATTCTCAGCTGGTGGGGGTTAAACAATTCCTCGGCAATGGATCAATAAGAAATACTCGATTGGTGTAACTTTTCAAGTTTCAAAGGGATTTTGAAGATGGCCTTCATGGGGGTGATTTACACATTCATTTGGGTGGTCTGGAGAACAAGGAACAAGAAAGTGTTTTCGGAAGTAAGTCAAGATTCGGCTTCATTGGATTTCAACGAAATTCAATCACTATCTTTCTTTTGGTTTAAGCAAAGGTCGAACATTGTAGAGAGGAGGTTAAAAAGTCAAATAAAAACAAAAAAGTGAGGATAGCATGGCTTGAACTCAAGATGGAGAAACTTACCAAGGTACTAACCACCAGGCTAGCGGAACACACGCTTTAATAAACTGAAAGCCTTCTGTATAAATACAATGCTCATTTTATAAAAACCCCAAAATGAACAGTGAAAAATACGCAATTATAGTCTTGACAATTGTTATATATTTATAATGTGTTTCATCTTGTATTACTTGTTGTAGCTTTTAGATTGTAAAATTAAATACTACATTGATGAAATAACGAGTTTCTAAAAGCCCCCGCACGATGCATCGGGTAAAAACAAATTAATATATCAACTTTTACATTTACAACTTCTTAAAAAAATGTTATCTAATGATAATCAAGTTTGAGTAGTATACTCATTTATATACAAATAACATAATTATTAGGCAAACTACATTATGTATACTTTATATAGAAACAATGTTGATTAGATAAGTTAACGTGAATCGATCTAAAAAAATCTTTGTATTAAACATCCTATATGAATCATCCGTCAAATAAAGGCTTTACCATATTTTCTTCTAATACTTATTTTCTTCATTAAATAAAATAAAACTCAATTCTATAAGTTAAAAAACTAAAAACAAAATTTTAGTATATCAACACCAGTAGCAACAACTAAGCACCTTGATACATTATAAAATTGGGTTTTGTGGTAGGCAATTAAGTTTAAAAAGAAAAAACAAGAAACATAATAAAGGTAGAAAGTGAAAGACACTTTTTGGGAAAATAAATTAATAATTTTATAGAATTGGTAATATATATATATATATATATATATAACATGGATCAACATAGAGCCTAGTCTTAACTATAGAACCTAAATACCAATAATAACCATTGGATTAGATTAATGAAAGACTGAGATTAAATAACCACTTTGACTATTTAAAAAACGTGGAGCATATATATTTACTACTTGTGAGGGTATTTTAGTCACACCCAAAAAATCACCTATCATCCCCTCCCATGCCCTACGCCTATTCCCCAAACACCATTTTTTTTTCTCTTGCAGGTTTAGTTTCAATATCTATGATTTTCCCATGAACCATTTTATGCTAATAGGTGGAAGTGGGTTTCAATTCATTTGAATCTTCTTCTCGTAAAGACCCATGCGATGGTTAACGATTTTGAAGTGGGTTTCAATTCATTTGATTTTGAAGTGGGTTTCAATTCATTTGATTTCGCCACCAACGATGGTCAGCAATTTTGACGCAGTCCATGTTTTCCCGATCTAAAGCAGCCGCCGCCGATATCTAAAGTAAAGACCCAGACCATCGCCGCCGGTGAGTTCTTCCCGACCGTCGTTCAAGGCCACGAGAAAAGCAATTTTTCCAGAAGAAAGGTTATGGTTTTGCATTCAGTAGATCATTAATACCATAAATTAATTTATTTTTTGGTTTTTGTTGATTTCAATTTATGGCCTTGATAATTGTTCTTTCTTAAGATGTTAATTTTGCATTTTCGGGTTGACTATATTTGCACTTTGGGTTTGACTATCTAATTTGCATTTTTGACAACATTTTCATCTGAATCAGTTGTGAAATGTATATGAGAGTTGTTGTTTTGCATTTTGTATTTTGTATTGGGTTATTGAAATTGATACTGAATCTCTTCATCAATTGCAAGGTATTATCATTTTGCATTTTCTGGATTTTTGTATTGGGTTTTGTATTCTGTCTTCCTTACCATCTTTGCTTCAGGTTTTTGCATTTTAAATATGAAGTGATTGTACGTACAACAAAGATGAATATAAGTTGCGGGTCAATCTCATTTTTTGTTTCGTTGTGAACAGTGATGTCCACTTTTTTAACAATAAGTTAATGAATTTGTGAATTGTAGATATCAGGTTTTGCATTTTAGTAGAAGTACAAACGGATATTGTAGTTTTTTGGGTTTTATTATATCATGTTGGAATCAAGGTTTTTGCATTTTCACTGCGAATCAGATTGTAGTGTTGTGTATGAATATGAGGTGAGTTATGTATTCTAATTAGCCGCATATTAGTTATTTTGCATTTTTTGTCTTGTTGAATATGGGTTAGATATGTAATTCTAGTTCTTTAAATTAGGTTTGAGATTTGTATTTTGAATCTAAGGTGTGTAATTTTAGCATTTTATCTGAGTTGCATTTTTTCAAAATAAGAGAGTGAAATTGCATTTTGATGACAAAAGCACTTAAGTGATGTAGTGTTGTGTATGAAAATTTTGCATTGTAGTGTTATGTAAGGAATTTTGCATTTTGGTTTGAATATGTAATTTGCATTTTGGGCTGCATTTTCATTGAATCAGATTGTGAAAATGCAAATGAGAGCTATAGGTTTTGCATTTTTATTAGCTAATTTAGTGACCTACTAGAATGAATTTTCTTTTGCATTTTCATAATTGCATTTTGCAAGCATCAGCATGACCTATATCTTCGTTTTTTGAAAATGCAAATTTAAATTTAAAAATATGTACAGGTTAAAATGCAGATCTGAAAATGCAAATAACCAATTTTTTACATTTTCACTGTGTGTTCATACATCTGCATATTCATATAACCAAATTTTTTTGCATTTTCGTTATGTGTTTATATTAAGCATGTTCATATAAGCAAATTTTGCATTTTCCAGAAATCTGCATTTTCAAAAAAAAGTTTCAGAAATATATCAAGTCTGGTCTTGTTTGAAAGAAGACGAAAAACTGAATGTAATTATATAACTTTTTTGCTAAAATTCTAAAAAACGCATGAGTTATGATCAATATAAGAACTGGGTGGTGAATTTTTTTTTTAAAATTGTTACCTGATGTGAGGCGCGTGAGTTAAGAGAAAGAAATGTAAACTCCTAATTTACCCTTTAAAACGATTGGCTGAGATTGGTTCTTTAAGTTCTATGTATAAGGTTGGTTCTAAGTGTAACCTTACCCTATATATATATATATATATATATATATATATATATATATATATATATATATATATATATATATATATAGGGTAATGTTACATATAGAACCTTGCTTAAACATAGAACCTAAAGAACCACTTTAGGTGATGACACGTGACATTTTGTTTAAGGGCAAAACTGGAAAAAAAAAAAAACTAACGCCTCCCCCTCCCTTCCAACAAACTTTAAAAAAAATCCCCCTCAATCTTTAAATGATCATAACTCATTCGTTTTTAAGAATTTTAACAAAAAAAATATACCGTTAGATTCAGTTTTTCGTCATCTTTCAAACAAGACCAGACTTGATATATTTCTGAAACTTTTTTTTTTTGAAAATGCAAATTTTTCAAAATTTGCATTTTCACCTAAGTTTCATCTGAAATTGCAAAAATGCAAAAAACGAAAATGCAAAAATCGAATATGTAAGTCATGCATATGCTTCAAAAAATGCAAATTTTGAAACAAATACTGAAAATGCAAACAAGAACTAACTGAAAATGCAGTCCAAAATGCAAAACAAAATTTGCATTTTCATAAATTTTTTTGAAAAATATGGGAAGAGTGGTCTTGATTGAAAGAGGATTAAAAAACTAAAAGATTGGTATAATTTTTTTGTTTAAATTCACAAAACTTAAAAAGTTATGATAATTTAAAGTTTTGGGGGATATTTTTTTTTAAATATGGGTTTGTAAGGGGGGATTTCCATGTTTGCCCTTTTACATATTAATTAAACATGATAATTACAATTATGTCATCTTCAATCTCATCCATTAATTTTGATGATCCAATGGTCCAGATTGGTTCTATGGTTCTATGTTTAAATAATGGTTCTATATTGATTCATTTTCTATATATATATATATATATATATATATATATATATATATATAGGGTAATGTTACATATAGAAAATTGCTTAAACATAGAACCTAAAAGAACCACTTTAGATGATGACACGTGACATTTTGTTTGAGGGCAAAACTGAAAAAAAAAAAAAAACTAACGCCTCCTCCTCCCTTCCAACAAACTTTAAAAAAAATTCTCTCAATCTTTAAATGATCATAACTCATTCGTTTTTAAGAATTTTAACAAAAAAAATATACCGTTAGATTCAGTTTTTCGTCATCTTTCAAACAAGACCAGACTTGATATATTTCTGAAACTTAATTTTTTTTTTGAAAATGCAAAATTTTCAAAATTTGCATTTTCACCTGGGTTTCATCTGAAATTGCAAATATGCAAAAAACGAAAATTCAAAAATCGAATATGTAAGTCATGCATATGCTTCCAAAAATGCAAATTTTGAAACCAATACTGAAAATGCAAACAAGAACTAACTGAAAATGCAGCCCAAAATGCAAAACAAAATTTGCATTTTCATAATTTTTTTTGAAAAATATGGGAAGAGTGGTATTGATTGAAAGAGGATTAAAAAACTAAAAGATTGGTATAATTTTTTTGTTTAAATTCACAAAACTTAAAAAGTTATGATAATTTAAAGTTTTTGGGGATATTTTTTTTTAAATGTGGGTTTGTTAGGGGGGGGGGTTTCCATGTTTGCCCTTTTACATATTAATTAAACATGATAATTACAATTATGCCATCTTCAATCTCATCCATTAATTTTGATGATCCAATGGTCCAGATTGATTATATGGTTCTATGTTTAAATAATGGTTCTACATTGATTCATTTTCTATATATATATATATATATATATATATTGATAGTGAACAGCTGTAACCATATTTAAAATATTATAAGAAAACTAATTTTTCATGATAAAATTGCAAATTACCTAACTATCCTTTAAAATACCATGATAAATTGTCTTTTTACTTTGATAATTGATATATATAATAATTATCAGTGTTTCAAAAAACAATACATGTTTACATACCAATTAATAGATTTATATATATATTATAAATTAAAAGTCATAATTAATATTTACGATTGTTAAAAAGAAATTAATTTTTCATAACCTAATTAAAGACGGTTTTTGAGAATGGGAGGGAAATAATTTTCGCTCGTTGTTTCAATTTCAAAAAACCCACCACAACAGACACACACACACACACATAGCAGAGTCGTGGCTATTATTAATTAAAGCACAGGCCCCACTCTCCTTCTCTGCACGCTTCCCTCATCATAATCTCTTCAAACCCTTTTCCCCCTCTCCATCACTCCCACTCAACTCCAATCGGCGGCCAATCTCCGGCGTCTCAACTACCGGTTCGTTTTTCCTTTTCCATTTCTACTTTGTCAACATCCTTCTTCAACATTATATGCGTTTTCTTTTTTGATGAATTTAAGCACGGCTTCATTTTGTCCTAGGGTTATTGCTGTTACTAAACTAGATCTGGTATGCGATTTCGTCCTCTTTTCCTTAAAATCTGTTGATTTGCCTATTTCTATGTAGTTTTGTGATTGTAGACTATGTATGATAGCATTGAGAAGTCATGTTTGATAGCGATGAACTAGTTTATAAGAAAGTATATATATATTTTTCAACATAAGACGATCGGTACAAATAGTTGCCAAAAATTTCTTCTGATTACAAGACTATGTTTTGAGTCTACAAGATGGGGTATATCTGTGCATCAATTTGTTGTTTCAATCTTAGTGAATGGACTTGACAATATCTAACTCGGGGAAGAATTTGGGGCCTCTCACGTTGTTGTTTGAAAAGTTGACCTTTAGCGCATACTGTTATTGGTTCAATAAATGTTTTTGATATTTAGCGTGGACTTAACATATAAACGTAATAAAAATGTAACTTTGTCCTCATTATTCTCTCGTAACACCTCTCCTCAAGTTCAAGTATTGATCTTATTGTAAAGAACATTTAAAAGTTAATCCAGGCAAACTTTAATTTAATTTTTCATGATTTGAGCGAGGAACACCTGTTAATATTTCAAGAGGTCACAAGCGCTTAGGAGTTCTCTAGACTGGATCACTCGAGTGCTGTTAAAGATCAATAAACTGATTGTTGCTGTACATGATTGCTACATTAAACAGGGGGGCAGGAGGACAGTGAACATGGATTATGCAAATCCTGTGTAAAATTGTAAATGTCTGATTGATTTTTCTCTTTCCATGTTTTTTGCTTTTTTCTGTCATATGATTTCCTCATATGCTATATGGGCATTGGGAATAGTTTTTTAGACCAGTACGTTTAATCATGTCCATGTACTTGTTTGGGGGAAACGTGGCTCTCATGTAATCCAGTCTAGTGGTTTTTCTTCTAGGTAAAGGGTTTGTTTGCTTAGGTCAAATCTTTTTTTGGTCTCTGTAAGGGTTTGCTTAAAACATTAGTCATTTTTTACCTTCTAATATAAAAGTTTAACCTTAATACATAGTTGGCAGGCTATTTGACATGGACCCTACTGCACAAATTCGACTGCACTCAATCAAGCTGTGGCCTCCTAGCCAAAGCACAAGGCAAGTGCTCGTGGATCGCATCATAAAAAATCTCACCACTCCATCCATTTTATCTAGAAAGTATGGTCTTTTAAGCAAGGAAGAAGCAGAAGAAGATGCTAAGCAAATAGAGTCTGCAGCTTTTGCCACCGCAAACCAACATTTTGAAAAGGAGCCAGACGGTGATGGAGGCTCAGCTGTTCAACTTTATGCTAAAGAATCCAGTACACTTATGCTTGAAGCTGTGAAAAGAGGCCCTAGAGCAAAAGTTGAACCAGAACCTATATATGAACCCGCTGCAGCAGAATATGAAACTTGTTTTGACATATCTGGAGGTAATCGAGCTTTCATTGACGCAAAGGAGGCTAAAGAATTGCTAAAACCACTGCAGGAGCCTGGAAATAAGTATACGAAGATATGTCTTAGCAATAGAAGCTTTGGTTTGGATGCAACCCAAGTTATTGCTCCAATTTTGACCTCACTTAAGGGCCAATTGACAGAAGCTGACCTATCAGATATTATTGCTGGAAGGGCAGAAGAAGAAGCCCTTGAAGTTATGAGTTTGTTTTCATCAGCACTTGAAGGTTCTGACTTGAAGTATCTGAACCTTTCAAACAACGCTTTGGGTGAAAAGGGAGTTAGGGCTTTTGGTGAGCTTTTAAGGTCACAAAGTAACCTCGAGGAGTTGTATTTAATGAATGATGGTATCTCAGAAGAAGCTGCAAAGGCAGTGTGTGAGTTTATTCCATCAACAAAGAAACTCAAGCTTCTTCATTTTCATAATAACATGACTGGAGATGAAGGGGCGATTGCCATATCTGAACTTTTGAAAAAATCCCCAGTTTTGGAGGATTTCAGGTGTTCATCCACCCGGGTCGATTCTGAAGGAGGAGTTGCATTATCTGAAGCACTCGCCACATGTACCCATTTGAAAAAACTTGACCTTCGTGACAATATGTTTGGGGTGAAAGCTGGGATTGCTTTGAGTAAAACCGTATCTATATTCACTAATCTCACTGAGATTTACCTCAGTTACTTAAATTTGGAAAACAAAGGAACTTTAGCTCTTGTCAATGCCCTCCAAGATTCTGCTAAGTCTCTTGAAGTTGTGGAAATGGCTGGAAATGACATTACTGCAGAAGCAGCTCCTGATTTGGCAGAATTTATTATCGCGAAAAAAGAATCTTTAACCAAATTAACACTGTCTGAGAATGAATTGAAAGATGAAGGTGCTATAGTGATTGCTAAGGCACTTGAAGAGGACTTTTCGTGTTTGACTGAAATTGACTTGAGCATCAATGGTATTAGAAGGGCTGGAGCCAGGGTTCTGGCTCAGGCTGTTGTAGGAAAAACGGGATTTAAGTTGCTGAATATTAATGGTAACTACATATCTGATGAAGGAGTTGAAGATGTGAAAGCTATTTTCAAGAACTCGCCTGATTTGCTTGGGCCTTTGGACGAAAATAACCCTGAAGGAGAAGAATATGATGATGACGAGGAGGAGGCTGAAGAGGACGGTGTTGCTAATGATAACGAGGACGAGTTGGAATCCAGACTCAAGGGGCTTGAAATTAAGCAAGAAGAATAGAGGTCACATTTTTGGTATGACCTTATCTACTTTTGCATTGCATTTGAATTTATATTTCTGGTGTTTGCAATTTTGCATTAGTACTCTACTTTTGGCACCTGCTACTACTTAATTTTAGTTTTGTTATTAACTTGAGCATTGATTGCTGATAATGATCTGGTTGCATTGACTTGGATCTAAAGATACTTTGATTGGAAGGTTATTATAACACAATGTAAAATGATGCATGTTCCAACAATCTTGATACATTGATTATGCAAATCTAAACCTAGAATTTTGATAAAAGCCTTGCTTTGCACTTCAGATTTGAATTAACAAAGTGAATTTTGGAATGAGGAATTCAAGCATCTTTTTGAATTTAATTATTAGTTATAATTAGGGGTGTTCAAAATATCCGAAACCGAAAAAACGAACCTAAAAACCGACATACCGTACCGAAATCTAGGTTAACCAAACCGAATATTTTAATTTTTCCGGTTTGGTTAACCGAACCTAAAAAAATCAGTTATTCGGTTCGGTTACGGTTCATGATATTAGAGATGGACGGTTAACCGAAAAACCGATAACTTAAAAAATTCAAATTTTATTTTTATATTTATCAATACTAACTAACTAATCAATATTTACATACGATAATTATCTACTCATAACAAATTCTTACTCAAAGTCAATATCTATATTTTATTTTTTAATATAGACATTGGTAGATATATGTACAATTTAAGTTTATGAGTCAACTATTTATATAAATCTTATCTGTTACTATTAATTTACTTGGTTTCACTTTATCTTAGTCAAGTGTGTGTTCAAAATATTTCGTTATGTCATTATTAGTTAATATATAAATAACACAGGTCGTAATGTGTTATAAATTTCTTATTAAGCCTTGTTCAAGTTGAGATTTGAATATTAGTTTTGAAACCTTTTGTTTTAGAAATATATTTAGTAGTTAAAAATGGTTAATTGGTTAACCGGGAAAACCGAACCCAAAAATCGGTTAACCGGCCTTTTCGGTTTAGGTTTAGTTTCACGAAAGTTGAGAACCGATAACCGTATACTCGATTAACCAAACACCCCTAGTTATAATGACAATAAACAAAGAAGTAGTTAGTGTTTTTTCTCTTTTATCTTTACCTTAATCATAGAATTGTAAGCTTTCAATCCAATTCTACATAGTAGTTTTTCAATTAAAACTTACAAATAAACTAATTTTGTTAATATAAAATAGAAAAATATACAAGCTAATGATATATTATTGGCATCTCAAAAGAAAACAAAACGTTAATGATATATTAAAGTGGATCTTATATAGTTTTTTGGGTTCATCATTCTAACATTAAAACTTATAATAATCTTTAGGAGTTGTATTCTACTAATATTATCATGTTTAAACACCTAATCGTATATTAATTTATCATTGATAAAATTACTATACGAATAAAAAAAAGGAAACCTAGTCATCTAAATATAGTATTTTTTATTTATTAATTTGTCATGTTATTCTCCTCATTTGTTGAATAAAAAAAGTCCACTTTGAAATTTAAATTTAAATTTGACTTCAAGATTATGATTTTAATAGTGGTGCTTAGTAAAGTCCATATAAAATATTAATTTTGAAAATTTAATATTCAAGATTATATGATCTGAACCATTCATTTAATAAAATATTTAATTTTAGCCGTTAATATTTTAATTTTAAAATTTTGATTTTGACTTTTTGAGTCAAACTAATTTGATCTAGATAAAGATATAATTTAAATAATTATATTATTATTGTAATATGTATATCTTCTAATATATATTAGATAATGTTTTGGTATTGTAAAACATTTCTTGCAATCAAATTTGGGAATTGCTCCAAATGTTATTAAATTAAAAAAATAAATCTTTAAATATTAATTTAAAATATAATAATATGATAACTTTAAATGGTTATGCAAATTATTATAATGCGTTATTTTAAATAGTAGTAATTTTGACTTAAAATAAATTTATTGTCTTAGAATTATTATTCATTTCAAATTTTTTATGCACTACATTAACTTAGACATAAATATTTATGTTATTGATCATCATCTACGTTTATTATATGATACAAATTTTATCGTGTTTTAAATTTATATTATTTTTAAGGTTGTCATCAATTACTTTTATGTTGTTAACTAACTTTAATATAAAATTATATTAGTTTTCAAGAAAGTCTCTTATTGTGTTTTTTTCGTCAGTACAAAACAAATATATATATTTAAATAAACAAATATAAAACATAATGTTATGATTACCCGTGTATTTACACGGGTATTTAAACTAGTATAATCATATTTGACCAGTGAAGTCAAACCTGTTCCTTATTTCCTTTTAAATTGCTTTTAGGTTAACATCAACATTTGTGTTTGTAGGTATTTAGCGTCGGATTTCTTTTGTACACGCGTTAAGGTTTTATTATATAAAAAAATACTTCTTTTATGTGATAAGATATGTGTTTATAGATGTTCTATACCCATAAATACTTAAAAAATGAGAGATATGTTAGTACTTTTATCATTTCAGTGTTTGCAAGTGTAAAATCGTCCATCATAAGTTCTTTTAGGCGTGCACATAATTTTTTCTTTTTTCTTTTTTCTTTTAAAAAATTTGATCTTCTATACTTGGGTAGTTAAGTGTTAGTGTTACAAATATGATGTGATTGCATCTCTTTTAGGTTTTTTTCATAACAAATATTTCTTTTATACAATCTTCATACTTCTATACGTACGTCTGGATGTGTGCATAAATACACACTTATTGTTTTTCTAATTTACTAACACTTCGAAAATTGTGTGTGCTTGTACATTAAACAGTAGAAAAGTGTACATTTCGTGTTATGAACGATAACCATATAAATTTCATTACTTCACGTCTAATTTTACAAACATGTCTTCTCAAAATATAATCAACTAAAATATCACGTGAACAAACTTTCTGATAGAATCAAACAAACAAACTCGGTACTTAAGAAAGAGATATATAAATATAATCTAAACGATTAATGGGCCAAAATATGGGCCTCGGGTATTAACACATATGTATAAGATTTATAATATGGAGGCCGAAAGGCCCATAGAATTATGGGTTCTGTGAGTTGAACACGACCCAGATCCGCTCTTGAGTCTCTAAGATTTTCTTGGACCGAGTTAACAGAAAGATGATTTTTTTTTTAATTATTTCTCACACATTAAAACTATCCATACAACTTTAATTTAATTAATTAGAAAATTTGGTTAGTAAATAATTAACAAATATTTAACACCAACAAGGCAACAAAGAATGATAACTAAAAAGTAAAAACATGTGATTTTATATTTAAAAAATATATCATGTTTCTTTTTCTTTTTTAACATAATTGTAATTTCCATGATTTTACAAAGACAAGAACATAAGCGTATAATCATAACGTGTTAAAAAGAAGAAGCTTGTTGTCAGTTTTGAAATTAAAAATATATGTTTTATACTCTTCTTTACGACTTTTAGAGCTATGATTATTATTTTTTAAAAACACATACTTCTCGGTAACAAGTTCTATGACGATTCAAGGTAAATTTTCTGAACACAATTTGGATAATTACCGATCAAAGTCGCCGTGTAATAATTTCTATAGTTAAACTAATTCAATTTATTTTTTTTTGAAAGGCAAGTTAAACTAATTCAATTGTTTGTCTGAATTACTGAAAATTCAAATACAGAAAAACACTCGATTCAATGGATATCAAGACGTTTCTTCTTATCGACAAAATTTTCAAAAACAAACGAAAAGTTTATTTCAGGTCGGGTTCAAAGTGGACAATAAACATTGATTTTAAATCACCATCTTACCTGTCGACCAATTGTATATTTTTGATAATACTAAGATAAAAGATCAAGTGGTTGTCTACCTTCAGTTGTGACGCACAATAAGCCGACTTTTTGAATTGTAACACACACTCAAATATTCTATATGTATATTGAACTCATCATCAACTTCTATCCATTAAACCCATTTTTAATTGAGTTTATTATAACATAAAGTATTGATGTCATATATGCTTAATGCATCAATTCCCTTATAATTAAGAAAAATCTAAGTTAGGTTTTGACATTAGTACACCATGTCTAATATATAAAACACAAAAATAGAAAAGAGGTGTTAGAAAGGCAACAGTTTTAGAGGAGGATGCAAAGTGATGACCTAAAAATATCACCAAATAGGAAGGGGAATCATCTATAAGTCTAATGTTGGCTAACTTTTGCATTCTAAAGAGTGGTGTGCCCAAAAAAGATTGTTATTTTACTGGTCATCTAAAAAATAAGTATGACTACTTTCCTTTGTAACCAATCAACCTAAAGACCCATTTGCACATATCATCCCAATAAGCTTTTTACGTAGTGTTATGTCTTTTTATGTTACGAATCTTATAGATTATGCGATTTATTATATCTACATAAAAAGAAATAAAAGCATAACCTTATTTATATAATTATGCAAATTGAAAATCATCATTTAATGGATGATTGATTCTATGCATGTCTATATACAATAAAGTTGAGGTCATTAGATTCATGCATGCAGAATGAAGATTTAGAAAGCAGTGAACAAGTCTCTAAACTTAATTTTGTTTAACAACAAATTTAAAACAAACACTCTAAATTCCAGATATTACTCTTAAATCTACACATTTTGTTTTTATAATATAAATTGTATAAAGTAATTATATATTACTCTTAAACTTTTTGATGATATTTACTATGAATTTTTTTGTTATTAAGATGATATAAAAGTATATAATTAATTTCATTTAATTTGGTTAATGTAAATTAACTTGATATGAGAGTATGTATTTCTTAAAACTAAAAAATCAAACATATATTCTCCACATGCTTAGATTACTTATTATTTACGAAGTATGAACTATAAATTTATAAGGTTAGAATTTGATGACAATAATAATAAAATGAATTTGTAATACAAAGTTCACATGAAAATGAATAAATTCTAGTGGCATATATCTCTTTGAGAAAAAGAGGCCTCTCACGTTCTGATCTTCTATAAATACACCCTCACTCCCTTTACTTCTCTTATCACACTTTCCCATTTCTTTCCAATTCATAACCCACCAGTCCACCACAACTCCTCATTCTCCTCCCTCCAAAAAAATAAAAAATAATAAAAATTGGTTTTCTTCAATTCAGCCATCTTAAAGATTCAATTTTTTGATCATCCAAAGGTTTTCTTTCTCAATTTTTTTAAGTCCACTCTGTTCTCGCCTGTTTTTCTTGCTTTCAACATTGTGATTTTATGGCGTCAGTCGTGTGTCAACGTTCTCAATCATCCGTAGATCCTATCGAGTCGGTTATTCTAACCCACAAATTGTCTCCAAAGCCTACCCAATTGCATCAAAAACCAAAGCTCGAATTGAATTCTGTGGTAGCTAACAATGGTGAAGGAGGTAGCAAGAACAATGGTTGGAGTTTCTTTAATGTTCTTGAAAACGCATCACCAAATCATGTTAAAAACGAACAAGTTTATGTTCATCCAATGGTGAAGCGTTCTGCTTCTGCATCGAGTACCATGAGCTTGGAAATGTGTACGGAGAGTTTGGGTACTGAAACAGGGAGCGATGTTAGTGATAGCAGCGATGAGTTTATCTGGGAGGAAAGAGAGAGGTTTGAGGGATTACAACGGTCAAAAGCTCAGAATTTTGACCGGAAAATGGTGAACCACCGTAGTAGCCGCCGTGGTGGCTTTCCGCCACCTTTGAACTCCATTAGTGGGTCAGATGGTACTGTTGAAGTGAGGCCTCAAAGGAAAGGTGGGAGGTTGGTTATCAAAGCTGTGAGTGTTTCTGATTGTGGTACTAAATTCGAAGCAGAACGTACAAACGGGAGACTTAAGCTTTCTTTGTTGAAGGAGTACTCTTGTGTAAATGTTGAAACTAGAAGGGCTAAAATGAAAACCAAAGGTGGTGATGAGGAGTGCTGTGACGGTGATGTGGAGGAGGGAGGTGAAAGTGGCGGTAGTCGGTGGAGGGAGATGGATGGCACCCGTTTACCAAAGCGAAAATCAAGTTTACCGAACTCATTTGAAAAGACAAATGAGTTCGGACCAACCAGGTGTAAAGATGGTGGGAATGAAAGTAAAAAGATGGAAAATTGGAGTTCAATTAACTTTCGGGTGATAATTTCTTAAAATCAACCATATGTTGATGATTATTTTAATGGATCTTCGGTAACAATCATCAATAAACAATATTATTAATATTGGTTCATTAGGATTGTAACCGAAATATTAGTTTTTCTTGAGATTGTATGATAATTGTATTGGGTTGGTTGAGGAGGGGCTAAATTTTCAGCGAGTTATGAAAATAAACCCACGTGTTTCATGCGGATTTAAGACTATTTGTATCCATTTTGTGGATTATTTTAAGAGATTTGGTAGTTATTATGGTTACTTCAATTTGCCTAGTTCATCTTATTAATTTGCATATTGTTCAGAATTTTTTTCTATTAATTTGCATGGATGTTTGTTTTCTCTCTCACTCCTCTTTCTCTCTCCAAAAAACACAAACATTTATATAAATTATTTCTTCTAAAAATGTCGTAAGATAAAGTCAAGTAACCTCATTTTTTCATATAATGTATTTTCCAACAACTCTTAACATCCCAAGTTAACCTCATTTTTTTGTTATGGATAGATGTTAGTTTAAATATGTATGTTTGTTTACCAAAGTATGTCCCACAAATATGAGGTTTAAAATATGCAATATAAAGTCAAGTAAACACTATGTTATAATAAGTTAAGTTTGAGTTAAAATATTCATTATAATAGTTAAAGATTATCCGTTTTGAAATTTGAAGTTCAAGAATAAATAATATTTTACGTTTTATGAAATTTCAACTTTCTACCTAAATTATATAGTAAATGATAGTGTCAAATAAATTTATAATCCTCAAAAATTAAAATATTAGTCCAATTTGTGAAGAATTTAATTTGGTTTGACTACTATCATTTATAATATAATCGAAGTAAAAAAAAAGTCATAAAAGTGAAATTTGATTTTTGAATTTCACGAATGTGAATATAAAGGAATTTGCTTTTAAAATTTTTATAAGCAAAGTAAACCAAGCTATTCAAAAATCAAAATCTCAACTGCATGTCGTCAAGTTTTTAACTTGATATAATTGAAACCGGTCTAATACATAAATAATTTGTATTAGGAAATTAATGTGTATTCTCATACTTTTTCTTTCTATTCATTAGCAGATAACACATGAAATTCACTAATTCTATTTACTCATCTCTTTTATTGATTTTAACACTTATCTTGACTAATGTAAGTAGAAAGATAAGTATAGATATTTATATACAACATGTCTTTATATTATTAAGAGTTCTATATCTTTCTATGTTGTATTCGTACTCATCTTCCTATCCACCTGATCAAAACAAATGACAAAATCAAAGTACTAGATAAAAATTGAGATTTAATATATTCCACATGTCATGATCTCATAGGTAGAAAAATGAAGTAGTAAGATTTTATAGAAGTGAGAGTTTAGGACTTTGGGCCACAAAACAATATCATACTTTTTCAAAAATGTCAATGCATATTAGTTACTTTTTTCTATTACCCAAATAAGTAACCTACTTTGTGGTAAATTATTAAAGTAAGCAATGACTTGAAATTTTCATTAAGATTTTGGCTATAACCAGAGTTTGCACCATTAAATCACCGCCAAATTTGTTGACATGACCGAAATTTCTTCTTAGAGGTCATGGTGGAGTCTAATCGGCCTTTTGCCGGACGTCGTGGGATTTAATGAAAGCTGCTTTGTTTCTGTTTTCACATGGAAAAGTAGAAACAAACTTTTGGGTTAGAGTTATCTCGTCTCTTGCATGCTTCACATGGAAAAGTAGGAACAAATTTATTTTTAGTGGCAAGAATTCCAATATGGAAGAGATGTTCTTCTAGATGCAGTTAAATTTGTTTTATTGGTTAAGAAGCAGATGTAAAACCATGAATGTTGCAAGATGGGAAGATTGACTTCAAAATCCTGTGTACACAATACGTTTTAAACAAAATTTATAATCGGATTATGGCAAGACTTGAAAGACCTAGCAAGTGACGAGTCTTTTATTTTAATTATGCTTTGTTTAGTTGGTTATTTTACAATAGATAATATGTAATTACATTACTCAAGCTATTAAATTCCAGTTTATTTATTGTATTTGTCATTTGAATAAAGTTTGCTTTTCAGTTTTTTTTGGCTTGTATTATTATTTAAATTTGATATGTGGGGTGATTTTGTCATAAACGAGGTGTAAGCTACCCGCGCCGAGGCGGGAAGCAAAATGTAAAAAGGAGTCGTATAGAACTCGTGATGTGTGGGAATCCTACTTTAAGGAATTTGTGGTACATATTAGATCCAAGTTAGGATTTTAAAAGAATACAATTTTATTATCAATATTATATTACAATAAATTTATATCAAAACGTAGATAGAGATAAATTAGTCACAAATATGTACATGTTTACACCAAACATTAGACCATTTGTTATACATGGCCCTATTCCATCGGGTATTATCGGGTAAAGGTGAGGAACACCATTATCGGATTTCGGGTAGGCAGCAAAGAAGTGGGCATCGGGTAATGACTTGATCGAGAAGCCTGCACACCCCCCCTCAATGTATCTCATACACACACATACACACACACTTAATTTGTTATTATAAAAATAAAAAAATGGGGAGAGTTTGAGGAATAAAAAGAGAGGTACGACACTAAATTTGGGTAGGAGAAAATGAAAGAGAAAATTATATTACGCTAATGTGTCATTGGGTAATGGATAGTAAAAGGAGATGTATAACTGATGGTCTTGCTGCTTAAAAAAAACTCATGGCCTTATATGTTAAAAGCTATGTTTATCCAACTAAATGTAATCCTTTAGAATGATTTGGGAAAATACATTTTTAAAGAAATGGAATTACAATAAAATTTATATTTAAATATAGATAAATTGGAATGGATATATATATATATATAAAATGCATATCGAATATTATATATCGAAAGTAATAAACAAAATAAGATAAATATTATACTGTTTTTATAAATACATCTATATTAAAAATCATTGACTTAAAGTTTAAAATATAGATTACATAGTCTAAAGAATTACAAATAATATAGAAAAATCTTGTAAAAATAGTTATTTACAAAAAAAATTAATCTTGTTATAAAAAATAAAAAATAAATAAAATAAAAAGGTGCGAGCCGGAGTTTATAGATGGTAACAAAATATCAAGTAATAGAATTATAAAAATAATACTAAATAATAATTTAGATGACTATATTAAGTTAAAACGATACGTAACAAAAAGTAATATTCTCTACTAATAATATTGATAAAACATAGTTAAATAGAAAGAAATTAGAAAGTTCTGAAGTTAAAAAATAGAAATTGCAACAGATTAGAAACCTGGGCTTCAACCTCATGTGTCAAATGCATTACCAACTCCTCTACCTTGCTTTTGAAAATTTACTTCCACCGTTATCTATTATAACATTTTGCAGGAAATTTACTGTTTAATGAACAGTAAACTTCACTGCTAGATCTTATATATTTTTATATCACGAAATTTCCAAGTTATGTGTTAGTTAGGGTGTTAGGGTGGTAAGTCTCACTGTCTCTAACCCCAAAATCAAGGGTTCAATTCCAAGTTAATACATTTTCATTTTCTCTATGTATTTCTTTTTCGTTTTTTATTCTATGTGTTCCTTTTTCATTTTTCCGGCATGTGCTTCGGTTTTGTGACTTTTGTCTAATTTCATCCATTCCAGATTATCATTTAGTTTTTATTATTACTATTTTTAGTAACGTAATTTATTTAATATATATTTGTTCTTCTTTTAGATTTTAACATAGAAGATCCGAAATAAATATGATTTTGTATTTGTGAAAGTTTTATTTTTATCTACATCTTTGTATACGGAATTTTTCTAAAAAATATTTCCCAAAATTGTAATGCTAAAAAACTAATAAAGATCCTACTATATCAAAATTTATCAAAATATAGATAAAAAAGATTTAGTTTCAAATACATATTTAGTAGTCATATTTGAAAAATAAACCCTTTATAATTATAATATGGGTTTAGTTCATAAAAGTGTATACAACTTTACACATTTTACTATTGTATGTACTGAACTTTCAAACTTACCGTTTGATGTATTAAACTTTTCAAACTTAACTTTTTTATGTATCCATTAACCTGCTTAGCAGGTACCAAGTAATTTTATGATTTTTATTTATTTTTTATACTACTAAAATGCCACATCAGATCTTCATCCATCTCCATCTCCATCTCCATCTTCAATACACCTCCATGAATCCCAGATGAACTCAACATAATCTTCAATACACTAAATTTATTACGAAGAACATGAATGTTCATAGTGATGTAGATGAATTCCAGAAATCCAGAAAAATACAATTCCCCATCACCAATAACAAGAACTGTAAAGAACAAGAAGTGTAATCCTAAATCAACAATGAAGATGAAATCCAGAAATCAAGAACCCTAACTCAAACCCTCAAACAAGTAGCAGATCTGGAAGGACCCTAAATCTAGAAATTAAGAATCCTAAATCAAGAACCGTAACCCTAAATCGAACAAAGAAATTGCGTACCTTGGAAGATGAAGCAATCTGGAACCGTATACCCCTCAATCCCTAAATTGAACAAAGAACTCAAACCCTAAATCAACAATTGGTGGTGCCGAAGAAGATGAATACCCAAACCCATCTGAACCGAAGAAGAACCGAAGATAGATGAATCGGAAGCAAGATGAAACCCAAATCGGGAGAAAAATCGCGTACCTTCAAACTGATCTGGAAGATGAAACCGGAACATATCATTAGAGGAAACCCAAACCGGAACCCTAATTCGCAAACCACCAAATCGGTGGTGCTGGAAATCTCCTTCAATGGCGGCGGTGGTGAAACCGGAACCCTAAATCGCAAACCATCTGGTGAAAATCGTGGAAGATGAAATCATGGAAGATGAAATCGTGGAAGAGGAAATCTCCTTCAAATCTTCATTGGCAGCGTGGACCTATTCTTGCTCTTGTGTTATATTATTATTATTATTATTATTATTATTATTATTATTATTATTATTATTATTATTATTATTATTATTTGAATTACTTTTAAGGAGGAAATAACACATAAGCTGCCAACTTACCTCCAAGTCATTGCCACGTCATTAAAACCGGTTCCAAGTCATTATGTTACCTGTTATACTAGGTTAAATACACTTAATGGTAACTTTCAAAAAGTTTGATACATCAAACGGTAAGTTTGAAAGTTCAGTACATACAATAACAAAAGGTGTAAAGTTGGATACACTTTTATGAACTAAACCCTTATAATATCTAACATTTTGTGAACAATAATTTTTTATCTTTTAGTGTATTAGGTTATTTAAAAATATAGGAAAGTTGCATTTGTAAACAAAGTTCAATCTCGCGGAGTGACAAAAACTTTTTCTATTACATAACATATCGTAGTACTAAAATAATTATTTTGTGTGGTCTAAATGTGATGTTTATTGTCATCTTATCTATATTTATGTTTTGATAAAGAATTACCATATTGCCATATTTTTCTAAAAATGTGATTTCGAAATCGTAATATTAAGAAAATATTTTATTTGAAGACATCGTTTTACATTAAAATTTGTATCAAAGTGTAGTCACCATAAGTACGTGACAAATCTATATCTAAATCTACACCAAACATTAACTTATAAGATCACAAATAAATAAATAAAATATTGTTTAAATTGATTTGACAAAGTAATAAAATTCTTATTTTTTGTTTCCCGGTGCAACGCGCGGATTGTGTAACTCGTGTACTATATAAGTGTTTTTCTTTCAATGCACAAAAAGACAAATTTTTTTCTCTAGAATTGTATGGTACTATAATTGTTAAACAGCTGACGTCACATTAGGTTCGTTTTGGACTTCCAAAACCTAAACTGAAAAAGGTGAAGTGGTGAACGTAGGAGGAATGTTTGGTTGGCGGGTGGTGGGGGCCACATCACCTGACTCGGCCTGGTTAAAATCATCCTAGAACGTGAACTACCAAACTGATATTGTGAGTTTTACATAAATTACATCCAAGTCCTTCTACTTATCTCTAATTCCACTTCGCCTACCTTAACTTCATATACTTCTATTTTGGACATTGTACGTAATCTTCTTTTTTCTTTCTTTTAAATAAATAAAACGGTCAAAATTCTATTAAATTGAAAGGAAACGTAACACTGGAGACCGACAAGACCAACAAGACTAAACTAATAATTAAAGAATATTATATAGTTGGGGAAAGAACAACAAAATGCTAAAAAATAAGTTAATTTACATGACATGCAAAAACTAACAAAAAATAAATAAATAATAATTGTTAACTATGATATTATATGATTGAAGAGCTAAAAGCGTCGAGATCGAACGTGACCGAGCTATCGCCAAACCTCAACTCAACATCAGCCCCATTGTATTTAAGTCTTTTCAACTGCATGACAATAATATAAAAACTTGATTTTCATTCGTTAGTTTTACGAGAGTTTCAATTAAGGGCAAGTTGGGGTAAATTTAATAAAAGTATTATAGTTGATGACTTGGCTAATCCCACTTTTTATATCAACATGATCTGCTTGATATTACTTGATTTATATAATTTGTATTTACGGTCAAAAACTGAATATTTGATTTACAAAAATGCATATTCATACTATATATATATATAGAAAAAAGTTCATGCGAGAATCAATTTTAGTGCGAGAACCGCGATAACCAATCTGAGCCGTCAAATTCCCCCTCCTTCAATGTCATTGCCCACCCATGAATTCTTTACATGCATCCTGCCACACTCTATCCCTTCACGCTCACCATCCATGAAACTTCTCATATCCAAGAAACGGCTGAGATTGGTTCTCGCGGCTCACACTAACAACGTTCTCGCATGAACCTTCCCCTATATATATATATATATATATATAGGGTAAGGTTAAACAAATAACCTCCTTTAAACAAAGAACCTAAAGAACCTCTCTGGTGATGACATGTGGCACATAGTCAAGGAGCAAAAAAGTAAATTAAAAAAAAAAGAAAAATCGGCGTCTTCAGCAAATCCCCCCCAACAAACTAAAAAAAAAACCCCAATTTCTTTAAATGATCATAACTCGTTCGTTTTTAACAATTTTAACATAAAAATTATACCATTAGTTTCAGTTTTTTGTCTTCTTTCAAACAAGACCGGACTTGATATATTTCTGAAATTTTTTTTTTTTGAAATGCAAAGTTTGCATTTTGAGCTGGGTTCATTCAAACTCAAAATGCAAAATCCGTAGTTTGCATTTTGAGCTGGGTTCATTCAAGCCCAAAATGCAAAATCCGTAGTTTGCATTTTGAGCTGGCTTCAAGGTCTTCAAACAGTTGTGACAATTTTAAACTAACAGTTCTGAACTCTATATAACAGTTTTGAAGTTCACAGCAACTGTTGGTTACAACTGTTTTTACATTTTCATCTAACAGTTCACAACTGTTTTCCCAAAGATAACTCTAACAGTTTTGAACTGTTTGTCAAAATTCTTCTAACAGTTTTTCAACTTTGCATGTTAAACAATCTTAATACCTTAGCTAATTTCCCAACATAACCCCAATTTCTTTAAATGATCATAACTCGTTCGTTTTTAACAATTTTAACATAAAAATTATACCATTAGTTTCAGTTTTTTGTCCTCTTTCAAACAAGACCGGACTTGATATATTTCTGAAACTTTTTTTTTTTGAAATGCAAAGTTTGCATTTTGAGATGGGTTCATTCAAACTCAAAATGCAAAATCCGTAGTTTGCATTTTGAGCTGTGTTCATTCAAGCCCAAAATGCAAAATCCGTAGTTTGCATTTTGAGCTGGCTTCAAGGTCTTCAAACAGTTGTGACAATTTTGAACTAACAGTTCTGAACTCTATATAACAGTTTTGAAGTTCACAGCAACTGTTGGTTACAACTGTTTTTACATTTTCATCTAACAGTTCACAACTGTTTTCCCGAAGATAACTCTAACAGTTTTGAATTGTTTGTCAAAATTCTTCTAACAGTTTTTCAACTTTGCATGTTAAACAATCTTAATACCTTAGCTAATTTCCCAACATTCAACTCATTAGCGACGAGCTGTCAAAATGCAAAAAAAAAAAAAAGTGTTTTTCCCGTATAGCGCCAAAATGCAAAAAAAAAAAAAAAAATCATTTTCAATTTTTTTTAGAAAAGTATAGGAAGAGTGATCTTGTTTGAAAGATGATTAAAAAACTAAAAGAATGGTATAATTTTTTTGATTAAATTCACAAAACTTAAAAAGTTATGGCAATTTAAAGTTTTTGGGGATTTTTTTTTTAAATCGTGGGTGTTGGGAGGGGGGATAATTACATTTTTGCCCTATTCTTCCTAAATTAATACATAATAATTACAGTTTTGCCATCATTCAATCTCATCCATTAATATTCATGATCTAAAGATCCAGATTGGTTCTTTAGATTCTTTGTTTAACACATGTTCTTTATTGATCCAATTTCTATATATATATATATATATATATATATATATATATATATATATGGGAATTTCAAATGAGAATGAGAAATTAATTGAGAATGAGATACTAGATCTCAGCCGTTCATTTTGTAAGTGGAAATTCATGGATGGAAAGCGTGAGGGAATCGAGTGTGGCATGGTGCATGTGAGGAATTAATAGGTAGACAATAACATTGAACGAGGGAAAATTGGACGGCTGGGATTGAGTCTCCCATTCTAAAAAATATTTAAGTTCTCATTTAAACCTCCCACTATATATATATATATATATATATATATATACACATACATACTAGTTTAAATGCCCGTGTAACACACGGGATGATTTATAAAAAAGTAATAAATATTAAACAATGATAAACGACATTAATATTTATATAATGCGAAAAATTGTGATAAAAAATGACGACAGACGGCGTCAATCCCAAGACGACATGATCAACGATAAGTAAGTCTAATTTATGATATTATATTATTATTAAATAATTAACTTAATTAGTTAGATAGATAAATGTAATTATTTTAAATTAGTTCAATTTCTAGATATATGTCGAAAATTTTGTAAATTAGTTCAATTTCTAGATATATGTTAATTAATTAATATTAAAGAAAAGATAATTTTTTTATTTATTATTAATATAATTAAGTGTTATCTTTATTTAATTCACATTAGTTTAACTCTAAAAAGTCAAAATTAAAATTTTAGAATTAATATAATTAACGGGTAGGATTAAATATTTTATTAAATAAAGGGTTTAGATCATCTAATAACTTATTTCACATTAGTATTTTATATATATAGGAAGATATATATATATAAATAAGGGAAATTTCAAATTAGAATGAGAAATTAAATGAAAATAGGAGAATCAATCTCGACCGTTCATTTTGTAAGTGGAAATCATGGATGGAGAGCGTGAGGGGATCTATGTGGCAAGGTGTATGTGCGCAATTCATGGGTAAGCAATGACATTGAAGGAGGGGGAATTGGACGGCTAGGATTGAGTCTCTTATTCTTAATTTATTTAAGGTTCTCATTTGAACCTTCCACTATATATATATATATATATATATATGGGAGGGTTCATTAGAGAACTGTTGTTAGTGCGAGAACCAATATTAGTCGTTCCTTGGATATAGGAAGTTCATGGATGGAGAGCATGGCAGAGTGTATGTAAGGAATTCATGAGCGGGCAATGATATTGAAGGAAGGGAAATTGGACGCCTCAGATGGGTTCTCGCGGTTCTCACACTAAGAATAGTTCTCAAATGAAGTTCTATATATATATATATATATATATAAGAGAAAGAGAGGTTCATGCAAGAAACATTAGTTGTACGAGAAGTGCAAAAATATTCAAGACCCTTTGTTGGTTTAATCTATGGCTAAAAATCATGGTGGCATTCATGCAAATATATTAAAATTTATGAAAATTAAAATAAAACCAAAAAGGCTAAGAACATCATTTTATACCTAAGACTATGCGCATCAGATGCCATCCAGCGCTGGCCAGCCAGCCAACCAGCCTAGAACACCATCGCACCCTATCTGGTTGGCGCTAGTTCTAGCCCAAGCTGGTTGACCCACTAGCGTTGTTTCACAAGTTTATTTTTGCCTTATTTTATTATTAATAATATGTGTGGGTTAAAGAGGGTCGGATGTGTGGGTTATAGAGGGTTGGAGGTAGGAGATGATGTGAATGTTGATATAGCAGTGGGAAGAAGGTGGAAGAGCCAAGAAGATGAACAAGGAAACCATGTTTTGACGATTATCTGAATCTCTTTATCACCCTCGAGTTTGACCCACATTGTCATCTCTTTTGCCCCTTCCCGCCCATACCATGGCAGACTGGCCTTCTATCAACCATCACACAACGCTCATCTTTCTGCCGCTTTTTCAAACTAACGACCACCCCACTACCCTTCTTTAACCATTCTAAAGTTCTTTTGATTCAAGAAACGAAGATGTCACTGTCACTCTTACACCATCAACCTCACCCTCACCACCACAAAATCAACCCACCGCCACTAACAATAGTAGAAGCACCGCCGCTCTCTATCGTCTTTGAACCAGTTGACTCTCTGCCACCACTGTAAATCGAATTCACCGTGTGTACATCTATTTATTTTTTTCCATTGCACCATATGTAAAAAAAAATTCACCCTTTTTCTCTTTTTTTGTACTAGTGTTCATGAATTCCTTTGTTTTTCTTGGATCTGTTTGTTAGATTCTACTTTCTTGGTTTCGTAGTGAATGAAGATTGTTCCTTGTCCTAGTTGCCTAGTTAACGATGGTGTTCATGGATTTGTTTGCTACTTAGTGAAGGTGTTAAGTTTGTTTGACTAGTTAGTCTGTTTTGCTAGTTAACCAATAATGGTTAGGAACCTGTTTTGGGTTTTTTAATTATAAGTAATGTTTTGGTGAATCAAAATTTGTGTTTTTCATTTTTGTTTGTAATAAAACTTGTGTATTGACAAATGAACATAAATTATGTGACGGTATTCGCAAGTGTTTAGACTTTGATTCTCGAAACATTATATATTAATCAAGTTTGTGTTTTTAAGGTGTTTATTAGTGAACATAGACTTTATGAATTTGACAGATTGAAAAGTTTTGTAACATGTTTATGAGTAAACACTACGTGAAGATTAAAGTGGTATAATAGAGCACTGTGAATGTAGACTTTTAATTATTTGGTAGATGAAATTAAATTTTCGTAACACATGTTAACTTGTGAACCACAATAGTAACTTGGAGTTTGAAATATTATCAATAAAAATGCAAATTTTTAACACGTTCACTAATGAAATTATAACAATTGATCAAACATAAATAACTCGGTTAATGAAAAAGAAAAAGATTTAATAACATGTTCACTGATGAACAATGATGTGAGAAAAGTTTGGAAAGTAAAATTTGACTTGAGAGAGAATATAGGAGAGAGGGAGGGAAATATTTTCTTACTATTTAACCCTTTAAATTAAAGAAATTAACAATTGTTATTATGGTAGGCCATTATATAAAAAATTAATCAATGAATCAAAAAGCTTTTCGCACTTCTCATAAAATGGGTGTGTTTATTTGAGAACCGATCCGAGAACCACGAGAGTCATTTGTAGTCACTATTAATGACTCATTACTATGACATTTTGGTTATTTATATATTTACACACCCATGAATTGAGTTCGAGTGGGAGAGTCAATATATATGAAGATTGATTTTCTTAAAGTACCCCTCATTAATGAGCTATTAGGATTATTAGTCATTGATTTATTTTAATCAATGGCAATACTCATTACAACTACGTTGTTTCGAATATAATTTTAGATGCATAAAAACCTCATATTCACTATTTTAATCAATGGCTACTTTATTACGAGTACTGCGAAAACCAATCTTAGCCTTTCTTTCAATGTCATGTCTACCCATGAATTCCTCACATGCACACTGCCACACTCTATCCCTTCACGCTTTCCATCCATGAATTCCGCTTACAAAATAAACGGCTAATATTGAGTCTTTCATTCTCATTTAATTTCTCATTCTCATTTGATATATATATATAGCGGGATGCTCAAATGAGAATGAATATTTAGGTGAGAACAAGAGACTTAATCCTGATCCTTCATTTTATTTAATACTCAACCATGAATTGCGACAAGTCATGAATTGCAACGGGTAAAGTAAGACTCTTAAATCTAACAGATCATCAGATATTTATGACTATGATTTATTCTCTAATTCTCACCTAAATATCCATTTTCACAATAACTCTCCCCTATATATATATATATATATAAATATATAGTGTGTGTGTGTGTTCATATGAAAACTGTTTTTTGTACGAAACTGCAAGAACAAAGCTCTGACCTAGATTAAAATTAATCGATGACTAAAAATTGTTGACAACTCATCAATGATTCATTAATGACGCATCAAAGAGGGGTATTTTAGAAAAAAATCACGCATAGTGAATTAATGATGGCTTAACCGGACGCAATTCACGGTTGGGAAATATATTTTTTTTGAACGGCGTGTTAGTAGTTAGTGGACGAAGCCCCACAGTGACATCTAATTGGGCAGTATGCAAGACTCACATCCCTCCAAAAGGGATAAACCCGACTCCACTAGAGGATAAACCCCACCACCACAGAAGGAAAACCCCCACGAGGAGACTACCCAAGACCTCCCCATGTGGTAACAACCTCCTGACCACCAGGGCAGAACCCCAATAGCACATTTGGATAAATATATAAATGACCAAATACCCCAATTAATGAGTTATTAATGATATTACAAATAGTATTCGCAGTTATAATACGAAAAATAGTTATCGATTGAATATTTATATATACACACACACACACACATATAGAGAGAGTGTGACAGGGTGTATATGAGGAATTCTGAACACTAACAATGATATGGTTCTCAAATAAATTTTTTCATATATATATATATATACACATTTTTGCTAGTGTCCCCCTTTTATCACCAAATTTGAAAAAAAATTTCCAAAGCTTACCCACATGGCAAATACAAAGGGAACCTGAACCGCTACCAAACCAGATTGTTTTGTCCCCATCTAGGAACAATGAACCTTGACGCTTATTGAAAAATAATATTACAGTAATCGTCATTTAAACATTTAAAAAACAATATCATCATGCGAAAACACTTTTTTTACAAATTATATCTCTAAATGGATATAGAAGACTAACTTGAGTGTTCTTTTTTTATTAAATAATCATATATCGATTCGTTTTGATAAAATTAATTTTAGAGATCCCTTTAAATTTAAATTTTGGTTTGATTTTTAAATTCTAAAATTAAATTTCTGTAATTTGAATTAAATTATTACAGATAAATTCACACACACACACACACACACACACATATATATATATATATATATATATATATATATATATATATATATATATATTTTAAACTTAAAATATTCTATTTATCCAACTTATTTTTATAAATATAATATTTATCATGTATGACATTTCAAAACATAACATTTAACCAAATACTTAGATTATCATTTTAAAATATTCTATAATCAATTTAATTTTTTTTAGTTATAACAGATAAAGATTTAATATTATTGCTTTTAATTATAGCAATAATTATCGATGACTTGTATAAGGAATACACTCACTTCTTCATATCATAATACTAGTCTGACATAACGTCTGTCCTCACCATTGTGTTGATGCTTCCATCGCCGGTCTGAATATTGACGCCCACTGTCACCGTTTTTTTAACTCTTTTCATATTTTAAAATGATTTAATACTTTTAATTAATGTTTAATATTTATCAATTCATATATCATACAAACATTTATCTAGTGTATATTATAATCGAACGATTGCATATATTAGCACACAATAGGATTACTTTTTAAAAAAATTCTCCTTCAACGCTAGTCCTAAGTTTAAATCTCGCGGTTTGAACTTGTAATAAGGTTTAATATAGTTGCACAACCCGTTTTTCAAAAGATATTTGAAAATATTTTTTTTTTTAACAGAATTTGAAAAGAATAATATGTAATAAATTTGAATACTTCCATAGGTTCTATTTTAATACGTTAAATATTTACATTAACAAAGTATTTGTTTACATTACACATATCGACACTTCATTATCAAAGATTATTTCCCAAATCACTACGTCTTTGTTCAAAACATTATTATGAAAACGATTTCACAAAAGGGCCTCCTGTGGAAACTTTGGTCGTGAGCTCAACTACATGATGTAGGCTAAATCAATATATTTACTTCGTATTTGATATCGCATTATTTGAATATATTTTTATAGTGACTTATGTTAATTATGAATTAATTTGTTATAATACGTGTGTAAGGGCTTTTGGATAGAAGAAATCAAGAAACTTGTTAAAATGGTGGAGAAATGGAAGAAAATGAGAAAAACAGATAATTATGACACATATTCACTGTTTCGATCATAGCTTATTTATACAAACTCGGATTAAGGTGATTTAAGCTGCCACTGAAACTAGACTCAAAGGGCTACAATTATCCAAATTTAAATCTCCTAAATTTACCTCGTTTCTTTAAAATAATGAATACTTAAGTTTTTAAATCAGAAATCATACTCGTTACCTAAATATTCAACATCTTGTCTTGCCAATATTATATTATATTATAATATAAGTAGGTACGCTTGCCTAGTTGTGTGATAGTCAGTAGTGTCGGCGATTCCAATTTATAAATATATAATCTTTAGATATACACACATCAAGTTTTGGTGCTATTGTCGGGGGTGTATTTTCTAAGATTTGTTCCTAGTGCAATGATATTTCTTGTTAGTGTTACGTGTTTTGATATATCATCAACTCACACATCACTATTCCATTTCCTTCCCTTTTCCTAAGGATCCGGGAATATTCATAGTGGTCAACACTACACGGGTAAGCACATAGGCATAGTAAGCACACACCAACATCATCCTAACATACCAAATAATGCACACTAACTTGCATGTAAATGATCATTAACAGTCGCCATTCATACAACATATAATTTATTCTAGCAGTCAGATCACCATGCAGGCCTACAAGACTGCCACCCATGCCATGTAAACACCACACATGCAATATAAACGCCACACATGCCAAACAAACACCACACAACCAATCAACCGCTCAAAATGGCACGAGGTGTGCTCCAAACGCTAGAAGGTGTCAACGATGCACGCCACGACCCGTTTCAACCTGTGACGCCCTTCCCGCCATGACTCAAATGCAATTCTATGTAAACATCTGAGTTTTCACCCAAACTCAACCACGACTTTATTCTAAACATTTCCATTACTTGGTTTAAATAATAATATTTGAAAATGACTATACACATCAATATCTATAACAATTGGTCACCGTAAGATCAAACTGCATAAGTCTCATCATCTGACTCATTAACCAAACCCTTCACAATTTCGTCATATAGTTCAATATTTAGTTCCAGGACCAGTAGGAGCCCTTAGAATAAGGTTAAAAACTATCACATTCATCACCAACACCAAATTGGTGATTTCAAGAACACTACAACTACACTATGGTCACCACAGACCATAGAAACCTCAATAGCAACGTTAAAGAACATACCTTGAAGTTAGATGAAGTTAAAATCACTAATAATACCCTTCACTTTGATCAAAACCTGTTTCTTTCTTGTCCTTCTCTTCTTCTTAAGTTCTCCAAAAGAATACATACGTAATTGACCAATTTTATTTAAAGTCAAAGCCTCTCACTTATAAACATACACACTTTAGTCATTGACAAGTTAGTCCTCTAAGTTCGATCTTACTCTTTTAACCACAATTTTAAATCATTTAATAGACTTGGAAGTTGCTTAATTTAGTCCTCACATTATCATATCATTAATCAATAATAAATTAACCTATCTTGTTTAATTAAGGTTAAACTTAAATATCAACAAATAATCATCTTATTTAAAAAGAGATTAAATTTAATATATTTTCATATATAGTAATGTTTATATGAAAACTAATTTTATTGTAAGAATTATGAGAGCCAATTTTAATGTTTGATCAAAATAAATAAATAACTAATAATGTTAATATATAGTTCATTAGTATACTTATTCAATGACTCATTAATTGCTTATTAATGACTCATTAATAGAGGTATTTTGAAAAAGTCAAGCCTCATTAAATAACAACTTATTTATCTGGACGCGATGCACGTTTGGGTAGATATATAAATAACGAAAATGAGTCATTAATGAGCATTAGTGTTTATTACAAATGCTTCTAGTGGTTCTTGTGTACGAGCGGTTCTTAAATTAACTTCTCCCTTTCCTTACATTTAAATGGGTAATTAGAATAAACAAATGTCGTTTGTTTATATATGTAGGGTAAGGCTTAAAAAAAAACACTTTTATCCTAGAGTACATGGAGAACACTTGTAAAAAGTTTAAAAATTGACAAAATCCCTCTCCTTTAAATTCACATTAACATAGAAACAATAGATTTATAAATTATATTAAAAAATAGGTGCAAAAGAGTGATAAATATAGTAGAAGTATCTAGTTTTTTAACACATTTAATTTCTGTAGCAATTATATTGGATTTTGAAGGATTCAGATTTTTTTGTCTTAAAAATATTATCTCTCTTGATCTTGCCTCGAAATTTATATTAATTATTAATGTGGCTGGTTTGATCAATTTGTTGTTCAAAAGTACGTAGGAATCTAATCAATTTTAAAGATGAAGTAATTGAATTCCTTATCTCTTAAAGCATAGGTAGGCACATACGTACCATTCATACATAAATGGACCAATTCTTTTGTAGCTTGTAATTCAAGAAGGAGTTGAAGGTGACATCATGTTTGGAGATAAGAATTAGCCTAAGCCAAGTATAACACTTGCTCACTATTGCACCACATAGTGTAGTCCGCCTTGAGTGGATGATCAGAATGGCACCCAACCCAACTACGCCATAAAGTGAACCATGGGTCCGAGATATTTTGTGGGTCTAGCTAGGTGCGTGGGTGTAGCTTGGGTTGATGATCGAGTTGAGCTCATCATATATATTTATGTACGTAGTTTGGGTTGTAGAAAATTTATCGTCTTAATAACCGTTTGATTCACATGACAAAGTATTATGTAACCCAAATAAAAAAATACAAAAACAAAAACATATACAAAAACCACCTACCTCTTTTTACGTAACATAAATGGTAAATCGTATATATTTGACCAGTGGCGGACCTACCCTTTGTGTGGGGGGTCAAGCGCCACCAGTCCTTTGGCGGTTTGCAGTGTTAATTTTCGACTTTTTGATACGTTGCCACCAGTAAATTTTCAGGGTGCACCCGTGATGCCACCAAAATCAAAGGAAAAATGAAAGTTTTCTAAAAAAAATGATAAAAAATAGTTTAATCTTTCAATTTATACCTTTAAAATCAAGTTTTAGTAAACATTACTTCATATAAATTGTGTTTTGTTTTAAATTTTGGCTCTAAAATACCATAATAACAGTCGAAATCTCGTTAATCCGACCCGATTAACCGGAAACCCGAGAAAAAACCCGAACCACACCCTCACTTTTATTTAATTTAATTTTCGCATTATATGTTGCTACCGGTCCCGAGAAATCCTGGGTCCGCCACTGTATTTGACGTTAATGATCATGATTACTACGAAAAAATATTACACCAAATTTGATTTTCATTAATCCGGAAACTAATTTTAAAAAATGGACTAATTATAGCAAGTACATCTAGGTATCTCTTCAATTAAATGACTTCTCTCTCATTATTATTCTTTTCCTTCTAAATTTATCTCCGATGTGAACTAATTGTTGGTCATATAGGTCTTTATCACTTATAAAACTTCAATAATAATCATTATACAATTAGATAAAGATAAATGTTAATAAAAAAACAAATTAAAAAATAACTCATTTGAGAAATAAATCGTTAAAAACTTTAATTTTAAAAGAATATATAGTAATTATAATTTCTTTTTAAAGACTGCAAATAGTAGTATACATATCTCCCTGCTTGCCTACTTGGATCGATTATGGAATTTAATTTTTTTTTTGAACGGCAAGAGTTTTATAACTTGATAACAAGTACACATTACCACACATGATACACGATCTCTCGTAATCTCACACACATGATATAATCTCACAACGACTACCGCACACACTAAAAGCATCGTAACATCACAATTATCTCACCACATACATACTCACACACAAAGAAACCCACCAAGACACACAAAATATCATGGTAAGACCAAAATATCATGGTAAGACCAAATTCTCAAGAGTTCATATGTAATTACCTATTTTGATCTTTAAAAATATTATGATAAATTGCCTTTTTACTTTTTAAATTGATAGATATGAGAATTCTGATAAATTTGGAATTTCTCAATTCCTTAATTAATTTTTGTTTAGAACTACTTCCTAAAGTTCCAGAGTCCGGGAGAGATGGTAGTTTTGTCTTCCTAGTCAACAAAGTTAACTCAAGTAAAATTTGCTAAAATAATTGTATTCTTTTATGTTATAACATAAAGATTCAAGCAATAAATTTTTTAGAGGTGGGGATGTTATAATTTGCATCTTTTTGTGTCTCAATTAACTAATACATACTTAGTATATATTACATAAATGTTACAAACGATGCAGTGGATGATTGGTGATTTTCTGTCTGCTTACTAAATATTGTTGTTTTATTGATCATTACTTCGATCCAGTATAATTTGTAATTATTATGTACTTCTATGATGTACGGAAAAATTATTAATGTGTTCAAGATCGATTATTCATTAATTTTAAATTATACATCTTCTTACTAAATCTTTCAATTTCATCTTCCTACTCGCTAAATGTTAATATGTGGATTTCATTAATTCTCTTTTCTTATCTACTCTCTTGATTTTGACATATGAATTAATCTAGTTAGAGAATATAAAATATTTTTTCCCTCTATATTGAACTATGTAAGTACCAAGTGTAATTTTGATAAGTAGAAGTGACGAGTTTAACCAAAGGGCTTGTAGCAAATAGGTATCTGGTGTTATGGAGTAATCTTCCTTTCCAAGAAGTTATGAGTTTAAGTCCTGATATGAACAATAAATTAATAAAGTAGATTAAAAGTAGGCTTAGTGGTTTGTGTTTGCCATTAAAAATAGAATAGACATTTAATCTACTGGATGGATTACTGGATATAGTGAGGTGGCGTCTTATTAATATGAATATTAACGGCTATATGAAGAGAGAAAATGTTTCGTCTATAAAGCTTAAAATTTATAATAAAAATTTGAAATAAAAATGTTGCAGTCATTTGTTAAAATGTAAGAGAGATAATAAAAAAAGAAAAGTTCTATTTTTTCTTTTTTCTTTTTCAATCTTTCTTTCTATTTTTTATGAAGATAATATGTATAATATACTAATCGATATTTCTCATATATTCTATTAATTTTAACACTAAATACGAAAATTTTATTAAAGAATATAAAATCTCTTAAAATAAGAATATACGAGACTAAAATGCTATTGAGGTTTCAAAAACCCGCTGCCATTACAATTTACAAAACTCATTTCTCAATCGTACTGAATAAAATTAATTACTTAAACAATCATACCATTAAACCAAAAACCTCAAAACAATTAAACAAAACAATTTTAATAGCTTTTTAACTTTATTTTTTTAAAGTATTTTATCTCGAATGACTCAACTATAAAATTAAGCTAATTTAGATTACAATAACTATTGTCCGTATAATACATGAGCTTGTTTAAAAATAATAAATATTGAACGTAAATAAAAAATATTTTAGAAAAAGAGTGAAAGAAATGAGAATTATAAAAAAATGGAGCACCAGGCCATACCAGCACCGATCGCCTTGATGCGAGAGGGAGGGCAAACGTAACAACAGAAACATGATATAATGATACAAAGAGACGTGATTATTTTTCGTATACAAACAATCTGTCATTATTGTTTTAATTAGGAGTAATACCGTGTAAACTTAACAAGGTTGTGATTTGTAGGATCATATGATCCAAGATCAAAACCTTGTCAAGTTGTATAGTATTGCTATGAAGGTAAGGCTTGGGTAGGATTTTATCATCGGTGATATGATCTTAAAACAGTATCGAGATTCAATCTTATAAACAAACTTAAATGTAGTTTTGACTCTTGTAACAGGGTAGAATTGTAGGTTCGATCGTAGGATAGTAAGGTGCTGTTTGGTTTGATGGAATGTTAAGAATTAGAATTGGAATATTGAAAGAAATTTGAATGAGAAGGAATTTAATTTGGAAAGTAATTCCTTTCCTTTTGTGTTTGGCAAGACAATGAGAATTAAATGGGGGAATTCTGAAAAGGGAAACACATTCGCTACCACCACGTAGCCCTGATCCCTGTCGCCGCTCGCCGCCTTAGTCTCCGTCGCCGGTCGCCATCGCCGATCATCTATTTGTGTTTGAGTCGTTGAGAGGCTTGGTGAGAAGATGAAATCTTAATTCCATTGGCGATGAGAGAATCTCAACTCCGTTATTTGAGGGAAAGATTTTTCATCCCAAATTCCAATTTCTTCCATTAAAAGTGAACTGAACATGAGAATGTATGAGAATTTGATTCCAATTCCTTAGAATTTATAAAGAATCATTCAAACCAAACAGTCCCTAAGAGAATTAAAAACATGATATCTATAACTATGGTTTTTGATTTTAAATCAACTTTATTTAGATATGTGAATATATCAACATCTACAAAAGAAACTTAAAAAAACTCAATCACTAGTTTAATTTCCATGTAGAATCACATGGTAACAGTGAAATCATGGATCCCATAGACCAATAGAAATGGGCAAATTTAGAGGTACAATTTATAGTGGGCTGAGAAGGATGACCTGACAATTGAAATCCAAGTGGGACCCTCTTGATCTTTACTATTTACTCCTGTTAACTAGTTAATATTTACCAACTAAATATTACTATTCATAAACACTGTTTGTTTATCTACAGTGTTTTTTTTACTTTTAGAATATTATTTATCTAAATTAAGTACTTTTCATCTATGGTAAATGTAGTTTTCTCATAAAGATTATTTTTTTTACAAAAAAGTTTTATCTCAAAGTCTAATTTATTAAACTTAATATTTGAAAATTTACAAAAAAAATTATATCTCAAAGTCTAATTTATTAAACTTAATATTTGAAAAACTAACTAACAAAATTTACCTCAAAATCTAATATAGTTAAACATTCTAGGGTTGTATGACACATGGTTGATTTGTGTGACGATTGATAGTGGACGAGGCTCAGTTTTGCATATTTTCTTGGGGTTTTTAAGTTTGTTTTTTCAATAGATGTGTATTTTAAAGTTTGTTTAGTATACCTGTTTGATACAGAGATATATGAACAAATCTTCCACCTTATATATACAAACAACACAATCAAATCAATCTCGCGGATAATTTAGTCAGGGTTCTTGGTTGCTAAATGCAATAAAGTTAAAATATTAGATGTGTTTTTGTTCAAATGTATTTTACATATTCCTATAATTTGACATGCTATTTTTTAAACAAATGTGTGTCAATTATGTTACTATTAATATAATCTTCATGTATACTTCTCGAACTTGCCATAAATATTATCAATGGTAGACAATTCATACTTCTAAAATTTGTTAATTTATCATTCATGTTGAATCTTGCGGGTTGCTGGGTAACCCACACTTTTTGCGTGAATGAAGATTGTTTATACGAGGAAGGAGGACATAAAGTATCAAATTCATAATCTAGAATAACGTTTATGCCTAACTCGAGATTCTCCTTCAACGACGCAATACGCGAGTAAAAAAGGTGTTGGTTTCTATATATTATAAAATGTATTCGTTGAAACCCCGGGCGCCGCAACGCGCGGGCACCAAAACCTTGTTTTTGTAAATTTGCAAATCCGAACCAAGCACAAATAGACTTTTCACTCCAAATCCTTTCGGGTTTGTCTGTGGATGCATGTATTGGGACATATGGACATTAGGGTGATGTTGGTCAAAGATTAATGGTTAAGAAAAGTCATTATCATCAGAGATTTAGTATATAATTCTTAATGCTATCAATTCTTACGTACAGTTAGTTTACGGATCTACTTTTATATATATAGTTTAAATATATAACAATGAATCATTAAAATAGGTTGAAGGCAAGATCGAAAACTCAAATTTTTTACGATTATATATTTAAAGAAACTTAATTTATAAATTAGTATTTATGTATGTAAGAAGTTAACGGAAACCTTGATCGAGCTTATAGAAAACAAAAGTTGAAGCCCAAATTAATTAACACCATATATGTCGAACCTACGGGTGCCTTAATTAATTTATATATCTACGTACGTACGAATAAGCAACGGCGAATCTAAAATAAAAAATCACGTGGTTCCCTAATTAAGTAAAACTGATAAAAATGAATGAGTCAAATATACTTGAGTTGAGTCGGATCGTTAAAATTAAAATTTAAGCAAATACCTAACGGAGATATTAAAGTCCTTGCAAGATTGTATCCGGCGAGGTTGAGTATACTTAAAATATTTGCATAATTTTAGAAGGGTTAAGCTATTGATATAACATGTATGTATAATAGAGAATTGATACACTTAATAACACCCTGTATCATCCCTAGTTAAATCCTAACAAACATTTATATCTAAATCTAGTATATTATTAAACCAATATTTATTATTTTTTCTATTATATTAAATACTATAAGGTAGTTCCTCTAGATTATTTTAAGTAGTTCCCCAACAAAAATCTATATAAGTTTTAGAAAAAACTAAAAAATTAGGTAGGTCCTAGGACCCACCTAACATATACATAGCTTCGCCCTTGCGAATAAGCCGATTGTTAGGGTTTCTTAACACGTACTCCATGCAACACCATGACTACTAGAATAATAATAATCTAGAATTGCCATAAGATCGAACTATCATCAACCATAAAATGATCGAGTTGGCGCTTAATATTATAGGGAAAAAAAAAAGTTTACGTCCGTTAACTTAAAGTACTTTAGCTTCTCGTTAGAACATTCTATATAACAGCATCAACTTGGACATAATTATGGCCTTGGCGCCATGCAACCCTAGCTTGTAGTTTGAACTTCAAAACACTTTCATAGAATTTGACTCGAATGTTCTTATTAATTTCTTCGAATTATTCTTTCAAATTTCTTGTTACAGGTTTCAGTATGTTGGCAAATTAAAACCACTTGCAATGGCTACTTAAGTTAGGTTAAAACTCTCTCTCTCTCTCTCTCTCCATATATATATATATATATATATATATATATATATATATATATATATATATATATATATATATATATATATATATATATATATATATATATATATATATATATATATATATATATATATATATATATATATATATATATATATATATACACACACACACACACACACACTATCTTATAAGCATTTAGGCATTTGTCTTAATCTCTTAAATTTTATGTAATTTGAAATTACTAATTTACCCTCATATCAAACTACATGTAAATTATTAAATGAAATAACTATTACATTGAGTTATTGAGATTTATACAACCATTTTAGTGACTAAACCTTCCATCATAAGAAAATATTTAAAACATCAAGTCAATATCAATTAACTTAAATATTACAAAATATTTTAACAACCAATTATATATAAATATTTTATTATAAACATTCTATCACTTAATAACTATTTTAACTTAATTATTATAAAATACATATAATAGAACTTATTAATTTGAATAACCTATAGCCTAAATTCATATAAATTTATTGTAACACCGGGTTTCACGAGCTTAAAATCAGGACAATTTTAAACTATTTAAATATGTTTATCAAAGACGTGCAGCGGAAACTAAACACTGATTAAAGTGTTACTATCCGACTTGGCAAATATAAACATTAAATCCAAGTCTTAAAACGAACCGGTATTACCATACTACAAACAGACCATCGGATCACAGATATAAATAACAGCAGAGTGTTCCAGAAGAGCTAAATACAATTACCCCCAAGAACCCGTCTCACCAGGCTGCCTAAACCTCACCTGTAAAAAGGATAAATCATGAACTGGTTAGCTACACTAGCTAGTGAGTACAGATTAACACATAAGCATCAATAAGCAGGTTATTCCAACTACGGGACAGCACATAAAGCTATCCTAACACATAGTGTCGCGCCAACGAGTCAGTAGGAATCATATCTTGCAGGGTGGGAACCCCGCTCAACGATTCAAACTGGGGACCATCAGCAACAACTATCCGCAATGGTGGGGGAGCGAAAAGCAGTCCACCAAACGCGTTACGAAGCTCGAAGCTCAACATCTTGGATCTCAACAGAAGTTAAGATCCCAACTCACGTTAAGGAGCGGCGGTTTGCAAGACCACCCCGACGTGCTGCACACCGGGTACCGTTGATCCCCATTATTCCATCAAAGGGATCCAGCCTTCGGGAAGAAAGCTGACCTTAACCATGCCATCATCAGTCCGGACAGGTACCACATATACAACTAGAACCCGTAGTGGGTTCAACTATACGCATGCGATTTATATCCAACGTGTAAAGCAACTTATCATGATAATAGCATATAACAACATGGTATAACATACCTCATATACTCACGTATGCAACATTGCCAACATATATCAATAAACATCAGACAACGCTACTTACCGAGACTCCTGGGAAAACCGGTACTCAGCTCGAGATTATAAGAGGCAGATATGAATTCGGGAATCCCCAGGAGCACACGGAGTCGTCCGAATCACCTAACACATAAGGTTCAGGCTTAGACACCAAACAACGACAACCAACGAGGCTTATAACACAACACTACAAAACTGCCAGCAAAAACCACAGCTTGCGACCGCAAGGGGTTCACTTGCGACCGCAAGGGTCATTTCAACACCCCACTTGCGACCGCAAGGGTTTACCTTGCGACTGCAAGGGTCCTACCCAAACCACCCCAACTTGCGACCGCAAAGACATCTCCATGCGACCGCAAAGGTGGTATCTTGGGGCTTACGATCGCAAGTTATGTACCTACGATCGCAAGTATGCTTCCATCGTCCTTAGACGGTAACTCATAACAACGACCCACTTGCGACCGCAAAACCCGTGCATGCGACAGCAAGGACAACACAACACATGCTTACGGTCGCAAGGCCTTTCCGTTGCGGCCGCAAGTATCGACTTACAGTGGCGTCCAACTCTGTTTTCCGACAGAAGCCGTTCTTCGAATTTTGGTGCTAAAATCGACTTGAATCTAGTTTTAATTGTTCCAGCATGTTACTTAGACCTCATACAACATTACCTACATGTTTATTAGGTTGTAGAACAACTATTGATCAATCTTTACCCTTCAAATGGGTGTTTCCTCTCAAGAACACCAAACTAACTTTCTAAGGAGAAATACTTACAAGGAAGCAAGAAGATGACACCAAGAGCATTAATCCAGCAACTAGAACCCAAAATCAGATTGTTTCCTCCTTGATTTCTTCTTCAAAATCGCAAAGTATGTATGTGTGTATGAAGCTACGTACGTATGTAGGGGTTGTATGTGTTTTGTGTGTGTTTGAAGAAACAACAGGGGATAAGAACCCTTAAACCGACCCAAGTGTGTCTAATACCCCACGTGGGTACTTCGTTCTCCTATTCAACTTAAAACACGACTTATGCTTATCCGTTTCAACTAACGGAGATATTTTCGGAATCATTATCCGAAACCGTTCAACTATTTACCAACTCTCTCTATTAACAACATATTTCCAACTTTAGCTACATAACCACGTGTACCAACAAATAACAACAATTAAGCAACAAAACAACTTAAACAACTTGGTTAATGTCAATGTACAACTGAACAAACACGAGGTACAACTATTTACAACTAGGCCCCATTTTGGGGTGTTACAAATCTACCCCCCTTAAGAAGATTCCGTCCTCAGAATCTGATCGTCTACAAACAAGTGAGGGTATCTAGTTTTTCATGTCGTCTTTTGTCTCCCAAGTCCTAATCGAACCCAGGTTATTCTTTCATTTGACTAACTCTAATTTAATCATCTTTCAATACAACTTCTTTGTTTTTCGAACCAAGTGTTTCGACAGGACCTTCGACTAGGCGCTTTGAAGCGTCAACCTTCAATTCTTGCAGAAGCAGAATATGGTCCTCCTTCACTTTGCACTTACTCAGATAACATACATTGAACGTGATACTAAAGACAACTCTAGCGTAACAGTCTGATCATTTACCACGCGAATGATCCGAAATGGACCAACATAACGCAGTCTCAACTTATCCTTTCTTCCAAAACGAATCACACCTCCCACTATATATATATATATATAGTGTTTTACCCGCGTAATGCGGCGGGGTAAAATATATTTTTTGGGATAATATGTATATATAGAGTGTCGTTATTGTAAAAGGTGTGAAAATGTAAAAAGGGTAAGAGGCCATCCTAACCGTCGTATTGCCATAAAATGTCAATTTTCGTTGGTCAAAATTGATGACATGGAAGGTCGGTTTAATTGAGACGCGAGGGCAAAATTAGAATAAAATGATCAATTCAGTTACCCTAAAACCGAGAAATATGCTACGTGGCCTCTAGCAATCACGATTGTTTGGAAAAAGAAATTCATACGATTAGTTAAATAGAAGACCGTTTTATCAGAAGGAAATGATTCATCGGAAAGAAAAGGTATGCGTACTTCATTTATGTTATTAATTTAATATACAATAATATTGAAAAATACGAAACTTCATTTATTTTAAAAATTGATGACTGCATATTAAATAATTGGTGAATTATCATATATTTCAAAAATTGAAGAATGACCAACTTCATAATTTATTTCAAAAATTGATGATTGCGTAGTAAATAATTGATGGATTATCATATATTCAAAAATCGATGAATATATTATTTTGTTCGATTAAAATGATGAACACTGTACATATTCTTAAAACAATTTATAAGGAGACATGAAACAGAATTAAACCAATATAAAGAAACTAGAAAGTGCTCATGAAAATCAGAAAGAATATTGGAGAAAAGGATAAAAACAGGCGGGAATACTTACCAACATAATATGGATTAGTTTGACTAATTAAATTTTTTTAAATGCATCATAAACGATATAAAAAGTCTAATTTACCCTTTTATAGTTTTTGCCATATGTCATCTTGTGAATGCCTCTTACACATTTTACATTAATTCACTTTTTATTTGAACCAAATTCTATATGAGCTAAATCTGGGCTTGATCTATTTTAAATAAAATGATATTTAAAAAAGATTTAACTTAATTTTACCTCATAAGTTAATGAGATAGCTTAAGAAATAAATCACCAAAAAACTCTCTTCCCCTCTACCTGTTGCTTCGGCCGACCACAAAGGAGGAAGAAACCGGGTCAGTTTTTTTCTTGTTAGACGCACACACACATACAAACAAACAACTTGTTTTGTTTGTGGTTGCTTAAGTAACTATGATATCATATTTTTCTTTTATATGATTAGTTTTTGAGACTGCTAAATCTTAACCCTCTTTCGGATTTTTGGGGTTAAGTTGAGTTGATCAACTTCCAGTAACAATCTTAACACTTATAAAATTGTACAACTCAAATAGCATTATTTAAAATATGTTTAAGCAATAATCTTAAACACTTTAAATGTTTTACAAAAAACTCTCCTGAATTTAATGACACTTTAAATGCTTTATAAAAAAATGTCAGAATTTAAATACACTTTAAATGTTTACAAAAAACAGTCCTGAATTTAATGACAGAAAAGGCGAGAGGTCGGAGGGAGCCAGGGAGAGAGTACTTTAAAATTTTTTAAAAACATTTATATATTATATAATATATAATTAAAAAATATTAAAATATCTAATTCGGTTTATTCGGTTTGAAAATTCCTAAAATCGTAACCGAACCGAAAACCGAATTTGAAAACTGTTTCGGCTTTTTCGGTTACGGAGCGGTTCGGATTACAGTTAAAGCGGTTTATATCCGAATTTTGAACACCCCTGTGTCGACAAATGAAACTATTTTACCCCGCCGCATCGCGCGGGTAAAATACTAGTTTAAGGTTAATAAGTTAAGAACTTATGATAATGGTCAACTTTGGTAACTAAGGTTCTTTGGTTTGCCCATATATAGGGACTATATATATGTGATGATCAAAGGTTTTTTCTCTATCTCATATTTGCTCATTAACTTTCACACTATATATAATTAACATGTTAACTTATTTCAAAAACATCATTTACGAGTTATAGAATTAGAATAAAACAAATTTTAAAAGGTTATATATTCTTCTACTCATTAAATCCAAATAAATGTTAAAATCAAGAGAAAAGATTAAAGAAAAAAAGTTAGTGGATTTCACATATTATATATTTAGTGGTTACTGGTTAGGAATAAAAGAGAACTTTTTAAATTCAAATAAAAACTATATTACATCCTACTAAATCTTCATATTATATCATCTATTAAGTTGTAATATGTAAAATCTATTAATTATTTTTTTATACATACTCTATTTTAGTTTTAACACAGATTTTAATCGAGAGTAAGTTGAATAAAGAAATTTAGTAAAATATATATGAAATATAAAAGCGTATGTATTAGACACGTTAATCTCGAAAGTTATATGGTCACTGAATGAGAATCAAGAAATATTCGTTTAGCTTTACTGGTAACCAATCATCCACCTTCCTCGTGTTTGTCCGTTGATAATTCCCAAAAGTTTCCTGACATAATTTATCATATTTACTCCTTCCTTGATTCAATCTTTAGATCATTATGTTTGCGTTTTTTGAATGCTAAATTAAGGGTTATTCTATTTGTACTTTTTTGATAGTCTAAAATGATCCTTATAATGATGTGATATATATTTGCATGTATGATTTATATTATAAACTATAATAATTGATTTATATAACATGTCTGGTATGTGAGAAGAAAGGGTTCTAAGTAGTATCACCCGAAATAAATCATATTTTACTTCTTTATGAAAACATCGTCTTATACTAGGATCTACATACATCAACAAACAGTCATTGACAATTTGTTTTTTCAATAAAAAACTCTGCTCGAACATTATTTATTTATATCGTTCATGCAATAATTAGAGCTCCTCCTTGCATGTTTGTAAGAGAGAGAGAGGAGTGGGTAAGCCGCCCACCGGAATGGAGAATATTAGCATGGAGGGGCCACTGGGTACACCGCCCCAATCCTCATCGGCGATGAAATCAATAACACCAAGGTGTGTTAAGAAAGACGAATGTTGGTCATCATTTTCTTTTCTTGTTTAGTTTTTATATAAGTTTGTGACATAGAAAGATAACATCACAAGGTTAAAATAGGATGGAAATGGTAGAGAGCGAAAAAACCAATATAACACACACTCGGTCGGGTGTTGGGGTGCGAAGATGACCAGTCCCTCACCCTAAAATCTATGCGTCTTGTTAGCAACAAATCACAAACGTATAACCAATAATGTGGTAATTTGAAACCTTTGTACCTGTTTTCTATAATCAATCAATGTTTTCTATTAAAAAAAAAAGCGGTACGACCAATAATACTAGTTGCTAATATTAAATTTGGAATACCCTTTTAGTATACCGGGAGATGACGTGTATTCCAAAGTACTGGTACTTTCAGGTACCCCAGTACACTTGTCTCTCTCTCAACATTAGAGCTCATTAATCAATTTAAAATGTTTTATATAAGCATATACACTTGGCTCGTTTATTTCCAAGTTCAATAAACATGTAATTCAGCTGGGAAAAAAAAAGTCTTCCTTGCAGGAAACAGTCATGATGGATCCATAACAAGCATCAATACCATCCAATGAAATTGAACATGAAACATCTTGTTATATGAAGAGATATATGACCCAGTAGAACCAATCCGGACTCTCGGGTTAACATTGAATTATCCCTGAAATAAAATCAAGATTTATTAAATAAATAAATAAAAAAGAACAAGGAAACCATGACAGTGAAAAGTTCCACAAAATACACCAAGAGTAGAAAGTTATGATCCTAGTCAAAAAGGAGAAAAAAGGAGAAGGAATCAGAAAGGAGGAGATCTAGCAACATTAAAGGTTGAAATATCATCTTTATCATTCCCAATATCATTACTTTAAATTGTTGAGATTTTCATATTATAGATTTGAATTTGAATCTGATTATAGGTGTGGTGTTATCCACTTGATCACTGAAGAAGATATATATTGTGATCTGCGTTAAACCTGAAGTAGCAGACGGACTCGATAACTTCTCGAAAATAATGGTGAAAAGTTATTAATAGCTACTTTGCAATTTTAACCTAACCTAGACATAATGTGGGACTCGATAGTTGATAATGTAGTTTTACTAATTACTAGATTTTTGGTCAGTCATACCACCTCTCCTAGAGCACGAGTCTATTCACTCATTCTCTCCATTTTTTATGTCACGTCTTTCGACCGCTTCACCTTTTATGTTTTTTTCATATTAAAACGGTGTGAGGGAGATTGTTAGTGAGGAAGGCAGTAGGGAGAAGACACCACAATAGAGAGGGTTGCTGGACGGGGACGCAGACAGGGAAGGGAGTGGGTGGTGTTCCTGTGCGGGGCCACAAGCCACTTAGGCTGTCCCGCAAGTACGTTAGCCGGGGTTTTTGAGTCCTGTTTATCAACATAACATCTAACTGAGAGACTATGTTAAGTAGAATCATGATTTTTGGTCAGTAAGTGATAGGAGGACCCAAAACATAACTTGTTGAAATAAACGAAATGCCAAATTAGCATGTTTGTGAGAGGCAGTCGTCTGTCCAAAATGACCTTATTCACAGAGTAGGTTCTCTCATTATCAAAATCACAAAATTAAGCATATTAAACCATACCTCACTTTTCATTGTTACCTATCTTAATCATTAAAAACATATTCAAAGTTTTACAAATGAAGATAAAAAATAATAATAATAAAAGAAACAGAGAGAATAATAAGTGAGAAATGAAATGAGTGTAAGGTTGTGGGGCCAGCAACAGATAAAATGCACCAAAGAGAGATAGACAGAGAGTATGTCCTTTTTATCTCCCATCCCCCACACGTTGAGAATCTTTGTCAATTCCACCCTCAAAGTCTCAGGTAAGCTTTTTTGGTACAGCTTCTACAGTAACACCAAAATTTCATAACATCAAATCATGGGATCCTCCAGAAAATAAAATAGATAAAACCCGCAACTCAATATTTATTTATTCTTTTACTTACTATCTCAACAAACAGATTAAATCATATATACTCCCCAAGTGATTCCAATCACATCGTTTTTTATTGTTTCAGTCCGGTTATCTAACATGAATCACGCGATACCAGGAATATGATAAGGACGGTTTAGATTATTCGAACCTTGTTGACCATTTATGTTAAAGATAATATGATCTAAGATTTAATGGAAAAAATGTAAATCATATAGCTGTTAAAACATGGTGGTGGTATTGGCAGAATACACACACACACACACACACATATATATATATATATATATATATATATATATATATAGAGAGAGAGAGAGAGAGAGAGACAGAGACTGAAGTTCAAACGAGAACCATTTTTCGTGCAAGAACTGTTGTAACATCATTAATGACTCATTAATAGGGGTATTTTGACCATTTATATATTTAAACAACCATGAATTGCATCTGGGTGGACCTTTAATGGGTGAGGTTTGATTTTCCCAATATACCCTCATTAATGAGGGCATTAATGAGCCATTACCATTAATAGTCATTGATTATTATAATCAAGGGTCAAGATTGGTTCTCACAATCATCGCACAAAAACCACTTCTCGTTTGAACCCTCCCCTATATGTGTGTGTGTGCTGATGTACAAAATGTCAGTGGCATGTATAGACATTAAACACAAAAGTAAGCTTTTTAATGATGTGTAAGCCACAATATACACTTACTAATCTTAAGAAGATTGTGTTGTCCCACTAGTTATTCTTTAAGACTTTTTCACCAATTACCAACAGGGAAAACACACTCTGCATCAACATCTGTTTAGCACAAAGCAAATACAAGGTAAGTAACATATGGTAAAATATAAAACAAAATTGTTTGATCAGACAATACAACAGATATTCTACAATTCTACCAATATCATGACAAAACAGATATTAGACCAAACACCCTCCCACACACGTAAACCCACACAGAGCAAGGAAACTCTGGTCATTTCTAGCTTCAATCAATGATTTTTTTTACATGCATGCATGCAAAATTGGATGCTGGTCTATGCATACACACTACTGTAAATTGTATAAAAGGACATCAAATTCCAATTGGACATGACTTTCAAAAAGACGTGTGCTTAGATATGAAAGTAAACAAAAATTCCGCTGATTAGAAATCTAAACAGAAAACTTCATTGTGTATTGTTTCTTCTAGAGATTAATGTAGAATTTGAAATATCTTATGAATGGAGTTGTATCTAACTTGAGAGCTAGAACATTTCTTACATGATTTGATAAGTTAAGAATGTAACTAAATTATGGAGAGTAACGCACCGCTTATTTTGCATCCAATAGCAGGGTATGTAGCCTTTACCTAACTGACAGAATTACTCTTCCTATGAGCATAGACTCGGTATGCTGCCAGTGCAACTACAGCGACAGCAGCTCCTACTGCAAAATTTGTAGTTAAATATAAATGAGGAACTTCAAAATCACTCCAAAAAACCCTCAGGTAGAGAGATTGCTTCTAGAAAGACCTCCAACTAGACAATTATTTAGTTCCGGATATCCAAGTACAAATAGAAATTTACCAGAAGCGATAATGAGTGAACGGTTCACAAGCTGTTGGTAATGCTTCTTGTTTCTCCCTTCTTCAGTTTCAGGAATACTCAAGTGGCATTGCTCAGCTGCATTAACAATTCTCCTAAAGATGTCATTCATATATTTTTCTTTCATGCTGATACTAAAGGGTGGAGCTATTTTCATAGCCTGACAAACCTACAGCAAAGAGTTCGGAAATTGCAATGTTAGTTGGCGTTATTTCCACATTAAGAGGTTATAAAAAGATATACATATTCAGAGCTTTTATATATAAAAATGGAAGTTCATTTGAGAACCAATTTTATTGCAAGAAATGAGATAGCCAATCTCAACCAGTGATTTTAAAAATTAATGGCTAAAATGAGCGAGGGTTTTATTATTTAAAAATAACAATACTCTAGGGGTGTTTTGTTAATAGGGGAGGACTATTTTGGTCAAAGTTTTATTAATAAGGGTGTTTTGTTTTTTAAACTAGAATATATTTAATATGCAAAGCTTTAATATTACAAACCTTATATTAAAGTTAACAAGTACTTTATTCTAATTAATTTGACACCCGTATTGTTTCTCTTTCTAAACAAAATTCTGGATTTTTTTCTAGATGGATATACATGTTCAACCAAACAATGCGATCACCCGGTGAAAGTCAACATATGTGCAACCCAATTATACCAACATAAATTGCATATGTGCAACCTAACAACAAGACTGAATTTGTATACAACAGTGGTCGTCAAAGGCATAACAGTCGCATTTCTGGGAATTTTTACTAAAATGTTGCACATGTGCAACCCAAAAAAGCACATCAGCCAGTGAAAGGTGGCATATATGTAACCCCAACAACATGACGGTAGTAGATGGCGACACACACAGTGATTAGCAACGACAGCTTAGGTGTGGTCGCGGGTGGTGGTGGTGGTGGTGGTGTTGAATAAAGGGATGAAATTTTTTTAAAACCCACTTGACCATTTTACCATTTTCACTTATAAGAAAATCAAAATGATTAAAAGATAATAAAGGGCTGAGATTGGTTCTCACAGTTTCGGAAATTATATATATGGTTGAGAGTTGAGACAGCAGAGAGAAAATCTGATGTGTCAATACAAAAGCCACGTAAATGGTGACATGTAAATGTGACAAGTACAAATAAGGTATTCTGATTGGTGGAACGTGGGATGAACTTGAGAAACCGTAAATTCATTTGATTTAAAATCAATTGGTAAGGAGGGCTGGATGAAAATTTTGAGGGTGTTTTATAAAACATTTGAGGGGGTTTTATGAAAATTGTATTTTAATACAATTAATTATATGTTGTTTACAAATTATGTTTAATAACTTGTCATATATTTTGTTTTGAGAAAAAATAATTATATATTTACAACCGTCTCATTTTTATCTACGTTTTGGTATAAATTTTATCGTATTATGACATTATTTTAAAAATTAGTATCTTCTTAATTTTGTTTCCATCAATAGCAGTGAATTGCAATCAGGTAGACCGTCATTAATGAACCATTAATGACTAATTAATGAGCCGTCATTTTTTATTAGCCAATGATCTAAATCAAGGGTCAAAATTGAGTCTCGCGATACTCGCAATAAAAATGATTTTCAAATAACTTTTCCCTACATATGTATGTATGTATGTATGTAATTGATAATTTGGCGTGCATCCATATAAAAAAAAGTACATTTTTGGAATAGCAAAAATCTACTATCCTAATATTTCTCATTCATACGTTCTAACGTGATAAAGGTGTTTTTTCATTTATCCGTTACCTAAATATTATTTTTATTAGCAGTAAACGTATTAATATTACATTTAAAACTATTAGATGTGAAATATTATTTTAGCAATAAAAAGGTAAAACATTAAGCTTAAACAATTATATATAAACTAATTAAAGTATGTTATAACAAAATATGCAAAAGTTACCCATAAGCATATTTTAGATTACTCCCTTCTAAAATATATGTTAAACATCTATAATATATATGATTAACATTTTACCCTGTTTTGATGTGAAAAGAACGCTTTTTAGAGTATGTTTATGTAACAAAATTCTACCTTGAATTAATTACATTTTTATTAATGGGTTTTGCTTAAATTTTTACGGGTCATTCGTTAATTTAAAACGGTTAAATTTCCCACACTCCTTTTATATATTTGTTTTTTCTATCAAATTTAAATTGAGAATTTTTTAAACAAATTTGTTGTTTAAGATGACGTTTGTTAGATATGGATTTTAGAAATTTTCACATATTTACTTCTCTTTTTTTTATTTCTAATTTTCATAAGCATCTCATTTCTTATGTATCATTCTTTCTCTATACTAAACCTCCATTATAGTCGCAGACCACCATTTTGGTATAAATTTTATCGTGATATGATAAAAATTAGTATATTCTTAATTTTTTTTATCGATCAATATCAGTGGATATGTAATTCTCAAATCAATTTTATGTTTTTTATTTTTATTCTCTCTACGTATCATATTTGATATAATAACTGATTTCTTGGTTTTTCAATAAAATGATTAAATATACATTATTTTAAAATTTTATTTTTTAAGATAAAATATATATGAAATAGATAAGATTTATAATAAACTAAGGTGTATGTTAGATAGTTGATGCATTCAGAATATTATTAAGAATATATTATACTCATATGTCATGGTTTAGTACCCAGATGTAAAATATTTAAAATTTTATATTTAAACGTAATATATAAACGTACATGTACCAATTTACAATTAAAAGTTCTCATCATAATAGAACTCAATCCGAATAATAAACACCAATTGATATATAAAATGAAGAATTACATATATATATATATATATATATATATATATATATATATCTGTGTGTGTGTGTGCGTGTGTGCATGTGACACGTATATATATATATGTGTGTGTGTATGTATGTAATTGATAATTGACGTACATCCATATTAATAAAAGGACATTTAGAATAACAAAAATCAACTACCCTAATATTTCTCATTCACGCGTTCTAACATGATAAGAGTAGTTTTTCATTTATCCATTACGTAAATTTTACTTTTATTAACAATAATGAACACGAGAAATACATTAATATTATACTAAAAACTTTTAGAAGTAAGATACAATTTTACATTTTATAAAATAGTACTTATAATAAGTATTAAATATAAAAGTTTATTTACGTATCCGAGCACCGCTCGGGTATAACACTAGTAATTTTGGTTCTTAAATGAAGCACATACATACTATACTAGTAGGGTACCCATGCCATGCTATGGAATGTAAAATTTTATTATTAAGCACAACAAATAGCGAATGACTAAATTTTTCATTATACTATACTTGAAGAAGCCATCAATGTTAAGAATATATTTTAAGACAACTAATGTAAAATATATTCACACAGGAAACTAACAATTTTAACTTGAATGACTAAGATTGATCATATATGAATGAATAGGCAAAATTGAATTATTATCTAAATTTAAAAAGTCAGAAAATTTGGAGAGGTGATAAATGCTTTATATATACTAGCATATACCTGCTTTAATTATTCTATTTTATTTCCAATATATGAGCCATTTAAAAAATCCGCAAATGTTTATCAATTCAGGCAATAGGTTCTTCGGGTTCATGGTTCTAGTTATATGTACTCTTTTAACACTTAAAATTTAAAGTATCTATTACAAGGTCAAATAATTAATATATATGTTTGATTAAAAATTATTTTCATTTAATTTTTAGTTTGTATTGAATATAAGCAGCTATATGAGTGCACTTAATTGGTCAATGGTTTCCTTATTGTTTAATAAAAGGGGTAAAATGCTAACTTCATGTTTTTTAAAGTTAAAAGATTAAGACATTGAACCATATGCTTTATAAAGTGTGTGTGTGAGTGTGTGTGTTTATAACACACACACACACACACAGATGATAACATATAAATTACCATCTCAGCATCCTTGATTGTTGGAGATGAGTTCAAGTCATTTTTAGCAGCAATAAGGAGACAAGGCATGCCATAACCACTATCTTCTCCTTCCCTGGCTACTAACATGAGCAATTCTGATGCTCGTTTTAAGGAATACTCGTCCGAACTGTAAAAAAGAACCGATCGAGTACTATTTATACTACAAGTGGATCATAATAGAAAGCGATGTGATTTAGATTTTAGATATCTTTCAAAACCTTTAAGTGGTTTAAATATTAGCAAATTTGAACAACAATTATCATCACCTACTAATAAGAGTTGAAAAGATATGATCAAGCTCACACCTGTCATAGACAAAAACTGCTACATCACAAGCAGCCAATGACACAATATTACTGGATAGATATTCTTTAACATCACCTTCTTGAATTTCGTGCAATATAAGAGTCTTCTTAATCCCCTGAAAGATAAAATGAGTGGAGTCATATAATTGGAACAAATAACTACCTACAAGAGAAGCAGAGCATCAATATCTTAGAAACTGTCTACTCTTCTCAAGCGTTTCAATGACTTTTGCAGATTGCACAATTTTGTAAAAATTTGTAAGGACCTATGTCATTGTATATGTCCATTATTGCCCCTCGGAATGTGGAACTACCTCATGCATAAGAGATAATTGGAAGAGGGGAAAACTCAAATTGGTGGAATTATAATGTCTGCCAATTCAGAGAATGAAGACAAGTAAATAAGACCATCTTATAACCTAAATAGTTAATAAAATAGGTGGATAAGCAAGCACAAAAAAGTTAAAAAACTATAATCAAGTATGGTTAACATCATATTGGTTTACTCACTCAGACACTCACCCGAAGTAGATCAACAGTATTGACTGTATAACATTGATTGCTTGTTAAATTATACTTGTCTAGGAAAGGCCTGCGAGAAAATTGAGAGAAAGTTTTATAAGGTATGAGAGTAAACAGGGGGTGATAAACTTAAGCCAAAAGGGTACAGCAGAAGCTGTTCAAGAGACACACCTACCTTCCCAAAAATGAAGTCAACAGTGCAGACTTTCCAGCATTTTTGGGTCCAAAAACTAAGCAATGAAAAACAAGTCTATCTGTATGTTGCTTCTTAACATCAAATGATCTTTTCCTGGTAACACGTAAGGCAGTAGCAGGATCACCAGTATATCCCAGGTATATCAGATAGGCCAAACTTTGAGCTGGATCGAGTAATGTCATTAGAGCCCACTGCAACCATAAACTTAGTTGAGTAACATTGAACATACAACTTATGGACAACATAAAATGGCCGCCTGTCATTTTCTTTTAAGAAAGTTATGTTTTTAATGATCACTACACTTTCTCATTGGTGGGCTTCATGAATAACAGAACTTTAGGTAAGGTTACTCTAAAGTTGTATTGCAACATATTGGGTTCAAGTTACATCTAAATAGCCTCCTCGCTTTCATCTAATGAAACTATGTAGTCATGTTATGTAGCTCATATGATGCAATGTAAAGGTCCTATCACACACCTGAGAGAGAAACCCAGAAAGGTTTAGATTTCCCAGTTCAGTCCTCCCCACCGAATCCTTGTATGGAGCTTCATCCCAAGGACTGAAAGTTGAAAAACAAATTATGCATGCAAGGACAACTAATGACGAATTGGGAACATAACAAATTTATTTAAAAAAAAATCCAAGAAAATTGCAGCACAAATATCAAGGAAGAATATAGTTTGTACTCTCATTTCACATGCAATTTTCATACAATCAGTTCCAATATGAGACTTTATCCATTAAATGCAAGGTTAAAAATGACATATTTACCAATCAAACATTGTATTAATTGCACATTTCTTGTGTGTTTTTTGTCTATGGACAATTATTTTGGAACGGAAGGAGTAGCACATTCATCAGTGAAGCTGATCAATCAGCTATGCCTAAATTGCTTATGCATGACTATAAAAGATGTACTAAACTACTAATGATTATAAATTAAGACTTAAGGGTAAAGTAGGAAATCTAGCAATAATAACAATGTTATTTTAGAGGTAGACAATTATTTTGAAACGGAATGATATAGGGTGTATTCGGCAACGGGTTTATGGGGGATTATAGGGGCTTGGGATTCTAGTTTTCATAATCCCCAGCCCTCTAGCCTCGTCCGGGTGTTAAAATCTTGAGGAAATTATTAAAAACATAACCCCCCATAAGCCCCTAAAATAAAAGTCTTTTTAAGTAGCTTATGGCTTGGGCTTGGGCTTGGGCTTGGGATTATCAATTTATCAGCCCAAGCCCCAGCTAAATTCGCCAAACACACCCATAGTATAGTGGACAATATATTTGGGATGGAGGGAGTATTATGATTAACCTGATAGCATAGTTGTCAATAGCGGGAGATAGCGCCGCTATAGCGAATAGCGTAGCGTAGCGTCCGGCGGCCGCTATTCAGGCTATAGTGATTGCGATGATTTTTTTTACCCTTCCGGCGACAGCTCTCTTCTCCGGCGACGGTACAAGCTCCGCCACTCCACTCTGTGCTCTCCTCGGTTTTTAACTTGCTGAATTTCATCAGCCTTTTTTCTTCTATTTCTTGCTCGGATTTCAACTGCATACGTATGCAGTCCATCGGAGATGGAAAGGTGAAGATACGGAGGAGGCGAGGGGCAAGAAAGAGAAGAGAAGAGAAGTGAAGTTGTACCCTATGCTTTGAATCTTGTACATCACACAAACCCTAGAATTTTGTTCTGTAATTCCTTTTCAGATATGGGCCGAGTTATTGGCAGCTGTTGGGCCTTATTTAGTGACCATACTTACAAAGCAATATATATATCTAATCTTACATACTTACGATGCATCTGTTGTTATTTTTGTTAAAATTAAGATTCTTAGTTTCTGAAATTAAGATTAATGGTTCTGAATTTCTGATTTCTTAGTTTAAAGTTTTGATTTCTGAGTTTAGAATTCTGATTTCTAAGTTTAGCATTCTGATTAAAGGGTCAAATACTCAAATGTTTATAATAGCCTTTATTTTTTTAGCTTTTTTGTTTAACATATAATAGTTTAAGACTTAATATTATATTTTGTTTTCTAATATATATAATATTTTAAGACTTTCAAGCTAGTATTATTATATATAAATATATAATTATATTTTAGATGGCTATCGCTAAATACGAAATAGCGGCCGCTATTTACCGCTATTCGCTACGTAGCATATAGGTAGGCCGTCGCTATTTGCCGCTATTCGCTATTGACAACTATGCCTGATAGAATACAAAGATGAATATCCTATGAAATTTGATAGAAACAACAGAAAATCACATTTCAAATAGTAATATGATGATTAAGAATAAGCATATTCAAAAGAATGTCCGATTTAGTCAAGTACCAATCAGAAAACACAAAGAGAGGGAATGCAAAACGTGATGTTGTCTCTAAACTTATTATGTCCTTTGGATAATTTATTATTTGACAAACCAAAAGGCTGAAATTCATGATTTGAGATATGAGCATGAGAATATGTTGAATAGCAATTTGTAAGAAAGAATTATGTCCAACGTGTTTACACACTGATTGGAATTTCTTGATCAAGGAAAATTGGCATCAGATGTAGTTGACTCACTAAAGAGATTGACAAGGGATAATCAACCTGATCTCTGGTGATTTAGGCTATTTAATAGCTGGGAGGAAAGACAAGATCTTGTAAAAACATAAGGTAATAGTAAGTTGACTGTATATCAATCTACTAAGAGTTAAACATAGGAAACAACGGCCTTCTTCAGAATGAAATTTGCAAAAAGAGCAAAAGAATCCACCCACCCATACCCTGCTACAATGGGAAACAAAAATGAAGAAAATATAGGGAATAGAAGATACACCACATTTACAATCGACAGTATGATGAGTTAGAAGCCGTTCAAATAAATAAATAAAATACATATAAGAGTTTGAATACCAACTTTTATGTGTATGCATGCAGCAAACCAAGAATAAGAACTGTAAGACTGCTTCAGAGAAAAACCAACCTACCTTTCTGGTGCAGTTGAAAACATCTCATCAAGCTCAGAATCTTGTAGAGCTCCATCCTAGCAAGAGAAAATGTTATAAGTTTCTGATATCTGTGCATGTCAGCTAAGAACTTTAGAATTAAGCTAAACGCTTCAATGGCAGTCAGTGGCGGATAGAAATAAATTAAATAGCACACTTATTACAAAGGAAAATTTCCATACAAGTAAAGCTACAATATGCCAGTCACTACACAACATTATGACAGAGGGAGCCTACTTTAACTACTTTTCAGTCATAAAAAATGCCTTACAAATACATTTAAAGAGAGAAACCTACCGGAAAAGTTAGAATACTACAGGTGTACAGCAACTCTTTTGATGAGAATTATGTGCATTGTTATGTGTAAGTGTGTTGCATATAGGTTATAAGGCCCACGGTTATTTGTTTACATCACTGAATTTTAATGTTGGATCGAAAAAATACAAACAAGAGAAACCCTGACACCATACATTGGATCTGATGTCATCCACCTTCAGTTTACTGAACCACGAGGAATGGAATTCTACCAACAAAACCAAACCACCATACCCAATCCCGCCTTAGCGGGGTAGTGGGAGGGTAAGAAATAAACAGTTATACCTCTGCCTGTGGGTAGAAAAACTGCTCTCAGAAAGACCTCCGGCTCAAAGACAGGTGAATCAAGGGGGAAGAAAAAAAAGGATAATCCATAAAATGTGAAGGAAGCTAGTAATATGCTTATACACTAAAGTATATAGAAAAACAGCCTATATTTTTCTTAAGACAATATTATTAGTATTTTAAACTTTTATTATTAAATTCTTTATGTAAGGCTAATTATTATTGATGCTTATATAGTTTTATTAATTGATTTTTTTAGTAATTAGTTAATCTACTATATTTATTTAACTTTATGTATGATATTACTACTATTAATATAATATTATTGTTGTTAAAATAATTACTAGTGTTTAGTTTTAGACCTTATCATTGATATTATTATACTCGGTTATTCTTACAATTATTAACATTTTTATTAGATATTATCATCAGCAATTCAGCATTATCATTTTTTTACTTTTACACACACACACACATTATATATATATATATATATATATATATATATATATATATATATATATATATATATATACACTATTATATAAATCATTTAACACTCTCTCTCCTTCTAACTTTTAAGAACTTCTTACAATTATGTCAATCTCTAATCTTCACCCTTCTTTTTATCTTAATTAATCTCACCCACTCAATTTTTAACCATTTTTCTCTCCTAATAAACTTTAACTTTTTAATTATTTTAAAACATATTCTCCTACTAACAAACTCTCTTACACAAACACAATTATCCACCCACATCAATATAATTTTCATAATCTTATTAACTCTTCTCTCCTTATTTCATAAATATAAATCTTTTTTTAATTTTTTACTGTTTTTAGAATTTATTTTTAAAATTAATAAAATAGTTGATATATATATATAAGAAAAATTAAAAAAAACGGACATGTCGCTGAATTTTTTTTTCGTGACATTGAATTAGACGTTACATCCTTGAAAACGACATATTGCAAAACAGAAACTATTCACCGTCGCAACATTGAGCGGGTACACTGCTTGGTTTAAAAAAGCGCGCTTAAGCGCCGCTTAAAGCGCTAAGCGCTGAAGCGATGAGGGTTAGCGCTTAAGCTATACCTAAGCGCTACAATTACATAAAGCGAGAAAAAGCGCTCACTTTGCTTCGCTTTAGGTGAAGCGCTAAGCGGCGCTTTATAGCGATTAAGGTAATCTTGATTAGTTTAGGCTTTGAACAGGCTTTAAGTTGTTAGTGGTTAGTTTCTATACTATGGGCTTTGGTTAAGAAACAAAGATTCATCATCCAAAGTAGTAAAAATGGATCCTTTAGAGCGGTAAAAAGTCGATAACAACTTTTTAATCAGCAATGATTAACGGTGTATAATTGTTTAAGTATTTATAACTTATAAGTAAATTGATAATTATATTTTGGTGTTTAAGTACTTCTGAGTTTTGAATATATGGGTTGACACTTTGGTGTTTAAGTATTTATAAGGTAGTATATGACATTATGACTATATATAGAAATTAGGTAATTTATAAGTATTATGTAATTTTTTTTGTGAATTTTGGGTGCTTCGTGTGCTTAAAGCGAGCGCTTTTGCTTAGCGCTTAGCGCTCCGGCTTCTAGGACCCTTAGCGCTTTTGGGCGCTTTACGCTTTTTAAAACCAAGGTACACTGCTAGTATATATATATATATATATATATATATATATATATAGGGGAGGGTTCATGCGAGAACCGTTGTTAGTGCGAGAACCGCGAGAACCAATCTCAGCCGTTCCTTGGATATGGGAAGTATCATGGATGGAGAGCGTGGAGAGAAAGGGTGTGGCAGGGTGCATGTGAGGAATTCATGGGTGGGCAATGACATTGAAGGAGGGGGAATTGGATGGCTCAGATTGGTTCTCGCGCTAACAACAGTTCTCGCATGAACTTTTGTCTATATATATATATATATATATGGGAGGGTTCATTCGAGAACCGTTGTTAGCGCGAGAACCAATCTCGGCCGTTCCTTGGATATGGGAAGATCATGGATGGAGAGCATGGAGGGATAGAGTGTGGCAGGGTGCATGTGAGGAATTCATGGGTGGACAATGCCATTAAAGTAGGAGGAATTAAACGGCTCAGATTAGTTCTCGCAGTTCTCGCGATAATGGTTCTCGCATGAACTTTTCTCTCTCTCTCTCTCTCTCTCTCTCTCTATATATATATATATATATATATATATATATATATATATATATATATATATATATAGGGGACGGTTCAAACGAGAACCGTTTTTCGTACAAGAACTGCAAGAACCAATTGTAGCCATTGATCAAAGAGATGGAGGGTTGAGATTAAAGAGTTGTTAATGGATAACCTTAAACTAATCAAACTTATCCTTTATTAATTAAGGGGTAGTTTGGATTTACATTTCCCCCACAATTTTTAAAATAATATATATATATATAACGGAGAGAATTACGGAAATTATACCAAATTAACGAGAAAATTATGCTCTTTAATTTGAGACCGGTCTTGATATATTTTTTCAAAATTTTTTTGTTTTTTTTTCCAGCACAGCTTGACATGTGCACAAGTGCAAATTTTGCACTTGTTCATATGCACAGATTCACCTAGTTTTTTCACCACAAATGTAGATATGCACATGTGCAAAATTTTCACTTGTGCACACTTGTGCAAAATTTGCACTAGTGCACATGTCGAGCTGCACTGAAAAAAAACCCGGCAAACATAACTTCTTTTTCCAAAAAAATATAGCAAGATCAGTCTAAAAACAAAGAGCATAATTTTGTCGTTAATTTGGTATATTTTTCGTAATTTAACACCTTTTCATTTGATAGATATATTAGTTTTAAAATAGTGGGGGAAATGTAAAAATGTCCATACTACCCTTTCCTATTTAAATTAAATAAAAAAGACAGAAAATTAAATGATTGGCCACAAATGGTTTTCGCAGTTCTCGTACGAAAAGCAGGTCTCGTTTGAACCGCTACACACACACACACACACATATATATATATATATATATATATATATATATATATATATATATATATATATTATCTCAAAAAGCTTCTCTCGGAGAAGAAGGATTAGGATACAAGGATAGGAAGGCGAGGGTTTGGCAGCCTTAGGCTTACTTTAAGAAATGAGTTAGCATTATAAGGTAATATCTAACAAAAAATAAATAAATAAATAATAAATATATAAGAACTTGAAACAAACATATATAACGATACGTTTGTATTTGTTTATTTATCAATTTATTTTGATTTTTAGTATTTTGTTGTTATTTATTTATCTATTTATTATTTTTTTTCTCCTTTTAAGTCTTTTGTTTTCGTTGCCGGAGGTCTATCTCAGGAAGCAATCTCTCTACATATGGGTAGAGGTATGATTGTCTACATTTTACCTCCCCCATACCCCGATGCAACGGGATTGGGTATTGTTGTTGTGATATATATATATATATATATATATATAGGGGAGGGTTCATGCGAGAACCAATCTCGGCCGTTCCTTGGATATGGGAAGTTTCATGGATGATGAGCGTGGAGGGATAGAGTGTGGCAGGGTGCATGTGAGAAATTCATGGGTGGGCAATGACATTGAAAAAGGGAAAATTGGACGGCTCGGATTGGTTCTCGCGGTTCTCGCACTAAGAATGGTTCTCGCATGAACTTTTTCATATATATATATATATATATATATATATATATATATATATATATATATGAAAAAGTTCATGCGAGAACCATTCTTAGTGCGAGAACCAATCTGAGCCGTCCAATTCCCCCTCCTTCAATGTCATTGCCCACCCATGAATTCCTCACATGCACCCTGCCACACTCTATCCCTCCACGCTCTCCATCCGTTTAACTTCCCATATCTATGGAACGGCTGAGATTGGTTCTCGTGGTTCTCGCACTAACAACGGTTCTCGCATGAACCCTCCCCTATATATATATATATATATATAGAGAGAGAGAGAGAGGGGGGGGGGGGGGAAGTTCCATCGAGAACCAAAAAAAATATGAGAACTGTGAGAACCAATCTAAACCGTCCATCTTAGCTTCTTTCTTTTTAATTAATTACCCCCATTTTTTTAAAATTAAAATATCTACCAAATGCCAAGATATTAAATTATGAAAGTTAACACAAATTAACGACAAAAATATGCTCTTTAATATGACATCCATATTGCTATATTTTTTTCAACAAAAAAAATTCGTTTTTGCAGGGTTTTTTTTCTAGCACTATAAGGTATGTTACATATATGCATCAGTACTAACATATATGTAATCAGTATTATAAGGTATGTTACATATATGTATACATCCCTTATCTTACACACATTTTAGGCTTATATTATACGTTAACAAATCTCTTGTTGCTATGATGTTGGTATTTCTTCTATTTCTTTTTCTAGTGTTGTGTGTGTGCGTGCTTATTTTGGTAATCCATGTCCTTTCACCCATTAGATTGACTACATTGTTAGCATTTGAATACTGTTCTAGTTTATTAATCCTTTGCAGTAGTATGTCTTTTTTTTGTGTAATCTATATATTATAGGAGTACAAGAGTTATTTGAAAGTTTATGTGTAATTACTGATGCACATGTGTAACATACCTTATAGTGCTAGAAAAAGAACCCGGCAAAAACGAATTTTTTTTTGTTGAAAAAAAATATAGCAATATGGATGTCATATTAAAGAGCATATTTTTGTCGTTAATTTGGTATAATTTTCATAATTTAATATCTTGGCGTTTGGTAGATATTTTAGTTTTAAAAAAATGGGGGTAAGAAAGAAGCTAAGATGGACGGTTTAGATCGGTTCTCGCAGTTCTCGCATTTTTTTTGGTTCTCGATGAAACCCTCCCCTATATATATATATATATATATATATATATATATATATATATATATATATATATATATATACATACATATATATATATAGGTTGCGGTTCAAACGAGAACCAACCTTCGTACGAGAACTGCGAGAACTAACGTGGACCAATCATTTACTAACATGTCTTTAATCTTTTTTTAAAAATGAAAAGGCTACAATTGTCATTTACAATTATCCACTACCTGATTTTTGTTCTTTCTCACGTGCCTATTACGTGTCCTTTTCTTTTCAAATGTCAGATCCCTAAATTAATTCTCCTTTTCTTCAATTGAAGGCAACCATACCTACCAACGACGTCAATGCCCGGCGGTAATCTCCGATGAAATCAACCTGTGAACCATCACCGCCACCATCACTCCTTGCGCTACAACTTCTTAGCCGCATTTCTAAGCTTCCATATTCGATGGGAACGAACAGACCATCGTCGGCGATAACCTGCACCACGATAGTCGGCGTCAAACAACCGGCGATGACCTGCACCACCATTTCTCCCACCTTCAATCGACCTACATAGATCTTGGTTCAATTGTCGACAACATAAATACCCATATAAAGAAGCTTCGTAGACCTTTTTCTATCCACCGTTGATGAAGAAAACCTGTCTAAATCCTCCGATGATGATCCACCGCCATCTTGTCGTGACCAGCTATATCCTTCGGCCATATAGATCTCTTTTGCTAAAGTGATTTTGGTACCTACGGTCGATTTACTTACAAAATTTGCAACCTGCATTTTTTTCCTCTGGATTTTATAACTATGGAAGCGACGTCATTGCGGCGGAGTAACAACAAGCATTAAATTTGTAGTCAATAGACACTTGCGAGTTGCAACCATAATCGCTTATAGATCGATGGATGATTGTTCTTCGCGCTCCATGGAGTATAAAAGGTACTCATCAATGTGATTCATATTTAAGTTTATGTGGGTTTTTTTGACTTCTCGTGGATTTGTAGTGCAAATGAGTTGATGTTTGGGTGCCATATAATCTGTTCCAGATTTCTGTTTTTATAGGTTCTTAATTTCATGAATTTGTATTTTTCAAATGAGTTGATGTTTGTGAGGTTTATAATACTACCAATATTTGTTATCTTGATAAGAACTTTCTGCAGCTTTAACTGATTGCACAGACTTCATTTTGAACCTTTAATTGATTGTACAGACTTCATTTTGGATATTCTGTAGCTTTAAAGCTGATCGGATCTTCTATGCTTTGATATCATGAAATGATTCATAGTATTGTAAAGTATAACAAAGAAATGAGCATCAAAAGGTATCTTTGTCAAAATTAAGACCGATCTTGCTATATTTTGTTGGAAAAAAAATTCATGTTTGTTGGGTGGTTTTTTTCAGTACAGCTCGGAATTTGCACTAGTGCAAAATTTGCACAAGTGCATATCTACATATGTGCTGAAAAAACCAGGTAAATATGTGCAAAATTTGCACTAGTGCAAATTCCAAGCTGTACAGAAAAAAAAACCCAGTAAAATTTGCACAAGTGCATATCTACATCTGTGCTGAAAAAACCAGGTAAATATGTGCAAAATTTGCACTAGTGCAAATTCCAAACTGTACAGAAAAAAAAAACCAGTAAAATTTGCACTTGTGCAAAATTTGCACTAGTGCAAATTTCGAGCTGTACAGAAAAAAAAACCCAGCAAACACAAAAAAAAAACTTTTGAAAAAATATATCAAGACCGGTCTCAAATTAAAGAGCATAATTTTCTCGTTAATTTGGTATAATTTTCGTAATTTAACACTTCTCCGTTTGATGTATATATTAGTTTAAAAAATGCGGGGGTAATGTAAAAATGTCCAAACTACCCTTAATTAATTAAGGATAAGTTTGATTTGTTTAAGGTTATCCATTAACAACTCTTTAATCTCAACGCTCCATCTCTTTGATCAATGGCTGTAATTGGTTCTCACAGTTCTCGTACGAAAAACAGTTCTCGTTTGAACCGTCCCCTATATATATATATATATTGGAATGTATGTAAAAATTATTCTAGAGGTAGTGAGGTAAACTAATGTAGGGACAACCACTAAAATGTACACGACAAACACCTTTTTGGGGAATTTCACTATAAACTCCTACCTAAAATCAGATTAATAAATATAATCTAATACTAAAAACCTCCGCCTAACACCCTGCCTAAGCCTAGGTTTGAATGTCATGAATGTAGTTGGTACCAACTGGCAACTACTATAAAACTTGGTTTCTGTTTCTCTCTTTCTATAATATTATGTTCAAGCCAAAGTATCTACTCTAGTGAACCACAGAAACCGTAGAAAGGGAAAAATACAAACAATTGGACCATCACTTTCCAGAGTATCTTCATCTTTAACTTCCAACACAAAATTTTATTCTAAAAGCAAGATGACGGAATTAATAGTTGATAAATAGCACAATAGTATACTTAACAAATTTTATATGCAATAGCAGGTTCTGGTAACTGACTTGAGCTAGTGACATATCGATCACAAATCATATTCCTTTATAGAGTATTCCCATGCACAGTCCATTTATCTATCATGTTGCATGTTCTCCATATAATGACTAACTTTTCACCCAAATATGATATTCAAACGCAGTTATTGAGTTTTCTATTCATTGTGCCAAATAAAATGGAGCAGTGAAATGAAATAACATTTAGAAACCAGAATGCAAATATATAAAGTTAAATACTGAAAGACAAAAAAGAAAAAAAGAAAAAACAATAGATGGTATCGGAGTCCAACTACAAAATCAATATAATGCACATATCATACTATCACATGAAAAAGCTAACAGATGAACATTTTTAACACGATGCAAGAAAAGGTACCTTGTTAGAATCGAACAAGTTAAAAATCCCTTTCAGGAAGTCCACGGCTTCACTTGTTAATTCAACACTCTACAATAACACAAGTATTCAAGGATTCACCATCATTCAGTACTAATCGAATTATGAAAGGGTTCCCCCAGATGTAATATTCAGTACTCTGGAGAGGCATAAAAACTGTAAGAATATCACATTGAATTCCTTCTTACCCAGCCAAGTGCTGCATGAAATCATAATCTATTCATGTATAAAGAAAAATATATATTTTTAACCAAGTCATATCATCAAAAAGCATATGTATTACTCATGAGCAATGATATTAAAGAGAAAAACTATTGTATAAATGGTACCAAATTTTAATATTTTACTTGAGTTTATAAAAGCATGACCTGATCAGGAGCCTTTTCAGATGGAACAGGAAGATTCTCTTTCTGGAGTACAAGGTCGTCATTGTAACCAAATTCACGTAAGACGGTCCACGTAGTCTCAAGGCGGCCTTTTTCAATAAATAGAGCATGAAGATAAAGGAACCCCTTCAGAGTAAGCCCTAGACTATTGACCCCTTCAGGTACTTTCTCTTTCACTACTCGCTTAACATCTTCTATTTCAGAAGGTTGAAGAGGAGCACTGAAACACTTAACCTGTCAATGAACGTGAATATTTCTTCATGTCACATACAGAAACACTATTGAATTTAATTTCCAATCCCATCATTGAATAGGAAGCATAGAAGAAAGAAGAAGTCATGCACCTAGATTTAGTAAGAATTAAGCACCCGTAGTGGTGATTATATGACTGTCATGACTGACTACCACATATCATGGCTAGCCCATGGCTAATTGCTACTGGTGGTGACCATCATGACTGGACCCGCCTTTTTTAATTTTAGGGTATGTTCAGAACGCAATTTCTTGGAGATGGTAGAAAAAGCTACAAGCTTTGTTCGGACGAAAGAGCTGGAAGCTTTTCTTTGAACAAAAAGGTTCAAAACTAAAAACTTCTTGAAGTAGCTTTTGTAAACCAGCTGGAAGCTTTTTATATATAAAATTACCAAAATACACTTTCAAAGTTTTAATTAATTTAACAATTAATTCTCTTTTTAAATACTTTATATTTGTCCTTTTTTGTCATTTTTAACTATCTAGCTCCAACTCCTCTGCCAAACACATATATACGAAAAGTCTCTAACTCACATCTTTAACTACCACCCACTTTTGCCAAACACACCCTTTGCCTTATGAGCACCTGTTGTGTTCCTTGTGGGGATGATGAGATGGAGGACAACACATGCATGATGAGGAGGAAGTATTGGTCTTGCAGCGTCATGGGGTGATGACGAGCTCGTTATGCATCCACTGCGGGCTCAAAAATGCCTTTCATGTTATGCAAAATATTAGAATTTTGAAGAAAATTACCTGAAATTCATTCAACTCGCTGTCATTCAGGGCAGAATCCATATCATGATCACAAAGAATAAATATCCTTTTCAATGCTCTTCTGCAGCGAGGCCTTAAAGTTTGAGAGTCTTGATCGAACAAGGGGGCTGTTGGATGAAGCACTGCCTTTTGAGCATAATAAAAGACTTCAGCTACCTGCAAAGAGCCATTGAATCTAACTTATTCTCTAATGATAATCATGCAAATATTATGATGGTAAAGTTGGAAGATCAATCAGCAATAAAAAAATGCCGGCATTTTAACTTCTCTAGATGCATAAAACCAAAAAGATTGTGCCTAAATAGTACCATAGCAGGCAGAATGGCCCTTAAGATCTTATATCATATTAGATATAACCCATTAAAAAGGGAAACATAGTTTAAAGATGAGAGATTAAAAGATGGATGAATTGATTGGATGTAACTTAGGTCATCTCGGATAACAATGAGTCTATAAAAGTGCATCTGACAATCAAACAACGACTGAATCAATAAGATGTGATTTTAACTAGAGAATACACATTAATAGCACAACTTATCATGAAATCGTAACTTTGGTTTTCACCAAGTAAACCAGTCACCAAAACTCCATGTGTAGAACACCTGGGCGATTTAAGTACAGGAGGAAGGGTGATAACACAAACAAGAGGTATACCTTTTCAAAGAATAAGTCATTTTACATGGAACAAATTGTGATCTTATTGGCATATGAATAATGAATCAAGGTTAAACATTATGACATACCTGGTTTGCCTTTGAAAAAAATAAAAATAAAAAAGATTATGACATACCTGGACAAGGTTGGCTGCAGAACACTCTATACAAGTCTCAATCTCCCTAAATTGTTGCATTATTGGACCCATCACCAACTCTAAATTTATAGGGTAGTGCTCATCACGCAGATCCAACATACATCCAACCAAAATCACTGGTATGTTAACCTATATATGAAAATGCTAAATTTACCCAATGTGATTTCTATAATATACTAGTACAAAAAAAAAAAATACAAAAAAGATGGATGGATTGAAACCTTTAGGCGCCGAATTTCAGGAAGCCAATAATTCTGAAGTCGTATGAGTGTTTCCGGTTGATCACAGGCATAGGTTAAAACTACGGCATCGGCACTCTGCAATTCCTCCTCTACTTTAGCTTTACCTTCCAAGCTACATTGACAAATAACCCGAAAGAATGACGAAATAAATCTAATCGATCAAAAAAATTGAAGAAGGATTGACGGATTAAGATCAATTATAACCTAGACGGAGTATCGATAATAGTGACGGGAATGCCATCGGGATAGTAGTCCGCAGGAAGACGAGTGGGAGGAAGGACAGGTGAAACGGTTTCGGGAAAAGAATCAGTGGCAGCTGCCGCGATTAGGCTTGATTTACCAGTGGCTGGATCACCGACAACTACGACCCGGACGGTACTACGGTGACCAGAGACGGCCGTCCCCGCCGACAAATCACCTGACATTTAACTACTGAAAAGGGAATAAACACTAGAATCGTTAAACATGGAAATGGGACAGAATTGAATCTCAACTGAAATATAAGAATCATGAGATGAGATCTAATTAACAACTACCTCTTACAGGAACAATTTAACGTTGAATCTAGATTAGTCCTTGAATCATCGACGAATTTTCAAGAAATTTGCATGATATCGGTGAAGCTCCGTGGGATGTTCATACAGAGAATCTAAGGATGGACTGAGCGTGTGTATAAAATGTTTTAGGGCTGGTAAGTGACAATGAGGTTGTTCTTTGGGGGTAAATTATTAATTTTCATGTTTAATCTCCTTTTAGTGAATTTTATGTTTATTAGAAATCACATAAGAATTTTAAATGTAGTATATTTTCAAGTCTTAGGTATAACGGACTAATTAAGTATTTGAATTAATTATATTAATGTCATTGTATTTTAAAATATTAGTCGGAGGGTATTTTGAAAATTCACATGTGATGCTTTACGAAATCATATTTGATTGTATATTGATCATCTGTTATTACATTTTAACATTTTAGAACTATGTTTTTTACATGAACTTTATTGAACACATCTTAGAAACTACAATTTTTTTTATTTTTTATTATTATTATTTTTTTGTTCTATTGGTTTATGGCAAGATATAACATTATAGTTTTTATAGATAGATAAAAGAATCAAATATTAAATAATAACATTTAAACAAGAAAATAAACCCTTTTAAAGTAGGTACGAAAGTCTAAAGTGAAGTTCGTTTATTTAGCGTTCTCGTATGCATAAGCACAAATGGTGACAAAGTTAAAACAATTGTCTTTTCTGTATTAAATAATAGTAACTAGATTAGATACTCATGTAATACATAAATTAATTTTAAAATAATAAATTTTAATATTTTAACTTAAATATTAAATTATTATATACTATGTAAAAATGAGAATTTTAAGAATAATAAATAATAAGAATTTAAAAAATAAAAATATACAATAAAGAAACTTTTATATACCGTATGGTTTAAAAATCAATAAAATTATTAGGTGACCCTCAATTAAAAGATAACAAATTAAATACTTGTCAATATAGTGTATTTTTTCAAATTATGTCTCCAAATTATCTAGGGTTGTAAATGAAAGCGAATGTAAAAATCGTTTAGCAGGAAGTTCGTCAAATGAACATGATCACGATCTTTCATTCGTTTACTTAAACTAAGGAGCGCGAACAAAGCTTTCGTTCGTTCGTTTATATTCGTGAACATTCAGCGACTTTATGTTTTTTTTTATATATGTGTTGTGTGTGTTTATATATAGTATTTATTTTTGTTTAAAAATGTTTGACTTGGGGCGTTCCTTCGTTTAGGTTCGTTTATCATTTAAATTAACAAACATAAATGTACACGAACTAACCAATTTTCTAAACTGTAACACCGGTTTCACAAGCTTAAAATTAGAGTAAATTAAAACTTTATTTACACAAAAGGTTTGCAGCGGATCAAACCACTGATTACATATTAAGTATCGTTTATCGACTTGGCGATAAAAAACAACGAATCAAGCCAAGTCCCAAAAAAATCAGCCAGTGTTACCACTACGTACTGACCATCGTCACAAACATCAGAGTTAATAACAAGTGTTCCAAAAGATATGTACATAATAACACTACCCACAGCAACCCGCCTCGCCAGGCCAACTGATCACTAACCTGCGAATAGGGAAATATCACGAAACATTAGCTACACTAGCTAGTGAGTACAGATATCACATAAGCACCAATAAGCATGTTATCACGTCACAATAAGGCACACAATGCTAAGCTATCACGTAGCGGTGTGCCGACATGTCAGCGGGATCATATCTTGCGAGGTAACTAGCCTGGCTCAACGATCCAAGCTGGGGAATCAGTCACAACCATCCGCATCGGTGGGGGAGCGAAGAGCAGCCCACCATCACGTTTGAGCCACTAGGACTCCGTTCGGATCTGATCATAGACCAAGACCCTCACTGTATGTCGAGGAACGGCAGCCTGTTGAACCTTTACCCCGGAAAATCACTCGCGGGAACCGCTAATCCCTGAATAACACTCAAGGGACCCAGCCGCATCGGCGACTGACCTCAACCACTGCGTCTGTCCGGACAGGAATCATAAACACGTTTGACCCATAGGGTCCACAGTGCGCATGCGTATCACATATCACAATTTACATCACATGGTATCACTTATAACACTATGTCACTGTATCACTATATCACGTCACACCTCGCGCGTTCACATATATACACATGTCACATATCACTGGCACACAATAGCCCTACTCACTGAGTCTCATGGGAAACCGGTACTCACCTCGATATCACATAAGGCAGAAATGAAATCGGGAATCCCAAGAATCCTCAGAGTTGTAACACCGGGTTTCACGAGCTTAAAATTAGAGTAAATTAAAACTTTATTCACCAAAGGTTTGCAGCGGAATAAACCACCGATTACATATTAAGTATTGCTTGTCAACTTGGCGATCAAAAACCACGAATCAAGCCAAGTACCAAAATTAAGCCAGTGTTACCACTACGCACCGACCATCGTTATACAGTATCAGAGCTAATAAACTACTAGTGTTCCTAAAAGATATATACAACAACACTACCCACAGCAACCCGTCTCGCCAGGCCATCTGATCACTAACCTGCGAAAAGGGAAATATCACGAAACATTAGCTACACTAGCTAGTGAGTACAAGTATCACATAAGCACCAATAAGCATGCTATCACGTCACAATAAAGCACACAATGCTAAGCTATCACATAGCGGTGTGCCGATCTGTCAGCAGGATCATATCTCGCGGGGTTGCAAATCCCGCTCAACGAATCCAACTGAGAAATCAGCAACACCAATCCATGCTGGTGGGGAAGCGAAGAGCAACCCCCTGAGCACGTTGCGGAGCCACCTGGGCTCAAATTAGGCCTTAATTACAAACCAAGACCCCACTGTTTGTCCAGGAATGGCGGCCTGCAGAACCTATACCCCAGAAAATCACTCGTGGTAACCGCTAATCCCTGAATAACACTCAAGGGACCCAGCCGCATCGGCGACTGACCTCAACCACTGCGTCTGTCCGGACAGGAATCATAAACACGTTTGACCCATAGGGTCCACAGTACGCATGCGTATCACATATCACAATTTATATCACATGGTATCACTTATAACACTGTATCACTATATCACATAGCACACAACACAGGCACACAATAGCCCTACTTACTGAGTCTTATGGGAAACCGGTACTCACCTCGATATCAAAGGAGGCAGATATGGATCCGGGAATCCCAAGAACACACTGAGTCGTCCGAATCACCTAACACATTAGGTTCAGGCTTAGTTATCACATACACATAGCACACATAGGTTAGAACACAAGTTACACAAGCTGTTAGCACTGGACAGTTTACTACGGCCGCAGTGTGCACGTCCTACGGCCGTAGGACACCTAACAAAACCTTACTACGGCCGTAGGGTCAAACCACTAAGCCCGCAGAGTTTCTTTCCAAGGAATCATGTACTACGACCGTAGGAACCTATTCCTACACCCGTAGTAGCTATTCTTTGGTGAACTACGACCGTAGGTTACGTACCTACACCCGTAGTCCTTATTTCATCGTCCGTAGACGGTAATCCACACAAAAACACATCCTACGGCCGCAGTAACCCTGCCTACGGCCGTAGTGTACATACAAGGCTTACTACGGCCGTAGGGAATACCCACTACGCCCGTAGGAAATCTACGAACAGCAGACCTTCGTCCTTGTTTCAACACAGCTCTGCAAATCGCGTTTTTTACATCTTTTTCGACCAAAAACTCAGTTCTAACCACTTACACACTTTGTTTAACACCCATAGACACAAAAGAACATACTAGACACAATTACAATCCACAAACACACAATAAACACCATCAATTTGGTGTTTCTTGAACACAAACACAAAAATAGGGTTCTTGATCAAAATCACTTACAAGGAAGAAGAATAACCGGGGATTAGCTACGGATTTGATTCCGAAATCACTTGAAACCCACTTGTTTCTTGATTAATTCTTCAAAATTCCAAAGCTTGGAGCATATGTGTGTTTGTATGTGTTTGTGTATGTGTGTAGTACGTGTTCTTGTCAAAACCCAGGGATAAGGCATTCACAATAAACCGACCTTGAGTCTTTAAATTAAAACACGGGTATTTTATTCCCCTTTTCAACTCACAACTTAACACACGCCATCCCATTTTAACCAACGGGGATATCTACGGAATCATTACACGAAACCGTAAAACACGACATCACTTTTAGACACAACCGACACTTTTCACATAATCACATTAATCAACAGGAGACATGTTAGTCACACAAAACACTTAATTAATTTCACTTAAAGTCACTGTACAAGCTCTAAAACACAAAGTACAACCCTACACTGCTAGGCCCATTTACAGGGTGTTACAAGAGTCGTCCGATTCACCTAACACATTAGGTTCAGGCTTGGTTATCACTAACACATAGCACACATAGATTAAAACACAAGTTACACAAGCTGTCAGCACAAAACAGTCTCCTACGGCCGCAGAGGACATGTCCTACGGCCGTAGGACACATATCAAACCATCCCTACGGCCGTAGGGATAACTCCCTGCGCCCGTAGAGTTTCTTTCCAACGAATCATGCTCTACGGCCGCAGTAACCTATTCCTACGCCCGCATGAGCTATTCTTTGGTGACCTACGACCGTAGGTTATGTACCTACGCCCGTAGACCTTGTCCCATCGTCCGTAGACGGTAATTCACACAAAAACACATCCTACGGCCGAAGAAACCCTGCCTACGGCCGCAGAAGACACAAAAGGTCTCCTACGGCCGTAGGGACTATGTCTTACGCCCGTAGGAAGTACCTGCACAGCAGGTCTTCGTCCCTGTTTCGCACAGTTGCTGTAAATCGCTATTTTTAACACCAAAACTCGATTGAAACCAGATTCAATCGTTTGTACATGTTGTTTAACATCCTTTGACACATATAAACACATTTGACAACAAAACCCACCACGAAACATGATTTACGCCACAATTTTGGAGTATGCTCTTCAAGAACACAAAACTTGAATTTATGAAGAAGATAACACTTACAATCAAGGGAGGACAGCAACTAGAACTCGAATACAACACTGGAATCACTTGCAAACAACTTGCTTTTCTTGATTTCTTCCTTTCAAAACTCTCAAAGAACCAAGGTGTGTGTGTGTCCTATGCTTAAGTGTGTGTAATAGTGTGTGTTTAGTGTGTTCACAGGGGATAAGAAGAAGAAACCGCCTTTGGGGTTTAATTAATTAAACCCCGGGTATTTTGTTCCCCTTTTTAACTTACAACTTGACACACGCCATCCTGATTTAACCAACGGGGATATCTACAGAATCATTACGCGAAACCGTATAACACTTTATTATTCTTAGACACGCTTGACACTTTTCACATAATCACATATTTAACACATAACACGTTAGTCACTTTAAAATAGTCACTTAAAGTCAACGTACAAGCTTTTAAACACTAGGTACAAGTCACTACTGCTAGGCCCATTTATAGGGTGTTACAAATCTACCCCCCTTAAGAAGATTCCGTCCTCGGAATTTGATCACTCACGAACAGGTGGGGATATCGAGCTCGCATATCATCGTCAGTTTCCCAGGTCATATTCGAACCTAGGTTATATTTCCATTTCACAAGAACGAGCTTGATCACTTTCTTACGCAGTTTCTTAGTCTTTGAGCCGAGAACTTCAACAAGTTCCTCAACGAGGTGCTTTGAAGCATCGACTCTCAGCTCTTGCAATGGCAGAATCTGACTCTCATCCACTTTGCACTTGCGCAAGTAACACACGTTGAAGGTATTATGAATACCCCGCAAGTTCTGGAGGCAACTCCAGAGACACAGTTTGATCATTGACTCTACGCAGGATCTTGAACGGTCCTATGAAACGCGGACTCAACTTGCCTTTACGGCCAAAGCGGATAACACCCTTCCACGGAGAGACTTTCAGGAAAACCCGATCGCCCTCGATAAACTCAACCGGCCGACGTCTCGGGTCAGCGTACACTTTCTGTCGATCACGAGCGGCTTTCAGCTTTTCACGTGCCACTTTCACTTTATCAGCTGTAATTTGCACTATCTCTGGTCCGGCGAACTATTTCTCGCCAGGCTCTAACCAACACGTGGGAGTGCGACAACGTCTCATGTATAACATCTCGAATGGAGGTATTCCACTACTGGAATGGTATGAGTTGTTATAGGGTGTTACATAAACAATCAAACACAAAAAGCTCGTTGGTTTATCATTGATGTTAGGTTTATTTGTTCGGTTAAATTTATAAGAACGAACACGAACATAGATATTTGCTCGTGTTTGTTTATTTGTTCCGCTAAAGTTAATAAACAAACACGAACAAGACTCGTTCATGTTCGTTCGAATCTTTTACAGCCCTAGATTTATCACCTATAATTTAACGTGATTTGTCAAAATGATGAAAGTGTTTTTAATCTTTTAATTTCTAAATCAATGTAGTTCATAGAAACTTTGAATTAGAGATACAGTTTTAAGCAAGTTAAACAATCTATATTAAACTCCTAAATTATAGTTATAATTTTACATTTTGAATTGTACGTAATTACGTAATATCTTAGATTTTCTAAATTATAGTTTAAACTTTTACATCCTAAATTATACGTATTAGTTTATTGACCCGTGCACGTCCGAGTATTTTGGAAGTGTATTTGAGATATTAAAATTTTCAAATAAAAATAATGTAATAAATGAAATATCACCGAAAACTTTTAATCTTTTTTACTTCTAACACGTGCAAGGGAACATATAATTGACCATGTGTAAACTTTACACATGTTTCCTGAGGAATAAACGACTTCTGAAAGTGACTGTACTTGACTTTTGTTAATCGTCATAGCAAAACACAATATTAGAGGAAATTGTCTTCTTTAAAACTTAACCAAAAGTGTTGTATCTGATGAAATCATTTTCATTTAGGAATACCCACTACTATTAATGGATAACAAAAAATTAAAAATATACTACTTTTAAAAATGTGTCATTTTACAATAAAATTTACACCAAAACGTAGATAAAAATGAGACGGTCATAAATATATAATTATTTTTTTATCTAAACAAATCATATCACAAGCTATTAAACATAGTTTATAAATAGCTCATAATTAATCACATTAATTTACAATTTTTATATAACTCTCTCATATTTTCTTAAAAGTCCTCACATGTTTTATAAATTTCCCCTCACAATTTTCATCAAACCCCCTCCAATTGATTTAAAATTGAATCGATCAATTTTGCAATTGATTTAAAATTTCGAATATTGCCAAAATTGTTTTTGATAATGGATTAATTTTACAATTGAAGGTTCCTATTGGTTAATTAAGATTGATTTAATGATTATTTTTGAAAAATTTGCATGTTTTTTTATATGTAGATATATAGATATAGATTAGAGATCCTAAATATACATTGTAGTTTCGTATCTTAATTTCTAAAGTTACAAACTAAATTGAAAATTAGGTTTCAATTTTAACAATTTTAATTTTAATTTAGTTTTAATTTTGACTATCTAAAGTCAAAATTTAGATTTTAGTTTTAATTAAAATGAATAGTTATGATTTAAATTGACTAAATGAAAAGTTAGAATATTTTATTTAAATTGATGAAGGTCAATCTTATATTATATTAAAATATAATTAAATTAAATGTTCATGTGGAAGAAATGCGAATTCAAAGAAAATAGCGACCAATGATGGTGTCAACACTGTGACCAGTGATAGAAACGTCGACGAGGTTGGGAGGGGAGAGGAAACGGAAGAAATGTGTGCGCAAGGGGTTTTGAAGTTCGGATTTCTTAAGAAATTTCGTCGAACATGTGGCGCACACGAATGCAGCTCCAAAATCTCAAGCTTGGACGGTCAGGTTTTGCTATGTTTGTTTTTTCTATCAGGAAATATACATCTTACATGTCAAGTTTTAATTTGATTCCGCAAATCAAATCACTAAGATATTATTCATTATCAAATATAGATACAATTTTGGTATGTACCCGATTCTTTCCATCACTACTAGCTCCCATTTGGTAAATTTTCAGATAATTAAGTATTATCCGACAGTAAACCCTGCTTTGACCATTATACAATGATTAAGATAACTGTGTCTAACACGAACCCTGATCTCTGGTTTATTTCTATTTCAAGTCTTCTATTCTACAGTGTCCTTTTATCATTATAACTTGCTTTTTGTTTAATAAAATCAATATTATCCCAACATTTCTAACCTTAATATTGCACAAGATTTTTGGAAGAAATTAATTTCAAAAGCAACTAACATTATAAAATGTATTACAATGTAAATATAATTAATTTAGCTTCACGTAAGCAAATATCACACTGATATATAAAAAGTAAGTGTTAAAGGTTTAAAATATTAAAAAGCAATTGTTCTTATTAATGTTTTACATTAGACTATCACTCATATTTGATGCAACTAACCGCACAACAAACAAACACCACGTACATAACCACTACCACCATGACCATCCCATGCCAGCCATTGCCGCCTCCTACTTATTGGATCTGAGTTTCTTCATGCCTATAAAACAACAATCTATTCACACGCCATTTGAAAATGTATGCAAAGTAATGAACCGACCCAAATTTCGACTGCTTACCTACTAAAATAATCACCAAAAACAGTATCCTTTGACTCACGTGGTATTTCTTTTTATGATACAAAGTAAAACATTTTACATTGGAGAAGTCATCCCGCTAGTCCACATAGCAAATGGATTCAATCGGGAACACAACTCTTGTTCTTGTAGGCTATGCAGTCAATAGTAGTGGGATAGCGGCGAGTGGACCAAAATAAAATAGCGGTGGGGAATAGCCGTTATTTCCGCTATTTGAGGCAAAATAGCAGTAAAATAGCGGTTTGCACTTTTTTGTTTTTGTTTTTGTTTTTTTTGGCCGATTATATTTGTTTTCGATTTACACTCCACAGTCGATTACCATATTACTATATACTATATTAGTGTACTAAGTTTTATACAATGCTCCTAATTAATGTTTTATAATTTTAAATATATATTTATATATATAGACAAAAGTTCACACGAGAACTGTTGTTAGCGCGAGAACCACGAGAACCAATCTAAGCCGTCCAATTCCCCCTCCTTCAATGTCATTGCCCACCCATGAATTCTTCACATGCACCCTGCCACACCCTATTCCTCCACGCTCTCCATCTATGATACTTCCCATATCCAAAAAAGGCTGAGATTGGTTCTCGCGGTTCTCGCACTAACAACGGTTCTCGCATGAACTCTCCCCTATATATATATATATATATATATATATATATATATATATATATATATATATATAAATATAGGGTAAGGAAACAAAGAACCTCCCTTAAACAAAGAACCTAAAGAACCTCCCTGGTGATGACATGTGACACATAGTTTAGGGGCAAAAAAGGAAATAAAAAAAAATAGAAAAATCGGCGCCTACAGCATCAAACAAATCCCCCCCCAACAAACTTTAAAAAAAAACCCCCAATTACTTTAAATGATTATAACTCGTTCGTTTTTAACAATTTTAACAAAAAAACTATACCATTAGATTCAGTTTTTCGTCCTCTTTCAAACAAGACCGGACTTGATATATTTCTGAAACTTTTTTATTTTTGAAATGCAAAGTTTGCATTTTGAGCTGGGTTCATTCAAGCCCAAAATGCAAAATTCTTAGATGCTTGATTCATTCAAGCCTAAATGCAAAATGCAAAATCTGTAATTTGCATTTTGAGCTGGGTTCATTCAAACTTAAATGCAAAATGCAAAATCTGTACAGAACATGCAAAAAAACCAAAATGCACAATATCGAAATTGTAGGTCATGCAAATGGTTCCAAAATGCAATTTATGAAAATGCAAAATGCAAAATACACCATCGAAACTTAGGACTAACACTACTTTAAGGATTTAAACCCCTTAAACATTGCTGGTGAGCGAGGAGGTATTACACAACAGCAGTGCACTATGCAGCACAGGTCATCGGACATCACATTTCAAAAGGCCAGCAACGCACATCTACTTAACTTGACATGAAGATCACACAGCAGTAGACAAGAACCAGCCGATCTGCAGCCGCATTTACACAGACGAGTAACATACCAACAGCAAGGAAAAATACACTTCAGCGAGGACCAAACCATCAGCAAGAAACCGAGAAGAAACAGGCCATACATCGGCATCATACAGGTATAACATGAGGTGTAGACACCGTCACGCAAACAAGCTCATCGCGAAAACATAACATGAGCAACACACCAGAGTAGAACAGCAAACCAATATGATCATAAAACAACTGCGATCTTGGAAGCATCGACCAGGGCACACGCCAACCAAAGCCACCAAATAGCGGCAGCATCAAAAAACGGCACAGCGTCTTATAGCTCAACACCGCAAAAGACATAACCCAAACCGGCATCAATACTATATATTGTTGGACTTAATTAAGTTGGACAAAAAAGAAAGCTATCTAAGCTATAAATAAGTCAGCGAAATAGCATCAGTACATTACAAACAAAAACCCATAAACAAAAACAAGAATATTGTTTAATTGCAAGTCACGTACGAAATATTGTTTAATTACAATCGCCAAATATTCTGAAATGAAAATAACCATCGATCGAAAACCAATTATATAACTACAATATAGCTTAAAAATTACATATTCAAAACCAAAATGCAAAATCTTCACACAAACACTACAATGCAGCCCAAAATGCAAACAAAATTTGCATTTTCAAAAAAAAAAAAATTAGAAAAATATGGGAAGAGTGGTCTCGTTTGAAAGAGGATTAAAAAACTAAAAGATTGGTATAATTTTTTTGTTTAAATTCACAAAATGTAAAAAGTTATGGCAATTTAAAGTTTTTGGGGGTATTTTTTTTTAAAATTCGTGGGTTTGTTAGTGGGTAGATTTTCCATTTTTACCCTTTTCTTCATAAATTAATACATTATAATTACAGTTTTGCCATTATTCAATCTCATCCATTGATTTTGATGATCAAAGGGTTCAGATTGGTTCTTTAGGTTCTTTATTTAAGGAGTGGTTCTTTGTTGATGCAATTTATATATATATATATATATATATATATATATATATATATAGAGAGAGAGAGAGAGAGAGAGAGAGAGAGAGAGAGTCAGGATCAAATAAAAAGAGTTTTAGGGTAAAAAGGGTAAGAAGAAACGTGAGCCTGACACGTGTCACAATTAACTAAAACCAACAAAAGGGTAAAAAGGGAAATTTAAAAGAAAATTAAAAAAATTCTCTCTCTAAATATCCCCATGTCCCCGTCCCCACGATCTGCATATCAAACGCCGCCCATTTCCAAGAAAGGAACCCTAATCGCCTTAGACCCAACCGCCGCCTCAGCCATTTGCCGCCTTTTGCCATCGTCGAGACATGCTAATCAGGTCCCCCCGTTTGTCACTGCTGCCCATGAAGTCGCCGGACCACCCTCGCGAAAGTGTGGTACGCAAACCCTAGAACTTTAATTCAGATTCCGTTGCCCCTGGCTTACCACCGTCTGCCGCTGCCGTTCTCGAAATCCACAGTCGGTTCTCTTTCTTTTCTAGATGCACTGTTGTACAATCGATGATGTTTCACTGAATAATCCCACGTATCCGCCTCCGGTCTGCGTCAATACCGTCGCCGCTGCTTGCCATGCCGTCGCCGTCGCCGCTTGTGCATCATTTCTGGATCCATCCCCTGCTTTTGATTTTGGTTGTGAATCACTTTTGGTTGTGCATCATTTGGTTGTGCATCACGTTTGTTTTCAAGGCAATGAGGTACTGTAGTCATCAAAGTTGTGTGTATTTACTCTTAAATTTGTTCATCGGAGGTTGCTTTTTGTTCGGTTATTCATCATGATATGTTTTTCTTTGTAAATCAATATTGTAGAAGGAATCGTGCATCAAACGTTTATGATTTGTGCATCAGTTTTTTAATTTGTGGATCTAACTGTTGAATCTGATATATTGAATTGATCCGTTTTTGAAAAATATGTGTAAAGATGAAGCTGAATCAATGAACCTAGAATTTTGCTGTTTTATTTTTGCATTTCCAGATATGCCCTTTTTTGGCAGTTATAAAACGTGGGATTAGATAATTGTTTGTTGACTTTTGATATAAATTGTGTGGCCAGGATTTCTCATTATCCTTTGTACCTTACTTCTCTTTTTACAATATTCCTACCCTATATATATATATATATTATGTAAGATTAAAAAACGCTATCTCACTGCGATAACCGCTATCCCAAATCAGGGACTTTGACCGCCATTTGATTTCCCATAACGATAATTGCATAGGTTGTAGGAAACTGCGGGAGTTCCTTCTCAGAAGTGGGCTCATGCACGAGAAGGGAAGAGAGAGAGGAAACCAATGAGAGAGAAGGAGAGGAAAGAGTGATCGAATAAAGGATGATGATTGCCGGGTTTTGAATTTTGAAACATGAAGAAGAAGTCATACGATATCAATGTGATAAAAAAATAAGAATGGTAAAAGAACACCGTTCCAAATCGCTCTAGTCATCAAAAAATAGAAAAATTATGTAACAAAATAGATGGCTTAGTTTATAGTTACAAGAGTTAATTACCTAAATGGTCCCTGTGGTTTACCAAATGTCCCATGAGTGGTCCCTAAACTTCAAAAATTACACCCACAGTTCCCGTGGTTATCAATTTATATCAATGTTAGTCCAAAATTAACAGTGCCGTCCAAATTGGAGTTAACCCCTCTAAATGTGAGGGTAAAAAGACATGTTTGCCCCTATTTTTAATTTTTAAATCATTTCCATCCATCTCAGTCAACTCTCTCTCTCTCTCTCATCTCTATCCTCTCTACACGGACACACACTCAGACTTACATCACACACTCTCTCTCCACCTTTCATCTCTCTCTCTCTTACTCTCGTCTCTATCTCTCTCAGGGCTAAGAACGACGACTCCACCGCCTCTACCACCATCCACCTCCGCCGTGACCATCATCCGCCGCCACCACCCACAAACAAACCCTAGTTCTACAGCCATCACAGTCATCTCTCTCTCTATCTCACGCACACACCCATGGCGTCAAAAATCAAAAGCTAAACATAATAATAAACAATGGCAACTAAGGAATCAAAGATGAAGAATGTTGTTACTAACTCTGATGGAAATCATATCAGCGAACAAGACGATGAAAAAGAAACAAGAATCAAGAATCACACACACACACCCAGATCTGTTGATCGACTTGTGAACCTGTGGTCTCCATCTCCATTCTCGTGGATTCAAGCTCCTTTGCCATATCCATTTTCATCCTCTCTTTCCTCACAAACCCATCTCCCAAAGATTTTATAGCTGCCACAATCTCTTCTACTGGATTATTACTATTTCCGACCACCACCGCCTCCCTCTGCTTCCCTCCACCGCCACCACCGCTTTCCTTTTTCCCAACCCCAAACCCTCCTTTGATATACCCATCTCTCGAAACCCTACCCGCCCCGTAATTCGATTTCATCAGAAGATGAAGATCCCTTTTTCCATCAAATCCATCATCAGAAGATGATTTCAACAGAAGATGAAACCCTACCCGCCCTGTAATTCGATTTCTCGATACCCTGTCTCGCTTCCCTTCACTGAATGGATGTTTTCCATGGTTTCAATGTTCTCTTATTTCGTTCTTGTGAGATCTAAATCGACCGACCACCGTCATCAATTCTTCCTCCTCCCTGCAACATCGTATGAAGGTCAAGGGGAAAAAGAAAACGGGGGTGAAGAAAGAGAGAGATGAGAGAGAGAGAGAGACCGAGAGAGATGAGAGAGAGAGAGAGTTGACTGGTGGCGGGATGGGTGGGTGGGGGGTTTATTAATTAATTTTAATTCATTTAGAGATAAAAAGACAATAATACCCTCACAAAGATAAGGGTTAACGGTGATTTGGACGGAGCAGTTAAAAAAGGACTAAAATTGATACAAATTGACAACCATAAGGACTGTGGGTGTAATTTTTGAAGTTTAGGGACCACACATGGGAAATTTGATAAATCACATGAACCATTTGTGTAATTAACTCTAGTTACAAAGATATGCATAAAAACTTGACACTTTCTTAAGGGGGAGGGAGGGGTTGCGGGGGGATACTCCCGCCCCACACTTCAAAGTGTCATACCAATCAACAATACATTACCCATTATTCACTTTTCTACCTTGAACTAAAAATATACGTCTTTCAATTACTTCACATTTATCTCTCTTTTTTCTAATATAATAAAATTAGTGTGTGTTTGAGAAATGGAGAGAGAGTGTGAGAGATAAAAACTTTTTTACAACATCACTCGACATCTGGATGCCGTTGAAGCACGTTGCAGGGCGGAAACGTAGGACCAGGGCTGTCAATGGATTGGATCGGATCGGTTAAAGATCTGACCTGACCCGTTGACCTATTTAATTGGATTTGGATCCGATTCATCAACATGAAGATCCATTTAATTGGATTTGGATTGGATCAAATATTCATGGATCATGACCCAGAGCGACCCATTTAATATTAAATATTTAATATTACTAATTTATTTTTATTTATGTAATAAATATTTTCATATAATTCTCCCACCCCTACCCCTACCCCTATCCCTACACTACCTCACTCTCACCCATCCTACCCTACCCCCACCCCCAACCCACCCCTACTCCACCCTGCCCCTACCCTACCCGCCCCACCCCCTACCCTTATCCAAAAAAAAAAAAATTTATCCTCAAAGTTCAAAATATGAAAGATATATCATTAAATAATCACTCTTTGAGCTAGCAGATTTTTATTAAAAGGATCCAACCAGTTAATTAGAAAAAAAACAGCTTAAATTAATTCATGTTCAATCACTTTACAGTTTTTACGTACCGAAAAGATGATGCAATTTACATTTAAAGTTTCTTGACCATGTGAATGTCATTTAAATATGAATTTTATAATGCATATTTGCATGACTCACTTGTACTGTACAAAATATGATGCAAAGGGTACAAGACCTGAAGTAAATGAGTAACGAATTCAGGCCAATTATATTAATGTCGAGATGAAATCTACGTTGGCGGCTCACGAAAATCCAAGAAAGAAATTTACGCGAACTCTTAATTTTCAAAATAATCAGTTTCAGAACAACAAACAAACAAACGGAGATGACGGCGGCAGAAGGTGGTGGTCGGCGGTGGCAGTGTGGATGCGTTTGGTGTGGAAGCAATAATAGGCGGTAGTGGCGGTGGCGACGGCGGTTGTGACGGTGTTGGCGGATGGTGGCGACGGTAACAGTGGGGGCAGCTGGTGGCGGGAGCTGTAATGGGTGGCGGTAATAACGGCGGCGGTGGCGGCGACCGGTGGTGGGAGTGGTAACGGGCGGCAGCGGTGGTGGCGACGGAGGGTGGTGACAGGTAAATTGATAATATTGATGATTGTTAAAATTAAATTGTAGTTTAATATTAAATGGATTGACCCATGTAGTGATCTAATTAAATGAATCGACCAATTGGATCTCTTATTGGATCAATGGATCGGATTTTTTTACCCGTTGGATCATTTAAATGGAGCAGATCGGATCGGATCTAGATCATGATCCGACCCATTGACGGCCCTACGTAGTACAACTACTTGTGATAAAGTATGCCACCTCACCCCATGCCACAAGATTGCCATTGGTGTGTGATACAAAGGCAAGAAGTAGTTCACAAAAGTAATGAGCAGAGTTAGACTTCTGGAGCAGTTTATTATAAAATGGTCATCATTAAACTTCTAATACTCTCAGATACATAATTAAAATAATTTAAAAACAATTAATTAATAAAGATAACAATAAAATCACTCTAAATTCAATGAAGATAAAATTGTAACGATTTTTAGTGATGAAAATATTCGAAAATTAATGTTACTGCTAGGTTAAACAAAAAAAAAGAGTAATAATAAATGAAAACCTAAAGTGTGGAAATGATGACTAAAACCTAAGTGATTATTGTAGGGCTTAGGTCAGAAAGGAGGAGCAACTCATCATCCACTATGCATCCCCTTTTCCTATCAAATGGCGAATAATAATAATAATAATAATATTATTATTATTATTATTATTATTATTATTAAAATTATTATTATTATTACTATTACTATTACTATTATTATTATTATTATTATTATTTTGTAGTGGACTCTCCAATATTAACTTTGTGATATGATGAATAGATATGTGCGTTTTGCAAGAAAGGATGCACACCATCAAGATCGGACAACCAATTGCACAAACTCGTCATAGACGTTACGGTTAAAGCTGAAAACTAGGCGGGTCAGATAGACTGGGTAATGCTGAAATGGGTCATGAAGGTTCAGGTAATCAGATCAAAAGAAGTAACTATTTTAACACATGACAAAACAATTCTGGGTTGGGTTTGACCTCAACAATTCTTTGATGACAGAATTTTAATTACATAAATATTTATGTACTACATATAATAAAAAACTGTATTTATAAAGTATGTAAGTTGTTTGAGCAAATTGATTTAGAAGGTTGAAAACATTCACACAATACAACCTTAAACCCGATTGACCCGTTTCATTTTTAGCTAAGTTTGACAATTTGGCATATTTCACATCAGAAGTTAGATTGCAAGTAAATATGTTGAAATTTCCCACTATAGTTGCTGTAGATTTCATGCTAGGTTTGATGTCTTATCCATTAATCATATGGTTTCCTTCCTATGTTAGTTGCAGTATTCCATTAATTGTACAACTGAAAATTCATAAGTTATAAAAATTAACAGGCACAATTTTAACCAACAGTCGCTATGTGCATTACAGTGATCTTAAACCATCGGTTCATAATGGTGAGTAGAGGTGCTACCATCGAACCATTTACTAATGAATGTGTCGAATTCGTTTGTGTTTGTCTCAAACAAGTCAAATAGGTCAAACCAAAATATTTACCTAGAAGGGAGCAGGCTGAAATATATTTTTTTAATGCTTACAACCTCTTAATTTTGTTCTTATTCACTGATTTAGTTTATTGTTGTAATAATTCTGTTTTTATACTAAAAATAATGCACTAGTTAAGTATATTATTTATTATTATTTTTAAAATGAACACAAACTTGTTTGTGGATCAACCCAACCTGCTCATCCATTTCAACCCATACCAAAGACTTGCCAATTTCAACTGAAACCCATTTTGACATGTTACCTAACCCATCCAACCATCCCATGATGCCATCTCTAGTAATAAGCATGTTATATGTCAAAGTTATAGGCCACAGCAGACAAATACCAAAATTTTGGGTCATGGGATTTGATAAGATCATAGCTCTATTCATAAGAAAAGCATCTTTTATGTATTTTACCTAATAACTAATTATTACTCATGCAACCAATTCATTGTATTCTAGCATCAACTCTTGAATCTTTATTTTGAGACAGTTATCAAGGGACCCCACTTCAGTAATTTTTTTTAGTTGATGCATAGTCATGAATTCAAATGGACATGAATTAAAATGAACGGCATACATGTTTTACGTGTTATTGCAATTCACCAAGCACTTCCAAATTTAGTTCCCTTTTTCTTTAGAGGATCATGATATCAATGTAAGAAACAGAGGTTTAAATGCTTACATGATCTGCTTTAGGTAGTCGGAGTCCATACGAAACCATCAACCTCAATCCCTCGATGCTGCACCAGAAAAGTTACAGATGCAATCATTTTATCAGTATACATGTTTAATGTCAGCCTGTTCAGCTGACCTCAGAAGATTCCAGTAACCCAGCACAGCATGTTTATATAGAAATACATGTTAATTCAACAAGAGCTAACCAAATCAGAAATATACCCCTCAATCATTTCAAAATTCGAACTTGCTCGAATTTTTCGTTTTATTAAGTATTCAAGCCTTTGAAAACAAATATTTCATTCTTTAAACATTCTTAAGAGGCAGAATTAGCATTTAGACTCGGGGTTAAACCAAAAGCTACGAGGCAATGATTATGACAGGTTAGGTAAAGAACAAACCACGAATTCGGTTTTGGTTTATTTACAAAGAAAATGGACGTTTATAAATTAATTTCAATAGATTATTCATCACTATAAACCTTTTGAATGTAGTGGGGCACATAGTGCAAAAAGCTACCATGATAGATACAGATATTGGTACAACCAATCATCATAAGAGAATGACATTAAGCAAATTCCTTGACTGCCTCTGAATTTCGTCTCTACTTTCATCTTTAAGCCACCAAATCTCTTTATTCCAGCATTATATGTGCAATAGTATTAGCCTTTAATTTGGGAATACCAGTTTTAGTAAACCTAATAATAAGATAAAAGAGAGATGGCTAGCATTAAGATCATGGTTTTGTGACTTTATACCAAATCAATCGTCAATTGGTAGATATTTAACCATAGATGCAAAAGAAGGTAGTAACCAACTAACCATAGGGCATAATTTATCAAGTGAAAGTTTCTATTCTCCTCAGACAATGATTATTATGCCTTCAAAAGGTATGATAATATGAACAGAATTTCTTATCACATACATACAAACTTAATGAAAACGTTGCAAAACTTTTACATGACTTTATGCAGAAAATCTGACACAAATGTCTCCAACATGGCACTTATGTGGAAGCACCACATGCCCATTTGCAGCAGCACCAATATTCAAGGGTCACTCTTGAAGAAACAATACACTTCATTCACACTAATCCTCAGTAAATTCCATGGATTCATTCTTTATCAAGAACTTTTTGGTGAAACAGTAGATACCATTATGAAGCATCATCTGTTGGTAATACTCTCATCAATTATGAAGCAAGAAGGCTTTAACATTTTCACGAAAAGTTTAAAATTTATGATACATATAATGATATAAATACAAATTTTGAAAAATCATCCTCACATGGGTTTCCTTTTCAAATTCTTGGATAAAGGTCTCGCGTGTGTAATTAGATTGAAAATAGCACAGAGATGCTGACAAAATGTGGCCCAGATATTCTTGTGTCAGCAACACTGAAGAAATCTTGGGTCATTTTTTATTTTATTTGATACAATTGCAGTCCCCCCCCCCCCCCCCCCACACACACACACACACACAATACAGATACATGTGTATGCAACTATATACAGATATAGTATTGATTTTCTCTGTTCATTCTCTTTTGGTATAAATTTATGGCATTTCATGCTTACCTCTAGCCTTATAGAGGTATTATGCGCTTCTACTTTTATTATACTTTTAAGGGCTCATGTCATAAAATAACAACGTGCTTTCTCAAATATTCCACTTTGGTCAATGTACAAAGTTGATTGTCACACTAATCATTCAACTTTCATTTTGTTCATCTATAAGAAGTCCCTAAAAATGATGATACTGAAACTTAGAGTGACCTATCTGGAAAATTTTACGGCTATTATATTAAAAAAAACCAATATTAAGCAAGATTAAATATTTGGGAAAGTGAGTTGCTATTTAATGACATTATCCCTTTTACCGCGTGACACTTTTGACCAAACTACCTGTACAATTCTATGCAAAAACCTATTTATAGCGCAAGGAGTTCCCCACCAGGCCAATTAAGGTTTTTATTTTCCACTATTAATGAAATTGTGCCAAAGACTCGCGCAGATCTTGCTTTTGGAAATTTTAAATACAAGGGTCGCTATCTTATATCTTTATCTTAGATGAATCATCACAGGTCCAATATTTTCAGTACGACAATAGTACTTGTCTTTAATACTAATAGTTAATGCATGTCTAATCACATCAAGAGGAGAGCAAGCTGCATTCGTTGTCATACCACCACACATTTTTATAAACCTCTGTGGGATTAAAGGAAGAAATCATATCCCACAATTAAGGTGGTTTAATGTTGTTTTATTATATTCCTAAATTTGGAAATAACACTCTAGGCTTGTGGTTTCTTCTCCTACCTCTTGTCCATCACTTTCAGGTAATTACACTAAATGGGCTCTCTGAGATTTTGGCCTTTTATCTTACCTTTTAGCATAACACATGAAGGTCGATGCCAATCCATCAATTAGACATGTGGCCTTTGTGAGCTACAAAATTATAAACTAATTGGTCGAATAACAGATTAAACTCTGAAAAAGATTCGAATTCACATTAGCAAAAAATTAAAGTCCAAACACACTTCACGAGAACAAACTATGGTTGTTGGAATGTCAGTAGCATCTATGACAACTGGTGTAATGCCATCATAATATTATATAGAATGTTAATGATTCCTAGTAACTTGAGGTACCATATGTCATTAATGAAATGAGATCATGACAAATAAAAAGCCAAAGCATAGACACTCTTTCACAGAACTTTAATCCCTGTGGTGGACATAAATTCAAACATAAATATCGAATTGTTTTTTTCTTGAAAAGATTTTGTCAGAGTCAGACATGGTATCTGCGCTTAATAATGTTTATGCACCAAGGTAACTATATTAGTAAGGTAAATTTACCATGTTCTAGAATAAAATGTGCTAGGATGCTGAGAAATTTAGATACCATATTTAGAGCTCCAGACTCCAACGAGGAGCATGCTGCATGCATGTAAAAGCTGACACCACATGATCTGAGGAAAATAAAAACGATAAACATAGTTAAGCATAAACAAAATTGAGTTTTCTTTTTTGCAGGTTATCTTATTGGTGTTGATGATACTGATGGATGTGCACAATGCACATCATGCAAGTCTCATTAAATTTAACTCATTGGTATGCCCTTGACTAAACTGTAGTACAATGGACTAACAGGAATTGCACTACCGTTTTGGGAATAGACCATTCTCCACCACTCACTTCACTGATGAATTGAATTACAAATAATTATATATACAATTTTAATTAATATTGTTTATCTTCGGTTAGGAGACAGATGTCCACTTCAGCACTTGAGCTTGTTCCATATCTCATGCTTGCCTAGTATATAAGTTTATGTCCACCAATTCATTTATAAGGAAGTGTGACTCAGCCCAAAGGGAAAAGCAGAAGAACCATGAGCACCACAATAGACATTCCAAGGGAAACTGAAGCTTCTCATAACCAGAAGAAGCTAAACAAGCTCTTTTTTCTTTCTAATGTTTTGTATTTTATAGACAGACACCGTGAACAGAATGCAAAGAAAGTCATTCACAGTATCAAGGTTGGAACAGCTTTGATTTTAACTTCACTTCTCTATCTCCTTGATCCACTTTTCGAGCAGGTTGGCGAAAATGCCATGTGGGCTATCATGACTGTTGTGGTTGTCTATGACTTCTTTGCAGGTTTCTTCATCAATGATAAAAATTTATTTCCAATTATGTTGTAATTCCATTAGCATGTAAAAAGGCTAACTTTTTCAACTTTTACAACTAGTTAACTATATGATGATAAATATGACAGGAGCTACGTTAAGCAAAGGGTTACTTCGTGGAATTGGAACAATACTTGGAGGTGGATTGGGGTGTTTGACAGCAATTTTGGCAGAAAATTTTGGGAAGATTGGATACACAGTAGTTGTTGGAACCTCGGTTTTAATTTTTGGTAAACATAATTTCATCCTGCTGTATAATACCTCTATGGTTTTATTTTATTCCTTTTAACCCATCATAATTTTGTGGTTTCATCACTTTTTCCTAAATCTTTTCTTTATTAGCAAAACCCCCATACAATTTGGCCGTATAAAAGCAAAGATATTTTAGAGACCTTAAGTGATAATGCTGGGAAAGTAAGATGGGTTTTCTTGTTTAAAAAACGTAGTTTTTCAGTTTTGCCACTTCTTTGGTCCCTTCCGAAATCTATGTTTGAATAAGGCAAAATAGGTATAGGGGTTTCACCATGAAAGAAATATTTAGGGACTTAAGTGATATAACTAGGAAAGTACAATGGGATAAACAAAAATATAAACTCTATAATGAATAGTTTAAAGTTGCATTAGAGATAACTTTCATCAAGCATGTTCATAAAGAATATTATGCCATGTTCAGGTGCTGTGGCAACATATTGTCGAATGATTCCAAGCATTAAAAGGAATTATGATTACGGGGTCATGATTTTCATCCTCACCTTCAACTTGGTAGCAGTGTCCGGTTTGCGTGCTGATAAAATCTTGGAAGTAGCCCGCGTACGTCTCACTACAATTGGTATGGGTTTTGCAGTCTGCATATTCACCAGCTTACTCATCTTCCCCATGTGGGCTGGTGATGAACTCCATCACTTAACATCCTCCAAGTTCATCAAACTAGCTTGCTGCATTGAAGGTAGTTATACCCACAAAAGACTGAAAGAGCTGTGAGCATGTGACAATTTTAGCAGATTATTGTAAAAAAGATTTAAATAATGAATTGCAGAGTGCATGGAAGCATATTTCAGCGACAGAGAAAAGAAAGGCCAGCAAAGCATTAATGTCAGCAGTTGCAAATCAGTGTTGCATTCAAAGTCAAGTGATGAGTCACTGGTAACATCACTTATCCCTATTAAACTCAATGTAGTGTATAAGTTTTTGTGTTTTAGATATATACTATTCAGTTTTTGCTGACATTCAAACTTCGTTTTACTTTTAGGCTAATTTTGCAAGGTGGGAGCCGTGGCATGGAAATTTTGGATTTTACTATCCTTGGGAGAAATATCTACGAATCGGAGAGCTACTCAGGGAGCTTGCTTCCATCATTTTGTTAATGAAAGCATGCATTGAGTCACCAATGCAGGTGCTAACTACTCTTTACTAGACATTTCGTGATAACTAACACAAACAAAGCATATGATTTAGAAAATAAAAAAGAAAGAGTAAAACTTTCCGGTGACAATCATTAGGTGACATAATGTTCAAATTGTGTTAACAGCCTTTGACAACGCTACAAGAGCCGATCAAAGAGACATGCAAAAACGTAGGATTTTCACTAGGACATATCATGCGAGAGCTAGGAGAAAGTATCATGACAATGAAAAGGGGTCAGGAAAAGGTCCTAATACTTCCAGAATTACAGTCTATCAAACTAGAGCTGAGTGTACTTTCAACTTCAGAGCTACGCGCAATTGAAAATGTTGAAGCTCTTGCTATATCAAATTTGTTATTTTTACTGATGGAGATAGTCGACAAAGTAAAACTACTAGCCAAAGAAGTTGAAGAGCTTGGAGAAGTTGCTGCTTTTCACTCTAATTAGCTTACAGGCAGGTTATGTATATACGAATATGGGTATTTAAACATTGAAGACAGTAAAACATAACAAATTAAGAAAAAGCACTAAACCACAAATTTTGAAGTACAAAAACCCAAGTGCCGCCTTAGTATACATATTACTAGACTTTATGAAGAAGATAGACTTCTCTAAGATTGTTGGCCGTTGGTTGTAACAGAACAAATATAGATGCATATTATCATATATGATACTCCCTAGTTTCTTATCAGTGACATACTTGACTTTTATAACATTTCTTCTACAGCTATAACACCAAGTGCTTCTACCTATTACTCGCTGTACATTTTGATAGCAAATTATTTATCTTATTCTCGACAAATAAGTTTGTCCTTAGCAAATTTTTTAAAAAGGTCTATTTTAGAAGATATTTGAGTTATAATGGGACAATTAATGGAGAAAGGATGTAGTTTAAACATACATAATAAATTCATAAAACGTCGCGTTCAATTCCCCTACTTTTCCAGAAAAAAAGTACAAAATCAGAAAACCTGTTCACATACAGAATACTCCCCCACTTTTCTATTCTCTCTCCATTGAACCCCCATTTTTTCCACTTTTCCAATCATGTTTCTACTTTTCTAGATTTGAAAAGGAAAACTCCTCCTGTTTCATCTACACGTTTTTTCAAACTTTCAGCTCTTCTCTGGGAATGAAAAGTCCATCACTTTTCTTGAAAACTGGAAAAAGAGAACTAGAGAAACTATTCCATATCCTAAAAGTTCTTCCGTTGCAAGGAAACAACTGATTATTTGTATACTTACATAATACAGATGACTAGCCTTTAAAGGAAAGGAATGTCGCTGGTTAGGAAACTAATGTTGGTTGCAAGTCACAGCCATAGGTGTCTAGTTTTACACGACAGGGTTTTGTTAGTGATGATCTGAAAGAATACACAAATGACATCATCCAACACATAGGATTTTCCCTCTTTCTTGTGATAGGGAGGCTTGAAGGACCAGAAAAGAATATATTACAAAATTGCAAAAAGATAAAACGTAAAAACTATCAACAGGTCATACAAGCATACATTTATCATGCGTATTATTATGAACATTAATTCTTCACCAACATCATAACGAAGACAAGTAAACTAGCTATATCCAACTTGGGTCGGTACTCGGGTTTAACCAAGTATGGTACCAACTCAAATGAAACAGGAATGGAACGAGCCAATACTATAACGACTAACAAAAACACCTAAAATCATGTTCACATTTTAGGTTCACACGACACATTCTAACCAGATACCAACATCCTGTTATATTAGCCTCCTTTCAATTGATTAGTACTAACCAACAACAAAAATCACGGAAGAGTTGCATGTTAAAACTCTCAATGCTCCCAGATCAAGCTAATAAGTTGAATAAGGGATAACAAAATCAACCCGACCGTAACATAAAATGAAAGGCTATCTTTGCAGAAGTCAGAAATATCTGGTGGTGTTGAAAATAAAATACTGGATAGCATTGCTCATGTTTGATTGGGTTTTTTCACCCCCTCCCAAATCCTCTATCTTGAATATGTTACATAGAACTAGTAAGCAATCACACCAATCAAGATATCGTAATATATACTGACCATATCCTAAGTTTTTATTCGAAATTATGTACTATAAACCACATGAACTGTTTTTAAAATCTTATTGAATCGGTGTTCACTTCAGATAAACAAGTTCACAGTTGGATCTAGTAACTGATGATTGCGAATGATAGCGAAATTGAAAGGTTTATTAATGCGAAGAATGGAAGAAATTTGCGATTACCAACCTTCATAATGACAATAAGTTCATATCCGGAATTTGCCATCGGAGTTCTTGTGTGTCTGTCTGAATCATCGGGAATGCTTTGAAATTAGACGACGCAGCCATCTAATCATGTCAACCGAAAGGGAATGAATATTTGTCGGAGCTTAGCGGCGACTAACCGGCCAGGGATGAGTGGTTTGAAAGGAATGAACAATCGCCTCTCCCGCGATAACTACGGACCCTACCCCTAAACCCAAATAACAAGGAGCTAGTTATACCCACTTTTTATTTCTGGTCATGACTAATGAGTGAAACTAATCCAAAGACACATATCTGTCATAAACCTTTTAACCCAAATTAACTCGAATCTTTTTTTTTTTTTTTTACTTTTTATTTATTTATTTAATTAGACATTATATTTTAAACAAAATAAAATATTTAGTAAATTCTATAAAATTAAAAAAAATAGTAAATAATAAAAATAAAAATTTCATTAATCCAAAAGGTAATCTGTATAAAATTACAGTATAATTTCTTTTCTATGTGTCGCACTAAGCATACATATTAATCAAGTTCGTTTCGATTCTCCGACTGTGTCTATAGAATGGTAGTACAACATTATATTACATTATATTATATAATACAAACTAGATTAAATACCCGTGTAATATACAGGTTGGTTTAAAAAAATAACAATTATATTAAATATAATGAAACGCTAATGAAATGATAATTTAAAGATGATGACATATAGCATCAACACTCTGACGAGTGGTGTAAACATCGACACAAGTGGAAGGACAGACGTCAGAAACGTGGTATCAATCTATCATGATACGAAAAGATGTGATTGTATTTCTTACATATTGTTACAATTAGAGACAATAAAGTTAAGCATTTGTTTGTTATAACTAAAGACGAATTTAAAATGATTATAAAATATATTAGAATGATAAAACTAAGAATTTGGTTAAATATGATATATTGAAATATTATAAACGGTAAATATAATATTTGTAAATTAAGGTGCACAAATACGATCTTTTATAATTTAAGAAGGGCGTATATAAAATTATCCCTATTAGTTTTGATTTAGTTTAAAGTAATTTTTAATTAATAAGATGGACAACGAAAATGATGGTTACTTGGATGAAAATGTTTTTATGTGTACAAATACCTAATTAATTATTAATTTAATTTGTTAAATCTTCAAATCTTTTTAAACTTCTATATGTGGTCTTTAGACTCAAAAAAGTAAAAATTGATTTTTTAATTTTAAGTTAATGGAATGATCAAGATTGAATATTGTATTTAATGAAGGGTTCAACTCGTTAAAATTTTTTATTTGATTAGTCTTTTATTTATATTAGAAGATATGAAAAGCTTGAGAAAAAAACGAACAAAGAAGAAGAAAACAGGGTGAAGATCCTCTCATGTTTGCTCAAACATGATCCATCATGTTCTCTCACAAACATGAGGGTGGGACCTACAAAAGGATCCATATTGACTTAAAATAAGGGACCCACTCTCATGTATGTGAGAGAACATGATGGATCATGCTTAACCACAACATGAGAGGATCTTAACCCAAGAAAACAACATGTGATCAACACTTTACTATCTTTTACATGCATTGCATTTTGTATTGCTATACTTTACAGAAAATAGCAACATAGTGATATAAAAACAGAGATACCACCTAAAATATATAGTGTTTCTAACCTATTCTCTTGTCGAATCTTCTCTTCTTTGATCTCACTTTGTACTTTCGAGTACAACCGACACGACTCTAGCACCAAACCATAATCCTTTGTCCGATCACACCCCAATGCTTCTTTAAGCACAAACAAGCTGTTTCTTCCATTCACATGTGCACCTTCCATATCTCCTAATTGCATGCTAAGTTCAGACAAGCCGAGCGTTGTGTGGGTCCCACTGCCCTCAATGTGAGTCACCCGAAACTTCATCGTGATGATGCATTTGACCGCCTGACAAGGAATAATGTCTTTGGCCGGGACAATGGATCCAAAATGCAACAAGAAATCTTTGCTTGTTGGCCAGTGTCTTTGACCGTCTAGTGCACACCAACTTGACAAATTTGCAGCTTGTTTGGCTTTTGAGTTGACAATTATCCAACTCAGCCTGATCCCCTCACGAAGGTCTTGCCACAGCTTACCGTCTTTTCTTTCTCTTTCAATGGAGGCTATGGGTGGCAGACCATCCGAAACAGAAAGAGTAACTTCACCTACATAAATTCAAAGGATGTTAAGAGTAGTTGGTGAGTTCAGTAATGAGTCATTGTTTGTATGGTTTAAATGAGTCATTCTTTAAGTACAATTATAGTACCTGCATGATCATCATCTCTAGCTGAGCCACTGAAAAGATCAATTCTGAACGGACACTCAGAAAACCACCCGTTGTAAACATTTGCATTCGGTATTCCCCAAATAACTTTTGAACATATAGTTTTTTCTTTATATCTGATATCCACAATCGACACAAAATCAGATGGCGAAACGTTTTCTAACTCATCATAATAACCATAATATTCAGCTTCCGTCCATTCTTCAGGATACTCGGAATAATTTCTCCAGCTGAACTCTGGGACATTTTTATTTACAATAACAGGGAAACAGTCTGCGTAGAATTTCTTGAACCCTCCAGTTGAAGATATGAAGCTTCTGACATCGTCCCTTTTGGTTGAAGGCCACATCAAAGAACAAACATCTTCCCATAACCTTTCTTCTTTTGCAATGGCACTAAATGCTGCACACACACATGCTGCACTAGCTAGGGTTGCACCATCTAGACGTCTTAGAATATCATAGAAAAGGTCATTACTCAATGTATCCATTTTCACAAGTGTTACGTGCTTCTATCATTGACCAAGTTTGCAGATCATCTGAAAATTGCAAAAAATTTAGTGGAACTAGATATAGCTAGCCGCTATGTTCCCACGAAGAAATACATAAACATTCACAAAAATTGAAAACAAACATACACCAACATACACAAAATTTTTGTTGATACTAAATGTAGTAAAAAGTTTTAGTTTAGAATCATAATTATAGATTCATTATGCTTGTGATTTAGATTGCGCTTTACTGATTATTTAAAACCGACACGATCAGTTTTTTTAGAAACGACTTAAAGTTCTATAATAAACCTTATTACTAATTACAATTTACTTCTAAGCTTAATTAACTAATAATCAGATTCTGATCTCTCACGTCAGCATAATTACTTTAGAACATCCAAAGACATCTCTAGGATTCTAGAGAACGTTTTAGAGAGTCCTTAACTATAGCCCATACAACATCATCATAGAATCTTCAGCTATGCTTAATTTTCCACTTTTTATACTAGCTAGGGTTTGTATCACACATTACCTAAATAACATGAAAGCACCAAAAAAAACTTGTTGGATTCAGCAAAAAGCTAGCGTGTACCCATGATCATGCCAAGTGCTAACAGCTTTTGTTACATGTAATTTTTGGACCCATACTACAAAGGCCCATTTACAGACCCCTTTTGATTCTCATGGGGGCCGGTTTAGGCGATGATCTGAAAGAAATGGGTCTGCGTGACGCACCAGTCATAGATACCGGTTTTGAACCGGTCTATATTTATGGTCATAGAGACTGGTTTTCAACATCAAACTGGCCCGTATTTATTGTCATAAAGACCAGTTATTAACACTAATAGACACGTATATACTTTTTACTAAATAAAACTGGTTTCTAGAATAATTTTTCTATTCTTCACAGATCTGCAATACGCCCCCCTCCCTAAAAAAATGAAAAAAAGAAACAAAACGCAAAAAATAAATAAAACCTATATATGACAGGCAATGTAATATTATATACCAAAACCTATATTAAAAGGATGAACAAGTATTAGTGGGTCAAAATAACAAGACCTGCCCTTTCCTTTGAACTCAAATGAGAGGCCAATCTTCACTTTTGACCCGTTCACATGTGCACACATATATACAAATTCAAAATTTCCCTATTTGACTTCTATTTTACTGATTGAGCTACTTATAACCAAAATTTAAATTTTTAAAGTTGTATGGGTCATATTTGGTTGAAATGGGTCATAACATATCACATTTAGTTGTGACGGATCAAGATAGAAATATATACGAAAAGCAAATATTTACATGTCAACCCAACCTGGCACGGACCGTTCTGTTTGGCTCAAAGCTGTTACCCTGGGCTAACCTTCCAAATTGAGTCACTTTTGACCCGTTCACACACATATGCAAATATGAAACATACTAACACGTCGATGAAAAACATGAAACTCTATAGCCTATGCTAAATGAATGTCATTAAAACTAAATCGGTAGGTCGGAAATGACAAATATATTGTACTTTAATAGCTTCAGCGGATATAGATCAGCAAACAATGTAGTTTGTCTCAATGTTATTTTCTCAAACACACTTATAGCATATAATAAACAACAAAATTAGAAAAATATAACTTTAATAAACAATAACGTAAGAAAATAGGTTAAATAACAATTTAGCATATTTTACAAATTGGTAGACATACATCTTAGCATAACAAACTAATAATTTATAACCTACAAACCAATATATAATCTGGAAAACGTATACAAACTAAACAACTTAATTTTCACATACAAACACAAAGCACACACATATGCATATGCATTTAAGATGTATTTTTATGTAAAAATATAATAAATTTTTTAAAAAAATGCATAAAAAAAATAAAAAACTAATATGCATTGACATCGGTGTAAGAGAAGTATTTAATGCTAGTCTGAATAACCAAATGTATCTATCTTGAAAAAGCACAGAAGCCTGTTTTTTGCTAGAAAACTGATATTTAATACCCACTTAGAGACCTATTTTTCAGCAAAAAAAAAAAACCTCTATGTTTTTTAATTAGAGACTGTTTTTTACATAAAAACCGGCCCATATTTCGAATTAGGCCGCCTATATTTAGTTACTATAGACCCGGTTATATGAAACCGGACTCTAAAGTAGGGTCTATATTCTCCCACTTGTAGTAGTGAATTATGATGTATAGTACAGACCATTGCAGAAAAAAAAAACAAGGAGATGACGTACTCGCAATTATCAAATTTAATCACCAAATGTATCCACTTCTCATCATACTAGTCTGAATAAGACCACAAAATTAAGGGTTGATTTAACAAAAAGGAATCATATCTTATGCCAATTTCCTGGTCTTGGGCATCATGTTCTCAAGAACCCCAAATCAGAGACCATACACTATTTCTGCTTCTGTTTTCGGACCACGTTACAGGTTTCACTATTAACCAAACACCACAGTGACCACACCTTAAAATAAAAGAAAAAAAAAATGTCATGACAAATTGACAAGGGTGTTTGGGAGTACATATTCTAAATTTCTAAGGGCTTATGACTTTTTATATTTTTTAGAAGCCAAAAAAACACTTTAATTGTTTCGACTAAATTTGCCTATATTTTGATGAAATAAGCACTTTTTGTTTTTTAAAAGTACATTCGTTGATGCTCATTATAAAATGCTTATAAGCCATTTTAATGCTGATAAATATGCAACATGAAGCACCCCCTTATTTATGGTTTTTGGGAACATGCCAAATATTGCCAATAATGATCACATATTGCCTTAAATAGAAACTTAAATAAAGCATAACTTCTCATTAAAATCTGAAAAGTTACAACATATGATTATTAACACTGTCCAAATTATGTTCAGGGAAAAGGACATCTGACACCTATGATACATGCTTCCATACTCGCAAATACGACTAGATGATAAAATAACAAATATACCTATAGTTTTAAAATGTTTGTTTGTGAGTATGGAAGTTTAGATGATGCCGGATGCATATATCTTATCCCCATGTTTTTATAATATAACCCCAAAACATGATGCTAAAAGGATTAAAACAAGGGGAAAAGATATCTCACATACTACTTAAACTAGGGATCTTTTAGCCGTTTAAATTTGTAGGTATGTTTTTTGTTGCAGCATCTAAGACATATCATTTCCCATTGAAAGACTTAGAACCCTAGATTAACGGATTATGGAGAATTCTTCTCCTTCAACTTCTATGTTTTTACTGGTTTCCATGACCAAGTCATTAAACACAACCTCTGTGGGACAAACAATGAAATCACAGAGGATTGAATATATGTGAAACTAGTCCAATAGAGCACAAAGACACATTCAAATCATGAAATAGAGAAGGGTTTGAGATAACAAACCTCCGCTGGATACCAATGTTGAGCTTGATCGAAGAATCAGCAGGATCCTGAACAGAGGTCTCTTATCGTCTCCAATTAACTGCGAGTGTGTGTGAACTGTGTGATATTTTCTTTCAGTTGGATGATAAGATTGACCAAGGGACAGACAGAGAATGGAGATAGATACGCAGTCTGACACTGGTGTATTTATATATGGTAAGGTAATGGCAATACCTGCTTCTTCACTATTTCATGCCCCTTGGAAGACGATATAATCAAGGCTCCGATATTTTCATCGCTCCATGCTGCCACACATGCCCCTCACGTGACCCAAATCATGTTTGCTTCACAAACATGTTTTTAACGAATTTAAAACTACTACGAGAATGTATTTAGGCGATAAAATTAAATTAAACCTAAATTTTATTTATATTCATGAATAGTTGGTTTGTACGTATCGATTGGATTGTAATGTATATAAATTTTTAAAATTATAAAATTTACTACTTTATTTATATTATTAAACTAAATAGAATTAAAAACTATTAAATAAAGTAATTATACGGTAAAATTAATAATAATCTCATATATCATTAATAGTTTAAATATCCGTATAACACACGGGATAATTTACAAAAGTAATATATATTAAACATCAATAAACGATATTAAATACTTATAAAATACGAAAAAATGAGAGTTCAAAAAAATTACAACAGATGACGTCAATTTCAAGACCAGTGATAAAAGCACTGCTAAAGGAGAGAGCAGATGTGATAGAAATATGGTATCAAAAGACGTGATTGAATTTCTTGTATAGGTTATCGATCATAATATTCATAATTATAAGCAATACGGTCAAATGTTTATTGTTATAATAAAAAAGAATTTAAAAAAATTATAAAATATTTTAAAATAATATAACAAAATTTTTGGTTAAATATGATAATTTGAAATATTATAAAAGATAAATATATTATTTATAAATTAGATGGACAAATACGATATTTTAAAATTTAAGAATGATACTTCTAAAAGTCAAGGTCAAATTAAAATTTCAAACTAGCCAAAAGGTAAAAATATATTACTTAATTCAAAAATATTCATTATTAATACATTCTATGAAAAATGATAAAGAAAAAGTATGATTTTGAAATAGTTTATAATTTATTATATTTTTTAAACATTTACTATTGTTTAATTGATTATAATTGTTTGATATTTATCATTGATTTAGTTAAGGTGATCTAAGCATTATTAGTTTGATTCTAAAAAGTCAAATTTAGAATTAAAAAATCAACGGCTAAGATTAAATCTTTTATTAAATAAAGTGTCCAGACTCCATATCATCTAATAATTCTATTCAAATTAGTCTTTTATATATATATATATATATATATATATATATATTAGAAGATAATAACCAAGCTTTTTCAAAATAAAAAATATTTAATAAATCAATTCAAACAAATTATCTTTATAACTAAAAAATCTATATTATCTATACTATCTTATAAAGCATTTAACATTTTCTCTCTTAAAAATTTTAAGACTATTTAATTTTAAGTAGTATATGTTTTTATGCAAATAGTACAAACTCTCAAAGGAATAGTCCAATTAATTATCATATTAATTACCTCAACAAATTAATGGTAATAACTATTAACAACTCATCAAACATGACACCAACAAAATTTTCAAAAATAGAACATTTTTCTATGTAATTATTTTTATATTTTATTGTTCTTAAGTAATTATTTTAAAAATTAATAAAAGAGTTTATGGGATGAGAAAAAATAAAGATAATAGAAAAAGTTAAAAGAAAATGAATATATTGTTGATTAGAAAATATCTGCTCAGACCGCATTCTGTGAGTATTATATCTTTACATTCTTGAAATCGACATGTTATTGAACACCAACTGTTCGTCGCCGCCGCATTGCGCGGGTACAATGTTATTCTTATATAAAGCTTTTAAGTATTTTATCTTAATCTCTTAATTTTAAATAACTTAAATTTACATATTAATCCCTAATATTAAACTAAATAGAAACTACTAAATAAAGTAACTATTTGGTAGTATTAATGACGATCTTATACATTATTATAACTAGATTAGATACCCGTGTATCACACGGGTTAGTTTAAAAAATAACAAATATTAAACATTAATGAAAAGATATTAAATAGTTATAAAACATGAAAAAATGAGAAAAAAGTAGCGACAGACAATGTCAACACCCAGACTAGCGGTGAAAGTGTCTAGCAAGGTTGAAGGTAGGCCTGACAACCGAAACATGATATCATATGAAGAGACATCATTGTAATTCTTGTACAAGCATTAATTATGATATAACATGTTTTTAAATTACAAATTAAAATTTTGGTTAAATATGATATTTTAAAATGTTATAAAGGGTAAGTATAATATTTATAAATTATGATGGGCAAATATGATATTTTAATATTTAAGAAGGACGAATATGATATCATATGCCACGTCACTCAAAACCGTGCCACATCACAAGTTAAATGCTATCAAAGGTAACAATACATTAAATGGTAGTTTTTGACACTTCAGTACACTTAATATTAGTTTTGAAAATTGGGTATATAAAATAGCAAAAAGTGACAGAAACTAAATCCTATGAAAAAAATACTTTGCAAAAACAATAAAACATATAATTAAAGATTAAAGATTTCTAAATTAGAACTCGCATTCTAATCTTGCTTTTAATTTACATATTTTATATGTTGCAAACTGAACTCACTACCCTAAGATCAATAGAGATGATTTATTCACAATAATATAAATACATCATACATAATATTAATATGTAATTTGAAAAAAAAATTCCTTTAAATATATAGATAAAATAAATTGATTGTAGATTTCTATAAACATAAAATTCATTATTATTTATTACGTATAACAAACTTAGGCCATGAGTAGCGTCTAAACTCAACCCAAACCAACCCAAAGCCACATCAGCTTTTCTTCTTAACCCAAACTCAACCGAAAACACAAGTATCATCAACCTTCAACCTAAATCAATCCAAATTAATATTTTCTCTTTCCTTACTCACTCATAAAACAAACCAAAACAAAAAAAATTAGAAAAGGAAAGAAAAGATACTTCGGGTCCTTCGGTGGAAGGAAACTCACAGGGTTGGAATCCGAAAAAAGATAGGAGTGTTAGACTATACGCATCCAGCCTTCAAGCCGATGGGTTCTGCTGATCTGGAGCTTGGAAGCCAACGGGAACACCATCGTTGATGGTTGGGTGGTGGCGGGTTCCAACCCCATCGAGTCCACCAACCCAACGGCTACCCCATTAATTTTTTTTTCTTTTTTGACCGTTGGCTGTAGATATATATATATATATATATATATATATATATATATATATATATATATATATATATATATATATATATATATATATATATATTACTTCTCCTATATATACACACTTTCACAATTTAAAATTTTTACACTATTCTTTTATCCTTCTTCATCTTTTCAACTTTTAATATCTTTTTAAAATTATGGACAAGGGGAAACAACATCAAGGTTTCAAAACCTCACGTCGTACGTCAAAAACACAAGGCACGAACTCGCAACCCTCTCCTCCCAAAAATATGTTCGGGTTTTCATCTCCACCGTCAACTTACCAAGGCATTCAACAAATGCCTTTATATTCTCCTACTCCTATGCCCGAAGGGTTCAAACATGGCGGGTTTACACAATACAACCTCGGGATTCAAAATTATGATGTCGGGTATCAAGGAGGCTTTCAAGGAGCCATTCAAGGAGGCTTTCAAGGATTACTTCAAGGGGAGGATGATGACGAGGAGGAGTTTATTCCCGAGACCCAACCCGAAACCGTTCCTGAAACCCAACCCGAAACCGTTCCTGAAACCCAACCCGAAACCGTTCCTGAGACCCAACCCACCAAAAGATTTGCCAATAGGAAAAAGCGGTGGCGTGGACTTCGGATCAAGAGGCTTTGCTAGCTTTGTCTTGGGTTACGATTTCTGAAAATTGTGTGGTCGGAAACGCACAAAAAACATGTACGTCTTAATTTTATATATTTATATACGCCATCTTAATTTTATATATTTGTATACGCTAACTTAATTTTATATATTTGTAGACAACTTTTGGGGAAAAGTTTGCGACTTTTTCAACGCTCGAAGCCAAATTCAACGCACCCGAGACCAATTGCACTCAAAGTGGTCTGACATGAACCGTCAGATTACGAAGTTCAACGGAATATACAATAACTTCGTAGCAAATGCTCGATCCGGATGGAGTGATGTGGACGTCCTCACGAAGACGAACGCCCAATATCGGGTTGAAGTACCCAATCACGCGACTTTTCCTCACGAGGCGGCTTGGCGTAAATTGAAAGACCATCCAAAATGGTCTATGGTACCCTTGATGGAGGAGGGTATTGAAAGACCATCAAAAAAGACAAAGACAACGTCTGATTCAACCCCGAACACGGTGTCTTCCGATGCACGTGTTCGCTTCAACCTCAACGACGACAATGATGATGATGATGATTATGAGATTCAAATCGAGGAACCTCAGCGGTCGACTGGACGGGACAAAGCAAAACGTGCAAACCGAGAAAAAAACACGACTAAAGAAGACATGATATCGGCTGTCGATAGGTTCACCTTAGAGAGCCAAAAATTAATAAACGTGGAGCAAGAGAGGCTACAAGTCAAGAGGGAAAAAGCTCAAGCGACAAAGCTAAAAGTGGAGGCGTCCCTAAGAAAAGCGGATGTCTTACAGCAGCAACTGGATTTCTTCAAAAGTCGAGAGATGCGAAAAGATCGCGAGTTTTACTTATCCTCAACCGCTCATCTCTCAGGAAAGCAATTAAAGTTCGTTATGAAACAAAAAGAGGAGATTCGACAAAAATACGGGTGGGAGGAGGAGGATGACGATAACTAGTAGTTTTTTATTTTTTTTAATGTATTTCCTTTTATTTATTTAATGTACTTCGAAATTATGTAATGAAATTTATAAAATATTATTAATTATTTTATATTTTATTGAATTTTAAATAATTAAATTATTTAAATAATTCTACTAATTATTTTATATTAATTGAAAAAAATAAAAAAGAAAAATAGAAAAGATAGAGGGTTGAATTGGGTTGGATGTGGGGGTTGTAGGTATAAGTTGGGTTAGAAGTGGAGGATGATGTGGATGCTGATGTGGCAGTACTTTTGGTTGGGTAACTTGGGTTGGATGCTGATGGTCTTAGGCTAATAGTTATACCCACCTTTTCCCCTTTCCTTACCCACAGCCACATCAGCGCCACATCAGCTTTCTTTCCCTTTCCCTTTCCTTACCCCAAACTAGTATTGTACCTACCATTTTCCCTTTTTCTTTTCTTTTAACTTTTTTAATTTAACAATTAATTATTTAACTAAATAACATTTTATTTAATAACGAAAAATATAAATTAACTAAAACTACTATTTCGAAATTTAAAAATAAAATCCATTAATAACTAAAATTCCGAAAATTACAAATAAAATCCTAAAAATTTAAAAATTACATAAAAAGATAAATAAACTACTCGTCTACGTTGACGGTTCCTTGAGCACTCCAAATGTGTTCGACCAAATCGGACCGAAGGTTGAGATGAGTCTCCCGGTTTCTTATCGCCTGAACGTTTTCGGCCCGTTGTTCCTCATTGATATTTGTTTCGATATCGTCTGCTACAAGATCATTCTCATCGAAAACATAACTCGTTTGGCCGTCGTCTTCGAGAATCATATTGTGTAATATTATTCAAGCGTACATAATATACCTCATTTTTTCCAAAGTCCATGATCATGCCGGGTATTGAAGAATGTACCAACGTTGTTTAAGCACACCAAAAGCCTGTTCAACGTCTTTTCTAGCCGATTCTTGCCGGGACTTAAACTTTTTTCTTTTTTCGTCTAGTGGGCACGTAAATGACTTGACGAAAGTTGCCCATTCCGGATATATACCATCGGAAAGATAATATCCGTATTTGTATAGTACCACATTCACCTCGAATGGACAATCGGGTGCTTTGTCTTCGTACAAGTCGTTGAATACAGGTGACTGGTTGAGAACGTTGATGTCGTTGTTTGAACCGGCAATACCAAAGAACGCATGCCATATCCATAGATCGTGAGATGCCACCGCCTCTAGCATTGTTGTTGGTCGATCATGGTCACCTCTCATATACTGACCTCTCCATGCGTTCGGACACATTATCCAACTCCAATGTGTACAATCTATGCTACCAAGCATACCGGGAAAGCCGTGTCTACTCTCATGCATGATGTATAATCTCTGCATATCATCATAAGTAGGTTTGCGTAAATATTTTCTTTTATAAAGAAAAATAATACCTCTACAGAAAAACTTTATGCAGTCCCGTGATGTTTTATCCGACATCCTCAAGTACTCGACAATAGAATCGGGTGCCATCCCGTACGCCAATTGTCGAATAGCACTTGTACACTTTTGTAGCGATGAAAACCCTTTACGGGCTCTTGCATCCCACGATTGTCGGAAAAAAGAAAACTCTCGCTCAAGATCATCAACTATTCGTGTGAATAGTTGATGGCTCATCCGAAAGCGTCGCCTAAAATTGTCCGCGTCATATACCGGGTTATCACAAAAGTAGTCACGCACAAGCATCTCGTGTCCAGCGACACAGTTTCTATTTTTCGCAGGCCTTCTCCTTTGTCGACTCGAATTTTCTTCCTCTTCGTCGTCATCAAATAGTAGGCGGACCGCTTCTCTCGCAATGGCAACCATAACCCTCGTATTTTCTTCGAAAAAATCGTCATCATCAAATGATGGATCCATAAATTTTTATAAACTAAAGTGTGTAAAAAAGAAAGAAGAAGAGAGAAAGAAAGAGCAGAAGAAATGGTGAATATTTGATAAAGATAGGTTGTATATATAGTGTGTGTATATGGATTAAAAAAAAAGCTAAACGGCTATAATTTTTAAAAAATAACCGTTGGAGGGGGGTGTGGGGGTTCGATTTTCTTTCGGGTAAAAAAAGCCGAGGCACCACACCAGCAGCCTAACCCGCAAACACCGAAATGGTGTTCCCGTGAAGCCCGAAATTTTTTTTGGCCTACCCGAGGCCCCGAGGGTATAACGCCTGGCCTTAGGGTGGGAACCTGCTGAGTTGGCAGCGGAGTCTGAAGAGAGCCCGAAGGCAGTACGCAGGGCCTTATATTGCGTGCAAACAACCTCCTCGAATTAAAGATTCATTGAATGTTTATTATTTGTTGTCATGTAACCTGACACTCAATAATTAGTTTATACATTGCATGATTGATTTACACATGAAATCACATGAAAGCAAGACGAAACTAGAAAAACTATTTAGTGAAATAGCAGGATCATCATTAATATGTTATTAGTCGTAAATTTAAGAGTTGTTTAATTTGAAAAAAACTAATATGTTATATTAAATATTTCATCTACTAAAATATAAGTAGGTTAAAACATATAAATTATACTAAAATTTAGGAACTTCACATACATATCCTTGAAAAAAAGTAAACTTTAAGTGACATCGTTTTGTGTAGCGACGGATATGAGATTTTTATTGACTTGTGTTGTTATATAATGACAAAAATAAAATTAATTAAGATTGAGTATGTAGATCGGGTTTTCAGTTATCCAGGTTGAGTTAACGAGATTTCAGTTGTTGTTTCGAAATTTTAGGACAAAAAAAAACAATACACAAATTATATGAAATCTTGTTAATTTACTTGTTATTTATAAGGTAAATTAAAGTATTTAAAAGGTATATATCAAAGATTGAATCATTTTTCATTAGATTTTGGTGATATAAAAAAATCACTGATGACACCCTAAAATTTAAGTACTGACACCGGCTCAAAAACGTTTTTCACTCCGTATGTAAAATTAATTAATAGCCGGTACTACCACCAAACAAGTAATTGCTAGGTCCACCCATGGCCTTATGATTACATGCTAGTACACCCCTGTGTGGAAGTCGTGCATAATCGTGGAAAGTAGTCGGACTATTGAATGAGAGTTTATTTCTGTAAAATAGTTTTTAGTTATACATAACAAGATACAATTAATACACATAATACAAATTAATAGTATGTAAAGTTACTAGTTTAAATACCCGTGTAAATACACGGGTAACCATAATTATTTATAAGAAAGTATTGTTTTATATTTGTATTGTATGAGTAAAGAAAAATTCGATCCGATGATAATTTTAAGAATGATTTATAATTTAATAATGATAAATTTTATAGTATAAATATAATAAAACATCATTTAATCTATTGAATATATATTTTAGTAATAATAGTTAATAATATTTAATGTTCTAAAAATAGTTTGGTATATAATTTGGACTAAATTAGAGTAAGGATTGTCTAATGAAAATTATAATATTTGTATTTTATTAATATTAAGATAAGGTGTAAGAAATATGTAAATTTTAAAATGTATTTCAAAAACATACGTATGGTGATGGAATTTAAATTAATCAAACTATATTTTCAATTTAAGTAATATCTTATCTACCTAAAATTGAATTTAAATAAATCTTATCATAATCTTGACATAAGTTTTTGATACTTTGACTCTAAAAAGTCAAAATTGATTTTTTGATTTAAACTAAATGAATGGTTAAGATTAAATTTTTTATTAAATGAATGATTTAGATTATCTAATAATTTTTTTCCAATTAGTCTTTTATATATATTAGAAGATTGTGCATATACTTTTGTTATATAAAAATCAACAACCCCATTAAATATATAAATATCTATCCCTTATTTGGGACAAAGGATATTTAATGTTCAACAATACCGGACTTAAAATCATCAGAAGTAGGGTGACATTTTTAATACTGACACGACTTTGATATAAAAACTAAATAAATAAAAATAATAAATGTATGAGATCTGCATATATATATATATATAAAAATATAATTTATATATATATATATATATATATATATATATATATATATATATATATATATATATATATATTATATCTACTAACTCATGCAATTTGACCATAAATGATATGCATGTACGAAAAACTGAAAAAGCACATATCATGTTACTTCAAATGTATGTTTTTGTTACATTATTTTAAAACCAAAACGGTACCTTAATTTTTGTCCTAAACTAAGTTTTTAAAGTATATATTCTTTTAAATGTATGCTTTGATTGCTTTCAATGTAGTTATTGTTATTTTAAAGCTGAATGACAACTTGTTATAAATTACATCTAAACTTACAACCCTTTTAAAAAATGAACATTTATAATCATTTGCCAAAACAAAAAAATAAACTTTATGTTTATTGACAAATTTTATATATATGTTATATTTCTTGATAATTTACCCGGTTTTTTACAATTATATGTTATTAATATTTTCTAACACATCTATTTAAACAATGACACTTATGTCCCACTTGTCTCATATAATTCAAAAGAATAAAACTGAATTCCTAAGGAATGAAATTTCATATCACGTTTGTTTCTTCAAAAAAGAATTAAATTCAACTTCATTCCAATCTTATATTTTGCTTAGACCAGTATCTGTTAATAAGTCATTTCATTCTTTCAAATTTTTACGAAACAAACAACATCTAATATTCGCTCATAAATTAAAAAAAACATATTTGCTTAGACTACCGTTATACAAGTTTATCATGACTAATACCTCTAATAAATCTCCTTCAAAAAGTATCATTTTGTTGGATGTAATTGTTAAATGAATTATCATAACCATAGAAATAGTCAAAGTTAAGGGATTAAAGTGTTGTCTTTTGCTCTCGTAGGTTTTAAATTAATAGCAAGTATCTGTAGGGTGTTAGGTGGATTATTTGTGAGACTAAAATGGGAATGTGAAAGTTTTTGAAGTAAGGAAGAGACAAGGGTCAAGGAATCAGATTTGAAAAAGATATGGTGATTCGAGTAGACCACGTATAATTAATTCTCGGATCCTACTTTTATATAGTTATGATTAAATAATTCTAGTTATAATATACATGATTAACTTTTTTTATCACTATTATTACTGAACCTATAAATTATTAATTTAGATTAATATGGTTAATTGAATTTCTTTTTAAAGTAAATGGGAGCGAGCTCATAGATTGTCACCATGATGATGAGGCGTCGGTTGACGAGTGGGTGACGAAACAACCGTAGTTATAGATGAGAGTGTGACGGTGCTGTTTCAACTTGTCGTCATCGATGACGAGCGCCCACTAGGAGTGGTCTTACGCATAGGAAGAGTTTTTTCACTGTTTTCACGCACAAGGTCTTAAAGTCCCGTTAATCAAAGCATAATCGAGTTACCGTCTTAGTTTTTGTGGTGATTAGTATGTTGTTCTAGTTATTTTGTATCTTTTTGGTTGTAATAATATTGGAACACTAACAAATTACAACTTATTATTGTGCTTAATATCGTGTATTCAAGATTTAGAAAGGTTTCAAGATCCACCTTAGGCGCATTTAATTGCTCTCTAGTTGATTATGAATACCAATAACATTAATCATACAAATGGATCAAAATAAATCCAGTTAGGGTTTAACTTCGAAAGACAGTTCACAGAAAGGATAAAAAAATTACTAAATTATACGTATTTTTATATAGAAGGTAGTAGAATAAGTAGAAAGTTTTAGTGAAGTAAATATAATTTTTTACTAACCAATAGTTGGTTAATATGGATGTACTAAAATTTTAAATAGAGAATAGAGTCCATATTTAAGTTGATATCATTGTTGTGGTTGGTTGGTGAATGTCATTTGTTACATTTGTACTTGGTTCTTGATATGTGTGTTGTATGAAATGGAGGACCTAGTTCATCGAGCTTTAGTAAATCTAATCGTTAGCCACTTGTATTCAAATAATGATAACATGATATAGTAGGGACCCACCATATTAATTGATTAATCACCCGTTTGTCCATACGTGCTCACAATCTTCCTAAGACCGAAGCGATTCAACGCTGGTTGATTTATCATCTAGCTCTTAACATTATCACACCTCTACTAGATGAGGCTGGCTCCAACCCAAGTTGGTTCCATACTAGTTGCGGTTTACGAGTTTTTTTTTTCTTTTTTGCCTCGTTTTATAATTAATAATATATATGAGTTGGTGTTGGTTGAATGTAAGAATTTATGGGTTAGAGGGTTGGAAATGAAAGATGACGTGACAATAGATAACTCAATTAAAATTCATTATAGATGTTGATAGTCTAAAACATATAAACCTTGACTTATTATTATTATTTTAATTGTTAAAGAGAACGTTGAAGTTCTGTTATTTCAAGTTATGTGGTGTGTATGTGATGGTTTTTAATCAAACACTTAAAACTTTTTTTTTATAATCAACCAATTTTTTATATATACAGATGTAACACTTGAAAAAAATTTAATATTTTAGAATGACACCAACAATTTTGAGGTAATTATGTTTAAATTATATGATTTAGTATGATAGGATAATTGCATTTACTATAGTTGAAGTTGCCAATCGGCAGGAGTAACTGTTATTTGGGGTTCCATTATACTATTAAACTCATTACCATAACAAACAAAAATTACATCTTATAGCTAAGTAATGTGAGTATGTGACAAGTATTGATGTAAAATCACGTTTGATGGTGTGTTTGGCGGGACAAGTTTTGTCGTATTAAGATCTTCGTGTCACCTCCATCTCTTTCTTTTTTACACTGGTCATCACTCGTCACTTAAATACATCATAGAACTTCTTCTCAAGTACTATACTATCACACAAACCTACCAACTCTAATGGACCTGAATACAGGGGCGGATCCAGAAATTTTTTTGACCGGTGGCACCATATAATGCGGAAATAAAATTAAATAAAATTGAGGGTGTGGTTCGGATTTTTTTCTCGGGTTTTCGGTTAATCGGGTCGAATTAACGTGATTTCGGCGGCTATTCTGGTATTTTAGGGCCAAATTTTAAAACAAAACACAATTTATATGAAGTCATGTTAACTAAAATGCTATTTTAAAGGTATAAATTGAAAGATTAACCTATTTTTTTATCATTTTTTTTAAAAAGTATCATTTTTCTTTTGATTTCGGTGGCATCACCTGGTGCAACCCGAAAATTTACCGGTAGCACCGTCTCAAAAATTCGATAATCGACACTGCAAACCGCCAAAAGACCGGTGGCGCTTGACCCCCCACAATAGGCAGGTCGGCCACTGCCTGAATACTACATGGAAAAGAAAAAGGTAAAGAAACAGCACGCAAGGACCATGCTTGCTTATGACTTATGAGGCCCAAGATGCATTGATGTCATTTCCACAATAAGAGACATAGCTCATCACAAAACCTCTAGAGACATATATAGCTGGCATTAATAATAAAAAGCAAACAATCTATTAGTTGGTAATTTTAAAACTTGCTAGTTGAGAGAGTTTTGAGTGCAAATAGGTAAAAGTAATACCCAAATAAACATAATGAGAACTAAAAAAGTATATGTCAAATTAAAGCATTTGTAGTCCAACGGTATCAAGTGTTGATGAGTGATGTCCTTTCCCAAAAGGTTGAGGCTTTGAGTCCCATGATGAATTCAATGAAGTAAATTTAGAAGTAGGTTTTGTTACCTGAACTTTGGTAACCGTAACATCTGGTTCACATAACCCTTAAGTGGCTACAAGAGACTTGGTAAAAAAAACCTTAAACTACTCCAGTCTCACTAAATAAGCCATATCTAAATCCACATGAGGCTCAAAAGTTGGCACATGGAATTGGAACCTCTTGTTGGCTCCGCCTTCGCTATTTGAGGCTTCCTCTACCCACATCTCTATGTGCCAGCAACACTTCTATATGGGGAAAGATAGGCCTATCATGCACCTAACCTATGCCGATTTGGCGCCTGACCAAGATCTGATCTGGAGACTTCAAAGAAGAAGGCAGAAAGTTAGGACCATTAAAATAGATGTTCTTATTCAACATATTCAAGGTGAATACACCCTCTAGCTTAGGTTGCTCTTATTTCAACATAATCGCATGTCCTTTCAAGTAACAGAACAATCCACCAACTAATGTCCATGCTTTGACAACAGACCGTAGGAGTTTACGTGATATGGTGATTAAGAATGTGAATATAACTTCAGAGCTAAAAGAGTGATGATTAGGAGGACCCAAACATTCAGTAACTTGCTGTTTGCTTTTATTTTCCAAAGCAAATTGAACTGAGCAGATGTAACAACATGTTTCACATTAGGACCGGTGAACTCTACAAAGTTCCCAAATTAAGTTAAAATAAAGAAAACCATAACTCAAACAGTGATAATGTGATTTGCATTTAAGTTCTTTAAGAATGTTGGAGAGGATTAAATGGGCATTTTCATTTTTCTCGCGAAAAGGCCTAAAAGATCATGCGATACATTTAAGTTTCTTGAGATGAAGAAACGAAACCAAGTAACATTGAACTAGCACAGTTGTTTTATAATTTTCATTTTTAACCATCAATGAAGCTTCACTCACAGAGTCACAGTGGACAGTTAATATCTAATATATATTAAGATGAAAATATGAAGTATTAGGTTGACAACAAACATTAAGATGACTTATTTTTGGGGGAATGGATGAAACAATAACCAAGATGTTACCTCACACATATAAATGCTCAATTTGACTTAGATCTTTTTTAAATTAATACTAAAACCATGATTAGCAGCATCTAATAATCAAAATACCTTTTCATTTCCTCATCAAGTAAATTTTTAAAAATGCCCATCTTATAATCATATTCAAACTAATGATAATGATATAGAATGACAACTTAAAATGTGATAAAAGATTAAAACTTAGCTGCACACCTTTGGAAAAACTAGCTCAAGAAACTTGGTTTAGGCATTTCATCAAACATGTGGTGGGACAATGGTAAAAAAAGAATAAAAAATACTTGTAAATTTGTAATCATGTGTCAAGGAATGGAAAAATCTGAGCATCAATGAGCGTCACTGTCAACAATGGAAGCAAGCATACGAAGAAGATATAAGATACCTGTTGAACATGGATTTTTAAGAAACGTCTTAATCACGTATTGGTGATCGTCAGTGGAACAGAGGTACCGGTTGATGAAGGGTTAAAGTTTCTAAGACATGTTTTCTTTTTCTACCTCCATATCTACAAAACAAAACCCAACCTTTTGGAATCAAGAAACGCAGTGCAATCTCTCTTTAGGCACATGATCATTACTGTCAAAGCATAAAATGTGTATTGTGTTATTGTTCATTTAAGTAGTTCAATTACACATTGTGTATCATTTTGGCACATCTCCTTATGAAAAACCCTAGAATAGAATAGTAGAGGAAGTAAAAGAAAAAAAAATAGAGGGCAAAGAAGAAAATGTACATGGTGCATCCGTTCCGTGGGTGGAGCGTTAGCCATTCTTACACCTAAAAATTTCATCACCCCATCCCTCAAATTCAAAGCTGAGTGTTTCAATGGGTATAAATTCGTGTTCACTTTCTTCATTCTTTAAATAGAGAATAGTTAAGGGGATGGATGTGAGGGTAGTGCGATAAAGGAAGATAAAAGAAAAAATAATATAATGTTGGTGTGGTAATAAAAAGAAGGAAGATAGATACTAATCATCTAAGGGACTGTTTGATAAAATAAAATGGTTTAGTACCGAATGATTCAAGAGCTGAATGATTGAAAGATTCTAAATGACTATAGCTAAACCTGTTTAATAATACTTCTGAATGTTGAATCTGAATGAAGTGAAATTACCATATTAACCTTTTCGGATAATATTTTAGTGAGTCATCAATCAAATACCTACTACGCATGAAAAAATTCTTCTATTTAGACATTAATGTTTTTCATTCCATCTCAGAATCTGAAGACTATTATATATAATATACAATTACAAGGAAAAAGACCATTTTCCTTTTAAATATTTAAAGTTTCATTTTCTAAACAAAAGTAGAGTTGGCGGGTTGGTTTACAAGGCACTTATTTACCCAATTGCTATGGGTTCGACTAGGCGGCCTTTCATATTTTTAATTTGTTTCGATTTAAACGTCCGCCTCCTTCTTTATTTCTTTTTTCCATATTCTTTTTTTATTGTTTTCGTTTTCTTCTTCTAATATTCTTTAAGTGAGACCTATTACTTACAAAAATTACTTTTTTTAATCTATTTACCTAATTTCAAATTTGTATACGTTTTCTTATTTATTAATTTAAAATTTTACATTTTTGTTTAAGATAAGGATAAGAGTTAGGTGTTTTTTTTACATTATTATTATATAACTTAATATCATGTCTTGTTTTTCTATCCATTTTTATTATACCAACGAGTTAAGATGACCTGCGCCTTACGGCTGGAAACAATACAACATATTCAAACAGATTTATATTATGGTTGAATTCATATAAAAAAGTAGACTGCAATAAGATAACCACAAATATATATATATATATTTATATTAGACATTATATGTTAAAAGTTATAAAAAAGATAAAAAGCATATAAAATTTATTGTCCGAGTATAATTATAATAAAATTGAAACTAAAAATAACATAGAACCACGGTTGAAAAAGAAAAAAAATGCAATGGTCTCTTATAAAAAAGCTTAAATGAATAAAATAACAAGAAAAATCTATGTTAAATTCCTATAAAAATAGATAAAAATATATTTTGGTAGATGATATAAGAACGAATTTTTTACTATTATGATTTTTTGAAAAAAATCTAGATAAATATCATATATTATAATTTTTATATTAAAATTTTGATAAAAGTAAGATGATCACAAAATATATATTTATATTTATGGAAAATATTATGTATTAAAAGTTATAAATAAAAAATAGATAAGATATAGAATTAATTAAAATTTTTAATAAAGTAATAATAAAATTAATTAAATATTTTTTCTATTATAGCATCTCAAATATAGTATTCGGTGTAATTGTATATAACCATTTTGTTTTAAATTTTGATATAAATTATAACATAACATAATATTTATTGAAAATGTATTTCCCGCAATTTTGTTGGTGCATAATTGTAAATCCCTAGTTCTTATCAATCCAATACATACATGAAATATTAATTCAAATGTGTTTTGATTAATTGTTTGCATGTGTATATATTCTTAGTGATTCTATGTGATTATCTTAAGCTTACAAGTACTTAATCATGTGTTGATGTGTGTTTGGAAGTTTAAGTCTGTGTGAGAAATCACCACGTGCGAAGTCAGGCTCACTACGTGCGTAGTGGAGCTCACTACGCACGTAGTGAGTAGGTCGGTTTAAAACTAATTAATTATTATTTAAATAACCAGTACGTGCGTACTGGACTAGCTACGTGCGAGTTACAGTTCATCACGTGCGTAGTGACTTTAATTACTCTATAAATACCGCCTAATCTCGCATTAGCGCGGGAATCGAGCGAGTAACCTACGTAATCGACGAATCAATCAAGTATTTTACGGGAGCCTTCGTAATCGACCTAATAAGACCTTAATCCTTACTAAATCGCGACTTTAAGCCTCGTAAACGAATATTGTGTGTTTAATCCGAATCCAAGGGCAGCCTTAAGCATCTCTGTGTGAGTTCTTAGAGTGTGTTCTTGTTTCTACTCTGTGTGTTTCTTAGTGTTACTGTGTGCCGGACACCTAAGCAGATCTTAGAATCCTTAGGAGGTTTGGGAAATAGAATTCCGCGCTATTTCTCATCCTAGACCAGTCCTAGCATTAGGGTGTTTTAGTTTAGTTTAGAACCCCGTCCCCCAGCCGGTCCTACAAAGTGGTATCAGAGCCTTGTGCTTTGATTGATCACTTTTCCTTTAGGATTTCGTGATCTAGGTGTCGATTAGGCCTGTGTGTTTGTCCTTTTCGTCGTTTAAACCGGTTAATAGGTCGAAAATAGGTCGTTTTGTGTTAAAAAGGTTGTGTTTTTACGTTAACTGTTTGAGTGTTACCCGTGCGAAGTGACTTCCAGTACGTGCGTAGTACGCTTAGTACGTGCGTAGTGTGTCGTAGATCTTCCAGACTCTTCGATTGACTGTGTGTTCATTCCGTACGTAGTAGGTCCTCAACGCGTGCGTGGTGTGTCCACTTCGTGCGAGTTGAGTCTGTGTGGTTTACTTTGTCTTTAAAAAATTATTTTGTTGCTTCGTGCGTACCATCTTCACTCCGTGCGTCCTAGGTTCCAGTTCGTGTGTGGTAGAGTTCCAGTTCGTACGTAGTAACGTCTGTGTGTCTTCGTGTCAGTTCGCATTGAGTATTACCCACTACGTGCGTATTGTGTCCTCTCCGTGCGTAGTACTGTGTGTTCGTGCGAAGTGCCTTCCCACTCCGTGCGTACTGAATCTGTGTGGTTTATCAAATCCTAATTTCAGTCTGTGTGTTCTCAGCTCTTGATTACTGAAATGGCATCAAAACAGACAACGGTTTTAAACAACTTATTACTAGACAGTGAAATGGGGAGTGCCAATAAAGTACCTAAACTATTAACCATGGAAGACTATCCTATGTGGAAGCCCAGGTTCGAAATATTCCTCGATGGCCTTGACTGTAGACTTCGGAGAGCAATAAGCACCGATTATATGGTTCCCAAGGGGGAGGGAAATATTGAAACCCCCTATGATGGAATGACTGTTGAACAGAAGAGCAGTCATGATGCAGAGAATAAGGCCTATGCTCAATTAATCCAGGCGATTCCTAATGAGATCTTCCATCAATTCAGAAGATATAGAACTTCCCACAGCCTGTGGAGAGCACTAGAGAAGAGAAATGAGGGAAATGCCGCCCTCAAGGAATTGAAAGCATGTCAATTGAGAAAGGAATTAGATCATTTCATGGCTACTAGAGATGAAAAAATTCCTTCTCTCATTACAAGATATAATCATCTTCTTAGTGAACTGGACAGTCTGGGTGTTACTGTTCCAGAGAAGCAACAGGTGGAAATTTTGGCAAAAGCCTTGCCCAAGAGCTGGCGGCCATATATTATGATATTGAAGAATAGTGGTGGTTTTGACGGGATGGATCTAAATGATTTCATCACAAAGTTGAAAGAGCAAGAGCAGGAGGAACAAAATTTGGATTCCATGTCCAGTTATCAACAAAATCCTTCTCTCTACTACTCTGGAACACCTGTATCGTCATCCACTTCTTCAAATGCCCCCTTACAATCTGCCTATGTGAGTAATGTAAATGATTCTGGCAGATCTACACCTGAAGCCTCATCTTCTGGGCCATCCTATACTGTGTCTACTTCTGGATTCAATGTCGAACATTTCAAGTATGGGAGCAAAGATGAAGTAAAAACACATATGAGCATGCTAAGTGCGCTAGTCTCCTCTTATGATGATCTACTGAAGGGGAAGATTGGTAATGCTCATCTTACTCAAGAGGATTATGAGCAGATTGATGACGATGAGATGGAGAGACAAGATATCCTCTGGTCATATGCTAACTTAGTCAGGAGGGCAAGAGCGTATGAGAAAAGAACAGGGAAGCAGATATCAGCAACAAAGGATACCAAACTTGGTTTTGATAAGTATGCTGTAACATGCTATAACTGTGGGGAAAAAGGCCATTTCGCGAGAGAATGCGATAAGCCAAAGAGTGTGGGACCAAGGTATCCGTTCAAAACCAGTCCTGGCAGTAGATCATCTTCCTCTTCAACCATAAAGTCTGAATCAACTCCAAAACCAGCTAAGGCAATGGCAGTTGTTCAAAAGGACGAGGGAATTGACTGGACAATACAATTTGGGAATGATGGTGCTGATATTAATGTGGCAAATGTTCATGTGTTGAACGAAGATTCTCAATCCGAGACAGAAAGTTACTCAAGTGAGGAAGAATCAATTGCCAGCATTGATGATGAACCAGCCTCGGTTCCAGCTGCAGAAAAGACACCAGTGAAAGTTCGTGCAAATGAGTCAAACCAAAAGGTGTGCAGTTGTGGTCAATCATCCGAGGAAAAGGTATGTACTTTTGGCTTACCTTGTGGTTCTTGTAATGATTATGTAAAACAGATAGTGTTCTTAAAGTCTACAATTTCAGAGCTCACATCTAAGTTAGATAAAAACCTGTTGATAAAAGAAAGAGAAAAACAGTTGAAAGAAAAGAATGAAAGTTTAGGCAAACAGGTGCATGAACTAGGTGTGGCTCTGTTAAATAAACAGGATGCTATAGTGTTTTACATAAATGAGATTGATAAGCTGAAACGAGACCTTGTTACTTCAAAGGTCGATTATGAGACTCTGAGTCAAAAACTCAAAAGTTATTCCACGTCTTCTTACTTATTTGAGTACATAATCGATCAGAGAGGTCAAAGTACTGATTCAGAAAAGAACAAGAAGCTATACTCTAAATGTCCACCACCAGTGTTAAATCAACTGGTGAATGATGATGTTCACTCTGAATCTGACCCACTTCTCACAAAGGTTGATGAATCTTCTGCATCAACCCCAAAAGAGGATTTAAAGTTACACGAGAATGTGGGTGAGCCTCAGAAGAATGAGGTTCAGCAAGAAGAAATTAAAAAGGCTGAACCAGGCATAAGAGAACTGTTGGCAAGTTCTAATGTGAAAGATCCGTTGATGCATCGTATCCGCGATGCCCTTCGGAAATTTGAAAAGGAGGGTGTAAAGTCTTCTGATACCCGTCCGTACCAAGAGGTCAAACTATTACCCAAACATCAAGGGTTAGGGTATCGAGCTCAAAGGATGTCGAAAGGTTCTGTAAAGCAATATCCAGACAGGATTTGCTATGTGTGCAGGAGACCTGGTCACCTCAGTTACGAGTGTGATCAGCAGCCACATCAGCGATGTAACAGGAAAGTTGAGACTTTTCAAAAGAATAAAACGTTTACTAAAAACAATCAAAACTCAACTATTCCAGTTCAGCATCAAAGGACAAACGGGGATACCATAAGAAAATCTAAAAAAACCCGAAATTGTTAGCAAAAGAAAATCTTCGCTCAATCAGACTTCTAAGTGGACTAACAAACTGTGTGTTCAAATACCTAAGGATTCGAGTGACAGGTTCAGCAATGCTGATGAGAAGACTGGAACTTGGATGAAACTTCCAGTGATTGGAGAAGACGGGAAACCCATGACTATTCGGGCTTGGGTTCCTAATGCTTTCTAATTCTTTCTTCTATGTGAAGGGAGTCAACTGCTATAATCAAGTGTGAGGTATTTGTGACTGTGTGTCTATTTTCTGTGTGATTAAATTGTTCTTTTGTCTTTCAGTTTTTTTTTTCTGTGTGTCTTTGCGTTTCTATTTTCTTAGGTTTTAGTTTCTTTGGTATTTTAGGGGGAGATAGTTCAGAAAACTTAGAAAATACAAAAAAATCAGAAAACTTAGAAAATACAAAAAAAAATCAGAAAACTTAGAAAATACAAAAAAAAATCAGAAAACTTCGAAAATACAAAAAAAAAAATCAGAAAACTTAGAAAATACAAAAAAAAAATCAGAAAACTTAGAAAATACAAAAAAATCAGAAAACTTAGAAAATACAAAAAAAAAAATCAGAAAAACAAAAATGAGAAGTTGATCCAACTCAAATGGAAAATTATGGTACACTGGCTTTCAATACAAAGTACGTCTAGTAAAATTAGGACTGAAGACATGTACATATTCTTGAGAAAAATGTCTGAAAATCTAATTGAATCAGATAAGAAACAGATAGTGTGTAAGACATATAAGGAAAGTCTAGACTGATAAATGGTTATGCATGTGAAAATCAATCATAGATTTAAGCTATCGAGATATTCCAAGTCTATAAGTCAATAACAGTTGAGAATGACTTAGTTTGTTGCACACACCTGTTACCATGCCAAATGTGCTTAGATGACAATGAGCAAAATGTAAAAGAGGGTGAAAAATTGACCCCAATCTGAGATGTCAAGGATCTATCAATGTTGAATTGTCAAAGAGCATAAAATGCAGTGACAAAAGCTATATTGATCTTTTAGTGTTGAATTGTCAAAGAGCATAAAATGCAGTGACAAAAGCTCAACAAAATTATCAGAAGAGGTGAAAAATTGACCTCCATGTCAAAGAGCATAAAATGCGTTGACAAAATCACAAAGCATATAAGCATGGTGGTTGGGTAATCAAGTTGTGTATCTACTGAGTGAATCAAAATACTGTGAGACTTTGAAAGAGATAGTCTTAACCGTGTATCCAGTCTAGATAATCTGAAAATGTTGAAACAAAATCTGTCATTATCTGAGGAAAGTTAGGTTGACAGACAGAGTTTGAGAGAATATGTTTATGTCCAAGGTTCTGAAATGAATGACTACTAAGTATAGATGTGCTGGTACTGATTCCATCTTGGAACCTTCTCACAAAAAGATTTAATTTCAGTATTTTTTATTCCTGAAATTTTCTTAGTATTTTAAATTCTGTTCTTTAGGATTTAATTCGTTAATAGTTTATTTCTGTATTTTCATTTTCCTTTTTAATCAGAAAAATACAAAAAGATTTTTGGTGTGTTTCTTATTTCTGTTGGTATGTTTATTTTCTATATTTATATAATTTCTTGTGTTTGCATGTGCTTAAACGTTTTTATCTGCATTGAAGTTACTAACAGCTGTGTGCTGAGTACAGGATCATCAAGAAAAATTCTAAGTTTATGTGAGAAATTCATTTCGCACGAAGTAAGAACACCTCGCACGAACTGTGTGATAAATCGTGCGTTGTGTATGCATACTCCGCGGTCAAGGATCAAGAGGCGAAGTGAATTCCATTTCGCACGATGTGAAGGTCATCACGTACGAACTGAAGAGTCACTTCGGATGTACACTTCAGGTAGCTACATGCGAAGTGATCTCACTTCGCACGAAGTGAAATAGGGTATATAAGTCAATTTCGTGCGTATTCGTCATTACGCATTCATATTTTCTACAGTACACTCCATTCTCTCTCGATTTTGATTCTGACTTTTGTGTTGAAAGAGTTTTTTTCGCTCCATCTGTGTGATTCGCCTTTGTGTCATGATCAATTTGGTATGCTTTTTGCTTCAATCCAACGGTTAGATCTAAAGTTATGGTCTTGAAGTTACTGACTGTTTATTGCTGAGTGCAGTACTAACAGTATCAAGGTTCGCATGTGAGAATTTCAGATCATGCGTAAATGAAGCTTCTGCGCACGAGCTACAACTCAACACGTGCGTAGTGCAGGTAAGGGCATGACGAAAGGTATTCGTTATGAATTTTGCTTTGTGTAAATTTCTGCTGTGTGCATTTTGCTTTGTGCATTTTACTTTGTGGAATTTTTGCTTAGTGCAATGGTTATTGATAGAACTAGGTCTTAGGGGGAGTTTGTTGGTGCATAATTGTAAATCCCTAGTTCTTATCAATCCAATACATACATGAAATATTAATTCAAATGTGTTTTGATTAATTGTTTGCATGTGTATATATTCTTAGTGATTCTATGTGATTATCTTAAGCTTACAAGTACTTAATCATGTGTTGATGTGTGTTTGGAAGTTTAAGTCTGTGTGAGAAATCACCACGTGCGAAGTCAGGCTCACTACGTGCGTAGTGGAGCTCACTACGCACGTAGTGAGTAGGTCGGTTTAAAACTAATTAATTATTATTTAAATAACCAGTACGTGCGTACTGGACTAGCTACGTGCGAGTTACAGTTCATCACGTGCGTAGTGACTTTAATTACTCTATAAATACCGCCTAATCTCGCATTAGCGCGGGAATCGAGCGAGTAACCTACGTAATCGACGAATCAATCAAGTATTTTACGGGAGCCTTCGTAATCGACCTAATAAGACCTTAATCCTTACTAAATCGCGACTTTAAGCCTCGTAAACGAATATTGTGTGTTTAATCCGAATCCAAGGACAGCCTTAAGCATCTCTGTGTGAGTTCTTAGAGTGTGTTCTTGTTTCTACTCTGTGTGTTTCTTAGTGTTACTGTGTGCCGGACACCTAAGCAGATCTTAGAATCCTTAGGAGGTTTGGGAAATAGAATTCCGCGCTATTTCTCATCCTAGACCAGTCCTAGCATTAGGGTGTTTTAGTTTAGTTTAGAACCCCGTCCCCCAGCCGGTCCTACAAATTTAATACTAAAAAAGTGAATTTCATTTCATAACTATTATATTATGTTAATATATATTACATCATTATTAATATCGATATATAGATAATATAAGTTTGTTAATTATAAATATATAGACAAAGTTTATATAATTACACAAACAACTACATTACATATGTCTTACATTTTTATTTTTTTTATCAATCAAATTGATGTGCGAAAAAAATCATGAATAATTGGATTTCTTTCTTTTATTAGTTTACCTATTAAAAAAACATGTTTTTACATATACGTTTTTATATCCCACTGCGAAACGTGGGCTAAAATACCTCGTTAACTCACAATTCGCAAATACTTTTCGCATATGCATTATCAAACAACTCTGACTACTTTGACTTTTATATATTTCTATTCCTTCATTGAATTTGCTGCCCAAATATTTCATATAAAACCTGTAAACAAACACGATTACATAGCAAACAAAAAACGAAAATTTCATGATTGGATCTTCAAGAAAATATGTAAACAAAACAGCAAACAAGAAGATGTGGGTACTGGGTAAGAAGATGAACACATCTGCACACATGAACGAAGATGTATCATATTAACCGATACTTGAACCTAATCAACTATGTGGGAAAGAAGATGTATCCTATTAACCTTGACCATCGAAGATACCGAACAAAGTCTTATCAAAATTAAAAATATTAATCGAAATAGCAGCTTCGGTGGTGGAGATGTGCGCATGGAGTAGTAGATTTGACCTATCCTAATTTATGGTGGTAGAACTAGAACGTTCGGCGATGGAGACCGGAGAGGGTGTACGGAGGAGGGGTTTTGTCAGCGGTGGAGAGGTACCCACGGAGGAGATGATGAATCGATCAAGAGAGGATGTGGTGAGGGCGTACAGAGGAGATGAGGAATCGACGGTGACTTCGGGGAAGATAGGTCGTCGGTTGCAGGGAACTTCAGTGGAGGTGAGCTGCGTAGATGAATAGTATATTCATGAAACTCTTGAGGGTATTAAAAGGAAAAAGGGAGTGCTGAATGATTTTGCATCTCCACTATTGAAGAATCGCTCAGCACCATGACCTCATTCAGAGCCATTTTTTTTAGAAAAAACAAACATTCAAAATCGGTTAGCATCTCTATTAAGCGCTAAATTAACAGCACCTAAGTGTTTACTTTTTTTTTGAAAGGCAGATTTTGATATATTTATATTATAAGATATTAATGTATATCGAAAGATAATCACATACCACAAGTTGTGTATGTAAAAAACAGAAAGGATGTTAATTCTGTAAATGTGCCAACGCAGGGCCCAATTACCAGATTAACAACTTCCTGCAAAAACTAAAATCACCACAATTTTGAAATGTTTGTCAGGTCCTGAAGCCATACGTCACATTGAAGTGAGTTACCGTATTTTGCACGTCCTTTCAGCCACTGAAATAGGGTTAATTGGATCTCAAAGAAGACTTGTCGCTGGTGTTTTGTTGTCGTAAATACTTTTTCATTTCTGTTCTTCCAGATGAGGTACGCCGTAGTTCTCGTAACTAGGTCCCATATTTGATGAGACCTTTTGGGAATTGAACCAGCGGCGAACGATGAAAGCTGATCGAATGAGATACCTCCTGAGAAAGGTATTCCCCACCAATTATGAATCTTTTCCCATAGATCTTTGATTTTTAAGCATGAGAAAATTGCATGTTCAACCGATTCCACGGAGAGGCTGCACCGAGGACATAACAAAGTGTCTAAATCGATGCCTTTTTCGACTAGCTTTATCAGAACCGGCACCCTCTTTTTATCCACCCTCCAAGCGAAAATTGACACATTTTTTGGGATGTTCTTTGACCAGAAAGTTTGTGTATTGTGTTGAAGACTTGAATCTTGTGTTGAGAGCTTCCCGACTAAATATTCACGGACCCATTTAACAGAGAAGAATCAATCGTTAATCCCGGAGCAAGACCATTGATCCTTCTTTTGTTTTTGCATGCTAATCTCGAAAAGTTGAAGCATGAGCTGTTGGAATTCTTGTGCCACCTTTCCAATGAGTCTTTGATCTGCTGTTAAATTCCATCTCCAGATGTTGCTCTCCCATGATCCCGCTGTTTCTAGCATCAAGTCTTTCCTGCCAATCTTGTTAAAAAGTCTAGGGTAGGTAATAGCCAAACTTGTGTTACTTAACCAAATGTCATACCAAAAATTTGTGTTTGCTCCATTGCCGATTACAACTTTCAACATTGAATGTATTAAGATTCCTTTGTTGTTTAGTTCCCAACCCACTCTAATGATCCCGTCCCATAAACCCATCCCTTTGTGAGGTGACGATACATTGAAACCCCTCAAGGGTCCATAAATACTTTTTATTATTTTGACCCAAAAAGCGTTTTGTTCCACCCGAAACCTCCACCACCGTTTTAAGAGTAACGCCAAATTTAAAGTATTGATATTTCCAGCTCCTAAACCCCCCGCATCCCTATTACGAACCACCGTATCCCACTTAACCCAACAAATTTTTTTATTTTGAGACCCTCCCCCCCAAAAGAAATGTTTTCTAACCCTATCAAAGGATACGAGAACAGAAGGTGGTGCCCGGAACACTGAGAGGAAGTAAATAGGAAAACTTGAAAGCACGGATTTGATGAGAGTGAGTCGACCTCCAAAAGATAACATCCTCCCTTTCCAGTTCGAAAGTTTACTCTCCATTTTACTTAAAACCTTTTCCCAACTCGATATTCTTTTCATATTGGCGTTCACCGGCACTCCTAGATATTGAAAGACCCCCAATCCCACTTTGCACCCAAAGAGGTTTGCATGATGATTTTGTTCGTCTAAAGTCACCCCGAAGCCTCGAATGTTACTTTTGTTCCAATTTACTTTCAATCCCGATGCCTCTTGCCAAAAGTTAAGAATATACCCAACTGTTGGTCACACGGAATATATTTCAACAAAGAATACTCTAGAAAGAAATGTTGTTCAACAAAGAAGTAGCCCTAAAACAATATCTCTGAATAAATCCATATTTAAGAGCTAATTAACCTATCTCTCCCTCTTCTCTAAAAAAGCCTCAAGAAACATGGAAATTATATATTTGAATATTTAGGAGAGATATAAGTTGAAATGACAAACACTCCTAAGACATAAGTGAAAGGCAACTAATTACGTTTTTTGGAAGATTATTTAGGGAAAAGGATATCAAATATGTTATGAAATTTAAATCATATGCATAAACTACATGTCTTGATTTTTTTCACTTTTAAATGACTAAATTAGTTATTTACCCTAAATTACAAGAACCAAATTACTAATTTACTCCAATAATTATGACAATGATTTGCATATAAGTCCATTAAACATGAAACTCAAAGAAAAAAAAGAAAAGAAATATAAAAAATAGATAACAACTGAATGAGAAAAAATAGATTGGTAAAGTGGTTACAACGTTCTTAGTTTATGTAAGTGATTTAATAGATTAGTTTTATATTTACGAAGTAGGAATTTATTGATAATAGTATATGCATTAACAATTTCATATGAGTATCACTAATATATCATTAGAACTTACAGTAATAGTTGTTAGCACTATCATCAACAATTGTCAAGCTGATACAATTTTATTTTAGCTTCAATATTTTTATATAACGAGATATAATTGACCCGCGCATTACAGCGGGAAGCAAAATATAAAAATTAATACTTAATGATGTATCATTTACATAGTCCTCGAGCTTGCCATGGCTCCGTTCACCCTAACAAAATATCAAATCATTGTTAACATAACTAAATATTTAGAAATTTTAGAAAAGAAATTAAACTTCACAATCATGATTGAGAAGTAACTGAGACTATCATAAGATCATGGACAATACCTTAAGCATCCTTTCGGTATGCTTACATGGTATCAATCACTGAAAGTGAACATCACTCCTACTTATTTGGTACTTAAGCAAAGCATGTCTCTCGGTACTTGAATGCGGAAGCGGAGAGAGAGGTTAGAGAATTATTATTTTTGAATAAGATACTTCTGACAAATATCAAATATATGATGTATAAATATTTTTTAGGTTTAAGTATGCTTAAAGAGTATGTTTGTGATAATGTGACGTTGATAGAGCTTTAAGCGAATCATGCTCAGGCATGAGTATTACTAATGGTCTAAGATTATATGTAATGGGTGGGTTGAAAAAATGTGAGCCTCACGACACCATGGTCTTCAATGTTGTCTCTGCCACATGGTAGTGTGGTCGGGGATTAAATGTGATGGCTATCACGAGATAACATTCATACGGCCTCGTTTTTTTTCCTCTTATATATTGATTGGTTAGTGGATATTATGTCTCTTAGACTACCCGCATCGGAGCTCCTCACGAGCTCGTGAGGCACCTTCGCGAGCAAGAAGAAGCGTGAGGGGTATCGCTGGCCTGTGTGAGCAATGGCTCACGCTCACATTCGTGAGCCGGGTCGCGCGCGTGAGAGGGAGCTGTGTGAGAGAGAGGGGGTTTTTTTTTTTTGATATGTGAGGCATGTGATGGATGCAGGGGTTGTGTGATGTGATGAGAAAATGGTAAGGGAATGATGTGGCGCTGATGTGGCTGTGTGAGGGGTGTGATGAATGTGGATAGCCTTAATCAAAATGTTTTTAAAAATAAATTTTTTGTATAACAAAAACTAACACAGTCACTATCTTCTTAAAAATCTACACATCTTAAACACTCACAGCTGCTCTGTGATTACTATAATGACTTTGAGGTACTATATTATATGGTTTCTATATTTGTTGATTCTCACACAAAAAGAATCATTTGCTCACATTCTCATACTTCAATAATCACACCACGTTCCATATTTCAACGATTTTTGACTTTTTAACCCTCGAACTCAATTCTTCGGCAAAATCCAAATGTCTTTTCTCCATTTCACCATCTCGTTCCTCTTTCTCTACCATTTCAACATCGTTGATTCATCTACAGCTTTTGTTGCTCCAATCAACAGAGATCAATCGACTCAACTCTATACCATCTCCATTTCCATCAAAACACCTCTCCAATCGGCCGACTTCCTCCTCGATCTCGGCGGTAAATTCAGCTGGACCGATTGCACGCCGGGCTTCTACGAATCCACAAGCCACCATTACATCCCCTGCGGCACAGATCTTTGTAACTCACTTGTGTCAATCGCTTGTACCAATTGTTTCCGGCCGTCTGGTCCTGGCTGCCATAACAACTCTTGCGCTTTGTTCCCGGAGAATCCTGTGATTAGGAACACTGTTCTGGCACAGGCGTTGGTTGATTCGCTTGCTTTGACCACCACCGATGGCCGTAGCGACGGTCAACTCGGCCTTGTTCCGAACTTCGTACTTTCATGCTCCGATGACTCGTTATTTCGTGGTTTACCCGAGGGAGCGTCCGGATTGGCCGGGTTAGGACGGTCTAACTATTCGCTCCCGGCGCAGGTTAGTTACCCTATCCACTTTTATGGTATTCCCTCTGTCTGAGTTCAAATATTGTAGTGAAGCTGGCAAGTATGGTCCCTACACTTTTGTTGATTTGCACTATTTAAGCTCCCTTTTTTAGTGTGTTTTCTAGAAGGCATAGTAACGAATTAGTGAGTGTTTGGAAATCAAAATTTAATTCCTTTTCAAGTTGTTAGCAGCTTTTTTCTAGAAGTTATACATTTCAAGTATTCTTTTTTATGACATTAATTTGAAAATCAATATTATGAGTATATTTGATGGGAGCTTGTAACATTCTAATCTTTAGTTCGATATAAAATTCTTTAGAATTAATTTTAAATATAATATGTATAACTCATTTACTATAAAGCACACGTATTACACACTTTTCCTAATATAAACTATTTATAAAATATCTTTACTAATCAAAATACAAAGTTCATTCATGAATTCAATAAACATTTATCATAATAACTAACATTTATTGTGTTACCAAAATCAATCTCACGTCCTTTAAAAAACAAACAGGAAATCTAAAGTCACTAGAAAACCAACAAGCCAAAGCAATATTCAAAGAACCTACATGTCTCACGAGGCCACAAGTTTACCAACGAATACAAAAACATTTATCACCACATATTAACTATAAATTAGTCGGTGAGTAGTACTAAAGATAATTTATATTTCAAAATCAAGTCATCATAAGTTTCAAACACAAGTTTGATAATATACTCAATAAGCAAAGACACACAAATAAGCATATACGAATGTGGGTAGGTCCATTAGGCAATAGCATCTTCATATAGTAGCTAGTCACGTTCAATACATGCTCACATTAGGGATAACCACATATTCCATAGGTGGGGGAACACAAAACATTACACCATACAACGGTTATCTGAAACATGAGTGTCTGCATCTCCAAGTTCAATAATGGTACACATCTACTAGTGGCAAAGAAATAATCCAATATGCAATCGTACAATGGTTTAGTCCGGACTAAAACTCAAACCACAAGGATCAACACATAGCACACACTATAAAAGTGAAAGCAACTCAAGCAATCAATAAACATTAGGCATTAAACTGCCTATAACTCATAAGCATAAGATCTCAAGTCATACAATGTACACAAAACATGAAATCATTATAGTACAATTAGCTTGAGTTATTAAGCATAAGTTACTCTTATACAGAGTATCTCGTCACATAAGCATATATCAAATATAATTATTTCAAGGAACATAAGCTTCCGACTTCTCATTGACATTCATAGTTAAAAAAATATTACTTCGTCTGATAATAATTCATAATGTCTCACCTCCCTTTAATCCAATAATCACATTGCCAAACACAGTCAACACAAACTTGATAACTTATATTCTTTTATAAAAGCAAGTATCTGAAGGGTGTACTCACATAAGGATGTGATGAGAATCACCACCTAACCACAATCAATCACATTAGGTATCGAACCCTATTACAAAGGCTATGGTACATGTCTAAACACCAATACAAAATCATGATGAAGTCAACGCTGCAAACAAGTCAAATATATAGAGCATCCGGAGTACAAGCGGTAAACGATCGGTATGCGTACGTGGCACTCGGTATCGAGAAGGCACACCACCCCCTATACCTCGGTATCAAGAATTTTGAAGCATGCTCGGTGGTACAGAGAGAGAGAGAGAGAGAGAGAGAGAGAGAGAGAGAGAGAGATGGAACCAATTGAGGTGAGAGATGGATGAGGAAGTAAGCGAACGTTCATATGACCGTTTGGTTGCAGAAAACATGTCGAGTGTGAACAATCATATTGAAAGAGGGGAAATTAGACTGGTTACCATTTAATATAAGATTCTCATTTAAACCTCTCACTATATATATATATATATATATATATATATATATATAGGAAAAAGTTCATGCGAGAACTATTCTTAGTGCGAGAACCGCGAGAATCAATCTGAGCCGTTCAATTCCCCCTCTTTTAATGTCATTGTCCACCCATGAATTCCTCACATGCATCCTGCCACACTCTATCTCTCCACGCTCACCATCCATGAAACTTCCCATATCCAAGGAACGGTCGAGATTGGTTCTCGCGGTTCTCGCATGAACCCTCCCCTATATATATATATATATATATATACACACACACACACACACACACACAAAAGTTCATGCGAGAATCGTTGTTAGCGCGAGAACCACGAGAACCAATCTAAGCCGTCCAATTCCCCCTCCTTCAATGTCATTGCCCACCCATGAATTCCTCACATGCACCCTGCCAACACCTTATCCCTCCACGCTCTCCATCCATGATACTTTCCATATCCAAGGAACGACTGAGATTGGTTCTCGCGGTTCTCGCACTAACAACGGTTCTCGCATTAACCCTCCCATATATATATATTTATATATATATATATATATATATATATATATATATATATATATATAAATATATATATATATATATATATATATGTATGTATATATTTGTATGTATATATATATATATATATATATATATATAATCTCAAACTTAACATGTGCTGTATAGTGAGTTATTTCTTACTTTTTAGTACTCAAGCTTGATATAATTCAATTTTGTAAAATATGAACTGAGTTCAAACTCAAATTATTTGTTAAGAACTTAACTTGTTTGTGTTGTTACTAGTAATATAAAATGATAACGGTAAAGTTTTATGTTCGGATGTCTAAACAACTTTAGAATCTATATATCTATATAAAAGAATTACCAATTTTCTAAAAATAACTATTAAATCAAAAGCTATTAACCAATCAAAACTCTCAACTACAAAATCCTTTAATTTTGCAAAACAATTTTAGAAGGATCCATTTTCTCGAAAATAAACACGCGGGTCATTTAACCCACCCGGATTCAAATTTCTCAGCCTTCTTTCTAAACCTCCGCCGCTCCTCTCTCTTCCGTTCCATCATTCACGTAGCTTCCTCGGTACATTTTCTCTGCCGTTCTCTGATTGCATAACCCTAGCCGAATCTCCATTCCCCTCATTTTACAAGCCAATCGAAGTTGAAGATCCAAACATCTAACGATTGATTCATAGGAAAAGGTTGTTGCTTTCTATTTTCTTCCTCGGCTCCATTCAGTCCGCTGACCCAAAGTATAGAAGTTTTCTGTTAATCCAAACAGGTAATAGTTATTTAAACCTCGATTTCATACGAAAAGATCAATAACATAGTTGGGTCTTTCGTTCTCTCTGCCAACATAGTTTGGTGTTGGGTTTCTGTGTTTTAGTTATTTGCATTCCAAAGATGAATACATACATAGTTTGGTGTTGGGTTTCTCCATTTTCAAATTGTTTTGCCCTAAATTAATTGTTCCCTTCACTAATCAACCAACGATTGCTTTCTACACAGTTAATGCTTCTGACAAGTTTAAGTTTGCACAATTCAACCTTTTGCAATAATAGGTAAGCCACTATATGTTTCTTTCGTACAATCGCTGTGTTTTTTTTTTGCCAATTCCTTTCGTTGGATTCAACCATGTTTTTTCATTGCTTATGCTTGGTTTGAATGTTTTTGCCCTTGTGGGTACCAGGTGTTGAGTTAGTGAGTTTATTTTACCCTTGGATAGCCAGTTTTGTTGGAGCAGTTATGAAACTGATTATTTGACCACTATTTAATTAGGCATACTGAATTATACTCTGTTTATCTCAATGATTTAAGATGTTTTAATAAGATAATCAGTTTCAAAATATGAATCTAAACACCCCCAAGTGTTAACAGCTATGTCTATTGCTTTTTATTTTGTCACTCAATGGACTTTGTATTAGAATTTCAGGTTTTAAAACATAATGAGAGTCTATTTGCTCATGTCTTTTTCACACGTTCAGGATATCCAACCATTGGCTACATTTGGTCTAAAACATCGTAATATTTTGTATCTCACCAAGTCAACTTTAAAATTGCATCAATTAAAAGCTACATTATCGTTGGTAAATTCTGTGAATGTGTATATTTATTTAAAGACGCTTATATTCATGTCAGCTGTCGTGACATACTTACCAAATTCTAAAGCAAACAAAAAGAAGAATCTATTGCTAGAATTTTGTTTCTTTAATACCCGTGTGTACACGGGTCTATCAACTAGTATAAACTAATAATGCTAATATTGACATATTAAAATAGTCAATTGTGATTATCCAATATTTTATTACTATTCTAAAATCAAATCGATAATACTAAAGTATACAAGTATTATTTGTTAAAGTAATATAATACATAAAAATGCGAAGAAATATTCTTTAAAAAAATTACAAAAATACAATTGTAAAGTAACAACCTTTTGTCTTGTGTAAATTGATTTTTTGCGTACAAATCTGCATTATATCATTAAAAAATTTAATTAATGTTTTGATTACTTTCGGCACAGGTTAGCAGCGTCTATGCTTCACCCAACTTATTTGCTCTCTGCCTTCCCGGTCCGTCAAGCACATCCACCGGTTCAGCCTTCTTCAATACCGGCGGCCCCTACTATTTCTCTCCCGGAATCGACCTCTCCAGTCACCTCATCTACACTCCACTCATCTTAAACCCCGTCGGATTCACCATAATAACCTCTTATCGCCATCCTTCCGACGAATACTTCATCGGGGTTACATCCATCAACGTCAACGGCAAGCCGGTGGTATTCAACCGCTCGCTTCTGACAATCGACGACAACGGTTTCGGTGGAACCAGGTTGAGCACCGTCACGCCTTACACCACGCTACAGACCTCGATCTATAACGCCTTCATCCACGCATTCGTAAATGAATCGGCGGCTATTAACCTCACCGTGACGCAACCGGTGAGTCCGTTTGATGTTTGTTTTGCAGCGAGCGATGTTTATAGCACGCCGTTAGGGCCGGCGTTTCCGGTGATTGATCTTGTGATGCACACCGAAGATGTGTTTTGGAGGATTTCTGGAGGAAATTCGATGGTGAGGATTGCAGGGGATGATGATGATGATGAGGATGGAGATGTGTGGTGCTTGGGGTTTGTTGACGGTGGTGAGAAGCCGAGGAGTGCGGTGGTGATCGGAGGGCGGCAAATGGAGGATAACTTGTTGCAATTTGATTTGGTGTCGATGAGATTAGGGTTCAGTTCGTCGGTTTTGGTGTATAACACCGACTGCGGCAGCTTCAACTTCACTGATGACCCTAGTCTCTAGCAAAATCCAAGTATCAAACATTTTTGGTCAAATTTTTTATTTTTTTATTTTTGTTCTAATGGACTCGATGAATTGTAGTTTTAAATTATCTTGATGGCTAAAATTTCGAATTTGTTTCATTTTTAGAGAGAGTTTAGTCGGAGGCGAAGTTTGTAAAGAGAACGATAGTATGTTTTATATTTTAACTCCAAGGACTTTGGCTAGCACTAACACCATATGCATTTGTCTTTTTTATCTTTTTTGTCATGTTATCGTCACTTTGAATGCAGTAATTGAACGTGAGTTTATATCTATTGAACCTTCACTTTGAATTTGAGGGGTGAGGGCGATGAAACATTTGGGTGTGAGGCAAGGTACGCTCCATCTGCGGGATGGTTGCGTTTAGCCTAACAAGGATTTTTCATTCTATTAGCTTAATTGTTTGAGTCATGTCATGAATATAGTGTAGATTGAGTGGATGTAATTGTTGATAGAAAAAGTTTCTAATAGATTTACATAGGGTTATATGCACAGAAATGTAACGAAGTATGCGCGTTTTAATATTGTGTGTAACAAACTATTTTTTTTACAATTAATACAACAAACTACCCGGTTTTAACATTATGTGTAGTTTTTCTGTGCATATAACCCATTTACAACATAATTGAATTGCACAATTGATACATGAGGGCATTTGGTTTTGCGATATCAAGATGATGTCAAGCTTTTCCTTTTCTTTTTTGAGGCCAAGGATTTAAGTCTCACGAGTGAGGTTTTTGTAAGATGTAAAATATTGTAAGATGGGTAAGATGCAATCTCAATTGTTGATTTTCACCAAATCTACAATTTATAGAAGATTTTTCATTTCTTAAATTAAATTAATAAAAATCAAAGTTAAGGGCATATTTGACTTTTTATAAATCCTAAAATTTAGCTGTTGCCATTTCTCTATTACGTTCACACTCTTCACACCAACAAGAAGAGTATATAAATGATGCATAATTGTTCGAAAATTGATGAAGAATCTCACCAATTTATTTGTAACGGGATGAATAAAACCTTTTAGCAACCAAAATCGACACCCAAAACTTAGATGAATGAACATCAGACAATATAATTTATACATAAAACTTATGAACAAACTTTCGAACAACAAACTTTATTAAAAAAGTGATGAAATTTAAAACTGGTAAACTGCTACTTGTTGTGTTCCATTCCCCATTTAGTCACCATGTTCAAGACAAACACCAACCAAAGACAACCTCTTCATCAAGATAAAAAAAGTGTTGAATTGATGGTGATTATGAAATCGGTACATATTCAACTATAAAATTCTTTCGATGGACGTTAACTGTGAACTAAAATCAAACCCCAAGCAAGAAATGAAAACAGGAATAGAATATCATTAATCGATTTCATCATGTGGGTAACTAACAAAAAAAATTGATGCAGAAATCAGAAAATCACATTCATCAAATCCTTAACCCACCGTTATTGGATTTTAATCAATCGTCGTTAATATTGAGTGGCATACTGGCATAGGTGGAGAAGAAATGCACATGCACCCTCTCATCACCCTGTCTTTGTTCACCTCGACAAAAATCGGTTACGCCATCATCATCGCCATCGCCTGTTTCCTCGACAAACCTCGTTTATGGCTTCGCTATTTCTCGTGGTCGGCGATTGAATCTTGAAATAATGAGGGGCACTGGTGAACTCGGACGTTAGCGGTGGTAGCATTGGATTGGATGGTGGCACCGGTGAACTCGACCGTCGGCAGCGAGGATCTGGTGATGGTGGCGGCGGCAGAAACTGGCTGGAGGGTGAGGCGTAGCGTGGATTAGGTATACAATAGGTTTTTATTTAGAGTAGGTGGTAAGCATTAACTAAGAAAATAGTTATTAATTGATAATTAATCAAAATTATAAAATACCTAAGATGCCCTTTTATTAAGAGTTAATTGCACCAATGGTCCTTTAACTATTCAAAAGTTGCGAGTTTAGTTCTTTTTTTCAAAAAGTTGCAAGTATAGTCCTTTAACTGCTCAAAAGTTGCACAGATAGTCCTTTTTAACGTTTTCCGTTAAGTAATTCTGTTAGTTTTTGTCAATTGACTATTATACCCCTTACCCTTATTTTTTAATTATTTTCTTAATAATTATATTATAATAATATTATTAGTAATTAAAAAACATTGAAAACAACACCATCCCCTCCCTTTGATCTGTCACCCATGTTCTTTCCCCTGTGGCCCTGTGAGTCTCTCTCTCTCATACTCTCTCTCTCACACACACACTAGAACCACCGTCCCCTCACCCTACTTTGCCTAGAACGACCACCAGCCACCGCCGCCGCACCACCACCACCCACCGGCTCAACACCAGCCACCGCCGACATCACCACCAGCTACATAGACACCCCACCCTCCCCTACGAACCGAAACCGTCGACTGGTCAGGGGTTTCAAGAGGTTTTGAACCCAATCAAGACCCAATCCATCGTTCGTTGCAGATCTAAGTTCCTCGACATTTTCGAGCACCGGCGCCGCCGCACCACCAAACCACTCCCTCTCTCTCTCTCTCTCTCTCTCTTCCTCCGGATCTCTCACCGCGTTGATAGATCTCATCGCACCCAGATCTCAAAGAAGAGAAAACCCTTGACCCAGATCTCACTATCTCTCTCTGGATCTCTCTGCCCTTAACCCAGATCTAGGATTTTCAAGTTTTGTAACTTCAAAATTTATCTATCTCTCTCGATCTCTCTGCCCTTAACCCCAAATCTAGGGTTTTCTTGGCGGTGGTTCCAACGGTGGTTCCGTGGTGATTGTGACTGCAGTTCGAATGAGAGAGAGTGTGTGCGTATGTGTATGTGTATGTGTTTGTGTGTTCTTGGCGGTGGTGATGGCAGCGGCGGAGGTGGCGGCGGTGGCGGCGGTGATGGCCGAGGTGGAGTGGAGGTGAGCGGTGTCTTGGTGGTTAGAGGAGTGGCGGTGAAGGTGTATGTGTGTGTATCTGTGTGTGCAGTGAGAGAGAGAGAGAGAGAGAGGTGTGTATGTGTTTAAGTTGTATTCATTTAAAAAAAAGATAAAGTATTTAAAAGTAATTAAAAAATCACAAAAAAGGATAAAATGACATAAATACCCCTGACTTAACGGATCTCACAAACGGAAACTGGTAAAAAGGACCATATGTGCAACTTTTGGGTAGTTAAAGGACTATCCTTACAACATTTTGAAAAAAATGACTAAACTCGTAACTTTTGGATAGTTAAAGGACCATTGGTGCAATTAACTCTTTTATTAATGATAGACACATGTCATTCACATATTACATCTTACACATCTTATTATTTGATGTTAATCCTAAGTCTGACTATGTATATATATGTAGATTAGTACAAATGTGTGTATTTACGGTTAAAAAAGATAAGTTACATCAGAATATCTCAAGGTAAAATTGTTAAAGTTAAATCTTTAGGCCCTGAAATATTTTAGACCTCTTAATTTTATACATATCTTGAAAAATCATTGAGCCACAACAATGTTTATGATATTAATTATGTAAATTTAATTTTGGTGTTAAGACTTTTAAAATTACCTACATTAGAAAATGACATACTTATTAATTTACTTTACTATATTCAAAAAAATTGAAATCTTTTCCAAATGTTGATATTGCATATACAACAATATATATTAATTATTCTCCTTACTATGCACTTGCTCAATAAGAACTAAATTCTTCAACGATGAATGTAGAAAAAAATTATTCGAAATCGATCACGCCACAAAGAAAGATTAAATAACTTGGCTATTTTCGATTGAAACATGGTTGTTATACAAAAGTAACAAAACTGATTAAACTAAAAAGTATCACAAACGATAGACACTAAAAAAAGTAAAAAGTAAATTTCATAAAATAACAAATAAAATGCATATTACGTAAATTTATTAATCAAAAGTCACTTCAGACATCCAATAACCGTGAAATAGCACTTGATTAGATAATCATGTATTGCATGAATTGTTAGAAGAATATATGCTTTGTGAGTTTGGAAGACTTTTAGTAGCATTAAAAAAAAATAAGAATCAAGAGTGGGGAAGTAGGGAGAAAAAGTCTTGTTTTGTGCAAACTGGAATTTTACTGTCTTTTGTAAGAACAAAAAGAATATACCTGTGATCCAGTCATGTGTTAAAAAATTCCATGTTAAAAAAATTATATTAGACAAACTTAAGAATAAGGTGGTATTATAAATATTAGACAATTATAGTCATTTATTTAGTTGAACTTAAAAATATTTTATTAATTGTGTAATCTTAACCTTCTATATAATAAAAATTAAAAACTATTTTAACTACATATTGTAGACGAATGTTCAATATAGTCCATTATTAATTCATAGTTTTAATAGACTAATTTTAGCATTTGGATCAATGACATCAATGGTTCAGATTACATTTTAAAATTTTGACGGAGGAACATTTCTGTAATTCACATGTTGTGGCGTTGATGTGGTGCGAAACATATGATGCTTCAAAAGAATAGATTCATGATCCAAAAACTAAAATTAGTCCCTTGGAACTATGAATTAAGTATGAATTATATTGAAAATTCTTCTATTATTGTAATCATTTAAATAGTTACACACTAGCTTGGTAACCTATAACTAACACCCCATAGTAAACTAGTAATTACTGTTAATCCCGCATAAGCTAGAGGCGAACCCAAGGCATAACCGGCGGTGGCACGGGACCTCAGCCAATTTTATTTCATAGCGTAAATTTTGACTTCTTTTGAGCCAGTACTACGAGAAGAAATGGTGTGACCACATATTTCAAATTACGAGTCCGTCCATTTCACAAGCTAAACAAACATTCATGGATGACAGGAACAACGAGCCCGACAAGAGGGGTTTCGATCACGGCGACAACGACCAGGTGACGAGGGAGAACATTATAAGCATGCATATGCATGTTATCCCTGTTACTCCGCGTACTCTTATCCTGTTGTATCTAATTATATAGACAGGTATGAACATTATCACTTTTGAAACTTGCACCACCCTCACGGTGGCTCCCCGGAAAATCCTCCAACTGCAGCCGCAATATGCCGTCACCCATCATCCCTTAATTACGTTCCTTCAAGTCCACCCTTCATTTATTGCCATTGATTCCTCGCCGTCCAACCACCGTACGTACGTGTGTCTATCTTCCTTACCATATAAACAGACCCACATTCATCAATCAATCTGCAACAATAATCAAACATACATAACATAGCAATGTTGATCTCCATCTTTTTCCTTTATCTGTTTGTGTCACCTTCTTTTTCAGCCTTTGTTTCCCCTATCACTAAACACCATCATATCCAGGCCGACCCATTTTACACCCTGAAACTTCACCTCAAAACCCCTCTGCAACCCACCGACCTGCTACTTCATGTCGCCACCGCCTTAACCTCCGTCGACTGCACCCGCAACTACACCTCCACCACCTCCCGCCCTGTTCCCTGCAACTCCTCTCTCTGCCACTCCCTCCGATATAATCAATCAAACAACCCCAGTTGTGGCGGTGGTTGTAAGATTTCACCTCATAACTCGCTCCTCCGGGTTGACTCGGTCGCGTTACCGATCACCAATGGACATAACCCGGGTCAACTCAGCGTTTACCCTGAATTTGTTTTCTCCTGCTCTCGTAAGACGTCACGGTTTCTCCACGGGCGTTATAAGAAAGAGGTTGCTGGTATAGCCGGTTTAGGGTTTTCGAATTATTCACTCCCGGCGCAGCTTAGCAATTACACCGCTACCGCCACCGCATCAAGCTCTGTATTTGCACTCTGCCTTTCAGGCTCGCCGTCGGCTCCCGGCGTTGCGTTTTTCGAACTCGCCAGGCCGTACTATTTCATGCCGGGAATTGACGTCTCCGATAATCTTAACTACACACCACTCATTTCCCGAAAAACCAAAACCAAACGTTCGGAAGATCATGCTTATTTCATCGGAATCAGATCAATCAACATCAACAGAAAACGGATAGCAATAAATGGCAGGACGATGATTAGCACGACGAGTCCGTACAGCGTGTTAAAGAGATCAATCTATAACGATTTGATCGAAGCATTCACGAAGGAATCAACAAGAATGAAACTGGAACCAACAAGACCGATCGAGCCATTCAAATTATGTTACCAATCTGAAGAAGTTTCAGAAACCCATTTGGGACCAAATGTACCTCGGATCGATCTTGTGATGCAGAATGATGTGATCTGGAGGGTTTTTGGGAAAAACTCGATGGTGAGGATTGTGGATGAAGGTTTGGATGTATGGTGTTTAGCTATTGTTGATGGTGGTGTAAGACCGAGTTCGTCAATGGTGATCGGTGGGCATCAATTGGAGGATAATCTGCTTCAGTTTGATTTAGGGACTAAAAGATTAGGGTTTAGTTCTTCACTATTGCAGCACAAGACGATGTGTGCTAATTTCAATTTTACCATCGATAATGACATCCTCTTCTAAGAAGGGGTAAAATTATCATTATATTAATCGAGTTTAAAAAATATTTTAATAATCTTATTCGCTCTTTAATTTCACATTATAAGATTTCCTATGAATACTTTAATAAAATATTTTTTAAACATAATTACTATTATATAAAATTAAGCCTTTAAGAATTGAGCAAGTTTCATTTTTATATCGACAAAACTCAGAAAGACAGAATATAGATAATGATTAAATATCTTAGATACAAATTGATTGAAGAGTACGAATTGTCTTTTGGATATTATATATAGGAATTGAAGCTTGTAAACTTTTATCAAAATTTTATATTATATATGTTTAATTAATTTAATAAAGCATGTTATATTTGAGTTTGAGTTAGGACTGTGCATGGACTTGAAACCGGACCAGACCGGAAAACCGAAATTGGCTAATTTGAAAACCGAAGCCCGGAGCATTAACAATTACTCGGTTTCGGTCTTAACCCGTTATGAACCGGTTCGGTTTGGGCCCGGACCGAAAACCCGATAAAATATCAATTGTTCTTTATCCTTTGTTAGTTTTGAAAATTATGACTTTCTCGTGACTTAAATGAAATGTGCATGACAGTTTATTACAAAGTTGCATAATGGTTTAAATTTACAATCTTCATCCAACAAAATATCAATACATGATACGTAGGGATGTAAACGAGCCGAGCCGAGCCGAGCTTTAGACTTATCGAGCCGAGCTCTTTTAAAAATGCAGAAGCTCGAGCTCGAGCTCGAGCTCGTTCGAGCTCGTGATTTGAAGCTCGAGCTCGGCTCGCGTAGTGTTTTACAAAGCTCGTTAAAGCTCGTTTATTTTTTTTGTTTTTTTAAAAATAGTTTATATTATTTAAATAATAAATAAAAAGAAATTGAACTTTAAAATTGTTATTTTATTAAAAAAATCATATTTAATGATATATAAATAATTTGAATTTTAAATTATAAACTTTTTTTCATATTTAATGATATAAAAATATATAATACAATTTATATAAGTATTAAATAAAAAATAAAAAATAAAAAATAAATATTATATCAAAGCTCGTTTAAGCTCGCGAGCTTAAACGAGCCCAGTATACAAGGCTCGAGCTCGAGCTCGTTTAATAAATGAGCTTTAATCTAGGCTCGAGCTCGGGCTCGAGCTCGTTTAGGCTCTGCTCGAGCTCGTTTAGGCTCGGCTCGTTTCGAGCTTTTAACGATCCGAGCTCGAGTAGCTCACGAGTAGCTCGGCTCATTTACACCCCTAATGATATGTGTATATTAACACACACCTACATACATTATGCGTATATCAAAACTATTATACATGTATAATACACATACATATATGATGCATTGTATATGAACAATGCCAAGTTGCCTACTGATGCATTGTGTATATATATATATATATATATATATATGATACGCGTATATATTACACATTGTATATGATATATGTATAATACCCATACATATATGATAGACGCAACCTTCCAATTGAAACTAATGAAATATAACAAATACAAACATGTGCTCCATGCATCCATATGCATCCAAAGATTGTCGATGAAAAAAATTAGAAACAATATACTTACTTGCTTTCGATTTGCGGCTTAGCGCACAAACAACAACTTAGCCTCTGGAATTCAACTGCAAAACTTTGAACAATTTTGTGCAGAGACTGCAGCGTAGAACGTGTGTATGGATTTGCCGTTGCGTATATCCGTATATTTAGAGGGTTTATGATTGTATAGGAAGGATTAGAACGTGACTACATGCTTATAGACCATTAGCCCATGACTGTCACTAAAATATAAGGGATAATTTCGTTTATATCCTTGCAAACTTCGCTTATTACGTATATATCCTTGTAAACTTTGAAACTACGTATATATCCTTACAAAACCTACACAATTACATATATACCCAAACACTTAAATTTAATATAATTAATCTTTTTAAAAACTAAAAATCATTATCTTAATTTGATTTGTTACTAAAATTACTAAAATACCCATTTAATTTCCCTCTCTTAATCAAGATACCTGATCTCCTTCCTTGATTCAAGGGGTTATCGAGAACTGCCTCCTTCCTCTTCGTATATCGTATGGAAGAAATAAGTGCAGCATGTTACTTGATTTCCAGCAGGTTACTTGATCATATAATTGCAACGTGTTGCTTACTTGCTTGACCAAAGAATTCCCCAAACTCGCTTTGAAACTAACAAACTATGACCAGAGAGTAGTAGAAGAGTTGTCATTTGAATTAAAGCATGTTACTTGATCTGATAATAACCAACATCTATTAATTATAAGGTTTGCAATTTAGATTATATGAAAGTGTTATTAACTCATACCATTAGACCAAGAGCTTTGAGTTTAGCGTCAGCCTTGGGGAATTTCATTTTATTTTTCCACAATAGCTTTTGGACTTCTTTCTTCAACCCATTTACTTCAGAGTTCTTAACGGCATTTGGAGTTGCAGTAGTACCATCATTTCTATGTGTGCCTAAATATCTACAAGCCAATCCATAGGGGCATGGAGCTTCATCACTGTAAAAGGGGCAGTTGCCCTCTAAATCAACAGGTTTCTACATTTCAATGGAACCATATAAATCCAGACATGATTTGCAATTACACCATAACCAAATCCAAATCAAACCATGTAAGACATCATACCCATTCGAATCGCACATATTGCAATCGGCCATCATATTTTCGAAATTAGGGTTCTCAACCTTTTCAAAATTAAATGAATTCCTGAAACTAACCTTGTCATTGATCGAGTTCCGTTGTTCCTGTAATCAATCGAGTGCTGTATTCAAACTTGAAGCAAAGAATGAAGCTCTGTTCGATCGATCACTTAATCGACCCAAATCCTCTAATCGATCGAGTGAATCCTTGAAGCAATGAATCGTTCGTGGTGAAGGCAAACATTGGTGAAGGCAACCGATGGTGAAGGCTGAAGGCATTCGATGGTGAAGAGTCATGATGGTGAAGGCTGAAGCTCTGTACACGATGGTGAATTAAAGAACGAATGTTGTGTATTGTGTTTTGATTTAACAAAGGGGTAATTTTGTAATAAATGCATTTATTATTTTTTTAATATAAATAAATCAATTTAAAATAATGATTTTTAGTTTTTAAAAAGATTAATTATGTTAAATTTAAGTGTTTGGGTATATATGTAATTGTGTAGGTTTTGTAAGGATATATACGTAGTTTCAAAGTTTATAAGGATATATACATAATAAGCGAAGTTTGCAAGGATATAAACGAAATTAAAAGCCAATTTACAACAACCAGTCCGGGTTCGGTTCTCTTCGTTATTCCGGTTTAAAACCCGGACCGGCCCGAAGACCGAAAATGGACAAAACATTAGAACTGAGGACCGGCCCAAACTACCTTATTCGGTCTGGGTTCGGTTCGGTTAACGGGCTTTTTGTCGGGTTTTCGGTTTGGGCCCGAAAATGCACAGTCCTAGTTTGAGTAGTAACACAGAGATTTGAATGCACATCTTATAAACTTAAAGCATTGGCATTTGGCTATTAACAAAGTTTATGATTGTTGATCCAAAGACAAATCTTATAACAACATGATTATCATTATTAAGATCGTTTCCTATGATACCGAATAAAAAAATATTGTCAAAAACATATAACATACTAATATATTAATGGTATACTTCATATAACTAATCTTTCAATCTTCTAATATAAATAAAAGACTAATTTGAATAGAATTACCAAACGATCTAAACTATTCATTTAGCAAAATATTTAGCCTTGATTATTCACTTATTTTAAATCAAAAAATCAACTTTGATTTTTTAGAGTCAAACTATTAAAAAACTCATGTGTAATTAATTAGGACTATGATATTATTCAAATCCAACTATACTTATTACTCCCTCCGTCCCATTTTTATTGTCCAGTATTGACTTTTTAAAGTCTTTCTTTTTCAACTTTGACCTTAAATATTTTTGTTTGTGTTATTTGATACAAAATATATGAATACATTGTGTTTTAAATGTAATTTCATTGATATAATCTTCATGAAGTATTATATAACCGAAACAAAAATATTTAAGGTCAAAGTTGAAAAAGAAAGACTTTAAAAAGTCAAAACTGGACAATAAAAATGGGACGGAGGTAGTAATATCTTTATAATAAGTAAAAAAATATAATTTAAATTTTAAAATAATATTAAAATTTTTATTTTGACAATATCAAATTACCATGTACGAGGTTTGTGTTTTAACGAAATTTTTATTATTTAAATTTGATCTCAATGCATATCTAAATTTCACTAGATTACAAATATTAACAATCTCTAATATTTTGATTTACATCTATTTAAATAAATTTATTATGAAAGAGGAAAAAAATTATAAAAGACAATCAATCCTGTTAAAATACAAAAAACTTTGTTAATATTGTCATTGTATGTAATTAACTTTATTTTGTACATATATATACATACAACTTACAAATTGGGTCATCGTATACTATTGGTAACCTGATTACCAAGTTACAAGTTACATATTGTATACGGTGAACCAAATGTGAAAGTTGTTTGTATTTTTAGGTACCAAATTTCTTTTACCTTTGACAAGGTTACCGGTAAGTTACCTATTGTCATAGCTAACTTACATATAATGAACCAAATTTGTAAGTTGTGTTTATTTTTAGGTACAAAATAAAGTTAGTTGCATAAAATGACAATATTGACATAGTTTGTTGCATTTTTCGCGCAATTTGCCCTATTATATAATACAAACTCTATCGTAATTAAGTTTAGAATCATTCATAAAGTTTTCATCATTTGCTTTTTATGTCAACTGAAATCAATATAAGTGTTTTAAGTTTTAAAGAAAGTTTAAGATTGTGTTTCTCTTTCATTCATACAAGACAACTATAAATTTAACTAAGGTATATAAATAATACTTTTATCATAAATAATTATTGCTACTCGTATATTTAGATGAGTATATAAACTAATTATACTTATAAAATACTAATCTTGAATTTGAGAAGTAGATAACTTGATTTTATTTTGTGGTTCTTCCTATGTTATCAAACTCTTCCTCTGCACCCACATTTGTTTTATTAGTACATTCATAAATTAACTGGATTGTGAGACTTACTACCATATCATACTTGAGCCTACATCAATTAAATTTTATTTGTGAATATAACTAAAAAGAAATTTTCTTTTTAAAAAAAGAGTTATCTTTGATTAAAATAATTAAAGGAAGATGATTTGTATTTAATAAGTTTTTTTATACATAATAAACAGTGATTGTTTTGTTTTGACTATCATATCATTAAATAAATGAATGACAATAATTGTTATGTATTGCAAAATTTTGTTATGAACAAGTCATCATCTCCAATAATAAAATACTTGTCAAATAGAATAGTTTATCATGCCATTTTGTAATATCCTCAAAATTCACAGCTTATTGCATTAAAAACTAACATGTTAATTAAGTAAAGTGTCTAAAATAAAAAAGCATACAAAAACTTAAGGGATTAATCAACTTTGTAAATAAAATTTCGAGTTTAAATCATTAAAAAAACTTTCAATTTTAAATCATAAAAAATTCAAAATATTATAGTAAAATCGTTTAATAAAATACTTTGATGATTAAATCAAAACTGAATTTAAACTTTAACAGTTAAACTATTATTAACCTACCTTTTCTTTCAATCTTTTTATACATGCTTAGTCAGAAAATGTTACTATGTTAGTTATGTTAGTTATTTATCCTGTAAAGAAGTTATTTAGAGTTTTGATTTCATAAAATTTTAGTACTAATTTCATGACATTTTTTTTTGCATCTATTTATATTGGTTGATTAGTTTTATGTTGAATATGGTGAAAAGAGGCTGAAACAAGATGGAAAATTAGGATAATTTTACCAAATGATTCTAGTGTTGGTATCAGTGTAGTTAATTAGTCTCCATTAATCTATTTGTTACTAATTGCTTAATAGCTACTTAACGTATAGTCTATGTTTTCTAATTGTTTAGTTTATCTGTTTAGTGATTAATCGCTTGTTAGTTAACTAGTTTAATACCCCGTGAATAAACACGGGGATTGTTAATTTGAATTTTAAACGTTTAAAATGGTGAAAACAACGTCAAAACCCAAACCAGCAATTGAAGCATTGACGTAATGGATGCAAAACGTGATATTTGATACGAAACGTGATTGTATTTTTTATACAAATCATCGATCATTATTGTTACAAGTAGAAGCAATATGGTCAAACATTTATAGATGATAATTTACAAATACTTTGAACTTAATAATATTCTTTAAATAATAAAACTAATAATTTGGTTAATATAATATTTTGAAAATATTTAGATTACATAAATAAGATTTAATTAAATATAGGCAATAAATCAATTAATTATGATATTTATCCAATTAATAGTTTTGATATACGATTGTTTAAGTTTTAGTTGTTTATAATGTATTGATATTTATTATTAATTTAATTAAGGTTAACTTTATCAAATTCATATTAGTTTGACTCTAAAAAGTCAAAATCAAAATTTTAAAATTAAAGCAATTAACGGTTAAGATTAACTCTTTTATTAAATGAATGGTCTAGATTATCTAATAAATTTTTTGAAATTAGTCTTTTATATATATTAGAAGATAGTTTATGTTTAATGATTGCTAATAATTGTCTAGTTGTCTAATATTTTATGACGCATTTTTATTATATTATTTTCCTTATTGCAGCAAATGGTTTTCATTTTCAACCACATACAATGGTGAATTATTACTCATTATTTATGTTTTAAGAATTGTGTTAAAAAATTTTGAGGTCTCTTTTTTTTATATACCTTGTATTGTAAAATTGTTTAAACCGACCCAGAAAATATTTTTTCAAGAAATCCATGTTCTGAAAAGTAAAATGAAACTATAATTGACGAAAGTATCCACTCACAATCACCATACATCAATGCTTCATACTTCATAGAAACTTTACGAGGATCTAAAATCCTAAATTATGTAGCGACCTGACCCGACCCGTGTACAAAGCTATTATATGACCAACTTGAACTTTATTAAAACCCAAAATAATTTGGGCTTCTCCAATCCATTATAAGACCAACTTGAATTTTTTAAAACCCAAAAGAAATTGGGCTTCTACTTTGGACATTTGAATTTCAGGTAAAATCTAAGATTAAGTCGTTATTTTATGTTCTTTGAGACAAGATTTTGGTAAAATAACGTCAACCAAAGAACTTCGTTATTTGCATCTTATAAAGACACTAGACAGTTCAAGTCGTTATTTTATGAAGAAAGTAATATCTATTAGAGAAAGACGTAATTGTTGAGTTTTGGCACTCTTCCTGCACCACGTGTTCCTAAGATCAACAAGTTAGTCATGTCACCGTTTTGTATTCACTTAAAGCATGAGTGAAAAACTAGTCGTTGCAAAATAGTCGTATATAAAACAATTAACCCATCGCCAACCAACATTTAGACCACCGACGACGAACCACGGCTGATAGGGCACCCCATCTGACGCCGGCTACCATGTTGGACACCCGACACTAGACCCTAACTTGTCACGATGCTTTAAGATACATAGAGTTGTTAATTCGGTATATACTATGTTTGCGATTAAAATATCTATAACCTTTTAATATAAATAAAATACTAACTTGCATATATTTAGTTAGACAATCATAATATTTTATGTGGTTGAGATAATAACATGTTTGATCAGATATGATCCATCATGTTTCCTTAAAAACATGATAATAAAACCCTACAAACAACTATTGTTTGGTTATAAGTTGTTACATTAAGTAGCAAAAACACTTTTAAACAATACTTTTTGTGTCATGTAGTATTACAGCTGCCTATTTGAAAGTTACATATTCACTTGCAAAAAGAAAAAAATTATATAAGGAAAATTCTATAAATTAAGAAAAATTTTGTATCCTTTTAGTTCATCCTTTTACTTACTAGGATAAGAAGAAATATGTTGTATAAATATGATGGTTCTAAAAAGTCCGTCTTGACTTTGTCATAGCTTGACCATACCGTCACGACATGGTCCAAGGCTTAGACGTAAGGCTTGTCGTACACTAAGATCCAGCTTGACATGCATTTACCTGTTATAATCCATGTTTTTAGGCGTGTTAGATGTACTGAGACTTATGAGCCGCTATATATAGTTATTCAGTTATAAGGATTGGTTTAATATGGCGGGAAAAAAAGATTGAAGAAGGTTTTTATAAGCCTATAATTTATGTGTTTTTAATTTTTTTATATATATTTTGTGAATTATGTACACATAATTATAATTCAGAGATAATTACTTATTTGGTCTCTGTGGTTTGCCAAAAATCACTATCTTAGTTCTTACATATAAGAATCGACCAAGACGGTCCTTATAATTTATCAATTTGTCACAATGTCAGTCCTTTAACTAACTTACCGTTAACATAGATTTTTTATGTGTATCTTACATTAATATACCGTTAGTTTTGTCGTTATAATAGGCTATTTTTGCCCTAGAGATGTTTTATGTCTATCTTACTCAAACACATGCATGAATTAATAAATAATTTAAGCAATGTGTTATTATCATGTAGATTTTTTTTAACTAAAGGGCATTTGCCTTAGTGGTATACTGGTATCAAGATGTGACTACTTAAGGTGTCTCTCCCTTTTAAAAGTTGAGAATTTAAATCCTGTTAAGAACATAAGATGTAAATTAGATAAGTATGTGTGTTTGTCATTAAAAAAAAGAATTTTATTTGGAAGATCGAGACTGCCTACTTATGCCACTCTTTCTAAGCGAGGTGTCATATATTAACTCGTTTAATTGAAAATATGTATCTATGGGTTGTACGTATATTTTTTAATTAACACCTTGTTAATTAGTTTTCGTTATATATATTATACTATATATCAATTAGCAAACTAAAGTGACAATTTATCATGATATTTTGAAGGGTATTTTAGTAAATTAACCATAAAACCATGAGATATTAAATTCTCATGAGATTTTGTATGTGATCCTCTAGCTAACACATTTTTAAATTTTATATATATATTGCATTGCATTTCATTTCTCTTTTTTATCTTTTTCTTTATTTTTCATTTTTGTTTATCATAATAAAATTAAAGATCTCTTATTTTATTTTATTTTTATTTAAAAGTGATATATATTTTGTCATGAAAGAGAGTCTAAATGAGTTGTGTTGGTTATAATAGTAGTGGCAGGAAAAACGATGATACTTAGATCAACTTTGGGGAGAGCGTCTTATGAAAGTTGAATTTGTTTCCTAGAAAAATCGACCAAATAATAGGGTGATTTGTAGTGGTAGTTAATATAGTAGTTGATTCTGTGAGCGTGTAAAGTAAACAAAAGGATATATTTTTTTTATTAAAGGAAGAGCTCTATATATTATGAAAAATAGATAATAAAACGATTTAATGTTATTTTCTTTTAAATATTTTTATTTTATTCTTTTTATTTAATAAAAATAAAAATGAATCTTCTTTACTTTTATTATATTATCGGTTTGTTTTTTCTAAATAAAATATCTATGTTACGTACATTTCATGTGGAATATTTTAAAAACAGTACAACGGTCACTAATTATACTATATATCAATTAGCAAACTAAAGTGACAATTTATCATGATATTTTGAAGGGTATTTTAGCAAATTAACCATAAAACCATGAGATATTAAATTCTCATGAGATTTTGTATGTGATCCTCTAGCTAACACATTTTTAAATTATATATATATTGCATTGCATTTCATTTCTCTTTTTTATCTTTTTCTTTATTTTTCATTTTTGTTTATCATAATATAATTAAAGATCTCTTTTTTTTCAATTAGCAAACTAAAGTGACAATTTATCATGATATTTTGAAGGGCATTTTAGTAAATTAACCATAAAACCATGAGTTATTAAATTCTCATGAGATTTTGTATGTGATCCTCTAGCTAACACATTTTTAAATTTATATATATATATATATATATATATATATATATATATATATATATATATATATATATATATATATATATATATATATATATATATTGCACTTCATTTCTCTTTTTTATCTTTTTCTTTATTTTTCTTTTTTGTTTATCATAATATAATTAAAGATCTCTTTTTTTCAATTAGCAAACTAAAGTGACAATTTATCATAATATTTTGAAGGGTATTTTAGTAAATTAACCATAAAACCATGAGATAATAAATTCTCATGAGATTTTGTATGTATATATATATATTGCATTGCATTTCATTTCTCTTTTTTATCTTTTTCTTTATTTTTCATTTTTGTTTATCATAATATAATTAAAGATCTCTTTTTTTATTTTATTTTTATTTAAAAGTGATATATATTTTGTCATGAAGGAGAGTCTAAATCAGTTGTGTTGGTTATAATAGTAGTAGCAGGGAAAACGATGATACTTAGATCAACTTTGGGGAGAGCGTCTTATGAAAGTTGAATTTGTTTCGTAGAAAAATCGGCCAAATATTAGGGTGATTTGTAGTGGTAGTTAAGATAGTAGTTGATTCTGTGAGCGTGTAAAGTAAACAAAAGAATATATATTTTTTATTATAGGAAGAGCTCTATATATTATGAAAAATAGTTAATAAAACGATTTGATGTTATTTTCTTTTAAATTTTTTTATTTTATTCCTTTTATTTAACAAAAATAAAAATGAATCTTCTTTACTTTTATTATATTGTCGGTTTATTTTTTCTATATAAAATACCTATGTTACGTACATTTCATGTGGAATATTTTAAAAACAGTACAACGTTCACTAATTGTGTAGCTAAAATAATTAATCAAAAAATAATAATACTTAAGTTGTCTTAGTCTTTGAGCAAAACATTTTAATGATTTTCATACAACAACACTAAAAGTTCGTTACTATTAAGTGATTATTTAAGAAAACATGCTAGGTACACATAATGAGATAATGTATTAATTTTTTTTTATCCCGCCGTAACGCGCGGGCAAACATTAACTTGTTATCATCATTTTACCCTTAATTGATAGGTTTATACATTTCTTTAACAAAAATGATTTATACACAATGCACTTTTACTATTATAACAAAATATATCTTTATGTAAATATCATTTTCAATTATAATTAAAGATATAATTATCCAAAACATAAAAAATTATTATATATTTCAAAAGTGTGTTGTGTGCTCGATCCTAAGTATCTTCCTTTACTTTATCACTCTAGAATAGGTATTCTAACGAATTGTGTTCTTTCAATAAAATCGTCTCTTAAAAAATTACTAGATTTCATGTGTTACTAAATTAACGAGTAACATGATAATATTGTTATTTATCTACGAAATAAATGATTCTCACAAATAAAATTTAAAATAAAACTACAAATTAGTAGATCCTCCATTCATTATTTTCCTTAGATAAATCAAAAAATTTCTATGGATGAATCAAATTATTCTGTGAATGAATCAAATATTTTTCATATTTAAAAGAATAAAAGATATATATAGGAAGAAGTTTTATTGAGAATCATTTTTAATGCGAGAACCGCAAGAACCAATCTGAGCCGCTAATTCCCCCTCTTTTAATGTCATTGCCCACCCATGAATTCTTCACATACACCCTGCCACACTTGATTCCCCCACGCTCTCCATCTATGAATTCCACTTATCAAATCAATGGCTAAGATTGGTTCTCGCGGTTCTCGCACTAAAAATGGTTCTCGATGGAACTTCTTCCTATATATATACGAGAACTGCGAGAACCAATTATAGCCATTGATCAAAGAGATGGGAGTGTTGAGATTAAAGAGTTGTTAATGGATAACCTTAAAATAATCAAACTTATCCTTAATTAATTATGGGTAGTTTGGACATTTTTACATTACCCCCGCATTTTTTAAACTAATATATACATTAAACGGAGAGGTGTTAAATTACGAAAATTATACCAAATTAACGAGAAAATTATGCTCTATAATTTGAGACCGGTCTTGATATATTTTTTCAATTTTTTTTGTGTTTACTAGGTTTTTTTCCAGCATAGCTCGACATGTGCACAAGTGCAAATTTTGCACATGTGCAAATTCTGCACTTGTGCATATGCACAAATTCACCTACTTTTTCGAGCACAGATGTAGATATGCACATGTGCAAAAATTGCACTTGTGCAAAATTTTCACTTTGCACAAGTGCAAATGTCAAGCTGTAGTGAAAAAAAAAACCCTGTAAACACGACTTTTTTTTCCAAAAAATATAGCAAGATCGGTCTCAAATTAAAGAGTATAATTTTGTCGTTAATTTGGTATACTTTTCGTAATTTAACACTTTTTCGTTTGATGGATATATGAGTTTTAAAAAAGTAGGGGAAATATAAAAATGTCTATACTACCCTTTTATATTTAAATTAAATAAAAAATACATGAAATTAAATGATTGGCCAGAAATAATTCTCGCAATTCTCGTACGAAAAATAGTTTTCGTTTGAACCGGTGCCTATATATATATATATATATATATATATATATATATATATATATATATATATGTTCTGTCTCCCGTTTAAAATAAGAAATACAATAGTCTTTGATATTACGAGTAATTATTAGAAGAAAAAAAGGTGATTAATGCATGCGCGCGCCACTCCTTCCACATGCAAAACACTCCACTCATGTTTTTCTTTTTCTTTTGTTTTAAAAAAAATCGTTTCTAGTAACAACTTAAAATATGGCCGCTTTTAATCCCTTAATTAAGTACCAATCTCAAAATCGTCCTCGTTAAAACCAATTAAATCAAAGAGAAACGTTACCAGATTTGTAGGAAGCATTAATTAATTAATTAATTAACTAACTAACATAATATATGTCGAGTAACAGGTGTAGTATTCAAAACTACATTGCAGATCTCAAACATGAAGCGTATATAAACTCTAAAATGAATGTGATGGAACGAATAAATTCTCAGATTTGGAAAATCTAAACAAATCGAAGAACATACCTTCATATTAAACATCATCTTTATCTTAAACCTAGGTTGAATTAGACACATAAAATTGAAACTGAAATTCAACCAACTGGTCATTGGAGATTCATGTGGTTTCGGGTTTGATTACGCTTTTGATCTGTTCGTCATCGGTCATTCAATTTCTGATTTTAGTTTATTGCTTCCAGTTCTATTTGTCATTTGCGATTCATGTTCCGATTTTAGGTTTTTGCTTCGAGAACTTTAACCTGTTCATATTTTTTTGCTTCTTCTGTCTACATAATCGATTTTGGTAAACATACAAGATATATATGTGTGATTAGGGTGTTTGATTACACTTTCGTTATGTTTCTCATGAGCGATTCATGTTTTGATTTTGGGTTTTTTTTTAATTCTCCTTCCTTTATCTTGATTTCCATATCTTCGTTCCAAGTTAAGGGTTTTGAAAATTCTACAATTTCATTTTAATTTTCAGATTATGGGTTTGAGTTTGAAGTAATCATATTTTCTAGATTATACAATGGATTGTTCATCTTCATCTTCATAGATTATGCAATTGACTATTCATCTTCATCTTCATCTTCATCTTCATCTTCTTGTGCGATGGACCAAATCTTTTCATCTTCAGATTATTAAAATGATATTTAATTTATTTTTTAACAAATTTAAGTAAAGATGACCTGTTGTGAGTTTTATGACCTACGATTATAGGTCACCCATACATCAAATGGTAAATTTAGAAAGTTGAATATATTAAACAATAGTTTGAAAGATGGATATACATAATAGCAAAAATTGACAAATTTGGTACAATTTTGGATATTAAACCCTAGAGTAACCTATTACGAAAAGTTTAGGACTTAGTTAATGATTTTTAAAAAATTTAACTTTGAAGAATAAAGTTGTTAAAATCAGGATCTTACTATGAATCATTTTAGTTATCACAAGATGGGAAAAGGTAAGATCCGATCGAGATCGTAAGATCCTACGTACTACAATTTCTTAGTTTCTTTTATATGCATAATACTTTATATCAAATGACAATTTTATATAACTAATATAAAAAACAAAGTTTAAACATGATAATAATAGAATAATACAACTTTTAAGGATTTTATACTAGTATAATGATATTATCAATTTAGATTTTAGATTGATAAACCTAACATTTTATACGAACTACTTTTATATATTAATTTATTGGGTTACATGTTTTTTTATATATTATGGGTTACATATTCATTTTATATTTTATGTATAAACTAGAAGGGATGTTGAATAGTTTTAGTTCCATATTTTCAAATTTATATAAATATAAGCACAGTAATGAATAGATATTATAATAATAAATTATAGAATATATATAAATGCAAGAAGTATAAATATATATATATATATAAGTATAGGTACTTAGTATATGTATATATAGTCATATGTATACGTATAGATAAGTATATGTATATCTTACACTTTTATAAAACATTTACAACTTTCAAAACTCTTAACTTTTAATTAAATTTAAAGTACTAAACTACCCTCAAATCAATTAAATGAAAATTATTAAATGAAGTAACTATTATATGGATTTAATGATATTCATATATACCATTTTAACAACTAAACATTTTATTATAAATATTCTATCACATAATAAATAGTTGAACTTAATTATTAAGAGAAAAATGTGTATAAACAGACTCATGAATTTGAATTACCTATAACCTAAATTCATAAACATTTATGGATGTTAAATGACTCAATAATTAAAATGGTTAAAGTCACTGAACACAAATATGGTTTCCTCAATGTTCCGATATGACACATTAATTCTTTTTTACACATCTGGCCATTTAACTTACCAAAACCGTGTCGATGTGGCCAAAACGTGACCTACAACCTGCCAACCCGTTTTTAGCCATTTTTTGCGATTTTTAGGTCGATTTTTGATCGTTTTTTGTGATTTTTTGTAGAATCTTGTAATTTATCATTATACCTTTCAAATAACACCAAATTCATGAATTTTCGTCAAGTATTGAGGGAGAATTTGGAGCTCAAAGTCTCGATTTTGGTGGGTTTTTTGTTCGAAATAGGGCAGAAAAAAAAGAGTGTTTTTTGCTCGATTTTTGATCGTTTTACATCATTCTTTTTTTAGATTATCGAAGATAATCTTTTTAACTTTCAATGGACACCAAATTCATGAAAAACTATCAAGTGTAGACCAAGTTATTGCTAATTAAAGTCGGTAATAACCCTATTCGACACCCTTACGGTATTTTGATGAATTGACACATTTTAAACTCGTTTTTGTTCCTTTTTTTGTACTACTTGATAGAAAACTCGATTACCTTTCCATAGAGTCAAGAATCATTGATTTTCGTTAAGTGTAGAAGGAGAATTTTGGCTTCAAAGTTTGTATTCGAAGTGAAGGAAATTGGGGAAGAAGATGCTATTGCAGATCAAAATCACCAAAATGGCTATAATAACAGGTTTCTTACAAATTAAATGGTCATATGTGTAAAAAAAAGTTAATGTGCCATATCGGAACATGGGGGAAAACATCTTTGTCTTTAATGACTTTAACGCTAATTAAAAAGGATAAATTGTTGAGCAAAACAATTTGTTGTCCCCGCATTGGCAAGGTATGCTAGTATAAGTGTGTGTGTGTGTATATATATATATATATATATATATATATATATATATATAGGGTAGAGATCCGGTAAAAAAGAAAATTATGGTACTTAATGTAAGGTGAAATCTCAGCCATCCAAAATTTTAAATCTGATCCTAGAAAATAGGTATTTTTCTTTTTCTTTTAAATATAAAAAAAACTGTTAAGGATATAATCGTCCACTAAAGTTTTAAAGTTTTTCTTTTTCTTTTTATTTTTCTATCGACCAACTCTCTGATGCAAAGGTACAACCATTTTACTGTAGAAAGTGCAAACATCTGATGCACAGAAATACATTGATTCACATATTACATTTAATACACAAGGTACAACCATTTGATGCACGGGATAAGAAAAATACATGGTAACCTGATGCATAAGACATCAAACGGCAGCGGCGGTGGTGGTGCACCGGCGGTGATGGTCGGCGATGCACCTTGACCATTTACAAGAAAGAGAGGTGCACGGGCGGTGGTGGTCGGCGATGCACATGTCATTCAAAAACCATGTAATAACCGTCACAGATGCACACGACAATTGCAGATCATCGGGCGTGGCTTCGTGAGGGGGCAACGTCACGGAGGCGGCGATTTCGAACAATGATCGTAACCCAAGGCGTAACCCTAATCGCTGTTGCTTCTTGCATCGATCGCCGGATGCTGCAACGGCGGTGTTGTTGCAGAGAAGGAGACGGTGATTGCAAGGAAAAACCCAGCGTCGGATGTTAATCGACGACGGAGAAGCATTTATCAACGATCGGCGGTGACGGTGGCGGTGGGATGTAGTAGGGACGATGGCGAAGCGATCGGCGGGGGTTGCTGGGAAACGGCGGATGAGGTCCTAGGGTTTGCGAGGAAGCAGCGGCGGCTTGAAGTAGGGGAGGCGAGGAAGCAGCCGGCGGCGAGGAAGCAGACGGCACAGCAGGGGGCGTTAGGGTTTACTGATGTGGGTTTTCGGTAGGTGAGAGGGAACGGGGCATATCTAACGTTTAATGTAAATGTGGATGTGGGAGGGTGTGTAAACCGCATATCAAGGGAGGAGAGAGAGAGTGTGTGTAAAATGTCTCAATTGCCCCTAAACGAATTTTGGCTTAAAAAGATACGTGTCACTTCCAGATTTCTTCTTACTATTTGTACCTTAATTCTTTTTTTACTTGAACCTGATTCTCTCTCTCTCTCTCTCTCTCTCTCTATATATATATATATATATATATATATATATATATATATATATATATATAGGTATATTATTAAATGACTTGAATGTAGATAAGCAAAAATGCACGAATATAAATATACGAAAGTAAATGCTTGTAATGTAAATATGTATATATATATATATATATATATATAAGTATATACGTATATATATTAGTATATTCTTGATAATGAAATAAATGACTTGAAAGTAAAATGCGAAAATGTAAGTGCAAGAATATAAAAGCGAAAATATAAGAGTGAGAATATAAAAACAATAATATAAATACGAGAATATAAATGTGAGTATGTAAAGAGTTTAAGGGTTGAGAGATGACACCGGGATTTATAGTGGTTCGGCTGAACTCCAACCTACATCCGCTCCTTGACCTCCGTCAAAAGTCTTACTAGCACAATGTGCAAAAGTTTCCTTAAAACGGAAGAGACCACTGGTTACAATCACCTTTGATATGAGGACGTGACCACCTCATGATGTTCTAATCCAAGAACATCAAACACGAGCTCTTCACCAAGAACCCGGAATGTCTCCAACGAGGACATGATTACAAGCTCCAAAACATGTTTTATTTATCTATACTTTTATATAAATCATTTAACATTCTCTCTCCTATTTAATTTTAAGAGTTTTCTTAAAATTCAATTAAGACAACATTTTGACCTGTCATTCTATTTAAATCAATCTTATTCACTTAATATTTAACTATTTCATTATCTCTCATGATTTACTATAACTTTTTATTTATTTACATATATTCTTCTATACTAACACAGTTATCAAAATTTTATTAATTTCTCTCTTATATGTCTTTTAGAATGTATTATTAAAATTAATAAGATAGTTGATTCAAATAAAACAAATTTTGAAAAGAAAAATAAAACGTTAGAAAAATATATGATTATATTGGCGTGGACATTGTGATTCTCACGTTTTTATATATTTATAATTAAAAAGTTTCATTTACGTAACTATGTTCTAAGAGTATAACTGTTCAATTAAACGCCTTTTGTTATGTATAGTTGAATAGTTGATAGATTATTATTATGCAAATTTATGTTTTAACATCCGGATAAAGATTAAAACTTAGATAGAACTAGAGTTCAATTTAGAATTGGAAATCTGTCACCTTTTAGGCTGTCATTTCTCCTGTGTTTATACTATTATCATATTTACTTAAGTTGATTTGACGAAGAAGTTGACATGAAGTCACTCAAATGCATATGATTAGGGGATAAAAAGAGGTTGAAGCACCCCATGCCAACCTTACAAAAAAACAAATAATTTCGTCAAATCACTCTTTTTCATCTCCAATATTTCCATTATTATACAAAGCACACAATTTTAAAAGGTTCCTTTTTTATCATATGATCTAATCTTGTGTGAGTCATCATACCCGCATGAGTTGTTCATAAAACGAAGTAGTAATGAGACTTTAATTACGTGCCCACTCAAAAAATATAAATATTATCATCGTTTAAGAAAATTACACAATTCAACTCTTTAGCTATTGATGAACAAGTATTAAATAATTTATTTATAACTATTAAAACTTAAAACATTATTAAATTATTAATTAGGCGCGCTTTCATTTAGTTTTATCTTAAAAACATTAATTAAGATTATACTGAAATATTGTTGCTTGAGTAAAAGTCGAGTTCCAGCTGAAAAACTTTGAATCTTTTTATCTCACCGACCCTTTTTATTCTGAATATTGATTATTATCACAAGTCACTAGTAAAATAAATACTAGGTTCGTCACCATACATGTACAAGTTTAATCGAGAATTACGAGAACTGCAAGAACTGTTTGTAACATAATTGATGACTAATTAATAAATGTATATTGGTCATTTATATAATTATCCAATTGTAAATTGCGTTAGGATGAGCTATCATTAATTTGTGAGACTTGGTTTTCCCAAAGTACCCATCATTAATGTATTATTAATGAGCCACTAATGAGCCACCAAAAATGTTAGTCATTGATTAATTTTAATCAAGGTTAAGACTGGTTCTCGACGAAAAACAATTATAATTTGAATCCTCCCCTATATATATATATATATATATATATATATATATATATATATATATGTATGTATGTATGTGTGGACGTAGGTTTAAATGAGAATGAAAGACTCAATCTCAGCCGTCCGATCTAGACACATATCTAAAAAATGCAGCGGTATTTTTTGTAATTAATCACAACTTTATAATGTTAGACACATCATCAAATCTAAAATGACATATGTTTGATTTTTATTCCCCTTATCATGTTTCATATTTGAAATATCACTATATGAATGCTTCTGCTCCACAACTTTCACTTTTTTCTTAGATATTTCATAACTGAAATACTACTATTTCAAAGAAAAAAAAGTCAAGTGATGGTTTTTTTCTTTGATATTTCAATCATGAAATACTACTAGTACATACAATGATATTTTAGATATGAAACATTATATCATTTCATATATGAAACATGTCAAACATTATAAAGTTGCAGTTGATTACAAAAACGTCACCATGTTTTTTAGATATGTGTTCTATTTCAGATTGAACGGTTGAGATTGAATCTCATATTTTTATTTTTATTTAAACCTTCCTCTCTATCTTTCTCTCTCTCTCTCTCTCTCTCTTTCTCTCTCTCTCTCTCTCTCTCTTTCTCTCTCTCTCTCTCTCTCTATATATATATATATATATATATATATTTATATATAATCCTCTCTTGTGTTCCCTCTAATTTAAATCTTGTAATGTAAAGTGAGGATTAGGAATTTTATAGTTAGGTTGAAAATGGAACTAATTATTAATTACAATAAATTAATTAATTGTAGAGGGAGGGTATGTATCACTTCATTTTTATATATATGTCGTCTTATGCTATTTGGTAAATCAAGCCATTTTCATGTTATGCATGCGTTTTATTACTTTAAAAGGGTTAGAGATATCAGGCCTATATATATACGTACAATATATCAGTTTGAACATTGAATTGAAAAGCTGTGTTCGATCTGGATTATAGTGATTCAACTGATAAGAAAGCATTAGTTAAACCATATATATGATGGACTAGGAATTAATCGAACCCACATTCTAATGATTAGAGAATTTAATTATAACACAAATGTCAAAATCAATGGACAATATAAGAAAATAGAATTAGTGAATGACATATGTCATCTTGTGGTAAGTAAAAGTATGAAATATGAGAAAAAAGTATGAGGTATGTTAATTTTCTAAATTATATATAACAAAAAAAAAAGAATTGTGATATCATCTTTTTTGATTAAAGACGATTCTACCAATCAAACCCTTTAATTAATTATGTCACGCTCTTCGTTTTTCAATGACTGTTAATATTGTGTTGTTTTTTTTTATTATAGACATTCGATCGATTTGATTAATGATTTTTCTTAAACAAATTTATAATTTTGATAATTATTAATGTTGTATATGTTATTCAATATTGTTAATTAAAATTGTGTTATGATGGTATGCTTAATTTGCACAGTATATAAGCTGTATAATTTGTAGTATAATAACTATTGTATGTTATGTGTAAGAAATACATTTTTGCTACAAATATGGTATATCATATATTATGATTTATTCATTTAATACACTAGAATTTTGTATAGATATCCGATTTTTAACAAATTTACACTATGTTAATAAAATTTATTGTCACTATGTATTATTTACAGGTTTTATATTCGTTTGTAGTCTCTCACATTGTATATGTTTAATGTTACGTGAAGCATCCTCCTATTTATACATGCAATGACAATAAACAAAAGTTAATGTCAATCATTATCTAATGTTGGATTGTTTCTTAGAAGTCATATTTTTTCTTATGACCATTATTTGTGATGGAAAAGGTAAGCCTACAAATAAACGTTGTATGTTGTCTATAAATATGTTTTACAAAATTTTTAATAATTATCTTATGTATAAATTTATGATTTCTAATAAATTTACCATTAATAAGATGACTAGTATTTAATTATTTGTTGTTTGAAATGTAACTTCTAAGATCTAGTGGCGGTAGTGGTCGACGGTGACAATAGTATTGGTGAATAAAAAAAGAATCAATTTAAAACTCATTTGATTATTACAACTTTTTCATTTAAAAGAAAAAACAATAGAGTTAGAAAATAATTAGATGATTGAGATTTGTTCTTAAACTCTTATATAAAATATCATTTACATGTGTATTTATATTTTATATTAAAAAGTTGTTTAGAACAAGTAAAAGGCGGATTCTAAGTGTTACGTCGTACGTACAAATTCTTCGAATAGAGTCTTGGGTTTATTGGGTAAGAAACACGGGTACATCCTGCTCTTATAAAAAAATATAATAAAAAGTAATATGATACTAATATGATATTTTATAAAAAAAAGTAATATAATAAAACGTAATAGAATACTAATATAATATTCGGGTTAAGTCTTAGGATGGCCGTATACATAAACTTTTAGTGCCTTAGGGAAAGGAAAAGACAGACTACATCTTGCCAAATTAGTTAACCGAAGAGATGTTCGCATTCTTTTCCTAATTAAAGTGCAATGCATATCATAAAAGCCTCCAAATATCCTATATACTAATTATTTGTTTTCACATGACCATTGACCACCACCACATATTTAATCCTTTTAAACACTTGAAATAACTCATTCTTTATTACTCTTTTTTTTATCTGATAATAATGAGTTTCATACCATAAACACTCATTTACAAATGATAGCGTACTAACTGAACACTAATTTTTTTTTTAAATGTGTCTTCACTTCTCATAATTTAGGTTATTCGTTCATTAATAATAACTTAATATATTGGGTGTTCATTGATTTCTTATTGGATTTTGTAAACATTTTTAAATTAAAATAGGAGGTTTATAAATCTAAATAAGGATTTTTATGGTTTAATTTATAAAAATGTATTCAATTTGTTAAATTGTATTATTATGTGTATCAAACTATAGAATTTATCATCTTTTTAATTTATCAAACTTTTAGAAGTTACCATTTTATTAGTGTAGCAGATTACCTCTTCAACCCTTAGCAAGTAAATTGTTAATTTTTCATTTAATTTTATATCTAGATATATATTATATTATATTACTAGATTATATACCGGTGTGATACACGGACTGGTTTAAAAAATAAAAAATAATAAACTATAATAAAAATATTAAATAATTATAAAACACAAAAAATATTTTAAAATCAATATAAATATTTATATATAAATTATTAGACATAATTTCATAATGTCCTTTATAACTCTTAAATATTTGTATTACATGAATGAATATATAACAATTTAAAAACTATTTTATCAAAAATTTACATTAAAAAATACAGGATATGTTTTACACATGTAAAGGGTTTTCAATTAATATTGCATTTATGTTTTTAATGTAATTGATGAATAGTTGTAAAAGATAATATTTTCAAAATTATTACATTAAAGGATATGTATTACGTATTATCAAAATTTTCATTTATTTGTTTTTTAAAATCAATATTTAACCAATGTACCTATTAGTAAATATTATTTTGACTTTAAAAAAAGTCAAAATTGATTTTTGTAAATAAAAAGAATTAACGACTAAGATTTAATATTTCGTTAAATGAAGAGTCCTGGTCATTTAATGAATTTTTTCAAATTAGTCTTATATATATATATATATATATATATAATTTTTTCAAATTAGTCTTTTATATATATATATATATATATATATATATATATATATATATTAAAAGATATATATATATATATATATATATATATTAAAAGATATATATATATATATATATATATATATATATATTAAAAGATATATATATATATATATTAATATTAATATTAATATATATTAAAAGATATTATATTATCAAGTGAAGATAAACAATGATGATGTGAAGATTTGAAGAAATGATATGAATCCCAAATTTGTGAATTTGAAGAAACTTAAATCTTTATGAAACTAAGGTATACAAGAGCTGCAAAAAAATACCCTTAAGATTATGAAACTTAAATCAATATTTATATCCATCCATGAATCAAGAACCAAATTGGGATCTATATATGAATAATGAAACAAAATTGTCCCCTCCAATGACAAGAACAAAGAGCCTAAGTTTTTCAATAACAAGATGAACCAGAGCTCCATAACTATAGAATATCAATTAAATCAAAATTTCTAACTCGATAAACCCTAAAAATTCAAATTGAAGCTTAGATTTGGAAGTTAATAGACGTGGAACATAAATCGAAACACAAATCCAAATATGCTTGAACAAGAAGATTTGATTTGAACCTTAAATTGTCAGTTGTCTATATTTAACTCGGTGAACCCTAAATTGGTTATGAACTAATAACCAATGAGTATGTGAAATCAATGTCTATGAACCTGTTATATTTGAAATTTCATAGCACTTGCCACATCACATGCTACATTAACAAAATTGGTGTCACATCAACATGTATTTATGTTATAGCAGGTTCAATATACAAATTGATAACTTCTAATAATTTAGTATATTGAATAATAAGCTTTGAAGTCCAAAAAACATAATAAGTTAAATATATTTTATTAAACTAAAACCTTTAAATAACTCTTGGTAAAACAAAAATATGTATGAAAATCTATAATATTTTTGGAATATAACATACCAATGTGGGTAAGATGGTTGATTTGGATCACAATGCTTTATTCGTATAACTAAAGTAAAAGTAAAAGTTTCGTGAATATATGTATATTCAATTTTTAAAAAAATTTATGTTCTTATAAATAAAATAAATAAGTTAATGATTTATACTAAAAATTATGCTAATAAACCTTTTGGCTTAGAAGTGACCAAAGTGTTCATTGCAGCAACATTATCTTTCAGGGCCACCTAATTTAAAATATATTAGTGGAATTGTATCAAGATTTCATAATCATCATCAAATGTGTATGTCAATCATTATTTCTAAAAAGGGAAATTCATTGTTGGTTATGACTATTTAACGTTATTGTTATTATTTAAGAAGATATACTAGGTATCAAATGCTAACATTTACATTATCTTTACAAAAGTTAATGATGATTTAATCTTGAAAATTTATTGTGTATTCCAGTTTGATTTATAAGTCTCTTTTTTTAAATACTCTGTCTTAAAATTTAGTTATATGTTACAATAGTTTTCTCTCTCTATTTTAACGGGAAACATATATCTAAATACTCATTTTAATTTTTTCAAACCAAACAATCCTCTTCCCCAATACACAAACCCTAGATCTTTAAAACAACCACAAAATAAAAAGGAGTTAATTATATTATTGTTTTATGTGATTTGCTTGAAAATTATGAATTTGATCTCTAGGTCTAATCATCTACGGGTTTAGTCCCTCTAACATGATTTTCTTTCATTTTGGCCACTGCTTTATTTGAAATGATCCAAATATATTTTATTCTAAGGATGTTCAAATTGATGATTTTTTGCATTTCATAGAAGAACCAATTAAAATTCTTGACCACAAGGTCAAATAGCTTAGAAGAAGTAAAATGTTGATCCTAAAGGTTCGTAGTAGTTGACCTTTTCTTGAATAGTGCTTTTCAAGTATCAAGAAGTAATCATGACATTTGGCTGCATATTTGTGTGAATAGGAATTCGCTTGAGGTATGGATCGTAAATTGAATAATCGAATATCAAAGATCGAAAAGTGAACTCAATTTAGATTACAATGTAAATGGGTACGGGTGGGGACGGGGACCACAATATCCATCCATACTCAATTTAGATTACAATTCACTTAAGCTTATTAACTTTTTTTTTAGCTTAAGCATATTAAATTTTTAGCTTATGAACTCTTTTTTAGCTTATGAGCTTATTAGTGAAAAAAAGTGTTTAGATTAACTTATGACTTGTAAGGAAATAACTTTTTTCTAAAAAAAGTGTTTGGTTTAGCTTATTATTATAAATTGATTAAAAAAACGTATTACATTGGAGGAAGAGAATGTGTTGGGAAAATGAAGAAGTATAAGGATATATATGTAATTGTACAAAGATCAGTCCATGTGGGAAAAAAGTTGTTTTCACTTGACTTATATTTAATAAAGATAAGCTATAAGGTTAAGCTAATAAGGCAAGCCAAACACTAAGGTTGTGTTCATATCTAGGAAAATTCTCTATTATTCTGAAAAAAAATTCTAAGAAGACTGAAAATTAAAAAATATGTTCACTTACAAAAGACAAAACTCCCTCACTTTTTCAGATTTTTCTAAACTCATTTTTTCCCCAAAATCTCATATTTTTTCAAACAATTATTCCAAGATAACATTTTTAATCACTTTTTTTAAAAAGGAACTTCATCCCTTCGTCTAACCATAATCTATTTTTTCTTAAAGAAAAGATGAAAACGTCAAATGTTTCAAAGAAAAACAAAAACAAAAAATTTCTCTCTAATTAAACGCAGCGTAAATTTTCAACAAGCTCAAAAAACAAGCTAACAAGCTACAAACCCAATAAAATAAACTACAACAAACACCCCTGAACAATTTTGAATGTTACTTATTTAAATTAAGACAATGTTTGTTATGAAGGAATAGGTGTGGAAATGGAAATACTCATTTTATTCCTTTACTAATAACATGTTTGTTTGCTACTAAAGCATTACAAAAGTAATGTCATTCCTTTGATTTCATTCCTTCCTCAACTCTCTTTCTTTGTTCATTCTCTTGGTAATGGGATATAAAATGACCAACATGTCATTTCTCCCATTCTTAATTGACGTGGTACTCTTGTATATAATTTTTTATATGGTTTTGCTCATAGTCACATAGATCGCGGAACGCTCCGGTACGGGAACACGGATCGGGAACGCCCTTCGCTAATTTCTAAAATTCGATACGGAGGAGGGTAGGCTCATTCCGGATCGTTTTGGTACGATGTATCATATAAGATGGTACCCAATAAATAATAATATTAATTTTCTATACCTTTTATAAATCTACAAGTCACAACCAAGTTACCAAACTTCAAACTATATTAATATTTATACTTTCAAAACGTGATTTATACTTAATACTCAAAATCTCAAATAAACATCTTGTAAACATACTTAAAGGAAAACAACTTAAAAATATTCGGTGAGTTAAAAAGATAATAACAAAAAAGAATAGGGGAGGAGGAGGACAATGTCAATATATGAAATTGAAAAAAATGTAAACATATTAATAGAAGTTGGAATGAGATTGTAATCATCATTAATAATAGAGAAGAGATAATTCAGATGCTAGGTATATAGAATCGAGGAGTCAAGTGTGAAAAAATGATTCTTTATTTTTCACGCTCTATCAATTTGAAGAACGACATTGAACTAGAGAGTCAACTGTAAAATTGACGTACTTGTAGCAGATTAATCGTTCAATATCACGTTCCAAAAATTGAAGATCAATTGGATCGATTTGACCATCAATATGGACCGGCGTTGACCATCGTTTTGAGTCGCGCATCGATAGGCGACTGAAACGCGTTCATACCGCGTGTGAGAACGTTCGATCCAGATCGAAGATCGCAGATGATGCAGCGATTTATGTGACTATGGTTTTACTATTATTAGGTTGTCATTATTTATTAATGACTATCGTAGTTTTGATATTTATCAATTTTTTTAAGATGTGTAAAATGTATTTAAAATAAATATTTATATATTAAATTATTTAAATTTAAGTTATATATATTTTTTAATTCAGGGGCATTTTGGTCATTGTTTATTTATTTTATTTCATTCCAATGTCTATTTTTTCTTTACCAAACATACTGCAGTAATGATTCATTTCTTTCCGAGAAGCAACCAAACATGCAGATGGAATGGTAATAAACTATTCCATTTCTTTGCCCATTCCATTCCTTTGTCCATTACATTCATTTGTCATTCCTTTCCGTCCAACCAAACACACCCTAAATATTTGCAATATATATTCATGGCGTGTAATTCGGGTGCAGACCGCGTCTTCGTTTTTTGTATGACCATTAGTTTAATTTCATCACATGTCTTAAAAGGAAACTTTTAATTTAATCAGAATGAGAATTAAATTACTATATTACAAATGTAAAAATTAATGTAATACATTAATTATTTTTGAAATAATGTAAAAGTATCAATGATAGGATTGAAGTGATTTTGACTCTATTTAATAAAAATCCTTTAACATATTATACAGATATATAATCTTATTTACCGTCTTTAATTTTAGGTATATAATTAAATTTAAAAAAAGAATAAAGTATTGATAACACGATTAAAGTCAGGGGCGGATTCACATACCAATTAATAAGAAAATATATTCATGACTTTGATTTCGTGAAAAGGATTCATTTTGAGCGAGAACTAATAGAGCTCCTTATAAATTGTGTTTTGTTTTAGAATTTAGCCTTAAAATACCAAAAAACAATTGAAACGTCGTCAACCCGACCCGAACAACACCCGAAATTTTAGTTAGTTTTATTTTTGTCATTTTATAGTGTCACCGGTCCCCAGAGATTCTGGATCCGCCCCTGTATTTAAAGTGATTTTGACTGTATTTAATAATAATCTTTTAACATATTATCTAGATATATAATCTTATTTACCACCTTTAATTTTAGGTATATAATTAAATTTAAGAAAAGAATATATTATAGAATACCATCCATTAGCAAAAGTTGGAAAGCATCATTTAGACTAAAACAATTGAAGCTTTAAGAGGTTCTTCAATTTTGTTCTAATAGGATCATTCTTCCACTTTGGAGTTGACTACAAAAAGACCCACCTCTTAGGCATCCAATTTGTGGATATATTTATGGAGCTTATAATAATCAATTAATATTCATTTTTGCAATTTTAAATTAGTTTATAATTGAATAAAGTTTTGTTGACTAATTAAATACTTTGAGTATAAAACAAAACCAATATTACGAACATTAATTAATTATCGGTCATTACTATATTAAAACGTTAGCGAATAAAGAATCTTTTCAACACCATGTCCTACAAACATATTTATAGCGGTAAATCACTTTTTTTAACGGCAAACACTTATCCTATTAAACCTATTTCAGCCTTTTACACCGTCAAGTCGTTTTACACGTAAAAACTTTTTAAATTATTGTTTGTACCCATCTTTAAAAATTGTATAAATATTAATAAATAAAGTTGTGTTCAATAACGTGTATATAAGAAACATAGTCCTGAAATTTTAGTATTCAATCACACTTGATTCAGTATACAATCACATGTGATTGTAAAATCATCACAACTTAATTACGGAAATGTCACTCCGTCTAAATTTTTTAAATTTAATCTGGACCATCACTACAAGATTAAAGATTTTTAAAGGCGACGAATGTTGCTCTTAAAACCCCAAATTTCGCCCCTAAAAGTTTTTAGAAGCGACATGTCTTTAAAAAAATAAACAAATTAGATATTGGTGTGGGTGGGGGGGGGGGGGGGGGGGGGGGGGGGGCCGATATACCTTCATTGTGGACATGCATATCTCAAGTAATGCCGAAAAACAACTTTCGTTTGTCTATCGCTATCCATGGGTATTATTCGATCAAAACTTGTATCGTCTTCTTCAAGTGTCTTGTAAATATGATGTAAAAGTAATTAAAATTAAAATAAATCAAGATATATCAAGACAGATATAAAAATGACATAAATATTGGGATGGTTAGTAGTTATCTACTTACCTTCATAACATTCGCATTCAATTTTATACTAATAACGGAATGTATTTATGGAAGATTATTTAACACCTGTATTAACTAGAGATTGAAAGTCTCTATATATCACTCTCGTCTATAAATACCCCTGTCAAGCTTCTATAGTTCCTCCACCATGCATATATATATTCACTCATACGTGTTTCTTTCATGTAACTCAGCCGGTTCATAGCCTGCCCGCCGGTAACATCACCACCGACCGCCCTCCCTCCCTCCTTATATACTATTCCATTTTCAATTAAGATTGATCAATAGGGCATTATACATATGTATATAAAAATGATCATGTGCAAACAAGCAGCTCAGTCGCCGGTACTGGATATACCCACCAGAGGAATGGACTTATCAGTGCTCCGGTGCCGTCCGAACAAGGATAAAGTCTTAATTGTGATGGGTGCCACGGGCACCGGAAAATCAAGACTTTCCATCAACCTTGCCACCAGTTTCCCAGCCGAGATTATAAATTCCGACAAAATACAAGTGTACCATGGATTGGAGATCCTTACCAATAAAATCAGTGACGAAGAATGTTGCGGAGTGCCACATCACCTTCTTGGGATCGTTGATCCCGAGACGGATTTCACCGCCGAAAACTTCGTCAGCACAGCTTCAGTCGCCATTAAATCAATTGTCCGTCGAGGGAAGCTACCGATTATTGCTGGAGGTTCGAATTCTTTTATCGAAGCATTGGTCGATGATGACAACGGCGAGTTCCGATCAAGGCACGCGTACTGCTTTTTTCGTATAATTATTTTCATATATTAATATTACACGTATTCTTATTTACAAAATGGTCCCTAAAAGTTTATGTTAATCGCATCAATATATATATATATATATATATATAGGTACGACGTTTGCTTTTTGTGGGTTGACGTTGCAATGCTGGTGCTCAACCAATTCGTATCTGACCGTGTTGACCGGATGATGGCCGACGGGATGGTGGAAGAACTCAGAAACATGTATAACCCTAACGCAGACTACTCAAAAGGGATCCGGCGAGCCATTGGAGTGCCGGAATTCGACTCATATTTCCGGGCAGAGTATTCATCTTCCGCCAATGAAAAAACCCGCGCCGAATTATTAGAAGCAGCCATTAACGAGACGAAGTTGAATACAAGCAAGCTGGCGCGTCGGCAACTGGAGAAGATTCAACGGCTAAAAAACGTTAAAGGGTGGGAAATTCACAGGCTAGACGCCACCAAAGTTTTTCAGAAAAAGGGTAGAGAAGCTGACGAGGCATGGGCGGAGCTAGTGGCTGGACCGGCATCGGTGATTGTAAATCAATATCTTTACGGCTTTGGTAAGTATCGGTCTTTTGTCACGGCGGCGGATGCAGGTGGCAGAGGCATTAATAAAGAGGTGGAAACGGGGGCGGTAATGGCAGCCGCCGCGACTTACTAGACACCAAGAGAACTTCTTGTAACTCCTGAGGCTGATATCGTAACGTAGGCTAGTTATGCTAATTAATAATATTAATTAATAAATTATGTGTGTGTATATACACACACACAAATATACATATACATGCATACCATTGGGTAGCTAATCATATATGTCATAGTCAAGACGGTGAATGAACAGATAATAAAACATATCTGATTTTTGGCCTTCAAATTATTGACCTGTATTGGTGTGCCAATAATTAACAGGACGGACTAGAATTAATTTTCGTTTGTAACATAATATAATTTTATAATATATAAATAAATAAAATAATTAAAAAATAAATCTTCAATTTAAAATTGTCACTTCATTAACTTGATTGACTGGTAACCCATAACCCCATAGATACCGATCGAAATCCCATGTATTTTGTTTCATATATGAGCAGGATATGAATGCCAACTCTTAATTGGTTATTATTATTATTTTTTTATAATGGTTATCAGTAACAATAACACACCAACTCTTTGATACTAATTCTCCTTCAACTGAATAGAATATTTCATACTAAAACCTTCATACAACTCACATAGTCAAGATTACAATGTAGCTTTAAATAACCAATGCTAGAATCAAGTTCTGAAGACATTGACAAGGTTTATCTTATGGATGAGTTCTAGTCCAGCCGTGAACAAAAAAGTGTAGTTTAAGAGTAGATTTAGAGAGTGCGTGTGTTATGCTGTTACGACAAAAAAAGAAAAGAAAGAAAGAATCCAAGTGTTGCAAAAGCAATGGTTTCCATTGACTGGATCCAAGAATCTTCAATCTTGGTTACTGAAAAAGGTCAAAACAATCTACATGTTTGAGAAGCAAGTGAAGTGTAACATGTACTTTTGCAATCGAGACACAAGTGGTAACTATACAACCCGACCAACCAAGTAACGTACAGTTGGTCCAACAAGCTGTTATTGTCACATCTGATGCACAATAGTCGAGATATATTCTGATCAATTCTACAAAAGGGATGTTAGAATCCATTCTTGCAAACTTCACATGTCCGTACAACACTTTACTTACTATACAGTTCTCAAGATTCCTATTTGTATGTGCAAAATAGATGCCCAAATTCGTTTACAAATATCTATTCCAAAAGTAGACCGATGATAACTTTTGACCCATGATACTGACCTCCACCCCTACAAGAAACCCGAGTTGACCAAAAACACACACACACACACACACAACACACAACTAGACAAGTTCACTTTCAGGCGACCCTGTTCCAGCAAAGAAAAAGGAGGGGGGGGGGGGGGGGGGGGGGTGGAAGACAAGCGTGGAACAAACCTTTAATAAAAAGAATAAAAACAATATTCATAAGGCACCTGCTTTGAATCAATTCGATATTTCCGGTCATTAATGTTAAATTTGTACAGATTCTTTAACAGGGCAAGAAAAAATGCGTACACTCGAATGCTACAACAAGTTATAAAAGATGATCTTGGGATATATTGCATTCTATAGAATAAACAACAGGTCGTGAACAAAGTTTTTCTTTAAATAACTAGAAGACAAAAGGAAAGAAACTCTAGAAACATGAATAATATAGACTTTCTATGAATTATTAAAATGCATTACAGTGAGAGGATAAACAAATGATCAATGTTTTAAAGCCTTAATAGTGTTCCACATGAGTAAGTGGTATTGCAAGAACCTGTAACTCTTACGGTGTATTCATGGATCGGTCTAACAAGAAACGGTGGTAAGCGCCCAAGCAGCTCGCAGACACACTCATCATCAACCTGAGCTAACCACTTACAGCATTGTTGTTCTACAGGTGACATTTTATGTTTATGATGACTATGATGATGACCATGCTTGTGCACATGACTTTGATTCTGACCATTCTCATGATCATGTGAATGACCATGTTTATGTCGATGACCATGTATCTTCTCATGGTGTTGAGGAGGAGGAGGTGGTGGTGGTGGTGAAGGATAAACAGGGACAAAAGGTGTTGGAGGTGAAGGTGGGACTAGTGATGCTGGAAGATATGAACATGCTTGATTTGCAAGGGCTAGTTGGAAATTACAAAGAGGTCGAGGGGTAAAAGGGGGAAGTGGGACCGTGGTGACTAGAGGAAGTAACGTGAAAACTACCCATTTGAGAATATTGACGGAGTGCATACTCTTTTCTATGGAAAACCACCATTGCACAACGTTTGCTTCTGCTCGTATATATTGCTACGACATAGAGCAGTTTTATATAGAATTTCATTCACAAAATTCGTGTGATCTTGGTAGGTGATTTTAAGGGTAAATTATAAAAAAGTACAACAGGCTTAAATATGTAATAAAAGCGAGGCATGTCACCTTCATGAGTAGACTGTGTGTGCAAACTGCAACAGGAATATATTTGTAATTGAAGTGAGGCATGTCAAGTTCATTCCGTTTGCATGATGACTGAATAGATCAAGTTTTGGTGCAGTACTGTTTGCTGCCAGATGCAAACGAAAAATTTATCTACAATATTTAAAAAGGAAAAAACTTGTAAAAAAGTTTCACCAAACGAAGAGAAACATAATTTTATCACCAACATTGTAGGCATGCATAATAAGGAGGAAGATACGGACCTTTGGCCAGCTGAAGCACCACTATCCAAGGTGTTATGGGTTTGAGATTAGAGTGTAGATAGAAGAAAAAAAGGAGCATCTATTTGCAACAAAAACTGAAATGTTTGATTTGAAACAATATCTGAAAGAAACTGATTTATTTTTTACTATAACTTGAACGCCCAAAATACAAAAATTAAGACAAAGTAAAAGAAACTTCTAGACCAAAAACCGGAAAGCAATAGGTAAAGATAGGTCGTATATGTCAGTTATGTGCAAATATGCAAACGCACGTAGGAAATTTGCCAAGTAATGGAACAGAGTTGCCCATTCCTCCTATTTGATGAATCATGGTAACAGAGTATTCTATGATGGGTCTTACACAGTTACACAGCAGAGTATAATGTAAATCAGACAAAAACAGGGGGTATATGCAGTGATTGCATAAAACGGTGTAGTAACCAAACTTATTGATCCATCATTGACCTGCTAGTTCAAGTCGAAGAGCAAGTACTCAAACACTTAACAGTTGAAAACTAAACTCGTACTCAAACACTTAACAGCTGATGCACACATACAAAAACTTAATTGTCTTAGAGTTACCAAAGCCTGTTGCTTATCCCTAAAAAAATAGACCACATGACACTTCAACTTAAAGTTAGTGAATATGAAATCATTCGACAATTATGCAGTTTAATTTCCACTCACGGTACAACTAATATTTTTGATGCACATGCTTTTATAAAGTAAGGAGAGATTCGCACCTTGAGAGCCAAAGAAAGGGTAAAACCGGAAGCAGCTAACATGCATCCATTGCTGGCAACAGAACAATTTTAAGAGCTATACAACTCTTCACTTTCAGTCAGTGTACCATTTCTCATTGTCATAATCTCCATATTGTTTTGAACTTCTTGTTTCTGAAGACTCAGTTGTGTTTCCCTCTGCTTGTATCCTTCAGCCAATTCAACAAAATTATCATTAATTTCTAGTAGCGGATCGCGGTCAATCAACTCACTGCCCTTATAAGCTTCTCTCAACATTGCAGTCTTAATCCCACCTTTCAGTGACATATAAAAGATTCCTGAATGCCTTGTGAACACACTCGAGAATGCATTTGAAAACCTATACTCTTCAGTGAACTTGCCCAGTATCGGCACTGGAATTCTTTTATATAACGACAATGATAGTAATTCATGAAAAACTGCCACCGTTCTCTTCTCCATCTCTAGAGAAGCTTGACCCAAATTTGATGCATCATCATATGGTGATATATAAGGACGTTCCATCCAATCTCTAATCCACTCCCTCATTTCTTTTCTGATGAAAAAACCTGAAGGGAGCTTCCAATTAAAAGATGGCCGGATCTTTATACCTGTTAACTCTGATTCCTCATCAGCCCTTTGCTCAATCACCGACCTTGCAAAATTAGGGTTCCACGAAACCAACTCCAAATATGAATTTCCTTCTCCAGGACTCCCAGTTAATTTGAAATATTCAGGGTATTTCGGAACCAAATTCACCAATATATCATTAGGAAAACCAAATTCCCTCTTCACATGCACCAATTTATCTGCACTAACTACATTGTCTTTGGACATCATCAATAATTTACACAACTTAGCAACAATTAAAGGTTCGTTTTCTAAATAAATCCTTTCCTCCTCGTCCAAGACTTTTTGAAGTTGATCACTGATCTTTAAAAACTTAACAGGTTGAGCCTTCGGTTTGATTCGGTCATAATACACATCAAAGAGCCCGGGATTTCTAGATAAAAAAGTTCTGATTTTGATTGGAAGTCGTAATCGTTCACGACGTTTCTCCAAATACCGAAGAGGGATTACTTGGCAAGGTTCGTTTAATACCTCTTTGACAACTTTTGCACATTGTCTCCATGATTTATCGTTCTCGATAGCTTGATCTAGCTTTCGATCTTTACGCCAAGCTACTTTCAGACTCGAAATTGAGGCTGTAAACTGAATCCAAACCCTAATCTTGGTCGAGTTACAAGATGTATTTAAATAAGATGAAATAGTGTGGCTGCGGAAGAACATACCGTGCCGTGAAGTTGAGATTTGTCCCTCTGAAGCCTGTATCACATTATAGTCGAGTAAACGGTGGTGAATCGATGCAATAGTTCTGCAAATTGGGTGAATGGAAACTCGTGTTCGTGTTTAGGGTTTTATACCCTTTGCTCAGTGACGGAGGGAAGATGTCTAGTTGAAAGAGAGTTGGTATGTCTACTTGGGACAGTCCAAAGTTTTCGTATCCATCTGATGACTGATACAACCAAATTAAACTTTAGGTTATTTGGATTTTGATCTTTTTAATTTTTCTTTTTATGGAAAGTAACATTTCATTAATAACCACCTTCAATCAATATTATACACTAATCACTTACAGTGATAACTATTATTACTATCATTACTATCATTACTAACTGTCATATCAACATCAATAACTTATTACTAATCACTTACAGTGATAGCTATATCATCACTATCATAAGTTGTTGGATAACGACTGATACACGCGCCTGCCGTAATGGAGATGACAAGGAGGTTCTTCGTTATATGTAAAATGACCTCGTTATTAAACTTCATAATCGCCCATTGGCGATTGCTCATAGAGCGAAGGATTCTGATTTATATTAATTTATTCACTTGTTTTATTTATATAATTTGGTTTTCAAAGTTTGAATTCCAACATAAGCAATCCATATATATTCTTATACCTCGTAAAATAAGGTTTGTTTGATTCGGTTTAGCAGGAAATGAAACCAAACAAAAAATTTCACTTTTGAAAAAACAAAATTAAATCATCAATTTTTTTAGTTTTTTGTTCTAAAGTTTGTAGGTGTAAAAGAGGATCCAATTTATCAGTTTTCTAACCATGTAGTAGTATATAAACTTACTACTCACGAATTTACAATTGTCAATTGATGTAATTATCTAATAGGGTTAAATATGTTGTATAAATGATAAGATGAAAGCTTGACTTGGTTGGTGGAAAATGAACTCAATCTAATTTGGTGGCTAACTTACCCTAATCAAGTCAGTATCAGGTAGTTCACCCTTATTTTTTTTCTATATCTTTCATGCTCTAAAGGGTGTTATAAGTACTTTTGAGAAGGTGGGAAAAGAATTTCTTGAAAAGGGGTGTCATCATGGATGGGTTAACTAGAATAAAGCTCTTAGACTGGGCGTTATACTCTACCCGATGGCATCGGGTAGAGTCGGGTACTATCGAGAACACCAAAACATGGGATCGGGTAAGGGCAGCGAGTAGCAGCTGCGGGCTTGAGAACTCGATGGGAACTAGGCAGATTTAATATCCCACCCCACCCCCTCTCAACCAATCACAATCACACACCCATTTAATTATTTTAATATATTAATAAAAAAAATGGGAAGAGTTTTAAGGTAAGGTAAAACTTGTAAATTGGGTAAAGGGAGGGAGAATGATGTGACGCTGATGTGACATCGGGTAAGGAAAATTTGCAGGTAAGGTATAACGCATGGTCTTAAGAGTTTTGAGGGGGTGGGTAGATACTAGGGGTTTGCAATCTTTAAATTGAGGTCTTGGGGCATGGTCATTCAAATTAAGTATCTAGGTGTTGAGGTGGTTTGGGGGAGATATCAATGGGTGGTGGTGGTAAAATTCTTCTTTGAGAATGAAAATTGGGGATGGGGTGGATACATATTTCTAGTCAGATAGATGAGTCGATGAGAATATATTGTGTTACTTGTTTTCTAGAATATGTAAAAACAAAAAGAAGGTCGCATGTCATTTTTAACATATAAAGTAATGTTAAGCACCTTTTTAACCACAATTTCCAATTTGCGATACCAACTTTGAATTTAAAAAATTTTAATTTTTGTTGTTGGATTATTTAGAATACTAGATTAAACGTTTGTATAATACATGAATTAGTTTAAAAATAGTAAATTTTAAAAATTAAAATTTTTAATAAATAACTATAAAATGCAAAATAAACCCGCACAATGTAAAGTCTTGTTTAGTTTAACTTTGTGTGTTATTTATGAAGAGCCTTATTGAACCATAGCCTGGAAATACGTGGATATTCCTTCAAGTCTATGTCCATTAGGTGAAGCTCATTCGGAGTCGGTTAATGATATTTATGGTTGTGAGAAGTGGTTGAAAATGTAATGTACTTGATTTAGAAGGGAAGGAACAAACTAGTATTTCAAGAGAAAAAATAATCAAGTTGGATGTTGTTCTCTGAAGCCCAAACTAATTAACTCCTCCTGGTTGTTTAAAGGTCAAGTTAATGTTAATGAAAACGTTGATAACATAACGTAATTTTCCTTCATAACCTGAAATGGAAACCGGTAAAAAATTTCAAGAGCAGTGTTTATATAAGTAATATTATTATTATTATTTTATCAACTTATAATTTAAATATTATATCAAATCGCAACTGTAAAATTTAATCATTAACCAGTTAAGTGGTTTGCGTAACAACGTTTAATCCTATAAAGTAAGTAGTTACATAATAATATCCTTACTAAATTATAGATTACTATAACCACAACTATTTCATATTATTAATTAACTCATTTCTTAATAATTAACTTTTTATATTTTTCATAATTACTTTTAAAATAGTTTTCAATTTTTTTTATATATAAGACAATATTACTATTTTTAAAGATTCAAAATTATTTTATTTTATTTGTTATCAAAATTCTTAAATTAATTGTGTAGCAAACCCACAAAAGAGTTTGTAGCCTAGCGGTATCTGGTGTTATGGAGTAATGTCTCCTTCTAAGTAAGGGTGTTTTCGGTCGGGTTATTCGGGTTTGAGGTAACAAAAGGTTATCCGATAACCGATCCGAATGAGAATCGGATTATACTAGGTTAGTTCGGGTTTCATGTTATTTGGGTAAAACCGAATAAGAATTTATTATTTGACATTTTATGTTTCAATCATTGTGTGTATATTTATGTAAGCTTAAAAAATTGTAGATAACTTACATTTACAACATATAAGTTCTCAAATCACATTCTACAAAATAATTAATATTTACATACATATCTAATGTGAACTGTTTTGTTTTAGCTTAGCATTTACTACACGATCTAAATATTTAATGGTCAAGACTTAAGAACATGATCGACAAGAGTACAAGACTCTTACATACGTTTTTTTTCTTTTTTTAAAAAGCCAATATCTTGCTTACTCTACCGATATCTTTAATTTATCTTAGGTAAGAATACACTGTTAAGCATCTATTCCTATAAATATATTAATTTTTCACATTTGAATCACACCAAAGGTTAAATGGCTTTTGATTTCTTCCATACTCATCTTTTGGAGACACATTAACTATTAAAAACTAAGTTTTCAAAATTAGTAATGTAAAGTTTATATTCTCATAAGTCATACCGTGAAATTTAATCTCTAAATCTGAAGATGGAGTAGAGATTAGAGATTTAACTTTGAATACTGAAGTACTAAACACCTAAACCTTTGCGATGCGTAATCAACAAGTTTACATACATTCCAGGCTTCAACTTTCATTATTTTATTTGAAAAATATGGGCAATATCTTGCGTATTCAAACAAGATTACATATATTCCAGTCTTCAACTTTCAATATATATATATATATATATACCGTTGTTAGTGCGAGAACCGTGAGAACCAATCTCGGCCGTTTCTTGGATATGAGAAGTTTAATAGATGGTGAGCGTGGAGGGATAAAGTGCAGGGTGCATGTAAGGAATTCATGGGTGAGCAATAACATTGAAAGAGGGGGAATTGGACGGCTCAGATTGGTTCTCGCGGTTCTCGCACTAAGAATGGTTCTCACATGAACTTTTTCCTATATATATATATATATATATATATATATATATATATATATATATATATAGGGTGTGGTTAAACAAAGAACCTCCCTTAAACAAAGAACCTAAAGAACCTCCCTGGTGATGACATGTGACACATTGTTTAAGGGCAAAAAAGGAAATAAAAAAAAAAAAAAAAACTCATCGGCGCCTACAGCACCCCAAGCAAAACCCATCAACAAACTTAAAGAAAAAACCCTCATTTACTTTAAATGATCATAACTCGTTCGTTCTTAACAATTTTAACATAAAAATTATACCGTTAGATTCAGTTTTTCGTTCTCTTTCAAACAAGACCGGACTTGATATATTTCTGAAACTTTTTTTTTTTTAAATGCAAAGTTTGCATTTTGAGCTGGGTTCATTCAAACTCAAAATGCAAAATCCGTAGTTTGCATTTTGAGCTGGGTTCATTCAAGCCCAAAATGCAAAATCCGTAGTTTGCATTTTGAGCTGGGTTCATTCAAGCCCAAAATGCAAAATCCGTAGTTTGCATTTTGAGCTGGGTTCATTCAAGCCCAAAATGCAAAATCCGTAGTTTGCATTTTGAGCTGGGTAATTCAAGCCTAAATGCAAAATCCGTAGTTTGCATTTTGAGCTGGGTAATTTAAGCCTAAAGCCTAAAACATGAAGAATACAAAATGCAAAAAACATGCAGAATGCAAAAAACATGCAAAATGCAGAATGCAAAAAACATGCAGAATGTAGAACATAAATCGTATAAACATACAAAATGCAAAAACGAAAAACGCAAAAAAAAACTTGATCGTCGCTAATTTCTGATCTGAGACGAACCTTTTGCGACGACATTCAGCTCATTAGCGACGACATTTAGCTCATTAGCGACGAGCTGCCAAAATGCAAAAAAAAAGATGTTTTTCCTGCGCAGCTGCCAAAATGCAAAAAAAAATTCATTTTCAAATTTTTTTTAAAAAAGTATAGGAAGAGTGATCTTGTTTGAAAGATGATTAAAAAACTAAAAGAATGATATAATTTTTTTGATTAAATTCACAAAACTTAAAAAGTTATGGCAATTTAAAGTTTTTGTTGGTTTTTTTTTTAAAAAATCGTGGGTTTGGGTGTGGATAATTACATTTTTGTCATATCCTTCCTAAATTAATACATAATAATTACAGTTTTGCCACCGATCAATCTCATCTATTGATTTTGATGATTCAAAGGTCCAGATTGGTTCTTTAGGTTCTTTGTTTAACACATGGTTCTTTATTGATTCAATTTATATATATATATATATATATATATAGGCAAAAGTTCAAACGAGAACTGTTTTTCGTACGAGAATTGCGAGAACCAATCTGAGCCGTCCAATTCCCCCTCCTTTAATGTCATTGCCCACCCATAAATTCCTCACATGCACCCTGCCACACTTGATCCCCTCCACGCTCTCCATCCATGAACTTCCCATATCCAATGAACGGCTGAGATTGGTTCTCGTACGAAAAACAGTTCTCGTTTGAACCCTCCCCTATATATATATATATATATATATATATATATATATATATATATATATATAGGGGAGGGTTCAAACGAGAACTATTTTTCGTACGAGAATCGCGAGAACCAATCTTAGCCTTGATTAAAATTATTCAATGGCTAAGATTTTTTGGAAACTCATTAATGCTTCATTAATGACACATTAATGAGAGTTATTTCGAAAAAATCAAGTCTCGCAAATCAATGATGCCGGACGCAATTCACGTTTGGGCAAATATATGAATTAACAAAATACCCCTATTAATAAGTCATTTATGACGTTAAAAACAGTTCTGACGGTTCTCGTACGAAAAACAGTTTTCGTTTGAACTTTTGCCTATATATATCTCTCTTGTAATATTAAAATATATAATTAATAAAAATACTTAAAATTCTACTTCGGGTTGATCGGGTCATCCGAGCCTCTTTTTTTCTAACCGCAATCCGACCCGAATAAGGCCACTTTTAACCGGGTTACCCGATTTAGACACCCGAAAACCGAATAACCCGACTCAATTAACCCGAATTTGATTCGGTTCAATTGGATTATTCGGGTTTGGTTTTTTCGACACTCCTACTTCTAAGAAGTTGTGGTTTAAATCTCGGTGTGAAAAATAGAGCAGATTAAAAAAATATTTAGTTGGTGGTGTACTGGTGTGTTCGTCGTTATGAAATAAAAAATAAAAATTGTTAAATTAACCTATAAATAAATACCTTTACGGCTCCCCTTCAACACTTCATTTCAACATCTACTCCTCTCATATTCGGTTCTTGGCTTCCGAGGTTCGTGACTGACGCCCGAAGTCTTCATTCGATTGGTATATTTCTCATCTCACAGTGTGTGTATATAGAATTTGTTTTTCTTCAATTAATTCATTGCTTTGCTTTTTCTTCAGACGATCTTGATTCTTGATAAGTTATTGGTTTGGTTTTTCTTCAGACGATCTTGATTCTTGAATTCGTGAGGGTTTTCACGTTCAAAAATCAAATGTTCAGCGCGTAGTTCGTCCTTAGGTAGTAAATTAGAGTTGAATTTTACAGGTTTCTTGTAAGGTGTGTTGTTCTGGTAATCCATTGATCCCGTATTAGATAATGGCGTACTTTATTATTTGATTTAGAAGGGTAGAAATGCGTTTTTCTACTTAATCATTCAACGTCATTCTTGTTAGGCCAGTGCTTCTTGTGCGGACACTTCTTTTCTCTAGCTTTTCTTAATATGTTGCTTTTTTTTTTATAATTGAAATATAAACCTCATATCGAGGGCTTTGCAAGTCTAATTAAGAATAGTTTGAATGTAAATAGCTTTCTGCTGTTTTTAGTTTATTTTGTAAATACTATAATAATTAGAATCCAAAGACTCGATGCTAGCAATGAGTAATTAACTACTGATAACATAAGTATAGATGATAAGATGCTCCCTTAGACCAATCTTCCTCATCCAGCAAACTAATCGCACTAATCTGAAGTAATTCCTTTTATTTCCATGTCTGGGACAGACTTTGCTGTTCTAGTCACGCAGATGAAGGAGCTTCAAATTCGTGTGATTAGTTTTTACGATGCCATATATTGGTCTATCGGAGCTTCTTATCAGCTACTACTTGTATTACCACCTATGATTAATTGTTCATTATGATTAATTACCATGGAAATAACTTAAAAGAACTCAAAGATTTACAGTTGTTTTTCCTTTATTTAATCATCCTGTTCCAAGTTATCATCAGACACCCCTCCTATGTAATATCCTCATCACTCTTTGCCCATCCACAACAAATGTTTTCTCTTATAGTGATGCAGTCATGCAGGGCAGATTGCAGAGAGCAACAATCTTTTCTGTAAGAAGATGAGGCATCATGGAGTATGGAGGATACCTTGTGTCATCGAAGCAAGCCAGCTTATACATAAATTCAGCAACATTAGTGAACACCAGTTCAATCCAATTACGGATATGAACAACCCACTAAAACCATGACCCCTCGCACGAGAAATCAAAGGCCTGAGTTAGAGACTCATATCTTCTAATTAAGTTATTGAGTTGTAACAATTTCTTCCATTTACTATTAACAAAAATAAGAAAAGTGTTTACTACTAACATAAATTGATAGTTATGGAGGATATTTGAGAGATTGAAGAAAATTGGTGGCAGATGATGCGTGAAGAACATTTCGAAGATGAGTGAAATCTTAACCCTAACCCCCCTCAGCCATGACTATAGCCACAGGTATGAAACCAATCACACTTCTTGAATCAAATCTTTTGAAGGAGGATTCATCATGAACAAGAGTAATTTGTGGCGATGGAAAGAGAGAACAATGTGGATTGATTGCTTGATAATGTTTCAGTTATATCAATATGTAGTAGAGTCAACCAAACATCATCTTCGTTATGATTAAGCAATGATGAACCCTCCTGCAAAAGATTCAATTCAAGAATGAAATTGATTTCATACTTGTGGCTTAGATGGGTTAGGGTTAGGGTTTTGCTCATATTTAGGATGTCCTTCACACATCATTGTCCTAGTAATTTTCTTCATTCTCTATTAACATTTTCTTCCGTAACTCTCAATTCTGTTTGTGGTAAATAGTTTTCTCATCTTTGTTAATAGTAAACTCAGGAACATAATTAGAAGATACGAACCTCCGACTCAGACTTTTTTTTCCTGCGGTTGGGTGTATGGTTTTCTCAGGAATTTGTTTCATATTACTAATTGGATCTCGACAAATTCGATTTTTCCGAGTTAGTTCGTAATCCATTGTCATCAAGTGAGTTGTTTCTAAGAATATTGTGAGGGGTGGTGGCTGTGGTTGTTGGAAGATATATGTTCAAAGTGATTAACGCAATCCTACGAGAAATCTAAGCTCTTTTGATTCCAGAACTACCCTATTTGCCTTCTAATTTCCAACAATAGGTAGGTCAGTGAGCTTCTTATGAGCTATTACTTATGTTACCAACCATTGATTTGCATAGAGGTCTTTGCGTGTTAATTCCTTATAAGCTTTTATTTATTAGAAGGGTCAAAAACCCTATAGATGACCATGATCTAGATTGTTGACAACTAGCATAAAAATTGTATCCTTTAGATCAGGAAAGGCTAAGAAACGACGTGTTTGCTTGAGGAGCACTTGCATAAGAAGAAAACATACGAAAGAACAATGGGTTAGGTTTGGTTGTCGTGGATAAGTAAGACGAAAAATCTATGTAGAAGGGCCATTATATTGTAAACAATCGACGAGGGTTGAATGAGCTGAGATAGAGATGGTCTGAAGGCATCTTGAAAGCATATATGAGGGTGATTCAGATGTAGGCAACAGGATATCCTGGGTCATAAAATGGAACTGTAATTATACTTTGGTTCTCCAGTGAATCGTTCAAAGGAGCAACACAGAGCGATTAGTCATTGAGAATATGAAGAGATCAACATTTTTTGAGTTTCTTGAGGTGTATATAAGTAATGGGAAGAAGATGGAAGCATAGCAATGAGATGAGGTATGAGCAGTCATTAAGGTTTTGAAATTGTCCATGATTTCACAAGGAGATAATTATCTTTTTCATTATCTGTTCTATTAATCTATTTAGCATATTGCATATATGTATATGTTGAAGTTGTAGCAGCTATTTTTCATCATTTTTTCCATTTTTTTTCCTGTGTATTGGTCCTAGAATGCTTTGAGATCTAGAACTTATAATATGATTCTAAGAAATAGAGCAAAATACGCTAAATGAACTAAGAATGCAAACTCAAAGAGGCTGCAAAATCCTCGTTTTATAATCTCATAAATACAAATGCTGTTCCGGAGCTTATTATCTCATTATAGTCACCTTACATAACTTGCTTTTGTCTAAATACTTACAATAACTGTTAACATCAATAAACTAAACACTTAGAGTAATTGCTAATCGTGTGCACAGATAAGAAACATGATGCACCTCCATATGATATATAGTCGTGCCTTTTGCTCCCGGATTTGCTTTAAACATCTCACCACCGACCGCTGTTTTAATGTCTTGAAAACAGACCGTCTTATAGCTGCCATTAGAAGCGGATACCAGAAACTTGTTGAAAGATTGCAAAGAGGACCTGTAATCTCTTATAAATATATTACACGTCTCTATATATAGAGGGCCATCTAAATGGGCATACGATCGACCTTAATACGTGGTAATGTTTACACAGCCCTCACTCTCCAACCTCATATCTTTTCTGTGGTGTCCCTTTGCCAATGCTTTAACTTTTCTTGAAAATGACAAATCATCAACCTCCTTAACGTTTCTCAGAAAATAGCAATAATAAATCTCCTAATCTGTACTCGTTATAGCGACATGATTACTTGACGACAAAGTCTAAGCATTTCTCGTTCTCTGTTCTTGTCAAATTCGTATGTTTCTACTTCGTGTCATCATCTTCTTAGATTGATTGTTTATGAGATTAATAAGATATTTGTGCAAATGGATTCCATATATAGTTTGATTGTTTCAATATGTTTGGTTACATTGTATCTTGTAGGGTCTCATATGATAGAAGAACTGTTTTTGGTGTATGTTTTTTGTGGCTCAAAGTTGAAGAGTTTGAGATGTATTTTGTTGCACATTTTAAGTTGGAATCAGACAATGTCATGTGATGCCATGTGTTGATAATCAGGTATAACTCAGAACCATCTTCTAACTAATTCTTGTCTACTTTCTCCGTCCAAGATCGTTTTGGTGTCAATGCAAAGTCGGATTGTACTGTACAACTTGATTATGCAGCTCAGCACACGAAGGATGATAGGACATTATGACCTGCATATGGAAGAGTCGTGGCCACAAGGGAATGTGAATACATGGAGACTGTAAGTGGTTAGATATTTAACTTTCCCCCATTTTGAAGATTCTTTTCATTTATGTCTGAAGTATAAATCATGTGAGAATTGTGCAATTACATATAAAATCTTACTAAATAACATTGGATCTAGGAAAATTGTCTACTAAAATATATGATGGGACTACTTTGATTACATGTTAGCTATGCCCTTACATTTATATATATTGAAATTTAAAATTTGTTGCTTCATATTTTCTGTTATATTGTAAGTGGTATATATTACATTTTGTGACACGAGATACTCGGGTCCGGCCTTTATTGAAGGTTTCACATGAAATAGATTTGAAACCACCTAATTATTGTATTAATTAGGCGTTTGTGATATGTGTGTTGGAGTAATTAGATGTTTACGTTCAACTTATAACGTGATGCCAGATTAACCCTTTGTCCCGCAGTTGTTGATGAAGAAGCATGACAGTGAAATTAATCTGCTAAAAGCCAAAAACAATGTCTGATCACATGTTAGACATTCACAAGATTGCTATCTTGATCTCTTTATAGTCTAATTTGACCTCCTTTATGTGTTATATGTGAGCCTGCATTGAAAACTGTAATTAATTGATCTGATATGTCTGAAATGGGGTCCATATAGTACCACCATTTCAAGTTTTGCCTTTATTATTAATAATAATAATAATATCTTTTATACTGAAAATGATCAACAATTATTAAACATAATTAGTTCATATATTGTAACTGGTATATGGTTTTCTACTTATCTCTTTCAAATTCGTATAAAATTGCAATCACCATCTACTACTTTCCTTCACATTATGGCTTGCTCAACTAAGATAATCGTAAATGGGAAAGTCAGAGATCACCATACCCCATTATTGTGGCAGCGAGATACACTTACGGATCTGGGAGCTTATTGGCTGGAGTATTTAGGATATCTTTTTGTTCATGTATTAGAAGTTGCAAGTAATTGTTGACTTGTATTATTGTGCCCTGTACTACATAACTACAACGAGATTCTTGATTTTTAAACACTAATTTCGAGTCACTAATCTGTCTTGCAAATATGTTTGGATTTGATATCAGCACCTTGTTGTCTCATGTTGTCTATTTTAAAGTGTCATACATATAGCTAGTTTTATGCATGTCTTTCACTAATTTAAGAGTGGTAACAAACTATCACACTGTCATTTCGACTTTTTTTCTCTCATCACTCTAACTTTGACTAAGTCTTGTAGTTGCTATTTCCATCACTGTCAACTTTTACGACTCCCCTCACTTTAACTACATCCTAGTTCCTACCCCCCCCCCCCCCTCCTACCCTATTCTCATTCTTTTTTTTTGAACAACAAAACGAGTATTTCATTCATAAATGATAGCGTACTCACATAGAAATAGCCACGCCTAACCAGTACACGCACACGTAATAGTACCCGACGATAGTATATAACTACCTACGCCGAATAAACCATAGAACTATACTCACAATAGCTATGAAACTATAACACAATAGTTTTGAGATTGCCTCAATCCACCACTGCTGGGAATAGCACCATAAGAAGTATGCTCCCACGACTCTATGCATAGCATCGATCCTCAGCCTCATCATCAGCACACATGGTATAAAACATATCATCACAAAACACGCCACCAAAGATGAAGCAATCTGTCAACTCAACCACATCATAAGATCCCATCTATGGTAAACCAAGATCGCTAAAAGAAATTTAGACGACAAACTCTGATCCATCATAACAGCCACAATGGCACCAGTCTCGCAACGACTCAGAAGCATCAGTATCCAGTAGTACCATCATAATATGCTTATCGCATCAGCTAACTCATCCCGTGGGCTGTATCATCCACCATGTCCATCACGTGCACAACTACTGTCATAGTTGCTTATTTTAACACTCACAGAATCTAGGGAATAAGCAACATCTGACAAAAAAACTCTGGGGCTCAAAGGGTAACACAATCTATTAAACAAGGAAAAATATCATGCTCACCCCCACTCATCAACGCACATATATACACACCAAAACTTAGCCTAACAATCAACAAAACTCGCTCAACATGGCTATAGGGAAGGTAACCCAACAACACCTCCATCCTCCTGCCCTCCAGACACCAATTGCACACCAACCACCCCCTTATGACTCCAAAGCCTAACTGCGGCCCCCATCTACACCTGCCACTACCCAAATACATCAATACACCGACCCACCCCCCACCCAAAAGCGATATAAGCGGAACTGCACAAAACACAAATTCTGAGGCTTGAAGAAACGGATTTGCATTGGCTAGAACGAAATGGCCTAGCAATCACAGGGATTGAGATGCCCCCCTTATCACACCATAGTTACAAACGTGTGCAACCTCCTGCACAACACAGAAATCCCCCAAATCTAACCAATGACCATGGCTACTTACGTAGGAAAGCAAGGTGAAAGTGTGTGCTATATCAGTGTCACCTTATAACACCATTAAGATATGTAACCACGGCCTCTAAGCCTACCTCGCCACCCTTATATCGCCAACCCAACCCCCACCCAAGGTATACTATTGGAAATTCATATCCATACTTTTGTTTCAGAATTGACCTCAACCACTCCAAGAAAGCACTGTGCATGAAATAACACGACCCTAACAATCCAATAACACTGTGATCCACACCCACGCACCGCACCCAAACATAATCTAGGGACATACACACAAAACCACTTTACCCATACACACCCATCCCATGACATATTCAATCACAAACCACAATACCACCTACCCTCTCCACATATGGAAACATACGCACACAAACGACCAAACTACACCACACTGAAACAGAGACCACTCACGCGGATCCACTCCCCAAACAACACAGTCGGACCCTTACCCCCGAACAAGGACATAATACCCTACGAGTTGCATTGTATGTTATCTTATCGGCACATATTGATCCACCACTCCTCAATGCGCATTACACCTGCACACAAACAACCTATATACCTGCATAGTTAGTAGTCATACAAAACATTAACAGAAGACATGCCCTTGCCTACACCCAAGCAACCCAGGCAGCAGACCTACAAGCTCCTATTTTGGCTAATAGATCAGCCTCCCTATTCACATCTCTTGGTAGATGCTGAACCACAAACTTCCCAAACACATTGAGTAAATCCTTGATTCTACCTAAGACATCCACCACCTCCTCAGGAGGGTCCTCCTCGTCATTGACCATATTAACCACTTTCAAGGAATCTGTGAGAATCCTAATGTAGTCACAGTCTACTAACCTATTACTCCTCATAACTAATAATCCATAAAACAGGGCTTCCAATTCTGCCACAAGAGGATTGCACAACAGTATTGCCTTAGAAAAAGCACCTATTAAGTTTCCATATATTTCACCCCTAAACACACTGCCGATACCTGCCCTACCCCTCCCACAGTTCACCGATCCATCTACAAACAACACTAAATTCCCCGACCCAACCCCATCAGTACTGTGTTTCTCTACGAACAACATATTGTCACCCTTAAGGACCTCCACCGGTCTTACACACATATCTAGGGACGATCCAGCCACCATTGGCCATTTCGCGAAACACCATTGCCCAACTCTGATCCAAACCATATCTACCACTCTTTCCTCACACAGTTGTTTATTATTAAAAACTACACTATTCCTCTCAGTCCATAGTGTCCACATTACTCCGAACAACACTAGCATCCACACTTTCCTAATCCACTTGTCGCTGCATAAGAAAGGCCAAGACTCCACCAACTCCCCAATACTTCTAGGCACTACCCAAGTTAATCCTACTACGCTCAACACCCTAGCCCATACCTCCCATGAATTTTTACAATGTAGCAGTAAATGAACCGTAGATTCACATTCGCTTTTACAAAATGGGCACTCGCTTTCGTTAGCACTCAAAGCTCCTCTCCTTACTAGCTCCATCCTAGTGGGAATACCATTCCACACCGCTTGCCACACAAAAAGGCGCACCTTAGGAGGTCCCCAGAACTTCCATACTTTAGCTACACCTTGCCCCGTATCTTCCTCCGTAACTTTATTTATTAAACTACCCACAGAAAATTCACCATTATTATCAAACTTCCACAAAACCCTATCCTCTTGATCTATCTTCGGACAATGAGAACCCAGTACCTCCATAAATGCACTATGTACACCTACTTCCCAATCGAATACTCTTCTCCTTAACTCTACTTCCCACACCCATACCAAACCCCTCCACTCCCCAAAATCACTCACCTTCCCTTCCTTTTTAACCGCAAGTGCAAATATCCTCGGAAACCTCTTTTTTAATTCGACCCCTCCGCACCATTTATCATTCCAAAAATCAAATAGATGACCCTTACCAATCTTCGCAACAAAACCCTCAAGAAGTGTCTTACTTAGCCTACTCTCCGATCTACTCATAGAAACTATATTCCTCCAAATCTTAGACAACTTGTTAAACGGCACCCCTAAACCCCCATTTAGATTAAAATCCCCGTACTTGCACTTGACTAGGCATCTCCAAACAGAGTTATCCTCATTCCAGTACCTCCACCACCATTTAGATATCATCGCATGGTTGTTACATTGATGTGTTAGGCTTAGGGGTTAAGAGACTGTCGGAGGAAAATGGGGATCTACGATTGAAAAACCATGCGATGATATATATTAGTAATGTCGTTATTAGTTGTTACTTGTTAGTATGAATGTGGGTCTATATTTTAGATTTTATTTTATTTCGTAAGTATATATATATTAGTAAATTAAATAGTATTTCATGTAATTAGATTTCAAAAATATAAACTTTATAATTAGGAAAATGAAAACTACAATCTTTAAAATTATAGATAAAAATAAATAAATAAGATTTTAATTTTGAAAATAGCAACTGTGTTATAAACGGAAAGTTTGAATCTTATTTGAAGTGTATTTATATGGATTTTTTTTAAAAGTTGATTATGTAAAATAACTAAGTGTGGTTATCATTGTTCTTATAATTACAATTTGAGTAATTGGTGGTTGTCGAGGCCAACAAACAAATAACCCAATATTCAAACACAAATAATAGTGTAAAGTGGTAAAGGGATCGTATCCACGGAGACTGGCTCAATTAAATTTTCTATGCAATCTAAAAGTTAAGATGGTTTTAGTAACAGCAATAAAGTAAAGATAAGGGGGGGTTTGAGATTTGATTAATTAAACTAAATATGACAAGTAACAAAAAGTTGCAATTAAGCAAGATGGTTTAAATCAATGAGTTATGAATTGGTCAACATTGGTTTCATCACATGAACAACTAGCTAGGTTTATCATCAAGGAATATGGTGCAATACTTGAACTTTAATTTAATTTGGCTATAGCAATTTAAAAGCTTAAATCACCTAGACTCTTCTTAATTAGTATGGAGGTTGAAGAAGCTCCTAACACACCTTCTTAGTCAAAGTTATGAACCAAACAAAGCATCTAATTCACAAAAATCAACTAGCATTACAATCTAAGAATCACCAAATCCAAGAGGAGTCAAAACCTTACACTACCATGTTGGAGAATACATTTCCATGGTTTGAGAGATGTATAAACATTCATGAAACCACTTGTTACTTGTTGTTTTGAAGATCTATTACGTAATCAAGAAAACAACTAACATGAATCATTCAAATACTTGCATTTATGACATACAAAAATAAGAATGAAACAAGAATTAAACTAGGAATCATACTCATAAATTTCAAGAACAAGTTCATAAATCCCTTCAAAACCCTAACTAAATGTTCAAGGAATCACCAATGTCAACCAAGATGGAGCTTAGCTACACATAACTAAAGCAAAATGGAAGTATAAAATTGTACCAAACATTAACAAAGAAGAACAAGATGGAAGAAATCTTGAAGAAAGCTTCAAAAATGTCCAAAAATGGCTTCCCCTTTGCTCCAGGTCATGCCCCCTGTTTTCTGTGTGAAAGATGCAGAATATTTGCCCTAATCCCCTTTAAAATGGAAGCCCCAATGAAAATGACGAAATTGACCCTGAAGGGCCCACGCGGGCCGCGTAGAAGCTCACGCGGCCGCGTGAACGAGTCTGGCAGCTTTTTAAAGCCCATATTTTAAGCCCAAGATTGATTCCCTTTAGCCCAAGCTTGTAATTTTCCATCCCTTCTTGATCCAAGTAAGTAAGCCCATATTCTTTAAAGTCCAAATTCTCCCAATTGATACCCGCTTAGCATCCGCTCCGCCATAGTCTTCTAAAAATCTGATATTAAATACAAAGACTAGAAAGTACCCGAAATAGGCCAAAGAAATTAAAAGAAAGACAAATGCAATAATATACAAATGCAAAACACCTAAAATGCCAAAATAAACTACTAAAAGAAGTAAATAAAATAACCTATCAAATCACCCCAAGCTTAAACCTTTCCTTGTCCTCAAGGGAAACAAGAAAGATAATAAGTCGGGAATGATCAAAACACAAGAGAGAAAAAGAATGAGCACCCTAAGTAGCAAACCAAGATATTCCGACATAATTAAAGTAGGTAACTTGAACTCTATGCATATCACATCATGTCCATTTTCAAAGGTAAAGATCACAATTAGGAACAACCACATGTTAGGCAATATCACGAAAGCAGTAGAAATAAAGCATAAGCATGACCTATACATTTTACAGCTAAGCACGACAAACATGGCACAATCCAAAGAGCGGGCTCATAATTACACAAACGCTCGTGTATGCACTCTTATCACAAAAGGTGTGTGATTTCCTCACATTAGGCTTGCTCTCGTTTTATGGTGAGGTGCGCTCAGACATCGGTATAAGAATGGCTAAGGCTAATTTGACTTTGCAACAAAACTCTCAAAGACAAAACCTTGCATAAGGGTACTTAACACAAAGAAGACACGAAAAAGACACAAAAATACCACTCGAGCAATACTAAATATGGACTAACAAGGCTATTTATTGACATCCAACACGTGACAGGAGAAGAGACAAAAATGTCCACATATATGAAACGGTCACACGACTAAGCAAAAACAAGGACTTATGCACATTTACTCGTGCAAGTCTACAAAAAGATAATATAACCAAACGATAGTTTATTTCTATTTTTGTGTTGTTTTACAACAACTTTTCTATATATAACTCATAATAACTAAGGTAATATTCTGTTCTTTTTTTTTTTTTTTTTTTTTTTCAAAATATTACCCGCAAAAATTTCTGGAATTTCACCATAATAATAAAGACTCAAGTGAAGAAAAGAATATCACTAAATGGTGTAAAATCAAACGGGTCAAAATAAGATGAGGGTGTGACCCTAAGACATAACATAAACACATGACAAACATAAGTCACACAATACCTCGTAAATAGGACGAGTAAAATCACGAAGAAAGAACTAAGAAGACGAAGACTACAAGAGTCTAAGACAACAATAGCACTCGCAAAAGAGGCGAGGTAAACGAAAAGAATCCTTATAAAAGTTGTTGTCTATGTTCGAGTTCTAAAGCAAAGTCTGTAGCACAAATACATCCTAACCGATTACACACAATTAAAAAGTACTCACGGGTAATAGTCATTGCGCCCTTTGTTTGACATAATTCGTCGCGACTAGTTTCATTTGCATAGATCATTTTCTGGTGTACATATGCTATCACATTCCCATGTAAAAGTTCCTAAGGGTGATCCAAAGTTTCAAAGATGATCGTGGTATCATAAACATAGAGGTCAAGGAATCTTAGATCAATTATGAAGTAATAATATGGTTCACAGTTAAGGGTGATCTAGATGAGAAGAAAGAGAGAACAAAAACATGCCACTAAATGCAAACAATCTACTCTAAATGCAACTAATATGCAAAAAAAAAAAAAAATGAAAAAAGAAGTAAGCAAAATAACTAAACTAGCAAATATAGACAATATGCAACTAACAACTAACTAGACAAAAGTACCCCACCCCAAGCTTAGAAATAAGCATTGTCCTCAATGCTTATGGAAAGAGTAAAACTGGCCATAATCACGGGGACTCGGGAGGCGGGAAGTGACCACTCCGGTGGTGGTACTCCCAAATAAAGTATAATTCGGTATAATATAAGCAATCAAGAGGAAGGATTGTACCAAATATCAAAGATCGGCAATCTGAATTTGAAACCGAGCAGAAAGGATCTCAAAGTCTCGAAAAAAAAATGTATATCGCCCACCTCAAACTTGAATTGCCTTTTGTCTATTTCTTTTTCGGGGAGCAACACGATTGCGGCAAACGGTGGTCCGAGGGATGGTGGTTGGTGTTTGGAGGCTGGTGGTGGTTGAGGAGAAGAAGAGTGTGGCTAGGGTTTAGAGAAGGGAAGATGTTAGGTTTAGAAAAGATGAAGAAGGAGGGATTCAAAATGGTCAATAAGGTCAACCTCTTTTGTGAACTCAGTTAAAAGGCCACGCGGGCCACGCAAAAATCAACGCGGCCGCGTCAAACAATCTGGAATTTTTGTTACCAATTTTCCAGCGCGGGCAGAAGCAATATTACGCGGCCGTTTCAATCCACGCGGGACACGCAAAAATCAACGCGGGCGCGTCAAACCTTCTGGAAATTTTATTTTTTTGGCAAATTCTCTCACGCGGCCACGCCTATTTTACACGCGGCCCACGCAGACCTGCACCTGCACTCATAAATCAAACACTTCCCAAAATATTATTCTTATTTTAAATTCAAACTCGACAAACCCGGATTCAAAGTAAGCGTGATAAAACGAGAATTTCTCACGGGCATTCAACATGATTTCAAAAGACATTTGTTACGAAAACGTAAAATTTTTATTTCGAAAATGTTTATTTGTCTTTTGAAATCACGAAAGCATACTGCTTTACAAAAGATGCATTTATTTAACGTCTTTGCCAAGACTTGATGCCAAGTCAACCTCAATAATCCGGAACATCCAAACGGATGTCATCTAGAGCGTCCGCATTGAAATCTTCGTAAAAAGGTTTCAAACGGTGACCATTGACTTTGAAAACTTGTCCGGTTTCGATACTCCGGATCTCAACGGCTCCATGTTCAAAAACTTTCAAAACAACAAAAGGTCCATTCCATCGGGATCTTAACTTCCCGGGAAAAAGTTTTAAACTTGAATGATAAAGAAGAACCTTTTGACCCGGAATGAAGTGTTTCCGGGTTATGGACTTGTCATGAAAAGATTTCACCTTCTCCTTGTAGATTTTTTTGTTTTCATAGGAATCATTCCTCGATTCCTCAAATTCTTGCAATCGAAACTTCTTATGTTGCCCTGTATCTAACGTGCCACCATGATAAAACTCAAACAACTTTTGGGTTAATGGTTCAATAGCATCAACAAAATACAAAGAAGACACATCACTAGGATATCTTATGGCATCATAAATATTGAAATTAATTATTTCACCATCAAACTCCATAGTGAGATTACCCGCATGTACATCAATCTTGGTCCTAGCGGTTTTTAAAAATGGTCTTCCTAGCAAGATTAGAGCCGACTTGGAGGAAACTTGTTCCTCTAAATCAATCACATAAAAATCCGCCGGGAAGACAAGTTGATTTACTTGAACTAAAACATCCTCTAGGACGCCTCTAGGAAAAACACTAGATTTATCCGCGAGTTGAATTATCACACCGGTTTCATTTAAAGGACCAACATTCAAAGATTTGTACACCGAGTAAGGCATCACATTTATGGAGGCACCGAGGTCAAGCATGGCACTATTAATAGTGACATTCCCTACTTTGCAAGGAATTGTAAACATACCCGGATCTTTGCACTTAGGAGGCAATTTTCTTTGTAAAACCGCGGAAACATTTTCACTCATTGAAATCTTTTCGTTTCCTTTTAATTTCCTCTTATTAGTGCAAAGTTCCTTGAGAAATTTAGCATACCTTGGGATTTGCTTGATGGCATCCAACAACGGGATGTTCACTTCAACTTTCCGGAAGGTGTCTAAGATCTCTTTTTCTTCCTCCTTCTTCTTGGAGGTGGCAAAGCGTGAAGGGAAGGGTGGTGGGATGACCAAAGGTGAGGTTGTCTTCTTTGGTGCCTTAACCTTCACACTTTCTTTTACAACTGGTTCCTTGATAGGAACAACTTCAACCTCTTTCTCTACTTCTCTAGTAACTTTCTTGGTAGCATTTTCTCCAAGTTCTTTTCCACTCCTTAATGTAATCGCATTCACATTGGGATTCTTTTCGGTTTGGGAAGGAAGTTTTCCACGTGATTCCAACTTGTGAATTGAGGTGACTATATCTCCCATTTGTGCTTCAAGGTTGGAGATACTAGTTCTTGTTTCCTTTTGGAATTGGTGGGTGCTTGTGGCAAGAGACTTCACAATGTCTTCAAGGGACATTTCGGAGCTACTAGCTTGAGGTTCTACAAGTTGTTGTTGTGGGTGTTGGTGTTGGTAGTGTTGTTGGTGAGATTGTCTTGGTGGGTATTGTGGTTGGTGTTGGTAATGGGGTTGGTGTTGGGTTTGTTGTGGTTGGTAAGGATTACCCGTTAAGACATTTGAGGGAAATGGTTTCATGTAATAGCTCATGTGGGGATTTGGTTTCCAACTAGAATTATAGGCGGTTTGGTAATCCCATTGCTTGTATGGACCGTGATATCCTCCCATAGGATTCACATTCTCGAAATCTCCAACTATGATGGGACATAAATCCGTGTGATGACCCACATTGTTGCAAAGGCCACATAGCATAACTTGTTGACCATTTACCAAAGCTAATTGTTGAACAACATTGGTCAAGTTTGTAATCTTGGACTCAAGGCTTGAGGTGTCAACCTCATTCACCTTGTGATGAGTATTTCTTTTCATGTCTTGTCTTGGACCAAAGTGTTGGGAATTTGATGCTATTGTGTTGAAGAGTTCTCTAGTTTGTTGTGGTGTTTTATCATGGTGGCACGTTATTTTATTTACTTCTTTTAGTAGTTTATTTTGGTGGCGATGTAATACCCAGAATTTTTAAACATATATAAAATGTTATATATATATATATATATATATATATATATATATATATGAAGGTTCAAATAAGAATAAAAAATTAAATGAGAATGGGAGACTCGAACTCGGCCGTTTATTTTGAAAGTGGAATTAATGGATGGAGAACGTGTGGGATAGAGTGTGTCAGGGTGCATGTGATGAATTTATGGGTGGACGATGACATTGAAAGACGGGAAATTGGACTGCTATGATTGAGTGTTCTATTCTCAGTTAATTTAAGGTTTTCATTTGAACCTTACAATATATATATATATATATATATATATATATATATATATATATATATATATATATATATATATATATATATATATTCGATAATGACGTATTTCAAAGTACGACCTTTTGTTAATGTATCTTAAGTCCTGAATTTGATTATAATGAGTATGCACACATATAGTATGATGGGCTTGTACATATAATTAACATCTTTGAGGGGTTAAGGATGAAAAAAATTTGGAAAATTATTAATAGTGGAATTGGGCTTAAGCTAATGTCAACTGAAATTAAATATAACTAGTAAGAGCCCGTGCTTCGCACGTGTGTGGAAGGGCTAAAATCTGATCGTGGCTGAAAACGTAAACCCGGTTTGTGAAAAGAGTGCACTGGTCTTGTGTTCACCGACCCTACCCATTCTAAACCCGGCTCTTATCCGACCCAAAAAAGAATAAAAAACCGACCCGGTCCCACAAGAGCACGATAAAAAAAATTATAATTCAAAACTCAAACCCGTAACCGAGGTTACTTTCTTTAAATATATAATCATGACTATCTTTTAATTTATTTATAAAAGATAATTATAATAAGATTAATAATAATCTTTTATCTTCTCGTATGTATTATTATTTAAAAAAAAAATGTTTTGGTATTTAATTATTTTAATTACGAAAATAAAATTAAAATAATTAATTGCTTTTTTAAAAAAATTAATTAAAATTACAACCATAGATTATTAAATATAAAATTATAATTTTTCTTTTTTATCACAAACTCCCAAAAAACCCTAACATTATATTTAACCTAAAAACCCTAATCTTCTCAAAACTCATTCCCTTCCCCCAACATCCCCTCCCTCTCCCTAATCTCCATCTCTCCTCTCACTCTTCTCTCTCACTCTCTCTTCTCTTTGTCTGAAACCACCGCTACCACCATCCACCGCCACAGCCACCATCACCGTCCACCGCCACAGCCACAGCCACCATTACCATCATCCACCGCCACAGCCACTATCCACCATCTCCTCTCACCCTCACCCTCTAACCGCTGTCACACCACCACCCGGCAGCGCCACCGCCAACCACCGCAGCCACCGTCACACCTCTAGTAGCGCCGCCTAAAACCCACCCCAACCTCCGTCTCTCGCTGTCACCCTTCTCTCTCTCTCTACCAACATCGACAGAAAACCCTAGCCGCCACCCTAGATCTAAATCTAAAACGTGTGAAAACCCTAGATCTAGACCCAAATCATGGAAAATCCGGCGCCATTAACATCAATCGCCGCCATTCCACCATCGTCCCTTCCTACCACCACCACCGTTGAGGTCCATCAACTGTCGAGACCCATCACGAAGCCACCAGCTTAAAACCGCCTACACCATCATCTTCCAAAGTCTGCCGCCATACAACCACCGTCAAACACCACCTCTGTCTAACCGCCGAGCCACCGCCGCCCGTCTCCATTCGTCTCCATCTCGCTGCAGGCCCAAAAACGGATTCGAAAAAAAAAACAAAAAGCCCAAAGTTGAGATCCGGCCCAAACCCGGTTTCTCACCCAAACCCGGATCCGGGCACGGATACATAGGAGGCGACGCATTTTTATTATATGATATAACGAGTATGCACACATATACTCATATAGTATGATGGGCTTGTACATATAATTAACACCTTTGATGGATTAAAGGATGGAATGGGCTTGGAGAAATAATTAATAGTGGAATTGGGATTAAGCTAATGTCAACGAAGAAGTAGGAATTGAGGCCTTAGTAAGCTTTGGCCAAGTATTGATAGTATATAACTAAGCCATTAGGGTAAACATCAGGTTATTATTTTACTGTTCCATTACTTCATCTTTAACCTTGAGAAAGAAAGAGGGAGCTGTGTGTTCTTGGCTCTGCAAAGGAAAACCAGAAGAAAGAAGGAGGACAAGTGTCATAAAGCAAGTCAAGAACACCTAGCCAAGAATTGAAGGGATATGAACTTAAAATGATGATGGAGTTCGTGTGTTCTTTTGATCAACAACATGAGTTCTAGAAGTCGAAGTATTGTTGTGGGTGTTAAATTCGACTTATACAGTATGCATAAACATTCGACATGCATTAAGCTGACATATTCGACTTTGGAAAACTTAAAGTTCGACATAAGGTATAGTTGCAGGGAATTCAACTAGTAGTATAAGCATCATATTCGACCTACATATATGTTAAAATTTGACTTAGTATGTTATTGGGTGCAGTTAGGTGAGTTTCACTAACTTATATCTTATATTGCGATATGTGTTCTTATATGATATTGTGTTTATGTTTAGCCTGAGTGGCACAATCGTTTGAGTAGCACAATAGCCTAAGTGTCACAATCGCTTGAGTAGCAATAGTCTGAGTGACATAATCACTTGAGTAGCAATTGCCTAAGTGACACCTGATTTGATGTAAATGATTATTTGAATATTTATCTAATATAATATATGAGTGTTGTGTACCCACTAAGCTTTATGATTAACCCGTTGTTAATTTACTTTTTTCAGGACCGCCTGTTGTGGACGAAGGAAAGGCGCCGGCGTGACAGCTTATTCCGCAAACTTTTTATTAAACTCTGATTTATATTTACCACCGAGACTTCTATTTTGAAACCGTAAGTCCCGTATGTTGGGCCGGTCGTTAACTTGACTTTTGTATCAAAATATTTATTATCGATGTATGATTACTAGTTTTAGTTTTACTATTAAAAATAAAAATTGGGACTTTACATAATAACATCAAAAATTATGTACAATCATTAATATATAAAATATTAACAACTCTCAAAAATCATTAATATCAATAATTCCTACATAATATACAACCCTATATAAAAAATTTATTTAACGTTTTATATCTTATTAAATATGTTGCACAACGTTTTAATATTATAAATTAAAATAATTAAATGATTATTTAACTCAAATTACATTTACATTAGTATGTATTTAAAAGTCAAAATGAACTCTTCAGTTCTAAATAAATTAATTACCAAGATCATTTAATTGAAATTGGTTTATTAAATTAGAGGCTAAATCTAAATTTATTTCAATTAGTATTCTATATCTTCTAATCTAATATAAGACTAATTAGAAAATATTCATTAGATTATCAGGACCATTTATTTAATAAAAATTTATTATTAACCGTTCATTTCTTTAATTCTAAAATTTTGATTTTGACTTTTTAGAGTAAAACTAATATGATTAATTAATGTGAATTAATGTAAAGATAACCTTTAATCATATCAATAGTAAATCTATATCTATATATAAAAGGCTTGCAAATTTTCTTTTTATAACTTTTAAATCAAATCTATTAACCAATCAAAACCTCCAATTTCAAAATCCTTTAATTTTAAAATTTAAAAAACAATTTTAGAAAGATACCTATAATCGATTTCAATTTTATTTCAATTTGGAGGGTGCTACATGAAAATTGTAAGGAGCTTTTATAAAATATGTGAAGGGTTTTTAAGAAAATGTTAGGAGGTTTTATAAAAATATTATATTAATGTAATTAATTATAAGTTGTTTATAAATTATGTATAGTAACTTTTGATATATTTTGTTTAGAGAAAAAATAATCATATATTTACGATCGTCTTATTTTTATCAACGTTTTGGTATAAATTTTATTATAATATGACACTTTTTTAGAATTCGTATATTCGTAATTTTTTGTTATCCATTAATAGTAATTGGTAGATAATTTTTTGTTTAGCTGAGTGGTTATTTTGAGATTATGGTGATGAGCCGAGAGGTCAACTTGAGTATTTTATTCAAAGTGTTTAGTTATTGATTTTAAAGAATTTTCAGTGTTATTAGAAAGATGTATGAAACATCTATTAAAAATATGGTCTAGATAAAATGTATCATTAAAAGATGGTATATTATATATTTAAAAATCTAAATTTAAAGATCTTTTATGATGGTGAAAAAATTATATTGACAATAGATGTGTTTAGAAATTTGAGGCGGTTTTCAGCTCGAAATTATTATCTGATTGACTTCAATATTTGAATTTATTAAAAATGACATCAGATAATACATGTTCTTTCAAATTAGATTATTGTTGTTTTGAGTTTAATGAATTATATGTAAGTTTTTTGTGATATTTTATTTATTGTATAATTTTTTATTTGAAAATTTTAATATCTCAAATACACTTTCGAAATACCCGTGCATGCACGGGTCAATAAACTAGTAAACTAGCATTATGTAAAAATAAAATTTAAAATTACTAATCTTTATATATGGCCGGTAAAATAAGCTAATGTTTATTATACTAATCTTAAATAAAAATAAATTTAGTAAACTAATCTTTAGTATACTAATCTTAAATAAGAGTAAATTTAAAAATATATTTATACTAATCTTTTAATACTAATATAAGTTGGCATTATTATCCTCCTTTTAAAAAAATTGTGTCTTATAATGATTTAATATTTTTTATTAATTTTTAATATTTATTTTTTAAACAACCCGTATGTCACACGGGAATTTACTATAGTATATTAGAATACAACTAGCTTAAATGTCCGTGTAACACACGGGATGGTTTAAAAAAGTAATAAATATTAAACATTAATAAAATACATTGAATAATTATAAGGGCAAACTGCATCATAATACAACAAACTTTTACTAAACTATCAATTTATACAACGAACTTCAGAATTTAAAAAAAAATACAACGAACATGATTATCTCTCCCATTCTATGCAAGTTGTAACTTGTACAACAGGTTACAGGTCATTTTATAACTTTTTCTTAATTTTTTTTAATATTATGTTCATGATCTTTGTTCTTCAATTCCAAGAACATTCAAACCCTTTTAAAATCTGGAATGTATTAGAAGAGATTTGCAAACAGAACGATCTCAACAAATATTAACAAGAATCAAAGATGAACAATAAAAACATAGAAATCAAAATTACCATGTTAAAGATCTAAACATAGATAAAGGTGAAACCCAAAATGGTAAAATCTGAAGAACAATGAAACCCTAAAGGACAATTTTTGAAATAGGGCAATGGCCACAGATCTGAAACTCTAATTAACAATGGTAAAATATGAAATATAATACAAACCCTAATCAATGATGGAGAAATATGAAAATCTAGTACATATGTATCGACTTTGAAGAACATAAATAATGAAAACCCCAAATCAAAATCATAATAAAAAACTCATACAAAAGATTTTAAGGAGTTAGCGGACCAAATCGTTGAAGAAACCTCGAGATGAAATCATTGAGTAGGCCAAATTGTTTCTGAAAACCTGAGACCTTTAGACAAACATTTTTAAAGATCAAACCGAGACATGCATACAAATCGATGAGCAGCAGCGATGGCGGCGAAGATTAGGGTTTGAAGCAGCAGCGATGGCGGTGGAGATTAGGGTTTGAGCAGCAGCGATGAGGGCTTAAAGCAGCAGCAACGGCAGTGGTGGTGGTTTGATCTTGAGGGTGGTTAGACTAGGCTTGAAGCGGCGGCGGATCTTGACGGTGGTCGGAGTAGGCTTGAAGCAGCAGCAACGACGGTTGATCTTGACGGTGCAAGTGACGATAGCAAATCTTTAATAGGGTCTTTTTGTGTTCTTGTTTAAATGTAATGTGTGAACTTGAAAGAGTTGAAGGTTTGAGTTCTTGTTTAAATGGCTAATATGTGAACTTGAAGAGTTGAAGGTTTGAAAGAGATCTGCAGTGTTTGTTTTTATTTTAATTAATAATTATTAAAAAATGAAAAAATAAAATAAAAATAAAGGTAACCGGCTAAAGAAAAGAAGGTGACTTGTTTAATAGGTCACTTGCATATAATGGAGGAGTTTTAAAGTTTGTTATATATATATTTTTTAATTTTGAAGTTCATTGTATACATTGGTAGCTTAGTAAAAGTTCATTGTATTTTGGAGCAGTTTCCCCTAATTATAAAACACGAAAAAGATTAGAGTTCAAAAAAACAATGACACACAGAGTCAATTCCAAGATGAAGGATGAAAGCACCGCGAAAGGATTAATACTTAAAATAGTACATTATTTAACATATAATTATAATACAGGGAAGAAGTGTGAATTTAAAAAGATGATTAATTTAAAAATAGTATATTCAAAAATAAAGAAATACTTATATACTACACAGTTATAAGTTATCTGATATTTATATTATTATTAATTTATTATTAAGATAAAATATATATTTGAATAATTAGCAATAATTTCCGTAAATTTGATAAGAAGTTTTTAAAAACAATTATTAATATTGTTTTATTTATCTTTATGTGTATTATTGGTTCTAATATTTATTTGATCCTTTTAGCATGAGAACTTTTAAAATTGTGAAAACAATTATCAAAAGTTTTCGTAGATTTGATTTATAATTTGAAATTGAGTTTTAATACCATTTTTACGCTTGTTTAATTGTTTTTTTTAACAACAATCAAATAATATTGCATTACTCAAGGAGGTTTAGTACATAATCGCCATCACTACAAGAAAAAACAGTTTTTGCGACATAAGCTTTTTGCGGCGACATATGTCGCCGCTAATACCCCGCTAAACGACAAAAATTGGGCCCACAACAATCTGAAAAGCAGTTGTCGCCGCAAACGACTTTTTGCGGCGACATACGTCGCCGCTAAAGGCTATTCCCACCAATTTTTTCCCCCGAAAACCATGGCGGGATATTTTCGCACCTAAAACATTGGACGTCGCCGCAAATAGTTATATGTCGCCGCAAAAGGTGTCGCCGCAAAAGGTATTTTATATTTTCTTTATTTACTAAAAAATATTTTATTATTTCTTTATTTATTTAATTTCTCTTGTCGCCGCAAAAGGTGTCGCCGCAAAAGGTATTACGAGATATAGGGTTCTTTTCTGCTTTTCTTTTCATTTTACGCATACATACATACACACAGCCCTCTCTCGATCTCTCTCGCCTCCGCCGGCCGTCGCTCGCCTCCGCCTCCGCTTTCGCCGTCGCTCGACTCCGCCGGTGGCCTCGCTCTCGCTCTCCGCCGGTGGCCTCGCTCTCGCTCTCGCTCTCCGCCGGAACGTTGAGCTGAGAAAGCTATGGAAGAAGAATGGCAAAAGGCCATTGCCAATTGACTTTGACGATGTAAGATTTAATAAAACGTGGAGAGCAATCGGGGACAATGCTGATTACTTTACCAGCTTCCTGGGGACTTTAGTGAGGGATTCTATCCCATATTACTTCCCGTCATGGGAAAAAGTCCCCAAAGAACTTAAAGAACCGATCATTCCGTCTCTTCAGGTTCCACTTAAGTTTTTTTTATATATTGTATATTTGTAAAAATTGTACAATAAACTAACTTTATCTTATAATTTACAGACGTACTTTGACTTGCGGCCCCATATAGAAGATAATATAAGAGCTGGGTCGATTTCGACGGGAATCGACAAAATGGCTGGGGCAATGTATAGAGACCAAAAATTCAAGTTCAAAAAAAAATGGTTTGAGAAAAAAGGGGGGGTCTCGCAGGCACACCGACTGCGTCGAGATCCTCCTCCCAACATGGATCAAAGGGATTGGGATTTGTACGTTGACTATTATATTAGGGATAAAACCGTTCAACGCTCTATTGCGAACACGCAAGTTAGGGCGCAGCAAGTACATCAAAGCTTGCATGGTCGGAGATCATATTGTCAGTATCGCTTCGAGAACGTAAGTCTATTTATCTCTAATTCTTAATTTTGATTGATATAATGATTGACCCGACCTGTTTGTGTGATATATTAATCTTTATTTAGTATATAATGGTCGAGCCGTTTGATTGATATAATGATTGACCCGACCCGTTTGTGTGTTATATTACTTATTTAGTATATAATGGTCGAGCCATTTTATTGATATAATGATGGACCCGACCCGTTTGTGTGATATATTAATCTTTATTAAGTATATAATGGTCGAGCCGTTTGATTGGTATAATGATTAACCCGATCCGTTTGTGTGATATATTAATCGTTATTAAGTATATAATGATTGACCCGTTTCATTTGTTTATAGCGTGACCCGGAAACACAACAACCCCCAAGCTTGATCGATCAATATATGACAAACCATTCACGCAATGGTGTCTTTACATCCTCGGATGTTGAAGAAAATCATGTAAGTAATTATTTATACTTCATTAAAATTATTTATAAAATCTGATTTTATCTTATTTATACACAGCGCCGTATGGTTTTCATGAGAGACAATCAAGTCGGGAGTGAGAACCCTATGAGCGAAGAAGATATTTTGAGGGCGGTGTTGGGTGAACGTCGAGGACACGTTCGTGGGGTTGGAAGAACATTAAGTTCTTCATCCGTATCTGCTGCACAATCTACCGCTCAATCCCAGCCTACGGAGAGATTATATTCACAGGCCGAGGTAGATAACATGTTAGGGGATGTCCGGCAGCAGCTACAGTCTCAAAGCGAACAACTGCAGCAGCTACAGTCTCAATCTCAACGTACATCCGATCTCTATGATATATTACAGGCGGCAGGTATAAATACTAATATTTCCTCAAGATCCGGACGTCAACCAACCACCGACTTGGCTGATATTGAAGAGTCTAGTGATGAGGATTAGATTATATGTTTGTTAAGCGAGTACTTGTGATTGTTTAAAAACGTTTTTGTTAACTTTCAAACTATCGTGTGTTCTACTTCGTTTGTTATTACGATTAGATACTTGTTTGTTAAATCGTATTGTTATACTTGTTGAGTTCCGAACAACAGTTTTTCTGAATATTGCCCGGTTAAAAACGGGTGGAAAACGCAAAATGCAGCAAAAGTTGCTGGATTTAGTTTTGACTTTTTGCGGCGACATCTGTCGTCGCAAAAAGTGCAATTGTCGCCGCAAATATGTCGCAAAAAAGAAATTATTTATTTAATATATAAAATTACATGTCGCCGCAAAACAATCAAATGTCGCCGCAAAAAGTTTTTATTTTAATTTATTTTTAAATTATATGTGTTGCCGCAAAAAAAACAAATGTCGCCGCAAAAAATCGTCCACGTGGCAGAAGGTGGTCCCGTTGAATGTCGTCGCAAAAATTAAAAATTGACGTCGCAAAACAGTATTTGGGACGAACTATTTGCGGCGTACTTTTTGCGACGCCATGTCGCCGCAAATAGGTTTTAGCGACGCTATTTTGAGGTTTAGCGGCGACATTTGTCGCCGCAAATGGTCTTTTTTTTTGTAGTGCATACCATAAGGCTCATATACAGTGAGCCAACTCATTGTCACAACAGTTAACACTCGTATGACATCCAAAGAGAAATACCACACTATTCATCCTCCTAACTGAACCTCCATAACCTGACTAAACCTTTGATTTTGACACAACTGTTAACGCTTGTTTAATTGTTTATAATTTGATATTTATCATTTATTTGATTAAGGGTTATCTTTATCTAATTCATATTAGTTTGATTTTAAAAAGTCAAATAAAAAATTTAGAATTAGAAAAATTAACGACTAAGATTAAATTTTTTAATTAAATAAAGGGTTCAGATCATCTAATTTTTTTATTTATTTTAGTTAATAAAAGATTAGAAGATAAGAATATTTGTATGAAGATAAAATTAAACATTTACTATTGGTTGAACTAACATGCATTGATAATAAGCGATCAAACAAAAGTGGATAACGGTATTGAAGGGATAGATTTTAAGTTTAAATTTCAATATGATTACTATTGTTAGAAAATTGAATAGAATCCTTAATAAATTTTGATTATTTTTAAAGCGAACCGAGTGTGCAAAATTTGATCATATCTTACTAAATCAACAATATATATAAGGAGGTACATTATTTATTGTTAACAATAATTCAATAAACCTTCATATTTTTTCTTAAAAGACTACGTACCTGCTTCTTCTTCTTTACATTTGATCGATCGAGTTCATCAACAAAGTGAAGATTAAGGTATATAATTTCACTGAATTGCTTTTTTAGTCGTTTAATTAATCAATACGTACGCATTTTAATGATATGTTGTTCCCATAAATTCATACACACGTACAATCGAATATTAATAATTGCATGACACACTTAAAAAATTAATATACGCTTTAAACTTTGTAATAACCCCTAGAGTATTTATTAATTAAGAAGAAATCATAAGAAAACTGTTTAAGTTATTTTGTAATCGGGTAGTCGTATGTTGAAAGTTAAAAACAAAAAGTAAGACTTCGTCTAGTTTGTGGATGTTTCTAGAATCTGTACTTCAAAAAACCCAGTTCACTATTCTAAGTGTTAATCAAGTTTTTAAGATAATAATTTATCTGAAACCCGACCCATATAAGCTTCAAGTTGAGCGGGTTTAGGTCAAATTTGTTTTAGGTTTATACTTTATAGGGTCAGGTTGCATAATTTTAAAAACAAACAGGATTTCACATACAAATCCAATTAAAAAGGAAGATAATTTGTATGAAATAAATTTTACGAAAGTATAACAATCGGTAGCTGTTATGATCATCATACATTTAAATAATAACATACTAGTTTATTGACCCGTATACGTACGAGTATTTCAAAATGTATTTGAGATATTAGAATTTTTAAATAAAAATAATCCAGTAAATGAAATATTACCTTTGTGATGAGAATATACTAATTTCAAAAAAGTGTCATATTACAATAAAATTTATACCAAAACGTAGATAAAAATGAGACGGTCGTAAATATATAATTATTTGATCTCTAAACAAAATATATCACAAGTTACTAAACATAATTTATAAACAACTTATAATTAATTACATTAGTATACAATTTTTATAAAACCCCCTCACATTTTCTTAAAACCCCCACATATCTTTTATAAAACTCCTTCCAATTTTTATCCAACCCCTCCCAATAGATTTAAAATTGAATTCAAATTTCTCCTATCCAAGATTTTTAATCTTTCTAAAATTGTTTTGAGAATGAAATAATTTTAAAATTGAAGGTTGTGATTGGTTAATTAAGATTCAATTTATGGTTAATTTTGGAAAATTTGCATGCCTTTTATATATAGATATAGATAGATAGATAGATAGATAGATAGTTATATTATAAAACATATAAGTCACAACTAATATGTACTACAAAAACTTTTGTATACAAAAAAAAAAAAAAAAAAAAACTAACTCACAAGTATATGATCAACCGTGTTTTTGAATTTTAAGCCTTGTTCCTTTAAACACATTGAATTTAAGGGACACAATCTTTCATGTGTTAGGTCTAACTTCTAAGGATGTGATATGTTAAAACTTAAAAGAATTTGAAAAACTATTTTCCATGGGTAGTTAGATGAAAAAAAAATATCTAACTGTTACGAATAATTTTGAAATCTATATTAAAGATAAGATTACTAGATAGAAGATTTGAATTTTAAAAATCTATCTATTATACTCTTATAAATAAATAATTATCTAATAACTAAGATACACTTTTTCTCTCTATTCTTTTCCTCTTTTTCTTTATATTTACACCAGGATTACAAGCACGTAGCTCTAAGAAAATCGGAGAATCGGGAAAAGTACATACGACCGGCAAAAACAAGTTTTGGATATCAAGGTATGTATTTTTTCCCGTATCGTTTCGTTTATCGAACTTAAACTATGGCTCATGATTAACGCTATTTCACACACACACACAAACACACACACACACACACACACACACACATATATATATATATATATATATATATATATATATAGAGGGAAGTTCCATCGAGAACCAAAAAAAATGCGAGAACTGCGAGAACCGATCTAAACCGTAAAATATCTACCAAACGACAAGATATTAAATTATGAAAATTATACCAAATATGCTCTTTAACATGACATTCATATTGCTATATTTTTTTCAACAAAAAAAATTCGTTTTTGCCGGGTTTTTTTTCTATCACTATAAGGTATGTTACATATATGTAATCAGTACTTAACATATTTGTAATCAGTACTAAAAGGTATGTTACATATATGTAACGAATTTTTTTTGTTGAAAAAAATATAGCAATATGGATGTCATATTAAAGAGCATATTTTTGTCGTTAATTTAGTATAATTTTCATAATTTAATATCTTTCCGTTTGGTAGATATTTTAGTTTTAAAAAAATGGGGATCAGTTCTCGCAGTTTTCGCATTTTTTTTGGTTCTCGATTGAACCCTCCCCTATATATATATATATATATATATATATATATATATATATATATATATATATATATATATATATATATATATATATATATATATATATATATATATATATATATATATATATATATATATATATATATATATATATATATATATATATATATATATATATATATATATATATATATATATGGGACGATTCAAACGAAAACTATTTTTCGTACGAGAACTGCGAGAATCAAACTTAGCCGTTGATTTGATAAAGTGGAACTCATGGATGTGGAGCGTGAGAGGATCAAGTGTGTCAGGGTGCATGTGAGGAATTCATGGGTGGACAATGACATTGAAGGTGGGAGAATTAGACGGCTCAAATTAGTTTTCGCGCTTGTCGTACGAAAAACAGTTTTCCTTTGAACTTTTGCCTATATATATATATATATATATATATATATATAATAATATACCTTATGCGTTTCCTTTCCATTCACTATTTGGATTTTAAATACTAAAAGTCTAAAATGTTGATTGTTAAGAATGATCAAATTTCTAACGATATAAAGCCTCCGTAAAGTTTTGAACTCTTTTTTCTTCTTTGGAATTTTTTTATATGAGTAACATTTGGAAACTTAATAGGGATATCTTATTTAATTGTTCAAACTTAAAAGCGATTTTTATAAATTAAGTGTCAGCAAAATAAGGTAAGATACCAATGATCTCTTAGCGTAGTGGTTAAAAGTGAGGGGAGACAAAGCCTTCTAGGAGGTCCAGTTCAAACCTTGGCAATTGTGTTTAATTCTAACTTGGTGTTACTAACTTACTAACAACTAACTTTGCCGTTCAAAAAACAACTTAGTTAGCTGCGCACATAATTTATTAAGGCTGTTTCTCTAAGTTTATTATGAACTTGTCTTTCAAAAATAAAAAAGTTTTTTTATGAACTTGTTTTCAATAAACTTGTTTAGTAATGCTTTATATATAAGACTAAAAGTGATTTTGTAATGTATTTGGGTTACTCCATTTATAACGAAGTGATTTTGAATTGTAATCCCGTAGACTTATATGATATCAGAGGAAGATTCACCTTTAGTCGAAATAGCACACAGACTCTACATAACCTATAAATATCTACGTGTTAGGCAAAAAAATAATAATAATAATAAGAACCCCACACATGAGGGGACATATTGAGTTTTGTAATGTGCTTAATAATTGTTATAGGCTATAAGTTGGAATGTCATAAACTTACAAAACTCATTTTTCAGCTTATTTTCTAACTTACGGTAGTTATTATTGGAAATAAAAAAATTGATCTTGTAAAAAAATAAGTCGAGAATAAATGATTATGAAAAACAAGCTTTTGATTAGCTAAAATAAACACCCCTTATTAGCACTTAGGTTTTTTCGCCACTTATTTATACTTTTAATGGCAACATTATATATATTATAAACGAAACCGAGGGTTTGTGTGACGTTTTAAATTTATGTCATTAATACACATTATTAATAATGACTCAAAAATAGAATATACCATTACAAGTTTTCTAAATTTATAACATATTATTATTATTAAAAGTTTGACCGTACATGAAAATTTAGTCGGTGCCTCCTTTTTTTTTTTTTCTCTCCATCTTCTTCGTCACTCTTCACCCCCTTTTGCTTCCCCTCCATCGAAATTCCTTCTCTCCCTAGGATTAGGTTCAATCGGCCTTTCCATGAGGTATGTTCGCTTATATTTAATTTATAGTATCCTTTGATCTAGCGGTACCAAGACGTGACTATATAAGGTGTTTTTATCCTAAATAATTTTAGGATAATTTGTGTACTAAAAACTATCTTTTATAAACTTTTGAAAGGTTCATTATTTTAAGGAATGAAAAATTCATACTAATAATCAAATTATTGTGTAGTCTAAATCGTTTTCCACCGTTGAAAATCCCATTGAAGCTCTTTTATTTTTCTAATAATATAAAAGGTATCTAATGATTGATTAATATGATTTAGACACATATTTGTTGAGGGGAATATGAATGCATCAAATACATTTTAGTTTATCAAAGGGCTTATCGATAGAGGAAACATATGTTGTAAATTTAAGAATATGTTTAAGAAGTGAGTGTGTTTATTTTGGAGCTAAAACAACACATTTTAGTTTTCGGAGAATATGAACGCATTAAATGTACGTTTAACACATGACATTCTCACACAAGCTCTATAAATTTCTTGGTAAATATTATAGTTTTCAGATGGAAGTTGAAGTCGACATTGATCATGAGTTGGATTCGTTCAACAGTTCAAGGCATATTTGTATCACTGAAATTCTTGATATTGGTATTGAAGATGCTAGATATAAGAAGGTATATCAAACTTCAACCAAGTGTTGTCACTGTCACATTGCTATTTATTGGATAACAACAGTGATTTAGGCAATATATAGTTTTTTAAAATATAGATGTTTTTTTTTTTACTTGTAGAAAATAGTAGACTCGAAAATGAATTCAATTATGAACTTATTGGGAGAAGTAGAATGCAAGGAGTTAGCCGCTAAAAAGGCGAGGGAGGAAGTTGATCGTTGGAGCTTGGATAATCTTGCGGAGATAGAGAAACTTAAACGCCTGCAGCAACATGTAAAGGAAACTAATGACATGGTTAGTGCTTTTTATGTTTTCTTTTAGACAAGTTGAATAAATATCCATATAAGAATTTTCTAAGGTTATTTGTGTTTTGATTTATGCAGCGTGCTCAAGAAGTATTTGCACAAAAGACTGTTTTAGCTAATGAATTGGAAAAGCTTCAATCACGTGTGTCCATAGTTTTGAATGAGGAAAATGAATATATGAATATTCTTGACAAGGTACTATTTCTGAATACAAGTGCAAATTAATTGATCATAGTTTGCTTTGTTGAGGTTATTAGCTGAGTGGTACTAACTTATTATCGACTCTTTAATCTTTTTAACAAGATCTGTGAATCTCTCAAGGAAAGATTATCTTCAGCTACAATGGAAAAGGAAGCAGCAGAGAAAGAAAAACTAGAAAAAGAAATGGCACTTGCATATCAAAAAAAAGAGCTGGAGAAGGTGGTGGAAGAATCAAAGAAACTGGAACAACAAGCAAAGGAAAATTTTAAGGTATGATTTCACATTTTCACTCTTAAATAACCACACAATTTGTTCGTTCAAAGTTTGTGTTTGCAAAAACAATCCCAAACAACAAAATTAATCAACATTACAACTCTTTATTTGTTTACAGCTGCAAAAGTTTCTTCAACATCGTGGTCATATAGTCGATATACTGCAGTAAGTCACAGAAATTACTAATCACAATGGTTGTACACTTAAGAAATGATCAATATCTTGTTTTAATAAATTAACATCACTTGATTTTTGTAGAGAGGATATATATTCTAAATGTCAAAATGTGAAGCTGCTAAAAGAGGGGCTTGAAGTTAATCAGGATGGAAATAAGATTTTGGAGTCTGAAAATTCTCCGAAACCAATGACTGAAGAACTAACACAATGGAAAGAATGCGAGTATATAAAGTGCAGTGATCTAATCAAAGGAGTGAAGGGAAGAGTTGCAGTTAGCAAAAAGGAGATGAAAGTGAACAAGATGTGCAAGTCTATAATGAAAAATTCGATGAATAAGGAATCAAGAAAATGGATCGAGAGACAGATCATGGAAGGCATTGCAGATTACCATTACAATAATCATCTTGCTATGGAATGATGATTTTAAAGATTGTGAAGGAGATGTTTATGATATGGATGAAGTTTCAGATACTATAAACAAACTAAATATATGTAGAAACCTTCTTTCATTTTTATAGATTATCGTACTTGAAAATGTTGGATTTTGAAGTTTAGCTCGAATATTCTCTTGCGCGAACAAATAAAATGGTTGCCTTAAATTTATGTTAATGTTGTGAGTTATTAAGAAGATAAAAAGAAAGAGAGTGAAAGGAACAAGTAGATAACATGATATTAGGTAGGTTTTAAATATTCAAAATATTTTATCTAGAGTAATATATATCTTTAATAATCTTATCTATCTAAAACTAGTGAATATATTCAAATTTATAATAAAAACACTCTCTTTTAACTTTCTTTGTCTTTTAAAACTATCTGATATAAAAACTATATAGAGGAAAATTAGTAAGTTTCTTTTTTTAATAAATACAATAAATCTTTATGTTTTTGGATGCAAAAGTAAATTGTTCTAAAAAAGTTTTTTAATAATTTTGATTAATCTAAAGATTAATAATATTAAATATTATGTTATTTGTAATAGGAATAAGTTAAACTTAAATACATTAATTTAAAGTAAAACCAAATGGTTTCAAATCACTATAATCACTTTAAGTGAAACTTTATTATCAAGTTTAAATTATTCATATTTTTTATGTATTTTATTTTAAGTATTCTTATTTTTATGTTGTATTTTAATATATTTATTCATACGTTTTGTTCCTACTGTAACACATGGAATACCATTACCTCTTTTTTATTAACTAGTTGATAGACTCGTGCACGCACGGGTATTAAAGGAATAAAATTGAGATATAAAAAAGAATAACATTTAAATATGTAACAATTCATTGTTATCTTCTAATAAAGCAAAGAGACAAGATTTAAAAAAATGTCAACTCATTAATAAAATGATGATATCAATGCGGAAGTATATTGATATATTATACATAGTGGTCTTTATTGACAAAAAAAGAAACAAACTAAATTTTTTGAAGCACTTATTTGTACACCACGTTTGTTGTTTTGTTTGTAACATTACCACTGTTGTCACAAATCAAAACCTTTAATCCTTTTTTACTTCTAACGCGTGACACGGCAACATACAACTGACCATGTGTAAACACATGTTTCTGAGAAACAAACCAACTTCTGAAAGTAACTGTCCTTGACTTTTGTTAATCGTCATAGCAAAACACAGCATTAAAGGAAATTGTCTTCTTTGAAACTTAATAGAAGTTTTGTTGTATCTGATGGAACCATCTTCATTCTAGGAACATATTCAAGCTTAAGCAGGTAACATATTCAAATAAGCAACACACTATAATGTCAATATGCTAAACATATATTCATCTCAGTTTCATGACATATATCAAAGCATCTGCATGATATTTAAATCTAAGCAGAAATTTAGCAAATGAAGATAATATCAACAAAAACAGCAAGGCTTAAACATTTCGACTTCAATTTTGTAAACCAAAAAACATATAAATTATGGTATAAAGAACAGTTTAAATATAAACCAAAACCATAAAAATCAGATAATATCTAAAATATATTCATCTCAGATTCAAGACATATATCAAACCATAAAAATCAGATAATATCCAAATCAATTTCCAATAACATCATTAAAAAGGGTATAGTTTTATGTATATCAAGTGTAAATGAGCTATGCTAAGACACTATTAAAAAATTAAATTTCAGATTCATCAAATTCGTAATGCCTCTGTTGAAAAAAAAGGAGATAATCCATGATGGAAGACATTGCGCTGCTTATCTAAACTGCAGTAAATAAGTTCAAGAATGATCGAGTTAATAATCTGAAAAACTAAGTTTCAAATCAGGAACACTGCAAGTTTAATTAATCAATCAATATTGAAAATTTAAGTTTTGACAAACAAACTAAGTTTTACTCCTCATATCCAAACATATATTAAAAGCAAATTGATGCCAAACTTATTTGATCTATAATATGATGTAATACACCAACAAAATATTCAATAGATGTCATGAAAGTTTGGTAAAGGAATTAGATAATTGTGTTTATATTTAACTATTCTACCTTTAATCCAAACAAACCATTTAATTTTGTTATCCGACCCACTCTAAGACATACATCATTTGATTTTAAAAAATACAGATCACTAATCTCCATGAACAACAAATTAAATTAATCAATGAGGAAATCCAAATAAGTCAACCAAATTCAAATAGAGAAACTACTAAAGTCTCAGACATAGACATAAACATACCGACCTGCAGTCTTAGGTAGATAGACCGCTTTCTGAAGAATGTCCCGCTTATACCCTGTAAATGAAAAGGCAAAGCTTTAATTGAATTTCATTGTACCGACTAACATCGTTAAAAGATGTTCCTGCAGTGTACCAAATTTTTTTCGCCAAAAAAATACCTTCTATGCCTTAGTTTTGAAAACTTTCTGTTTTATCATTAGTTGATTATTGAACTCTATTGTGATGGCAGCTAGAGAAGTAAAAGTGAAGCAAGTTAGCCAATCAAAAAATGATTCAAGAGAAACTGAAGGAATTGTGAATATATTATCTCCATTAACATCCATAAACACACAGGGATGGAGGAGTTGTTGATTTAGCTTCTTTGCCACCCTCCTTTAACATTCAATAGGATAATTATTCAAGCACAACTCAGAAAAAACACCATGGTAAATTTTCTTGTATGTTTTAGTTATTTCTCTCTTACCTGCTCAACATTGTTTTTTTCCTTTCTTTTTCGGGAATAAAAGTAATTAACAGTTTCTGAAAAATAAAAATCTGATATCAAATAAAAAGTGTTTCAAATCTAATGATCACATATGAACAAATATTTTTGAGACCGTAACGATTAAAAAATCACATTTCATAGTGTTGCATTGCATCAAACATGGGTTATAAACTAATCAAATTAGCATTCAATCTGCGTGCTTCCACAATTAGTAATCACAAAAAAAGAAGAAAAAAATTGCCCATCAAGAATCGATGTAGCTCAAATTTAACCATTTACCAAAAACCCAGAAATTGTAATTTCCTTATATTGGATCTATGAGGCAATTGAACAAACCACTCATGTGCGAGTTTATCATGCATTGGGAAGCTTCATGTTGTAAACTCATTTGTAGCAGTACGACTGTTGTTCTTTATGATTTAAGCAGAAACTTCTAATATACATTTAGATGCAAAATATAAATTTCTTACTTATATTCTTAGATCTTAGAATATAAACCTCTTGTTTAACCTTGATGTTCAAAGAAAAGGATACCAAGAACTGCATGAAAAAAACAGGGAAATAGGTTATATAATGCATAGATTCAAAATCTGAGAATGGAATAGACGCCTATTACCTGAATTAGAGAGCCGATGTTGAAGATTTTAGGGCTTCTTGGAGCGGATTGTAAAACGAAAAAGGCTGAATGAAAGCAAATGAAGAGACGGGTTACAATCACGATTTGTGCAGTCGACTTTCAAAAAACCTTTTTCGTATATACAGATAAGGTTAGAATATAAACCCTGAAACATAAAGCTTCGATGAAACTAACCTGAAGATGAAGAAAAGAATCCAGCACTGAATCGCAATGCAAAGAGTGATGAAGTTAGGGTTTTCGTAGGTGGAGGAACGGCGATGAAGTTAGGATTTTTGTAGGAGGAGCAGATAAACGGAATAGAGCAGCGTCTTAGGAAAGGAAGCTGGGTATCGGGGTTTAGAAAGATCCGTATTCAAATTTGACCAGCGTGTAAACGATGGAACGGGGCTTTCTAAAATTGTTTTCCAAATTAAGAGGATTCTGAAATTGAAGCCTGTGATTGGTCAATTGAGTTTTATTAAATGGTTAATTTTGGAAAAAAGGCAAGCCTCTTATATATATATATATATATATATATATATATATATATATATATATATATATTGGATCAATAAAGAACCATGTGTTAAACAAAGAACCTAAAGAACCAATCTGGACCTTTGGATCATCAATATCAATGGATGAGATTGATCGATGGTAAAACTGTAATTATTATGTATTAATTTAGGAATAATAGGGCAAAAATGTAATTATCCCCCCCACAACACCCACGATTTAAAAAAAAAAAAACCCAAAAACTTTAAATTGCCATAACTTTTTAAGTTTTGTGAATTTAATCAAAAAAATTATACAATTCTTTTAGTTTTTTAATCCTCTTTCAAACAAAATCACTCTTCCTATAATTTTCTAAAAAAAATTTTGAAAATGAAAATGTTTTTTTTTTTTTTTTTGCATTTTGGCAACTGTACAGGAAAAACACCCTTTTTTTGCATTTTGGCAGCTCGTCGCTAAGAGCTGAATGTCGTCACTAATGAGCTGAATGTCGTCGCTAATGAGCTGAATGTCGTCGCAAAAGGTTCGTCTCAGATCAAAAATTAGCGACGATGAAGTTAAATCTGTCGTCGCAAATAAGCAAAGTCGTCGCTAATGACCTTGCAGTCGTCGCAAATGGTTCGTCTCAGATCATAAATTTTGGGTTTTTCGTTTTTTGCATTTTGCATGTTTATACGGATTTACATTCTGCATTCTGCATGTTTTTTGCATTCTGCATTTTTTTTTTGCATTCTGCATGTTTTTTGCTTTCTGCATTATTCATTCTTCATTCTGCATATTTTTTGCATTTTGCATTCTTTATGTTTTTTGCATTTCTGCATTCTGCATGTGTTTTGCATTTTGCATTCTTTCATTCTGCACGTTTTTTGCATTCTGCATTCTTCATTCTGCATGATTTGAATTACCCAGCTCAAAATGCAAATTACGGATTTTGCATTTTGCATTTAGGCTTGAATGAATCAAGCATCTAAGAATTTTGCATTTTGGGCTTGAATAAACGCAGCTCAAAATGCAAACTTTGCATTTCAAAAAAAAAAATTCAGAAATATACCAAGTCCGGTTTTGTTTGAAAAAGGACGAAAAACTGAAACTAACGGTATAATTTTTTTGTTAAAATTCTTAAAAACGAACAAATTATGATCATTTAATGTAAGTGGGGTTTTTTTTTTTAATTTTGGGGGAGGCTGGGAGGGTGCTGTGTGCGACGATGATTTTTTTTTAATTTTCCTTTTTTGCCCCTAAACTATGTGCCACGTGTCATCACCAGAGGAGGTTCTTTAGGTTCTATGTTTAAGGTAGGTTCTTTGTTTATATATATATATATATATATATATATTCTAAAGCTATTAATTTATTGTAGCTGTAAATTGGATCATCGGCAAAGTTATCACCGCTAAGATGTTTACATATTTTCTAAGTCAATAAATCAAAGTTTTTTCTATTTTTCTAAAATCATTGGTTCAATAAGATCAAGTTTTACATAAAAAAAAACACGTAGATAAATATCATGTGGGGACTTTGTAACTTTCTTATATTTAATAGCGTTTTTAAAGTATCATTACGAATTTTTTATAACTTCTATCACGATATTCCAAAAACAAATAGATGATGAGAGCGGATATGCAAGAACTCTCTCTCTCTCTCTCTCTGAATATGGTCTTAAATAGGCCCTCATGAACAAGGAAGATTAGGATTCAAAATTAGGTAGAAGAGAGACTGCACTTTGCTACATAGGGCTATAGATTTGGTTCGACTTTCTTTTTTCAGGTTAATAGCTAACTAAGATATTGAACTTTGGGTTGGTTATGATTTGGGTTTTTACTGTCTTTTTTATAGGTGTGGGTTGTGACCCAATTGTAGGGGTAATTTTTATTTTATTTATTATTATTATTATATTATATTTTTTCTTTTTATTTATTTATTTATTTTTATTTTTATTTTTTTACCTTTTTTTTCTTGTTTTCCTATATTCTTATTGTTTTCTGTTTCTACGTTGCCAGATGTCTTTTTCATAAAGCAATCTCTCTACGTACGGGTAAATGTACGATTGTCTACATCTAACCCTCCCCATACTCCGCTTTAACGAGATTGATTATCGTTGTTGTTGTTGACACTCACTATCACAATGCTTGACTGGAGACTAGCAATACTATATAAATAAACGAGGCATTTAGTACCCCGCGCGTTGCAGCGGGGTTTGAATCATAGAATATGTCTTGCTATTAAAAAAACTAACTCCTGTGTTATATAATAAACATGATACATATTTTCTATCGTACTTTTGATAACGTTAATATTGCGCTTATATAATTTGGTTTGAATTCAAATATATAGGTTAACTTTTTTGTACTACAGATAATATATACAATAAATGATTCATATTTTGTATCGTAGTTTTAATAACGTTCATAGTACGTTTATATCATTTGGTTTGAATTCAAATATATAGGTTAACTTTTTCGTACTACAAATAATATATACAATAAATGATTCATATTTTGTATAGTAGTTTTAATAACGTTCGTAATGTGCTTATATCATTTGGATTGAATTCAAATATATAGGTTAATATTTCGTACTACAGATAACGTAAGATTGATTTAAAGAGTAAATATCTAAATAGACATCATATCAAAATAAAATTCATATCGATGTATATAAAAATGAGATCATCACAAATATATATCTATATTTGCGTTAGACATTATATGTTAAAAGTTATAGAAGGAAAACAAAAAAGTAATTAAATTAATTGTATTAATATAATAATAATAATAATAATAATAGTAATAATAATAATAATAATAAGATTTAGTAGTAAAACACCGCTTCCGGCATAATGATACCTACGTTGAACTGTAAAAAAACAAAGTCCGCAGGGTTCGAACGCTGGTGAAAAGAGATGTATATTGATATGCTTATCAGTGGGCTAACTGGAAAGTTTATTCCAAGTTTAGAGAGTAATTATATATACTATATTTATCAGGGTACTCTTCATTTCCCTTATAAATGTTAGTATATATAATTAGCTACATCCTTTGCTTGGGAAACCATGGTCAATCGGCTCATGATGTGATAGTTAAATATTAATTATTTACTTTTAATACACATAATAAAAAGGTATCTGATTTCAAGTTATTATATATAGTGTTCGCTAACTTCATCTATTATTATATATATAAAAGACATGTAAATTTTCAAAAAATAGTCATTAAATCAAATTCAACCGACCAATAGAAACACTCAATTGCAAAATTAATTCATTCTAAAAACAATTTTGGAAAAATAAAATCGTGATCGGCTAATTTGAAATTTAATTTTAAATCAATTGGGAGGGGGCTTGATGAAAATTGTAAGGGGGTTTTATATAATACTAGTTTATTGCCCCGTGCACGCACGGGTATTTCGAAAGTGTATTTGAGATATTAAAATTTTCAAATATAAATAATGCAATAAATGAAATAACACCGTAAACTTACATATGTCATAATGCTTAACAAAAAAATTACTAAATTACTCAACTCATCACTATAATCCTAACAAATCCACTCAACTCACTACTATTAATGGATAACAAAAAATTAAGAATATATTAATTTAAAAAAAGTGTCATATTACAATAAAATTTATACCAAAACGTAGATAAAATGAGACAGTCGTAAATATATAATTATTTTTTCTCTAAACAAAATATATGAAAAGTTACTAACAATAATTTATAAAAAGCTTATAATTAATTACATTAATATACAGTTTTTATATAACCCCCTCAAATTTTCTTAAAAACCCTTCACATGTTTTATAAAAGTCCCTCATAATTTTCATCCAGCCCTCTCCTAATTGATTTCAAAATTGAATTCCGATCTGCATTAATTGATTTCAAAATTGAATTCCGATCTACATTAACATTTCTAAATTTTTTTTGAGAATTGATTAATTTTGAAATTGAAAGTTGTGATTGGTTGATTGAGATTCAATTTATGGTTATTTTTAAATAATTTACATGCCTTATATATATATATATATATATATATATATATATATATATATATATATATATATATATATATATATATATATATATGTGTGAGGGGCTTTTAAGAAAATGTGAGGGGGTTTTATAAAAATATTATATTAATGTAATTAATTATAAGTTGTTTATAAATTTTATTTAGTAACTTGTGATGTATTTTGTTTAGAAAATTAATAATTATATATTTACGACCGTCTCATTTTTATCTACGTTTTGATATATATTTTATTGTAATATGACATATTTTTGAAATTAGTATATTGTTAATTTTTTGTTATCCATTAATAGTAGTGGTCAACTTAAATATGTTATTCAAAGTGTAGTTATTGATTTTATAACATTTTTAATCTTATTAAAAAGATGTATGAAACATTTTATAAAATATGGTTTAAAAGTAAAATGCATCATTAAAAGATGATATATTGTATATTTAAAAATCTACATTCAAAGATGTAAAGATAGTTGTTCTTGATGGTCCTGAAACTATATTATTAGTGTAGGTAGTTAGCCAAAGGTAACACTAAAATAAAAATGTTAAATTTAATACACAAAACAAAAAACCATTCTTGATTGTTTTTATAATATTTAACACGTGAGTCATTATTTTTTCTCTTTTACTTGGAAAGTGTACAAAAATTCGCCTTTAGAAGTGGAAATGCAATGGACCCCTTTCAAAAGATAAAATATGTGGTCATTAGTAACGAATTTAAGCATGAAGATAAGTTATAAGTTATGTGAACTTAAATCGTCATTTAGTTATTAGTTAATTAATTATGTGAACTTGGATTTCTATTTTCTATAAATATGAAAAACTTTTAGTTCATTTATTGCATAATTTAAAAAAAATTAATATCTCAAATACACTTTCGAAATACCCGTGTATGTACGGGTCAATCAACTAGTAATAATGTATTATATATACAAGCTAGTGTTGACACTAAAATAATAATGTAAATCAAATAGGGAGTGTTTCATGGTTGTTTTATGTTTAGATCAATTTCAAGAGATCAACTCCTACACCTTACATATCTGTTAGATTTTGTTTCTATTAGGTCACATGGATTTTTTATTTATTTTTTGAATAGCAAAGGCAGCACACGGTTATGCTTCGGCATTGCCATCACACAACTGAGAGCAGTCATAAATACATTAAAACACGGCAACTAGCAAGTCGCTAGAAGACCAAGAATAACAACGTCCAAAAATAATACAGAAAGCATAAATAGTAAGCTAGACTAGAAACAAGAATAAGGAAATGTACACCAATCACTCCAAAGACATGCACCAGCTCCTCTATGGGTTATCCAAAAGAAAGAATATGCTTTAGTAAGACTGAACACCTCCCGTTCTTTTTTGGCAGCCGGAGGGTTAAAGACTTTTTCATTTTTGCACTTCCAGACCAGCCACATATATGAGTATAAAACAATCGTGAAAGCTTGTAAACGTTTGTCTTGAAACCAATGGAAGTACCCCAATTAAGAAGGCTTCTGATGTCATTAACACATGACCCATCAATGTTCCACCGCGTGCAGATGTCTCCCAGGATCCTTCTGCTCACCGAGCAATCCACGAACAGATGATTTTCTGATCCTTCATTGTCACCACAAAGCTGACACACGAGTGACAGTAATATCACTCCTCTTTTCTGCAAATTAACTTTTGTTGGTAAGCGGTGATGGGCGGTTTTCCAAGCATGTAGACATATCTTAAGAGGCACCCATTTACACCAGGTGAATTGAAAATTATCTACCCTTTTTAGATAGATATCATCGAATGCTAGTCTAAGGGATTAAACCGAAAAAATCTCGGTGTGTTCTAAAGCCCAAACAGTTCGGAAGCTACTTTGATCAGTTTCAAACCACTCATTAAGAGGAATATTCACCTTGTCATAAACCTTCACGACTTGAAGGATATTTCGCCAAAGACCAGGAACCTTTCCACATGAATTGACACCATTTATCCCCCCGTTTGCACCATGTATTAATTGAAGGACGCTTTTCCACATTCCTCCTTGCTCCGTTTTAAAACTCCAAATCCACTTTGATAGTAAGGCAAGATTGAAGGCTTTGGAGCTTCCGATTCCTAAAACCCCGTTTGGTTTACCGTTTAATAACAAACTCCATGAAATCCACGATATTTTTCTCTCCTCTTCAGTCGCCCCCCCAGAAAAAGTTAGAACGATATTTATCTAGTTTGTTTAAAACCTTTTCCGGAGCTCTAAACAACGAGAAATAGTAGGTTCCAAGGCTACCTAACACAAACCTGATGAGGGTAAGTTTGCCACCCATAGACATCACCTTTGATTTTCATTTGTTATGCTTCGACATGAATTTGTCAAAGATCGGATCCCATGAGCCGTATCTATTCATTGAAACCCCGATAGGGAAGCCCATATATGTGAATGGAAATGCACCAATTCTGCAATGAAATTTCCCAGCCAAGTAGTTAATGTCATCCGTAGCAACACCCAAGCCACGTTAACTGCTTTTGTTGATGTTAACTTTGAGACCCGAGGACAAAAAAAACACCGTAAAATGCAAATAACATTAGAGATATTAAATTCAGACCATTCACCAATGACCACTGTGTCATCGCAAATTGAAGGTGGGAGAGGGCAGGTCCATTGTTAGGGAGTTGGAAGACATGGAAGACACCTTTTTCACAAAGCCTCATGCATCATAATATTGAAAGCTTCTGTTGTGTTAAGGAAAAATAAGCCCTTCCTTAGCCCACGGCCCATTTGGAATTCCGGAGTTGGAGCATCATTGATTAGGATTGATATCGAAGCGGTTGAAAGACACCCATAGATCCAGTTTCTCCACTTTGCCCCAAAACCCATCTGAAACATAATGTCATCAAGGAAATCCCAATAAATCGAATCAAAAGCTTTTTCGTAGTATATATTTATTTGGATAAAAAAAATTAATAATAAATTTGATACATAAATAGATCCATCTATTAATCTATATAACAAAATATATACATTTTAAAATCCCGTAACAAAACACGAGTCATTCAAAAACAATGACCAAAATATTATCTATACTATTAATTGGCATAGAAAATCTTCAATTTCTCTCGATATTTTTAGGAGTAATTTTGTAAATGTTCCTTCATTTCATGGTATCATGTACTCACGAGATTTTTGAATTTCTCACGATATAATAGCTTTGAGGAAAATGTAGTGATGTGAAGGAGGGGAGACCAGTGAGGCGGTGGTGGATTTGGAAGATGGCGACAAAGACCTACATCGCGCATAGAAGAGTAGATCTAAACAAGAAATCCATAATCAGAACAAAATGGATTACGTCGCAGATCTGGACCATTGTGGATCTAGGTAGTCTTCATCGGAGCAGATTTGAGGAGGAACACTGATGAAGATTGAGAACTGAACAGATTTCAAATGCTACTAATCGATTATAGAACAGATAAGAATAGGATTATAAACTGAAATCAGATAACAATAGAACCTCAATCAATCCACAGATGGATGATTGATCCAGGGCCAAGCCCTCTCTCGGTAGCCTAAGCTACGAGCCAACTCATAGAGCCAAATACGTAATCTATTTTCTGCCTACGTAACCAAGAGGCACTATCCCTACTTATTTAGAACTACTAACAAACTCCAGCCCACATGTTACCATTTATCCCCCTCAAGTATCAACTATTCCATTTCCTATCATTACTCTCGCCTTCGAAAAAGTCTTGTCCTCAAGACTTGTTTCCAAACGAGCCCAATGATCTAGTGGTTTCGGAGGTGTAGGAAGACCCGGAGGCTGATGATCATGAAACAAACACCAAATGACCAAGAAATTTACACAATCTGGAGGTTTGAGTGGCTTACGACCCCATACAACATACGAAATCGTCACCATCAATTTTCTAACCCAAGTTGGTGCTAGACGTTCATCAAGCACCTTATGTGCACAACCCAAGATTTGATTTGCTAAATTCTTCACGGTGAAATGAATCTCGGAGTGCAACTGTGGAAATATAACCGTTGGAGATCGAATGAAGTCCTCCACCCTAGTTGATTGCTTCGGTCCCGTGTCAACTTCATGTCTTGAGTCGAAGATACATCAACCCCTACTTGAAGCTTACAAGAATCACCACAAATAGAGACACGATTGCCACCATCACTAGCAGAACCCTTCATACCCCCATCAGAATCGGAAACATTCTCGGGACCTCGATCTCCCTGCCAAACAAAATGAGGATCCTGTTGTTTTATCCACTCTAACATAACTTTACGAAATTCCCTTTGTTCAATTCGATCTGCTTCCCACCTTTTTTTGAATTCAGAAACATCAAATTGGATTTGTTGAATCTGCTCATCATGAATATCCAATCGAGCATGAATAGATCGAGTGTCCATGGAAATCAACAAGAAGTCAGTAGCGTAGAAGAAAAATTAGAATCAAGATTATAATGTTATCCAGTCCATAAATCAAAAACAGTATATCATCATGTATCAACCAGCAATTTCTCTAAATCAGAACAAAACTCAGATGAATCTCATGTATAGTCACAATTTCAGACCCTTACTGGATTTTTCAAACAACCAAAGCAGCAGACAAATTCTCACCCAGACAGAAAACTGCTACTAAGCACATCCCACCAACAAAAAATGCTCTATCGAGAATTATGAATCAGATTGTTTAACTTGATAGCGGTATAGATCGATTGTGTAGAAATTGATCATCGATCAGATATATAACCTGATATGTGAAATCGAAAATCGAAACACATACCCCCACCAACAGAAAATCGTGACAACACAACCCAAAATCAAAATCGATAGAGCCAACAGCGACTAAATAAGTATCGATAGTTACCTGGCGATAGAACACACTACTGGTTTCCCAAATCGACAAAGCAATCCGAGAAATACTGCAAGTCATGAGAAGTTAAACGTGATGGAGGACAGATATAACGTGCAATTGGATTTGAACAGGTAGGAGATTGCAAACACCGAGTCCCACAGATGTGACTGAAATTGAATATGTAACCGATGGTGAAAAACAAATTGGAACTGATCGATTGCTGAAATGGAACTAGTGATTCCTTTAGATGTATTGCAAATCGGAAATGCAGTGCAGAAGTCCAGAAGAAATCGATAGCTGAATACAATCGATTGCTGAAGAACGACTAGTTTCCCAAGCGACAAAACCACTTAGAAGTAACGCCAATCGGAAGCAGAAACCCTCGGATGTAGTACTGAGCGATGAAAAAATTCGATGAGAATAGATCGGAATTCTCAACTAACGGCAGGTCAGGGCAGGTTGGACCAATGATGAAGATTGAGAACTGAACAGATTTCAAATGCTACTAATCGATTATAGAACAAATAAGAATAGGATTATAAACTGAAATCAGATAACAATAGAACCTCAATCAATCCACAGATGGATGATTGATCCAGGGCCAAGCCCTCTCTCGGTAGCCTAAGCTACGAGCCAACTCATAGAGCCAAATACGTAATCTATTTTCTGCCTACGTAACCAAGAGGCACTATCCCTACTTATTTAGAACTACTAACAAACTCCAGCCCACATGTTATCATTTACCCCCTCAAGTATCAACTATTCCATTTCCTATCAAACACCATAATAAGAATAAAACAGAAAACGTTGCAGATCTAGACGATGAATGTGGCGGTGGCTGTGATGGCATGTAAGACAGTCATGGTGGATATCCAATTTTCCTGCTAGGTTCGGAAAAGAAACAAACGTTTGTGAAGATATATATGGAAAAGTGAGAGGGATTTAGAGAGAGAGAGAGAGAGAGACACATGGTTAGTACTTTAATAAGTCTCCCTCAAATATACCTCATGCATTAAAAATTTATACTTTATGTCTTTATGCACTAATAATTGCTCCATAACTAAAGTTGTAGGTTTTTTGGGAATGGAGTTTTAAGTCTATGGTTTTGTATACTCTACAACAGATATAGTTTTTCCTCACGCTTTGTGTAGAATTATATAAATATGCACACTTAAAACTTAAAAGTGTGTATAATGGTTTAAATAAAATGTAGGTAAATATAACAAACAAAAGAAAAACTCACACTTTTAAATGTATAATATTGATTTTGAAAAGTTCACACTTTTAAATGTGTAAAAATAGTTATTACTAGAAATTGAAAAAAGTTCACACTTAAAAACATGAACATGGATATGTTTTGAATATTCTTCACACTTCAAAATGTGAAAAATTCAATTATTTGTTTGCACTAATAAATGCGACACTTAACTATATTTATCACATTTTTACAAGTGAACTTTATAAAAAATTTTGTCGCTTCATATTTTTTCACACTTGTTTATAAATTTTTACATTTTAAAGTATGAATATATTACTAAAAGAGAAATCAATATATTTGTTTTAGCGATATCTAAAAGTATTAATTTCGTTGATTACCTAATTAAATATATAAATTATTATAATGTGATTAAGTTTTTGGTCATTTTCTTATTTAACTTCAATCTATAATAATTGTTTTTTTAATAAGTATTGTGAAAGAAAAAAAATAGATAGATGTTTTTAAACAAAAAGATACAATTTTAATGAAAAATGTTTGATTCAATCCCGTTTTAACAAGATTTTTAAGTTTTAGTCTATTACAAATTATTTGATTTTGATGTTAGAAAACAGTTTAAACTATTTACATAATATTGAAACTTAGTTATCATTAAATATCATTTTTTAAATAAAAAGCATATAAGAAATATATAAGAAGTTAATTTATTTACCTTACTTTAACCCGTCACAACTCACGCGAACTATTTAATAACTCGTAAAGAAACATTTATTGAATATGCACCTTTTAATTTTATATTAATGAAGTACACGTTCCAGGTATCTATATAAAAAAAGAGTTAATTACATTTTTGGTTCTTGTGGTTTGTTAGAAATTACAAAATTAGTCCCTGGGTCCAAATTTTTACGGGTTTGATCCCTCCCGACCCGTTTTTCTTACGTTTTTTTTTCTGTAAATTTGAAATGACTGAAATATCCTTATTCTTATTTTTTTTTATTTTCTTTATTTTCTAATTCATTTTGATATTAAATAATATCCAGAATTATATAAAAAGCCAAAATCATTTATCTCTCTTTCCATCTTATCTCTCCTCTCTCTATACTCTCTCTCCCTGCTTCATCATCACCGAAAACCATCTCCACCGCCATTCCATCTTCACCACCTATCAGAGCATCTCCAACCCAACTCTTTATATGTGACTCTTTATCTTTATATTTTGTGGGCTCATCCACTCTAAATAATCTCTCAGCTCTAACCCAACTCTCTATTCAATATTTCAAAAGTGAGAACCATGTATTTAATTGTTATATTTTATTAAATACTTACTAAAATTAAAGATTTGAAGAGATAGAGTGTTGGTTGAAAAGTGAGACCTATGGATGAAGTGTTGAATCTCACACTTCAAATTTGAAGAGTATTTTCCAACTCTTCAAATATGAAGAATTGGATGAAGTATGGTCGGGATGGAAAGATACTTCATTTTAAAGGGATAGAGTGTGAGTTGGAGATGCTCTCACCGCCATCTCCACCACACACGACCAGCAACTCCATCTTTTCTTTACAACCATCACCATAAACCACCTTCATCACCGCCCACCACCTTCATCTTCACCGCCCACCACCTTCATCTCCACCACTTAGAACACCCAGATGAAGACGAAACCCTAAGATCGCCGATGAACACCCTTAATATTCATTTTTACTTTGCGATTGCACATTGAGATGTATCCCCACCAGCGCCGCCGATGGATTTAAGGTTTTTCGAGTTTATCCCTCGGTGAACACCCCTGGCCGCCATAAATTTAGGGTTAAAGCAAGTGTTTATGGTAAATCAAAACTGACTGGGTTTCTTTTAGTTAGGGCTTGCAGGTATTTCTTCTGATTAGCAGTTGGACTGTTTTGAGGTTGGGTGTTTTTTTATTTTAGATATGTTTTTGATTTTTCGTCTTGTAATGGTGATGAAGCCTTGAAGGCGGTGGTGTATGGTGGGATTAAACCAGAAAAACAAAAATCCTAGGGTGATAGTGGTTGAAATGGTGATGAAGGCGATGGTGGTGGCGGCTGAGATGATGATGGAGGTCATGGTGGTGGATGATCGAAGACGAAGGTAGTGGTGCTTTTTAAAATAATTAGCAGTGATGATGAAGGTCGTGGTAGTGGATAATCGAAAACGAAATCTTTGCAGTGGATGATGATGATCGTCGGAGTTTGTGGTGGTTGTGGCGGTGGCAGGTGGCGGTGCTGGGGTGTTTTAGAGAGAGATTGGGGAGAGTGTGTGTGTAGGGAAAGGAAAGAGAGTATGTTTAAGAGATGACTTTTCTTTTATCTTAAAAGAATTAATATTAAATAATAATTAAAATAATTAAAGTTAAAAGAATGTAAAGAAATTTAGATATTATGTAATATTTAAATGAATTAAAAAATAAAGAAAAGAAAAAAAATATTAGGGATAAGAGTATTTCGGTCATTTTAAATTTGGACAGGGACAAAAAACGTAAGAAAAACGGGTCGAGAGGGACGAAACCCGTAAAATTTTAGACCTAGGGATTAATTTCGTAATTTCTAACAAACCACATGGACCAAAAATGTAATTAACTTTAAAAAAAATAAACGAAGCATGAAAATTTACCTTAATCTTTGTTCAACCTCTTGTAATTTTCAACAGCTTTGTCCTATGGCCAACCTATCCTTATTATTGTTGAATCCTAGTTATTTAAGCTGAGAAATATGTATTGGTAATTTGTTATGAAATTTTAAAAAATAAGAATAAGAATAGAAAGGAAGCGTAAATTATGCATTGGGTAATTATCTACTTATAGGTGTATAATATAAGTATTTCAGATTTAAGTCTCTTATTAGGATAATTTTTTTAACGGCAAATATACACACTCACCTTAATCTATACATTTGTCGCTAATCCTTCGAAAAGTGGTTCCAACCCTAATCCGTTGGTAATCTCTCGGAAATTTCCGAAAGATTTTTTATGTCGGAAATTTTGTCTGAAATAAGGGATTTTCTAGTAGTGAAAGGACATTTGATGTTCTTATCTAAAATAAAAGATAATTTAATTACATTTTCTCTTTAATTTTGAGAAAATTAAACCAATGGTCCCTGTGATTTGCCTCAAATTTCACCCATAGTCCCTGTGGTTCATTAATTACACCAGACGTCCCTGTGGTTTAAGTTTTATAACGTCCATGGTCCCTGGCCCAAGTGAAATTACTAAAATACCCTTAATCCTTTTTTTAATTGTTTTTCTTAATTTTAAATTGATATTAATTACTTTTAATATTTAAAAATAATATATAATAATAAAAACAAATAAAAAAACAAAACCCCATCCCTCCAGCCTCCCCGTCGATTGAGTCACCACCACCGGCCACCACTGCAACTCCGGCCACCACTGCCGGCTGCAACTCCGCCGTAGGTTGTAACCACCACCACCGCCGGTCACCACCTTACCAAACCCTAATCAAGCCCACCACCATGGCCATCATCATCCCACCACCATCATCAAGAAGATTCAACCCAGATCTGTAACAATGAACAAAAAACACACACACACCACAGCGAAATCAAACCCAGATCGTAACAACCACCACCTCCAAATCTGTAAACATAGTTCAGATCTGTAAACAAACACCCGCCTCATGAAATCAAACCCAGATCTGTAAACAAGAACAATAAGCAAACCACCACACACACAACACCATCAGATATGAACTCATACAAGAACCCTACACAAACCCTAACCATCGCCATTATCATCACCATTATCAGATCTGAACAAAAACCCTACACAAACCCTAATCAGATCTGAACTCTTACAAACCATCGCCATTATCATCACCACCACACCCACACAAGAAAAATCCTAACCATCGCTAATCAGATCTGAAACAAAAACCCTAGTTCGCTAATGAAGAAAAAACCCTAAAACCCTAATCGCAATGAAATCTGTCACACACACAAGAAAACACCCAGATGGTGAAGGTAAAAGAGAAAAGAGGGAGAGACGAGGTGAAGGTGCTACCGTGGTCGGCGGTTAGGGCTTTCTGCGGTGGCGACCCCTTGACGAGAGCTTTCTGAGGCTAACAGGCGGCAGTGGAGGAGGAATCCGGCGGCGGAGGAGGAATCCTGCGGCGGAGGAGGATCCGGTGGGAGGAGATGAGAGAGTATGAGAAGGGGGGAGAGGTTCTTTTATATAATTAAGTATTAATAATTATAATAAATAATAATACTAATAGTTTATTAATTAAAAAAAAATAACTATATAAAAGAAAAGTCTAAATTAAAAAGAAAATGGTAGTTTAGTAATTTCACTTGGGTCAGGGACCATGGACGTTACAAAACTTAAACCACAGGGACGTCTGGTGTAATTAATGAAACACAGGGACTATGGATGAAATTTGGGGCAAACCACAGGACCATTGGTGTAATTTTCTCCTTTAATTTTTTACTTTTAATGTTATCATATGTTATTATCTCATATTTAAGCATATCTTCAAGTACCCGTTTTAGACATATAAATCATTTTTCTATTTGAAAAATATGAACATTTGTCTTGTATATCTTTATATATTTTTCACAGAATTTGTTATCAATTTTCTTAAACTTTCGAATTGGAAAGCTAAGAATCTTAACTTGAAATTGATGATATTTTTTCTCGAGTAGTAAAAAACGGTTGCATACATTCTTTTGATCTGATCAATGGCCTGAGAATATTCCACTTAAGGTTCTGTTTCTAGTTTTATATAAAATAAAATAGGTACATCTTGCATAGTTGCCATGAGGCTTGCTCGAAATTCCAGTAAAGGATTTGGTTATAAGTGGTTTTGGTCAATTTTAATTAGTGATGATAAGCTGAACAAATTTCAACTTAAGAGAATTTAATTCAACATGTTAATCTCAATGAGGATGTTGATTCATGGAGATAGGAAGAGGATCATAATGGAACATTTTCGGTGAATCTTTAAGATTGATCATTGATAATCTTTTGAACCCCTCTAGTACGTTTTGTAGTTTCTGAACAAGTGGCTTACCCCGTATGAATTGTTTTGTCTGGTGATCGTTACTTAAAGAATCCTAACGATATCAAATTTGAACACAAGAGGTATCACTATTTCTTCATATTTATGCCCTTTATGTAATTCTAAAGAAAAGACTACTGATTGTGTGTGCTAGTCATGTTCATGTTCAATAGAAGGGAGTTTGGAATTGGTTAATAAAAATGGTGTAATATGGATATGGGCTAACATACAAATTTCGATCAGTATTTTTTGCAGTTTCGTGGAGAGTGGATATACAAAAGAAAAAAGAAGAAAAATTTTAAAAGCTGCTGGGGAAAGTCTATCGTGGTTTGTGTGTAAGACTTGAAATAACGTGGTATTTGCTGGGACACAATTTTCAGCCCATTATGTAATCATTTAGTTTGGTAAATATAATGTTGTAATCCCTTTATTTTATGTTAGTAATATGTAACATTTTATTCTAGTATCCTGCTAGAAGCATTAATAAAATTTGAAGTTCTCTAGGTTAAGGTGATGACTACATCATAATTCTTAACTAGGATTCTCTTTATTATTGTTCGAAAAAATTCCTATATATATCAATCAACAAACTATAGTAGCATTTCTCATGACAAATTGAGGGGTATTTATGTAGTATTGTCTTCATCTCATGATATGCTAAGCATGTGAGAATTTGAAAATCTCATGAGACAATAAATAATTCTTCCACTAAGAACCTTTAAATTTATACATGTTTCCTCAAGTTTATACCAACAACAAGAAGAGCATTAATATTATTATTACTACGAGTATTATTAATATTTATTTAAATTTATACATGTTTCCTCAAGTTTAGACCAATAACAAGAAGAGCATTAATATTATTATTACTATTATTAACATTTATTTATATATAAATGGCTTCTATGAAACTTGGTATAAAACCTAAGGCTTTTCGTCTTGAACACGACACGTGGTACGTATGATTTTACTCAACTCTTTACAAATTTCATTAATTTCCATTTGTTTCTTTCACCGGCTTTGCACACTCTTTTAAAATCTTTATAGGGTTAAGGGTTTAGGGGCTTAGTTAATCGTTTTTGTGCTCACGCCTACCACAAACTTACAATATTAATTCGTTTTTATCCCGACGCGACGGTTAGGGCAAACAAAACCTCGTTGTTATTAATTAAAGGGTTAAAGTTACTTAACACAAAGAGGCTTTTCCCAATGTTCTGATATGGCACATTAACTTTTTTTTTACACATATGGCCATTTAACTTGTAAGAAACCTGTTATTATAGCCATTTTGGTGATTTTGACCTGCAATAGCAGGTCACCTTCTTCCCCAATTTCTTTCACTTCGAATACAAACTTTGAAGCCAAAATTCTCCTTGTACATTTAACGAAAATCAATGATTCTTGACTCTATGGAAAGGTAATCGAGTTTTCTATCAAGTAGTACAAAAAAACGAATAAAAATGAGTTTAAAATGTGTCAATTCATCGAAATACCGTAAGGGTGTCGAATTGGTATTTACCCACTTTAATTAACAATAACTTGACCTACACTTGATGGTTTTTCATGAATTTGGTGTCCATTGAAAGGTAAAAAGATTATCTACGACAATCTATAAAAAGAATGACGTAAAAAGATCAAGAATCGAGGAAAAAACAATCTTTTTTCTGCCCTGTTTTCGGAAAAAAACCTCAAAAAAACGAGACTTTGAGCTCGAAATTCTCTCTCAATACTTGACGAAAATTCATGAATTTGGTGTCATTTGAAAGGTATAATGATAAATTACAAGATTCTACAAAAAAAATCACAAAAATAGACCCAAAAATCGGGCTGAAACCGACTTGGCAGGTTGCAGGTCGCGTTTTGGCCATATCGACACGGTTTTGGTAAGTTAAATGGCCATTATGTGTAAAAAAAAAGTTAATGTGTCATATCAGAAAATTGGAAAAAGCCTCTTTGTGTTCAGTGACTTTAACCCTTAATTAAAAGTAGAAAAAGAATTAAATGTTGCAAGTTAATTAAAAAAAATATCATAAAAATAAGAAAAAGAATGTCAGAAGTTGTTATCAATTAAAGAAAATATATTAGCTGGTTTCCAACGGAATTCCGGTTACCATTTACCAAGACAAATCACTTCTTTAATTTATCTCTTGATCACTTCAGTTCCTCCTGTTCCTAAAGGTTTTGCAGGCCGGTATGCACCATCGCCCTCTAGTCTATTTAGTAATTAATTCTTCCTGTTTAATCTGTCAAACAAATTCCATGTGATTATCCACTGATTGTGTTTCTGTATATGATCTGCTCAGATTGATTTCTGTACGCAGAAGCACTCTAGTTAAGGCCATGATTGATAAACAAGCTTTGGAGGTTGAAAGGGTTAATCCTGAGGAAGTCGAAGAGTACTCTACCTTCAACACTATGACCATCACTTCACAAGCTTGTAGCACTGACCTTATCGACACTTTAATCGAAGATGTTAGAAATATAAAGGTATTCTGCCTATTACTAACATTTACTCATAAAAGTTTTATATATTATGCAAACTCTACAAATTATTTTTTGTAAAAAGACGTGATATATCGCTAGGTTTTCCCCCACCCTGCCTATAGATTCATTATTGTTCTAACCCTTGGCTACAATCACCGGTGCAAGGTATCAACTTATAGATTATGGTCTTTTAATTAACTTTATTGATGTCTTTTTTTGTGAAAGACAGATTTAGATATAGGTGAGAGCTATATATTACTGATCAATGTAGTTTTGCAGGAGACCCTGGTCTCAAAAGTGGATTCAGTTATTAGCCTGATGAGAAAAGTGGAATGTGAAGAGAGAGCTGCAAAACAAGCAAAAGAGGAAGCTGATTTGATTAGCTTTGATATTCTTGTGAAGGCGAATGAACGAAAACAGATGCTAATAGAAGCAGAGAAAACAAACGACAGTGTGAGTGACACCGTTCACCCAAACTAATTTTATTTATTCATGTCCGCAAGAGCATTACTTAAATGGATTAAAGTGTGGTTATAGTAAAACAAAGAAATGAAAGCTTGTTACATTTTAGTGCAAATTTTCTTTGTATTATATGTTGAAGCTTTTTATCTATGAGTTGGTGTTAATTTATTGGCAAATTTACTTATTATTTGGTTTCTGCAGCTTGTTAGAAAAGTGTATGTACAAAAGGCCATTTTAGCTACGAAGATGGAGGTGCTTCAATTTCGAATGCAACATTTGTTGGATGATGGACATAGATCTCTTGGAGTTCTTGATGAGGTACTACTCTTTATTTTAATCAGACATGCAGTAATAGTTGGGTGCTGATCCCTATCAAGTTTGTTTTATGTCAGATGAATAGATCTCTTGAGATGAAATTGACTTCAGCTTTACTGAAAAAGGAGTTAGCAACAAAAAAGAAGCAAGAAAACGAAGCATTATCACAACTAGTGCTTGCATATGAAGATTTCCAGATGGAAAAGATTGTAGAAGAATCAAAGAGATGGAAACAAGAAGATCTTAAGATTTCCAAGGTAATAATTAATGTAATATTAATGCTAGCACTAGTCTTTGTAAAATTTTAAGATAAAATCAGTCCTCATTGTAGTGGCTTCTTTTGTTACAGTTGCTGGAGTTTCTCAATGATCGTGGCCATGTAGTCGATACGTTACAGTAAGTTATACTTAAGCAGCTCCATTGTAGGTTTGAACATAAAGACAGTGTAGTTTGCTTAATTGCTTGTGTGAATTGGGTATAATGACTCAAAATGATTTCAGGTGAAAACAGATAAATTAATGCGTGAATCTGGATTTGATAGGGTTGGGCTGGCCACCAGCGTGTTCATTATCTAATCAGTCTTTTCTAAGGCTAATGTATTACATTTGATTAGAAACATACTATATATTGTTTTTTCTTTATAATACATGTTAGATGACTTGTGATCCTTAAATGGTTCTACTTGAACTGATCTGCTGTCAAACAAATACAAGCCGAGTTGACCGATTTTCTTATATGTGGGTTGAAAATGCCACCTGTACTAGCTTCTTTTCTGCAACTTTTCTTGATTTTTGCAGTTGTGAGATATCTAATGAATGTCAAGATGTGAATCACCTAAAAGAGGCCCTGGACCAGGCAATCCCACTAGGTGGACTATTGTCATCTAACCGAAAATTGTCCAGCTTAGCTGCTTCAAGTTCATCTTTAAAATCTTCTGAACTGGATAGAGTCGAGGACGTGGTTTTGGAGGCCAATGCGAAAGTTCCACATATGGTTGAAGTCATAAACGAAGGACAGGCAATGTCAACCATGGAATGCAATGAATTTGGAGAAAATCCTAGAGATGTGAGAAGCAGGGAGGTGAACAAACTGTGTGGGAATCAAATGTTTGCTAAAATTATCAAGAAGATGAAGACAAATAACAAACTGCATCGAAGGTGTGCTAAGCGTATCAAGAAAGTGAAGATAAAAGGTCTTCAAGTTGTATTAAAAAGGAATGCAGTTGTGCATCACAAAGAGGATAGCGTTGATGATTTCGAAGTAATGTTCATTATTCTTTTGATAACGATTATCATTTTTTATATTATTTGGATATTTGGCAAGTAGTTTTAAGTTAAAAGTTTGTAATGATGATTAATTATTTCACAGGTTCTACCAAGACTAAGAAAGTGTGCTAACCGTATCAAGAAAGTGAAGATAAAAGGTCTTCAAGTTGTACCGAAAAGGAGTGCAGATGTGAATCACAAAAAGGATACTGTTGATGATATTGAAGTAATGTTCAGTATTCTTTTGATTATGGTTATCATTTTTTATATTTTGGATATAGTCGATCAAGTGTTTTCAAGTTAAAAGTTTTTAATGGTGATTTTCATAGGTTCTGCTAAGAGTAAGAAACAGATCAAACGAAGCTAAATCAAGGTTTTTTTTTATTATTATTACTTTTAATATTAGTAATGCATGCAAAGATCTATCGTTTCAAGCTTATTTTGTTGTTATACGCAGAGCATTTATGCGTGGAAAGCAAACCTAGGTTTCAGTTTCAACTTTCAAGAGACAGAGGATACGGTTTCAACCTGTTTTGGGGTAACTCATGATGTGCATGGGAGTGCTAATTTTTTGTTAGTATAGCCATTGCAAGAACCAGGTATCTGTAAGTCTGTAACAAGGAATGGTTTTTTCAACTTTGGTTTGATATTTGTTGAGCCTTTGTTTTTTAGAAGTGTTTTTATTTTCAAGTACATATATTAGATAAGTTATCAACTAATGACTAAAACGCATCCCTACAAAAACCGAATCTATGCTTGAGGGGTATTACACTGCCATCGGATGCTTGCCTGTTTATGAAGGTGATATGGAGACACAGAATTTTGTATTTTACTTGTACTCATCAGCTTAGGAGGTGTGGTTTTGGTTCTTAAAATGGTGCAACTCAAATATGGGCACTTCTCTAGATCAATTACTTTACAATGTGGTAGATAGAGGAAAAATATATAAAAAAGAGAAAATCTTAGAAGCAGAAGTGGGGAGTTTGTTTTTGTTTGTATAGAAAGCCTTCAACGATTTAATGTTCAATTGAAAAAGATTCTCCGAATCACCGGTGGCGGATAAAAATTTAAGTTTCTCTATGTACTTGGATAAAATATTGGGTAAAATGCAATATTCTAATATGGTCTATGTAGTGCTGTGATCTTTTAACACTAATTTAGTTACGATGTAAACTATGTTTAGTATCTTACTAGAGTATTTGATATAAGTTTGGTTTTACTGGGATGTGGTTATAGTCATGTCAAAACTCTTCTATAATGTATCATTTCACACCATTCATAAAAAAGTGACACACTAAATGGTGAGGACATTTGAAAAATTAAAGACGATCTCTTTCCAAGTATCTAGTGGTTAATAGCCTTAGTAGCTAGGAAGCCCTCCTGGAAAGTTCATTAATTGGGATAAATGGAGCAGTGCCTCCTTTGATATATGTTTAATTGAGTTAACTGTTAGAGTTGGTCAACGCTTATCACAAATTGTTGTCTTTTCTCTTGGGTATAAGGTAACTTTTCACCCATTTTTAAAGCAAGAGGTTTGTGTTTCAAACATGGAGACTTTTGTAACTTTTATTGACTTATCAATATCATCATTCTTGTTTTAAAAAAAAAGCGCAACAAAAGGTAGTTTTTCCCCCTTCGGCCAAGCGTACCACCTTCTCTCTCCTTTTTGGGTTGCCTTCGAGCCCTTCAACTTCATTTGGGAGAGGTAGCAGCGCTACGGGGGTCTCGGGTTTCCCAATTTTCTCTCTCATTCGCTTTCACTAACTGACCACACTTTAGCTTTCTTTATTTTTTATTTTTTTTTGTTTTGTAGAGAGAGTAAGAAGAGAGAAAACTATTTGTGTTGATTTGGGTTGGCTTGGGTTCAAAAAGGTGCTACTCATGACCTTATCTTCTATCTTGTTAACACATTTAACCCCTTGACTTAGATAAAGTCACAACTAATTTCCAATATTAAGCTTAGCTAAGTCGAACATGAATTACAATTTCCAATATTGAGTAAATCCAAATAATGTCGAAACTTGAATTAGGGAACCGTCCTGGTTAACATATATGCGGGATTGTCTCTAATTCTAACTTTCACAACCTTGACCCTTGACTCAGAACAAATGAAATGATAACGAACATCAATGTGTTTAGTTCGATCGTGATATACTTGATCTTTGACTAAACTTATAGCACTCATGCTATCACAACGAACCAAAGTCTTATTTTGATTAATGCCAATATCACCTACTAACTCTTTCAACCAAATAGCTTCTTTGGCCACTTCCGAAAGCGCCATATATTCCGCCTCAGTAGTCGATAACACAACTGAAGATTGGAGTGTTGCTTTCCAACTTACTACCGTATCACCAAGCGTAAAAACATACACGTAAGAGATCTACGCTTATCCAAATCCGCGGCATAATCTGAGTCTGAGTACCAGGTTACAACATCTCGATCACCACCATATATGAGACCAACATCGGCCGTACCTTTAAAATACCGAAAGATTCTCTTCACCGCTACCCAATAATCTTTCTTTTGGTTCACCATAGACCGATAAACCACACTAACTGCGTGAGACAAATCTGGTCGTGTACACACCATAACATACATCAAACTTCCTGTGGCACTAGTATAGGTAACATTTGACATATATTCATGATCACTCTCCACTTCATTAGAACACACCATGGAAGGAAAAAAACTTGATGATGAAGGCTCTATTAATCCGTTTGGCCACTCCATTTTGTTGTGGTGTAAAACGAACTGTCTTGTGTCATGCAATCTGTAACACCACTTTTTCTAAAATAGCTTTTAAAAATTCGTTTGCCACTGAATAGCATTCTAAAACATCATAGTTTGCGGAAAACAAGCTTACATCACTTTAGTGCTAACAGTTTCATAAAAGTAGCATTAAAAGTACTCTTTTTAAAAGCTTGGAGCAATCCAACTCTGCAAAGCACTGGGGCATTACCCTCGCTGGAAACTGGTTACCTGCACGCACAACATACTAAAACGTAATCTTTCGCTTAGTGAGCATACTACTGAGCTAATAAACACAATAAGCATGAATAACTCTTCTAAGGATGTCTCATATCCCATTTATAGTCTACAAAACAATCAAACTGTTAACTTGTCCCGGGGTATGATCACACCTCGCGCGTAACCAAACCCCTGACGCTTTACTTGGGTATAAGTATCTCAATATACCCCTTTCACTTTACTGGATACAAAGTATCTGCTTTCCTTTGTACAAAGCTTCTCTAAGCCATGTACCTGCTATATTTGTGCATAGACATATCTCATATCATAACACAGATATCATATTATTCACTTTGTGCATAAATGCATACTAATCATATTAAATACTATAACATAGTGCTACTGAACCTCTGAATAACAGCCTTTAACTTCACATATCAAACATACAATTGATAGACTATTCATTTAGTGCACGTACATATGCTAATCTGATTAAAGGTAAGTACACTCACCTTAGCAGCGATTAAGATACTTCTATCACCGAAACGTCAATATCTTATTGCCTACAAGCAATAAACAAGTACTACATAAACTTCTAATTGTTGCTGCAATGATTCTAACTGACAAGCAAAAGCTCAGCTAAAAACCACCTCCTACGGCCGCAAGAACCCTTACCTACGGCCGCAGTAGACAAAACCATCAAAAACTCTAAAACACCTTCCTACGGCCGCAGAGAACCTTTCCTACGGCCGCAGGAACCAAAACAACCAAAAACCCTTAAACATGCTCCTACGCCCGCAGGGAATAATCCCTACAGCCGCAGGAACAGTCGGTACAGCAGACTTCCTGCTCTGTTCGTGAACAGCAGCCGAAAATCATCTTTCCACACTTAAAACTTGGTGATACTCAGATTCAACCATAGAAACAAGTTCTACAACATTACTACTAACTTTCTATCACAAAACTTGATACAAAACAACACTAAAACTCATGATCCAAGCTACAAACTTGAATTCAACTATGAACCCATTTCTTGACCTAAAAATTCAATTAAACCAAGAAGAACTCATACCTTATGCTTCTGAATCACTATAGGATAAATTCTAAATGCTTGTACTTCACTTTAGCAATCAAATTCAGTCACAAGATGGGAGAGAAGTGTGTGTACGTGAGTGTGATTTGGTTCCTGGTGGTTTGACTCCAAATGAGTCAAATAACCTCATATAATTCTATAACTTTGGGCTGATTGCAAAAGCAGCCCCTGTACTTTTTTAACTTTCTGTATTGGCAAAACTAACCCCTTAACTTTATAACACATAAACACATAGCAAGAACTTTCGAACCTTGGGACGTTACACAATCCCATGTTTTTGACAAAACCCATCAAACTCTTTTGAACAAAGATTCAACCCATTGTCGGTTCTAAGCTTCTGGATCTTACGTCCCAATTGATTGATTTTCAATAAATACTTTCCAAGTCTTGAATTTTTAAATGACTCATTTTTGTGTTTCATTGTGAAAACCCATGTCATTCTCGAAAAATCATCAATAATAGAAGAAATAAAATATCGTCCACTACCTAAAGAAGGTACACATGACGGTCCTTAACAATCCGCATTTAAGTAATCCAAAGAAGCTTTAATTTGATGAATAGATTTTGAGAAACTTACCCTATGTTACTTGCCAAGATCACAATGTTCACAAAATCCCAATTTTGTCACTTTATGCCTATTCAAAAGACCTTGATTGCTCAATAGTTTCATGCATTTTTCTCCAATGTGACCAAGCCTCATATGCTACATTCTTGTTAAATCCGGGTTTGAATCTACAATGGTGCCTTTGTCTAACACTGTCTCGCCTTTAAACACATACAACGTGGATTCTTTAATTCTTTTCATAACAACCAGTGCTCCTTTTGATACTTTATGTACTCCACGCGAACCGAAATACCATGTGTTGTGAATGAAAAGTTTGAATGTTATTTAAAAGGTGATTAATATGGATTTTTTAAAAACATGGAAAGTTGATTGTGTAACATGAGTTATGATTATTAGTTTTAAATTAAAATTACCTTTTATACTCCTACACTTAGGGTTGTGGTTATCATTGTCCTTGTAATTATAATTTGAATAAATCATATATTTGGTTCCTTTGGTTTGTCACTTATTTCACTCTCGATTCTTAAACTTCATTTATGACGTTGGAGATCCCTACTATTTGCCTTTTGTTACACTATTCAACTGAAAAAACTAAAATGCCCTTAGTTCTTCACTTGATAAGTCTATTATACCCTTGTTACACTTAGTGGCACTTAAGTTAAGTATTTATTGGTTATGATTAAAAAGAATTTCCAACGACTATAAATTACTCTAAAATGATAAAACTAAGAATTTGGTTAAATATGATATTTTAAAATGTTATGAAACGTAGATATGGTATTTGTAGATAATGAAGGACAAAACAATATTTGTAGACTTTAGTGCATTGTGCTGGAAACGTATTTATAGAAAGAATAATGACTAGTTGGTCATGTATTCGGTTCTTTTTTTTATAGATTTTGTGTTTTAGTCTGATCTGGTCCGGTCCGTTCTTGTTTTTAACCGATCTCACACCTTCGCATAGTATATGATGTGAAAGATTGATAATTAAATAGCGGTGTTGGTCATGAACAACAATGTTCTTAGATTGTGATGTTTTGAAGATTGTCACTCTACGCGTCTCCACTTCTAGTGACATAATTAATGTGAATCAGCGACAATAATTTTCTTGTAGTAATCGTATTGATCTCTGTCCCTAATTTTTGATTTTGGTGACGTACTCTGTCACTAATTCCATACAGTCTCAATTTTCTTGTAGTCAATGCCACTTATGGGGCAACTACATGATCTAGTTTTAAATATTAATTCCAAATGGATATATAGCCTGCTAGGAGATCAAGAGAACCATCTTGAGGATATATGCATACAGCTATTGATAACATCACACATATTTTTATTCCATCTATAGCACTAATACACAACTAAGAAAAGAACAAACCATATATATATATATATATATAGGAGTGAAATTTCCACACATGTACATGCATCATCATCGATCTGTAACCCTTTCAGTTCCTTTTTCAAGCTCTGCAAGTTGAAGTTGTGAAATGTGTTTTCGATCTTGCTAGGGAAATAAACTTACGTACGTACGTGAATTAAGTCTTCAAAACTCTTAAATATAGATCAGCCAATTAAGGAGTCTAAAGCCGCGCGCTCTTTCACATGCTTCTTCAACCAAATCTTCTATCTATCTATCTATCTTTGTTGAGCGTACGTACATATGAAAAAGGTTGAAAATCTCACTCATAAAAAGAAGCTAGCTGGTTTGATCTTTTCCAAGTGCATGCGTCTTGTTATTACGAAATCGCTATATATAATTAAGGAAATGGAAGCAATAATCCAACTGGTATAGCCCCATGCCCGCACCTAATATTCTTAGATATATATATATATATATTAATTAATATTAATATTAGCTAGCTAGGTTTCATTCAATTCCTCTCGATCGAAAGAAACTTAACGTTGTTAATTAGTCCCGTATCCATTGATACCCATTCGTGTAACAAGCCAACTGCAAACATCATTCACTTCTTCTGGGATGGTGTAGTGACCAAGCCTAAATGAAAAACCAAGTTAACACGTCTATATATTCAGTATGAGCTAGCTAGTGATGAGGAATTGAAGAATATATATATGTAATATGTAATTAAATACCCGTTGTAGGTGCGAAATGTTAAGTTTTGAAATCCTGAAGAACGTAAAGTCTGTGCAGATATCTCCCCATGTTTGTGTTCTACTACATCATCAACTGAAACCAGGAAACACACAATACTTTCAAATACGTACCTACGTACTCCCTCACTTGCATATATGGATCGATCAACACATTAAAACTTCCTTATATAATTTCATTTAACCGCTTCTTAATTAATTATTAATTATTAGATACAAATTATCATTAATTTATCCCCAAAACCTTTAATTTATCCTGGTTTTTGATACTTGAAAATGCGTATATGTATGAGAGAGAGAGAGAGAGAGAGAGAGAGAGAGAGTATGAGAGCGGGAGAAGAAACTTGTGGGAGAGGGGGCCGGCTGGGGAGAAGAGCCGCACAGTAGTAATCTACGGGTCCGGGGATCAACAAAGCTTGGGGAAATGTCCCCTTAGGGCTATAAGCCCACATAGGCGTAAACATAGGCAACCTTGCAACCACGGCATAGCCGATGCTTTAAAAGTGAAATGAGTGATTATCCTCTATCACATCCCCATATCAACTTTTTTCTCTTATCACTTTGTTTTGTAACGATCATTTCTTACCAAACTAAATACTAAACCTGCATATCCCTAATAAATCAAAAAGAAAAAAGAGAACTAGATATGAGCATATAAGAATTAAGATGTTGGACCCACTATGTGCCCTACCTTCCCTTTCCACATTAGAGTGAACGGTGTGGGATATGGGTTGAGTGTGGGGTGAGATCACCACTTAGGTGGTGTCATTTCAAGTGTTGGTGGATGAGATGTGGTGAGATGGAATGGTATGAAGACCATAGGGAGAAGGTATGTGGTGAAAGGGTAGCGGGTATGGTAATTCTCTATACTCTCTCTTTTTTGTAATTTATTTTAATTTTTAACTTAATAACTGGGTATTAGATGGATCCTAAAATATAATATGGTAAGAAGTGAAGTGGTAGGTTGAGTCGTGTGAAAAAAATTTAATGTAACAATATGATAGATGTGAGAACTACAACCACTTTTATATGATATTTACCATCCCATTATCCCACCACTTGATTATAAAGTTTCTATCATGTTTCACCACCCAAGTGGTGTCGCCACATTTCCTCCTTTAATCTCACTCTCTTCTCTCTAGACTTCATTTTAACTTTTCTCTCTGTACATTATTTATCTTCTCTTCATTTTATAAACGTTTTCATGTAATTAGTCGACTTGTCTTAGTTTTTTTTTCTCGAAAGGTGACATTTTATATAAAAGAAATTAATTAACTGTAAAAAGTACTCACATTTTCAAAACATAGGTTACTTGAAGCGTGCCAATTTTTAAAGTTAAGGTTTGTTGTTAAGTATTTCGCTTTATAAAGATGTGTTCAATAAAGTTTATGTAAAGAACATAGTGTTAAAATTTTAAAATGCAATCATAGATGATCAGTATACAATCACATATAATTTTGTAAAGCATCACATGTGAATAACAAAAATATTCCTCCGTTTAAAATTTTAAAATGCAATCTGGATCATTGATGTCATTGATCCAGACGCTAAAATTAGTCACTTAGAACTAAGACTTAAAAATGGACTAAATTGAGCATTATTCTCGCGTTATAATACAATTTAAACTATTCATCTTTTTGAACTTTTTTAATTCTAAACATGTATTTTCATAAGAATATATATAATGTATTATTTTATAAATCAAATTTTAATCTGAAAATTATTCACTTTTTAAATCTGACCGTGTTCAAATTAATTTTGATTTTAATGTTTTTCATATTGCTGTTTAAAAAAATTAATTTGAATATAAAAAAAATTGAATATCTTGAAACCTATCAGCTATTTATATAAAATTGGTTTTATACGTTATAATGTAATATATTAATGGAGAGATTATAGCAATTTGAAATTATGAAAAGTAAGTTCACGTTTAAAACTCTATCTAAAGACTTAATCATTCTTTCTCTTGTAAAAATCTGTTGAGACTTCAAATTTAAATTTATAGCCATCATGAAAAGTATGACATATATAAATATGACGTAACAAGAATTATCTTTTTAGTCAAGTTTTAGTGAAAGTTTTGATAAAACTAGTCATTTTTAAATATAAAAAATCAACAGTTTATAAAATATATGAAAAAAACAGAATATTAGAAGACAAATAATAATAGAAAATCGTAAACTATGCGACCTTTCATTTTTTAGACGAAAAAAGATATTTGATTTTTTTTTAGAGAAAATAAAATTTTAAGTTTGGCCCATTTTTTTTAACAAGAGGAGAAATAATTTTCTTTTTAACAAGAGAAAGAGAAATGATTTGAAAAAGAAAAAAGAAATTGATTCATTTTATGTTCAAAACTTCTCTTAAAAAAAGTGAGAAGATTAAGAAGAGTAAAAAAAAGCATGGTGATTTTCTATTGGTGACTAAATTATATTCAATTACAGCTAATAATTTTAATAATAAAGGATTTTTAATAATAATCCTAATTTTTTATTTTTTTCACAACCCAGTAACACAAAATAAAAATAATGAATATATGAATGGACAAAGAAATATGTTGGTTGTGTATATCATTAAAAAAAGGAGGGGGAGGGGGGGATTTGCTTATTGAACCTTCATCCCTCTCACATACACACACTTCATATCAAATATCATACACTTACACACATTACAAGGTGAGGATGCAATGATCCAAACACACACACAAAAAATCATGTTTTTTGCTTTGTAAAATCACATAAATGAATGCACATCCAATCTTTGGACCATACTAGTTGACAACTTGACATTCCTATCTAAAAGAACCAATGCTTTGTGTTAAACTGTCAACACAGGTAAGAAAAGAAAAAGAAACCCTATTATTCCCCCTTTTTTGTGCTAGAAACACAACTAAATCACATAATCAAGAAACGAAAATTAACCACGAGTTAGATCACATCCATAAGTGTTCTTATATTTCATCAACTCGAAGTTGGCGGAATACAAAACTAATGTGGTTACTCCTTTCACAGTAATAACCGTACTACACATTAATCATCATACATTTAGATTCGTAGAATCACCAAACATATGGATTTGACTTTGTGAGTGACAAGAATTTACATAACCTTTGGGGAAAAAGGTGTCCAATTTAATTAAATAGAACTTCAAAAGTATGTAATTTCTTACAGAGAGACGGCCTGATGGAGGTCGCCAAGTGTTTATAATTGCAGTTGATCGATCAACTCTCATGTAAATTGTTAAATATATAGAATGCCCACCAATGCTATCAAGCTTTAACAATTCCTCTGCAATGTGAGATTCTCACACATTGAGGAGGTTTAAGCTGGTAGTAGAGGCCAGGGCCAAAACCTGAGCTGTGATACCATGTCAAGTCACCAACATCTAGAAGCTGAAGCTGGTAGATAAAGGGGCCCAACAATAATATCAAGCATCAACATTGATCTCCAACTAGATCTAATTTTCTCTACTCCACTGCAAAACAAGTGAGTAGGCACAACTAAATAGTTTGAAGATTACGGAAATCTAGACCACGCAGAAAATGACAGAAAAGCTTAATTAGGAAAGCTATTAATTACCGCAATAAAAAATTCTTAGTACTGTAAAATTAAGAATGATTTACTATACTAACAGAAATGTATCACTTTTGAGGTATCCCTCCATATAGGGATTCTTGCATATAAGGCTTCGAAACATAAGCCCGTAATTACAAGGCACATTTGTCATGGGAATGTTTTTCTACAAGCACAATATGATAAATGTATAAATACTTATTAGCCCATTATGTATAAATACACATTTGTCTCTAGTTTCATTTTAAGCTAGGTATTAATCATACAAGACACCCCAAAAATAAAGTGCATGTGCATGTCAGCTCAAGATGTATGTTTACATGTAGGTGTTTAGTTAAGCACAAATTTTCCTTAGTATCAAGTTTCCTTTGTGGCTCTGCATAGATTAATTAAGTAGAAGACATTTAGTTATTGTGCTAGATCATTCTCAGTCTAATTTGTAAGATTTTCAGGTATCTTGGTTATTTTATCATGCTTCACTACACTTTTTGGTCTAAGTAATTACTTTTGCTTTTGGAATTTTAATTTTTCCTTGTAAAAGTGTAATAGACTATTCACTAAGAATAAGAACCGGAGCTTAATTTGATGCCCGTCAAATTGAACTAGACATTCCCTTCCTGACAGTTAAATTATTCCATAAGGCATCTATTGCTTTGAAATGTTCTATGTGTTTCTCATCCACTTGTACGAATTAGTATTGATTCTTTATTTGAACAAAATTGACTTCGTGTCTAAGACTACTATAGTTAACAAATATCAAGGAAAAGTTGATATAAGTATAGTATCAAGCATGCTATCCTGCATATATGTCATGTTCACATGAAGAACATTTGGAATAATGTGTGTGTGTGTGTGTATATATCACTCAAATAAGATGTTAATCACTGAAGGTGAAATAAATGACTGTACAGAATTCCTGCAATTTATTATTATATCTTTAAACGGCGATTGATAATTTCAACGACACCAACCAGAAAGTAGCTAGAATTGAGGCAATTATAAACAAGACAATTCAAAATATACTGTAAATTGCAAGTAAAAAAGTACCTTGCCCATGGCAGACCAAAAGTGGTAGTGATGCTGCACGTCTAGCAGCTTCTTGTGATGCTTGTACTCTGCTCCTCACAATCCTATTATAAGTTTGTCTCTCAGTACAGTAATATTTCTAACCACATATTTAAATAATCAGCTTGTAATAACAAAGGTCAAACCTGGAACATGGCAGCCAGCCGCTGAGAGCCACAACCGCGCTGAGATTGATTGGATATCGGTTTCCATTCCCATATTGTCCCAGAGCACGACATGTAGCAGAGTAGAGAGCCATGGCAGCGCCCATACTGAAGCCGGCAATACCTAGTTTAACTGTCAAAGGAAAAACACAAGGTAACAGATGTCCATAATAAATAAAACCACATAAAAAGTGATATTTATCCATGCCAACTACTGGTTTTTCTAAAAGTTAAGAAGTTTTAGCAAGTTTATAAGACTTCCTCCAACTTTTGTAGTTAATAAAGACATTTAATATGAACTTTTTAGTAAAATTTCAAGAATTAAAGAATTTAAGCCTCCAGAATATTAGTTATAACAGATTTGTATAGTTAGTGCTTCCTTCACAAATTTTGTGTGGCTCCCATATTATAGGCTTATAGCCACTTGCCTAATATAGTGCTAAAAACAGAATAACATCACTTCTTAAATATTCCCATATTCCAGTTGAAGATTTGCTTACCATCAACTAGAAAAAAGTTGGAGGCTTATACATATTTAAAGATACTTATAGACATGAGCAACAGAAACTTACTATCATCACGCTCATTGGACAACATATTTACAATGTGTGTAGCTGAAGCATCTAAACCCTCCACATCATCTGTAGCATTGTCTGACAAGTCTTCAACATTAAACCCTGATAAAGTTTGACCGGATTTTAGAATTCATTGGTCATACAGGAAATAACATTTATTGCCCTCTTAAGTCTTAATTCTTACATATAAAAACCAAAAGACCTATTACAAAACAATTTTATAACATATTTTTCCACTCAAATATGCATATGCTTTTCCTCTCACGTGAAATGAATAAGATTCACAAAATTAAACATTAAAAGTTTATAAACAAATAGAACATATTATAATCGAAATACCATTGATGGTTCTAAAATTGAAAACAATAGACTTACATGCAGTAGAGTGCATTCCACCAAATAAAGCTATGGGACGACTTGGGGCAGTTGGGCAGATCCACTTGATCTAAATCGTAAATCAGAATGTTTAATATATTAATTAAGATCAGCTGATAAAGTACACATTTAAATTGTGTTTAAAGATAACAACGAATTCCTTACATTTGGAAGAGGCAGAGATTCCAAGAACTGGGACCAACTGTAAAACAAAATGTAAAGAATGAATTAAAAATTCTATTTTGAATTAAAGAAGCTGAAAGCACTCTTAGAATATCTTTGATCCACTTTCTCATTCTAATTTTAGTTTTAATGACTTGACATGAGAACCAGAATATGGATCAGAATGTATTCTATCAGATGATAGATATAGACATGGTCCCTGCTTTTGACCATCAACCCCTTTTGGAAGAAGAAAAATAAAAGATTTCCCTCTTTAACCCCTGGAAAGGCAGATGGGAGAATTGATGTACAGGCTCGCCCACATGTCTCAAAAATAGGATACTAGATTGACAGATCGACAATATGGTAATATATTAATCTAACGACATTAATATCAAATCTAATTATGCCTTAACCAATTTGTTATTACTTCTATTCCATGAGAATTAAAACATATTCGAACTTTTGTGGTGTCCTGTGAAATTCGCTATGATTCACTTCATGACAAAGTTTCATAACAAAATTACTTGTTTGTCCATAGTCTTTTGACTTCTTTTTTTTTTTCTTATCTTCGTCCATAAGACTCCCCAATTTTCTTATCACAGACGATTTTGGACATGTGGTTGATACTGATCCTTTGTTATGTCAAAAAGAAAAGAAAAGGAAACTTACCATTAATAACTTCGAAATACCAACCCTCAAGATCCTAAATCATCCATGGGTCAAGTATGGAAAGAAACATATCATTATAAAATTATTAAGTCAATATTCAATATCAAATGTCAAAATGGTCGAAATGAGTACAACCCACTTCCTATTCCGCAATTGATATTAAATTTGGCTTTGCATATGAAATCATGATCACAATACATAACAAACATTCATCATCACCTTGATCCCATTTCACCAATGCCATGTAACCACACAATAGTCGCTTGGTGGATTCCTCTGGGCCTGACCACATAAGTCCTTCCAAACTCAAACGTGTTCCTTCCGACATTCCTACTACCTGAAACAATGTATTAAGAATACGTACAAACCCTTAATTAAATCTTTGTTATATAATTAGTTGGTGGTCTTTGTAACATTAATGTTAACTAGCTAATGCACTGATCGATGATTGGTTAGGTGGGAAGAGACTAACCAGAACCTATGTTTGATCTGTTGTAGCTCATTGTCTTAACTCTTTTAAATATTGCACTATGTGAAATAATCCCTTAATTGCAACAACCAGTAAGAGCACCCAACAATGAATGACTGAACAAATGTAAACCCTTGAGTATCTATTTATAACATTTTTAGGACGAAAAATTATATTGGTTACAACCCATGAATATGAATCAGCTACTCTTAGCTACACCAGTTATACCGGCCTGAAGCTACCTGCCAAAGCTAAATTACCTGATAAAGGCCACCACCAAAAAGAAAGGATAATAAAGATGACAACTTTAATGGTTCAAGAATATAATTGTAACCAATCAAAGAAAGACAATGGTATAACTATCCGTTAAAACCCGACCCAGGATTGTCCCTAAGGTTGAAGTGGACAGATAATAGAGAATATATGCTTACAGGTAGTGGGAGGAAGTGCTTCGGAGCATCCTGAGAATATATTTCCGCGTAGAAGGAGTGTCCGTATATGTGTGTGTGCGTAAAACCATAGAAGCATATCAGAATCAAATATGCAATCTTATAGCATACTTTTCATAAGGGACAAATGATCACATTTTCACTTTTTAGTACGTTCTTACAAGAAAGTATTTTTCATCAATAGTAGTAAATCTGAGAACGAAAAAAAATGCTCCTGAAGAATAATTAGCAGTGAGGTTGATGGCTTTAATGTTGTGTAGCAACCTTCTTGATATAATGAGTACTCTAATGCTAAATTTTCAAATTAATATTTATCAAATATCTACATATCATAACTTTTTCAAGCTTTAGTTCAAGAATTGTGTCACTAGCCTCATGATGTAACTTCCTCAACATTCATCAGGACTATACTTTCTTCTAATCAGTCTTTAATATACATATAGCAGAATGCTAGCTTTTATACTTCCACTTCTACTTATAACTCTGTTATTGGTCATTGTTTCAAACGCTTGCTTAGCTAGGACACATATCCCACACGCAATTAGGCGGGAATGTGTAAGAAGCGGGTCTAGTATAAAGTTCGAGGTCATAAAGAATGGTCTTCAATTCAGTATGTATCCATGGTCATACATACTAGTTTTCAACACTAAACCGGCCTGTATTTATGGCGCTACATAGAGACTGGTTTATACATCTAACCGGCCTGTAATTATGGTTATAGAGACTGGTTTTTTACATCAAACATGTACATATTGTGATGTTTTTAACACTAAATCTATATAAAAAATTTGGGCAAAGTGCGCAAAAATCTACGAGCTTTGCCAAAGTAATTGAATACAATCAACTTTATGTATACTAAAAGGGAGGTGATCTTTTACAACAAAAATTATACACAACTTTATACACCATCTAACTTATACCATGTGCATTGACTGGTTGTACTTTCTCATTCCAAAAAAGCAACCAACTTCATAAAATACGGCATTAACCTGATTATCAGGTTGCATTTTATGTTTATGAAATTTATTTTTTTAATTGATGTTCTTCATGAGTCTTCATTTGTTTATGAATGTCCTTCAAAACACCATAGATTTGAATCCCCTTCATGAATCTTGAAGAACAATAACAAAGATTCAAAAGATTTTAAAACACCAAAGATTCGATTAGCATGGTAAGAAAAAAATAATCGGCAAACTGTCATTTTGAAAACCACGATTTTAAGCACACAAAATCCAATCTCGTATCAATAGACATTCAATCGATTGAAGCAGAATACAGAACTGAAATCCAGATTGGAAGTTTGTGACAAGAAACCCTAAACCCTAAATCATGAACAAGAAACCCTAAAATCCTAAAAATCGATTAGCATGAAGACATGAATCGATTGATTGGATTACTGCTCTAAGTAAACAGAAGAACCTGATTGAAGATGAACGCATGAGTCGATTAATTGAATCATCGGGGTAATGATCAGTTTTAGTGTGTACGATCGGTTAAAACACCACAAATTTGGATTTCTTTGAGAAAATTAGATGGTAATAATAAACAATCTCACAGAAAGTAAAACAAAGATGAAATGGAAAGGTGATCGGAAACTGGAAAAGTAGCCGGAAACCGGAAAAGGTCGCGGGGAAGTGTTTTGAAAACCGGACCAGAAAAACGGTCTAAAAACAGGATTATATAAGAATTAATTTAAATTGTTAGGCTTACATATATAAAAGATTTTATTGATATACAACTTATATTTGTTTTAATACTTAACATGCATACATATCTACATGTATTATATATATTTATTACAAAATCACAAAAATAGCATACAAATATCAATGTAAAACCGGTTTAATCCGGTTCAAAGTAAGAGGTTCTTACCGATATTTGACGGTTTAAACGGTTTTTAACCGGTTCATTTTCTAACGGTTTGACCGACTCCCTAACTCGAAAGGGTGTAGGAGTCCAGCCGAGCATCCTGATGAAGCGCAAACAACCCGAATATATTTCAGACCGACCGGTACAATTGACCTAATAGGTTGTTTATGAGTTGATAAATTGGGTGGTATAAAGTATTGCATTGTTTCCAAGACAAACTTCACAAGACATTTTAAAATTAAATGATTTGTAACTTGTTCTAAATAAGTTAAAATGTAAACTAAATCTAGAGTGTTAAATCAAATCTGTTCATATATGTGATATTTGAGTTTGGTTTTCTTTTATTTGAGCTTAACATGCATCTTAGGGATTGATTAATCTCGTGCATTATTGGGTGAATTTAGGGCAGAAAATAAAACAATCATAAGAGTAATACGGTCATTTTGCATATACTTAATACACATTATTTAATGTTAACGAACTCTTATTTTAAATAAGGGAGAAAAATAGTAATTAATACAAGGGGCCGAAATTTAAATTTCATCTACTTTTTGCATCAATTTCTGTTTTTTAATTAAAAGTTAATTGTTTTTTTTTTCTTAAGATTTTCTAAATATGCATGTTTAGCCCATTAAGAATCATAAGTACATAAACCGTCTTTTATTTGAGAATTTTGGAGTAATAGTAATCTTTTAATAAACTTACATTACATCTGACTCGTTAAGTACCATCAAACTGACTATACTACCATTATCCTTATTATTTATTTATTTTCTTAATAATAATAATAATTAATCACGTCTAAGGGAGAGAAGGTCATATGGTCCCACCCCACCCCCATTTCGTTAAACCACCGCCAAGAACAGACACACACACACACACACACACACACACACACACACACACACTCTCTCTCTCAAATTCCAACCGTTGCTCCCTAAAAAACGTCGCCGACGACAACCAACCAACTTGTTAAACCATCACACCGTTGTCGTTTTTTACCAACCACTACCACCGCCATTCGAGACACAATCACCATTGCAACCATCGTAGGAAGTCACAACATCGCCACCACATTGAAGTTGTAGAGAAAAAAACATTCCAACCACCACCACCGAAATCCAATCACCGCCACTATCATTGGAATCAATAGAGAGATTGAGGCGACAAAGCTCGAAAAACCCTAGATCTGAATGAGAGATGGTGAGGTGGTGGTTGGGTGTAAAGTGGGGAGGAGAGATAAAGAAAATGGGGGTTGCAAGCGGCTGATAGTGCATCAATGAGGGAATGGTGGGTGGCGGCGGTGGCCTTCTCCGGGGAGAGGGAGGTGAGGCGGTGGTTAGGTGTAAAGAGGAGAGAAGAGAGAAAGAAATGGGGTGGGGGTGGCGGCGGTGGCCTTCACCAGCTGACATTCTCTCCCTCATATGTGTTTAATTATTATTATTATTATATAATTATTAATAAAATAAATAAAAAATAAGGATAAAGGTAGAATAATCGATTTGATAGTACTTAACGGATCAAGTGTTACAGAAGTTTATTAAGGGACTTCTATTGCCCAAAATTCTCAAATAAATGACGGTTTATGTAATTACAATTCTTAAAGGACCAAACATTCATATTTGGGTAACCTTAATGACTAAAAAGGCAATTAACTCTTTAATTAATGATCTTTATAAATTGAAAAATGATTTGTCTTTTGGTAGAGGTACTTTGGTCTTTTCTTCCTCTTATCTTGCTTAAATTAAAACAACTATTCTATTTTTCTGTCTATCTCGTAAAACGCTGGTAGTCCATCATCGCCCACCGCTAGGAGTGTTAAAAAAACCAAAAAACTGATGAATCATTCCGACCCATATGATCCAAAGATAAGAAAAATGATACCCGAACCCACAAACCCGAAAACAATGAGGCCCGTTGAGTCAAGTTGTATATATTTAGTTTTATTATGAAGAAAATATATTAATATTTTATGATAAAAAGATTACTAATATTAAACCATTGAAGCTGAATCAGTTACGTTCTTTCGCTTGGGGTGACAGAAGCTATTGAAGTAAACTAAGGGGGTGTTTTCAATAACTTATTTATTTGGCTTATTAGCTTATTTAAGGTAATAAGCCTTAAATAGTGTTTCCCATAGCTTATTAAGGATGAGCTTATTAGCTTATTTATGGGTTTTAAATAAGTCAAGATTTTGAGGCTTATTAGAGCTTATTTATCCAAATTACATCCTTTATTCTTTATTCTTCTTTGCTTCTTCTTCTCTGATTTTTAGACATGTCTTTTTTTGTCATTTTAAAACGTAAATAAGTCTTCTTTAAATAAGCAATGAGAAACACTTTTACTTATTTTAGCTTATTTAATTAAATAAACTAATAAGTTAAAAAGCTAATAAGCTAATAAGCTTAAATAAGTTATGGAAAACACCCCCTAAATGCAGATGCATTAGTTGAAGGGAGAGAAGGTTAGTCAAAATTTTGTTATTTTCTTAGTTTACATTTGATTAAATAAGTGTTTAGAAGTCCTATTCTTGGGTGATTTTGTTGTTTAGCTGCTAGTTTGTGTTTTCTAGGTTTGTATGGCTATAAATGCCACACGTAACTTCAATAATAAAGTAATCCCTTCCGGTTCTTTAAGCAAATGCCAAATAGTATAGTAGTATACACCGTGACGAGTGACTTTGCTATAACTTTTTAAAAGCTTATCAATTACAAAAGTTAACAAATAATAAAAATTAAAACTAAATAAGAAAAAGATTGTTAAATTTCTAAATAAAGAAATGATTTTGTAGATCATGAAATTCAATTACAACGAATTGAAAGAAACATTGCCGCCTGATTTAATTCCGACGGGCTCATAGTTTATTAGGTTTTGCTCATATCTAAATTCAGACCGAATCGTGGTATCGAGGAAAACGATCCTTTGTTTTGTGTTGTAATTATTCATTTCTCATCGATTGAACTTGCTTAATCACTGCGATTGTTCGATTGTGTTTCTGGATCAATTCAGGAGCGATTGTTAGCGATTAAGGCCACATACGACTGATAAAACTGCTTTCTGTGTTGAAATGTTTATTCTTGGGGACGATCGATACGATCACCATTTCATTTGAACTTCCTGATACCACCATCCATGATGCTAGAAATAACCAGGTGAATCTTCATCCCTAACACAAGGTGAATCTAATCCCTATCAGCTTTCATAGAAAAGGAACTAACTAATACAATAAATAAAAAGCAAGATAACCATCACTTGCGCTCATATGAGGAAATCCAGATGGAAAGTTGGAAAAACAGTTCAAGCGACTGAAACAGGAAGCGATGGAGATTTCCAAGGTTGAAACGCAAGATTAGGGGGTGTTGTATGGGATTGCGTTATAAAACTGATGATCTAATCTTTGAGTTTTCATGTTGAAGATGATCAATTTTTAGTGTTTGAGTATAGTGAAAGTGTGAAACTTATTCTGTTTATGTGGATTATTTAGGGGTTGATTAATTAGTCAGCTTAACAGTAGATGCATGAAAACTGGTCCTGATTATTTATGGCCATTTTACCTTTTAAACCATTAAATAATTAGAATTTGTCAAATTATCAACTAAAGTACATCCAAAACCAATCTTCTCCACCCCATTTTGTTACAGATTTTTGATTATCCCATGTTGCCTAATCACTTTTTAAACACAATGCCAAACACCACCATAAGAAATGTTTAATCCCATTACTCCTGTTACAACTTTCATCCTAAGAAGAAAATGAATCCATCGTCATTGTTGATTACTTTTTTTTCCCTCAAAATTGCAGGATTTCCTCATAGATCATGGCCATGTTGTCTATATGTAACTGTAAGCTGTAGAATCTGCATGAGCAACTCCATTGTAGGCTTGAATATCTTGTTTTACTACACAACTGTAAAGCAGCTATAAAAATGTCATCTAGCCAAACATTATCTGTATTAGCATGATAGCATCTTCAAGATCACCTGAATATATATTGTCAGCCACAACCTGCACCAGCTGATTCTGATGTGCTCTTTAGAAAGATCTCAGGTTTGGGGCTAGGTGATTCAACTGACGATCATGCTCAATCTGACGATCATAAACAGATAAAAAGCAGAGAATCAAGGCCGTTGATCTATGATGGAGTTCATGAGGCACTGAGGCTTATATGAAATATCAACATGGGGTTGCAACACATGCACTATTTGGTATAGACCCCTTTGTGATCCAGATAAAGATAAGATGGGTCAAATTCGATGAACCAATGGCAAGTAATCCTAATGTGGGCGGATTTGGTGAGGAAGGTGCAGAATTAGTACTTCTGAGATATATATCATCTGGAAAGAGTTCAAGAAAGTGAAGATAAAAGGCAAACTGCATGGAAATCTAGTGTGTGATATAAGAATCAAGAAAGTGAGGATAAAAGCACAGAAATCTACGGATTGCTGAAAGTATCTAGTAAGTGAAACTACAGATGCTAACAACATGGAAATCAATTTTTTACTAAACTATCAAGAAAATGAAGATAAAAGGCAAACTGCATGGAACTCAAATGTAGGTCCAAAAGTATCAACAAAGTGAAGATAAAGGTTTATGAATGGTATGGAGGAATGCAGCTGCAATCACAGGATATGTCTGATGATTTCCAGGTGATTATGATAATCATCTATTATGTTTTGAACTTTGTTTCTGTATTTTGGAATTAAATTCAAGTAAATGGCTATAGAGTGCAACAAGAGTATTAAAATAAAAATAAAAAATAGAGAAAGATAATCTCAACAAACTGAACATACATTCTAGTGACTGAGGGGTCATCTCTGTCCTCAAAAAAGGGATAGATAAGATGATCATTGAATTACATGCTACATGTCCCAATAGAAATGTGGTATATATGTTCACATTAATGATTGATCAAACAACCAACATTTGTTTCTTGTTTTTGTTAAAGACGACAGTGACACATATGTGGACATATACCCATTATGGTGTATGTGACTATGTGGTTTAGTTGTGTTGAAAACTAGAAATACAGAATCTTTCTTACACAATTTTGAGTATGAATCAAAGACTTGGTCATTCTGTTTATGTTGATTGTGAGTTAGGTACATCTTTAAAACATCATGCACTGACCTTTGCCCACCCGAGCCCACTTTTTGTATGGTCGTGGTTGTTGTTTGCATCGTACTCACAAGTGCATGTGAAATGCATTGAGGACTGACACAAAGGTTCAAATGTTTTTAAGGGGCCAGACTGACTATGATTTTTAATATTTTTTAAAAGAAGTGGTATTAAAAACAAGTGACTCGATTCCTAATGATTCACTTCAATGCACATACATGTTTACCTTATGTTTATTTGCTTGATGAACACAACCCTTGTCTGCTTATCGTGTTTTAGATCTCTTCTTTTACATGCTCATCATGGGGTAGCACTCATGTTAGTTTTTAAAAATAACTACATAATCAGTTGTATTAGCATTATATGACCAAAACAATGGTGGTTCAAGAGGTTGGACTGAGAAAGTGTTTCCTCTAATCAGTGGCTTCTGAAATCTGGATGGTATATTTTAGTCACATGCTAAACTATCTTATGGGTCAAAATAAAATCAATAGTTACCTCATAGTACTTTTGAATCATGCTAGCAAATAAGAAACATGGTACAGTACCAACATATGGTCCATATGATATAAAGTCGAGCCTTGAGTTCTTGGATTTGCTTTGTATATATCATTAGGGATCATGATGTCATAAAGGTTGATGAACTTGCAGCTCCCTTGAGAAGCTGATACCAGATAACTTTGTGTCTTTGTTTAAAGTCCTTGAAGAAGACCTCTATACATATACTTACATCTGTCTAAAAATTGAGGGCAATCGCTAACGCAACTCGTCCTAGAGCTTAAATGGACAAATCCAGAGGAATATACAGCTTCCAGCACAGAAGGTATATGACGTATTAGCGTTATTTATTTAATATTCTAGCTTTGGAAAGATGATAAATGGTATAATATTATATATTTGCATAGCCCCTACCCATTCAACAAGGATAAAGAAACTTTTATTAGCATGACATGTTATCAACTATGTAATTTTAGATGTAAAGAGTCCATTCATGTCCTTATAAACGATGATCATAAACATACACGCATTGTTACAAATATATGTGTTGAGTAACGTCCCACGTCGGATGAAAAGTAACTTTGTAATGTGCTTAATAAGGGTACTGTGCTACTCCACTAATAGCCAATTGGTTTTGAGTTGAAACCTCACAAACTTACATGGTATCAGGATCACCCAAGGTTGGTCAAAGACCACACGGACTCCACACCCCACACGTGAGGGGCATGTCACATCGGACGAAAAGTGACTTTGTAATATGTTTAATAAGGGTCTCGTACTACTCCAATTATAGCCAATTGTTTTTTAAACTGAAACCCCACAAACGTACAATATGAACCTCAGAAATGCAATATGGTAACTTGCAGTCTTTTTCCATTGTTACAAATATATCTGGACGGCAGAACCACTCCCAAGCTGAAATTATACATGTCTATAACAAAGCTGAAATAGGCACATGGATAGTATTATAGTAATCACTAGTTTAACTACAAACATGTACCAGTAATATTAGCGCTATTGTTGTCTATTGATATTGATCATTCTAAAGTTTAAAAAGATGATTTATCTTATTACTATATTCATGTATGTGTGTATGTGTATTAGCCCTGTCCCTTCAACTCATTTCTTCTGGGGATATTTTTTTACAAATCAAAATTTATATAGTGATGTACAACTTTCTAGGGTAAACTATCACCTGAATTACAGTAAATTTTCAAAGTTAATGCTCAAGTTCTTGTTCAAAACATGTGGTTAATCTTTATATTGGTTAAAGGGTCATCTCTGTCTTGAGAAAGGGCTGGATAAGATGATCATTGACATGCATGCATGTTCCATAACTTTAGTCATTCGTCAAGCATGTTGACATAAAGACTACAGACATATAACCCACACATAATGGATCAACTGTTGTTTAGGTTACGTGTCATCAATTTAAGATCGGATTCAGAGTTTCTCAAGCCCTTTCTGTGTCAGTGCCATCAATTGTGAATTAGGTACAACTTGAGACCATCATTCAAGGGACCCCTGAGCCCACCTTTTCTATGGTCATGTGTTTTTCTTTTTAAAACTTTGTACTGACTAGATCATGGGAATGCACTAAGAACAAATGTAAAGAGTCCTGGATCCAAGATTTCTGACCAGCATATGCAGTTATGCACTACTTTTAACAATTTTCTACTCACAGATGCATCATACTAACAAGTTTTTATGATCTTTGCATGCAAAACACTCTGCAAACTTCAATGTATACACTCGCACACCTGCAGACCACTCTGCCCTTATACATTTGCATCCTTCATAACTAAAGGGGGCTTGGCCCTAATTGCAGTATACAAATCATTTTCAGGAATGGGCTTTAGAAATCAACAACTATTCTTGCTGAAAACTTATGAGATATATGACATTGAGATCCAATTAACATTGTAATCACCTTACTTTTTTTTCATTTTCGTGTTCACTGGTGTCGAATTTTCAAATTTCACATGAACTTCAAACGTTTACCCACACACGCAGCTCTTTTTGGAATGGTACGAGCAGGCACTAAACTCAATCAAATTACAGGATTATCACACGATCAGTTAATAACAAATGGATTTTGGATTTGTGGTTCACTGAAAGTAATTAGCTTGTCATCATTCATCTATAAAGCGCCTTACAAAATAGTTCTTTTTATATACAAAGAGAGATCATTGACATCTAAACTTACACCTTCCTAAGCTAACGACGCATATTGAATCACCTCCATAGTACTAGCTAATCGTGTGAGCAAATAAGAAACATGGTACACCTCCAAATGATGTAAATTCGCGCCTTCTGTTCCCTGATTTGCTTTGAACATCTCACCAGTGACCTCTGTTTTAATATCTTGAAGGTAGATGAACTTGAAGCTGCCATGAGAAGATGATACCAGAGAACTTGTTGAAAGTTTTCAAAGATCAGTACCTATACACATGTACTTACATGTCTCTCTATATATAAGCCAACCAAAAGCAACTTTCTTAGAGCGGAATTCGACTAAGTTCAGACAAATTTACTATATCTATGACAAAAGGTACGCGACATATTAGCATGGTTGGTTTGGTTTTGGTCATTCTTGGTTTGGAAAGATGACATATTGTAGTGTGTTAGTGTGTGGTATATTTGAATAGCCCCACCCTACCCCATCCCTCCAATTCTTTTGTTTTGGGGACCATATGATAAGGGTAAAGCTACTGGCTTGTCTCCTTAGACCAATGGCAAAAAATTTATAAAAATGACATGTCATCAACCTTCTGTCCTAATAGTCAAAGGGGGCCATCCATGTCTTCATGAACAACTTGATAAGAGGATCATATACATACAAGTATGTTTCAATGGCACATGGTGTGTCAACTGGAATGATTGGTCAAACAACCAACATTTGGTTCTTGTTTATTATTAATAATTAGAAGTTATATAATTAAGATTATCTATCCTTCTAGGCATATAGCTAGTGAGTGTTTTATAAAGTTCAAGTTGAGTAATTTTATGAAAATTTCAAAAAATTGCCTGAAGAATTTTACATTGAAATTTCAATATCCAGAATCATGTGGATTCCTGGGTCTTGTGGGGGTTCATGCACTTTAAAGCAAAATTAAATGAAATGGGGATCATTAAATGAGTGTTATTTCAGGTTTATGATTTAGTGGCTGAAATGAAGTTGTTGAAGTTGAGAGTTGTGGTTGCACGCTTTGTATATGAATCTGACAATCTGTCAAGTACCAGCAAGTGTACATTGGGTACAACTCATACCTCAGGCTTTTTGACCATTCCCCACCATGTTTGCCAACATCAGGTAAATACAATTCATGAAAACACTTCTAACACGTTATTATTTTGATCATGTGAATCGACTTCTGATGTTGGAGATTACTCTTCACAGGTGGATCGTGTAAGAAATTAATGTCCTGAGTCAATTATTGGACCCTTTAGACGAGTTTCATGAATATTGATTAGATATTTAGATATAATCAACAAGTTTTATGTTTACTATCTGTTAGGTCCTAAATTGTGTTATTAATTTAGGGTACAAAATGTAAATACCTTAAAGGGTATTAAAACTCACGTTCTGTGCCTTAATCGATTAAGCAATACGTTCATCGTTAACTGCCGTATGTTCTTGCGTTTATTTCTCTGTTCATACAAGATCAAGTTCATACTAATCATTGTGGTATTGCTTCATCTAATAGTTGATACTTGATACACTTGTGACCTACACTATCGTACCCAAATTCATAATATACGCTCAAAATCAATCATTTTGTTGCCAAAAACTAGGGATCAGCACGGGTACCAAAAATATCGAACCGGTATCGCTATTGAGTTAGACTTTTTAGTTTGGTACTTGGAATTTTGAATATTGCTAAATTGGTACGCTGGACTAGTACCGAGCCGACTAGGTAAAATAGGTACCCGATACTAGGGGTGAGCATATTTCGGTTTTTATGGTCGGTTTTGAAATTAAAAACCAAAACTGTCGGTTTTAGTATTAATTCGGTTTCGGTTTTCCCTGCTCACCCCCATTACCTTATATGAATACTTGGTATGGTATTCGGTACTGCCTTTGGACCAAATTCGGTACCTAGTAAAATCGGTACTCGGTACTAGTCCGGCATCATGCTTACCACTATCAAACACTGTTGAAATCAGTTGTTACTAACTTCTATGGTTAAATTGCATTTTTGATAACGATTGTTTATGTAATAGGGTCCATGGCTTAACGAGTTCCGAACAAACAAAGGTCAATAGCCAGACAAATATGTGTCGTCGGATAAGCACAGTGCCGGCGTAGCCCTTAGAATCCTACAAGAGAGCAACACCCCTAGACCTATTTTCCAGTTCAAATCAATCTTATTGTATTATACGAACATTATACTATTGCAAACTATGTGATCTGATAGACCTTCTTGCATTTGTTATAAAGAAAATTAATAAAATAGAAAAAGAAAAACATATTTTTCTAATGTTACATTTCAATCCATAGCATAATGTGATAATGTTGAAGCATAATTTATCCATATTATGATTTGCATTAATTAATCGATCCTAGGATAAAGCCTTTTTTTTCTAGTTTTTGATTGGTGTTGCGGCAAATGTTCACGTGAAGTCGAAACCGGGGCTGCGTTTGCTTGTTGAAGATTCGTGTGTCGGGTTTACATGATCATCATGGGGTTCAGCCCACATGCCAAACCCTTGTCCTCATCTTCCTGCTAAAGCATAGCCATAGAAATGCCATCATAACCTTATCCACATAATAAGGTCTTCCAAAATGACAAACTTTTCTCCAACATCATTTCATTCTTTTGCTTTTGATTTCGGTTGCTTATTTTAAGCTATAGATTTTTTTTTATCTTAGTTGGCTTAATCATATTATAAAACGCGGTTTCATAGTCAACCCGGTTTGGTTGAAGGGGCACCGGTTGATCCCGTGTCAACGTGAATTCAGGAAAATTATAATCTATGTAATAAAACATTGAAAAATAAATGAAATAATATAAAACATGGAAAGTTACGGTTTAAACATCAAAAGAAACATAAATGCAAGTGTTCAAACGTTACATTTGATCCAACTCACTTCAAAGTTCAAACATCATAATTTTTACAATACAAGAGAAAACAACAAAATATTCAAATGTCAAACCTCAATTGTCTATAGAATCCCAAACCTCAATTGTCTATAGAATCTCAGTCGAAGTATGAGAGTGTATACACACACACTCAAGTTGTTCACGATTCAACCAATTTGACTGGGTCTTATTCCGTTTTTAAGACGCTACTTATAGGCATTACCTTGAATACTTGTGTTAAATATTTCAGATTTAAGCTCCGATAAGGAACTTAAAAATTGTGAGAATTAATTACACATTTGGACATAAACGTGAAAAATTAACGTCCGTTTTGGATAAGGACCACCAGTGTGACAAAGTGCTTAGTTTAGGGACTCCCGGTGTAATAAACGTAGTTTAGGAACTATAAAGGTAATAACTGACATAGTTCATGGATCAAATGTGTAATTAACTAAAATTGTGAAACAAGTGATATCTTCATTAGGTGTATTATATTTATGGTTGGAAAATCTTTTAGCAAGTTATGTGAAGTAAAACAGGACAAATTTTACTAGATGTAATTTATTATTTACGTTTTACTATTATGTGTATTAAATTTTAAGTTTACTTTTAATGTTCTAATTTTTTAATACTCTTCTTTAATATATTGAAAGTTTAATAGCATGGTCCATGCTAACATGATTGTGATTGATGACATTGCTAGAAATAGCTAAATGTGCTTTGTTAAAATCTATTTTTTCTTCTATCTTCTTTCTAATGACTTATTTATAAACCTTAATGAATCTTCATTATTCGCCACCGTTAGTCCGTTCTTATCACCATCCCTTCCTCGCCTTCAATCGATGTTGATTTTGTTGTTGTTGGCTTCAAATCGGAATCAATCTCATCACAACAAACTCTACTTTTCATATCAAATACACATTCGACTTGTTCTTTGTCATCGTCACTCGGTTCATCCTTCTTTGCAATGAGTTCAGACCAAGGTTCAACGCTGTGAGGCGCGACATGGCGAAATAGTATATATATAGTTATACAAAACAAAAACAAAAAAGCATATAATTATAGATTTATAACATACTTCGATCTTTTTCTTCTTTCATGGTACATCCACTCATCCTCATAACTGAAGAATCATATATATTCGGCCCATATAGTTCAATATATTTTAGATTCCTTATATAACACGGCTTATAACCGGTAAAAGCGCTTCAACCTAAACTTTAGCATACGCCAAGCCTTACGCTCGAGTCGTGGGTCATCTTGTGGCAACATGGTCAAGCCTGATCAATTCTTGACGAAGCCAAGACAAACTTATTAGAACCATGGTTCAAGCATTAGCCGCCTGACCCTTGTAACAACATATATGACACAAACCGACCTTTTCCAGCAACATATTGTCCACTATGGCACCTCTACTTCAAGGAATTTCCTTTTAAATGGTGGTCATACATCACCCCAAAAGCATCATACTAGTTAATGAGCAACATCTTCTCTACTCGTGGGCGATGAGGGCAAGGAACATATCAAATTACAACAATGATGTTACGAATACAAGACCTAATCATGAACATCAAATTGCGATCGATGATGTTGATCTTCATTTTGAATCGATTGTTGCTCAACTTCTATAGGTAAAGTAACTCCAATTAAATTATATAAATCTACTTTAATCTGAAATATCTACAATTGGAGTTTCTAATTTGATGCTCATATAAGAAAAAAATGTCTACAAATTTATAATTGTGACCAATATCATCTTTCTTGTTGATGAAAGATATAAAAACAAACATTTTGGAAATATTTCTGCATATGAATAATACATACAACAATGAAAACGATTCTTCACAGTTTCACATTATATTACGTAGCAGATGAAAAATAACAAGAATGCAGAAAAACAACAATTGTATTATTTTATTTTTACTTTATCGAGTTTTTAGTAATCATACCTACATTCTGATTCTTGCACCAGTATCCAAAAACACCCTTAGTTGCATTCAATCTCCATAACTCAAAATCCATACATAATTACATATGTAGAAGGTACCAACATACTAAAACATGTACTACTCATAACCACATCCGGTTTAAGTCAAATCAAGCGACCTAACTTGTGTAATTCTTTACAATAAAAAAACAAATCAAGAAGAATGAATATATTCAAGAAAAATCCATTTATAAGCCACTTATAATTCATACTTACAACCGATAGCCGTGTAACAGCGCTTATCATTGTTTGTCCAATGCTTTTTGGATGGCACCCTGCAAGAGTATCTTATAAGATCATGGAACAATGAGAAAAAACTAGACGCTGATATCAATTTCTTACAAGTAAACGGGTCAGCCCGGGTGAATTTTGCCTTTATAATACTATAAAACCTCCAAAATGTATTATTTCGACATTCGGACTATCATTGTAATATATAGTTCTTTTAAAATATTAGATATGTTAATCCCCTTTAAAAAGGAAGAAAAGTAGAAAAGTGTTATGTGGGTTGACAAATCTTATGTAAAGAGTTTGAAGAGATAGCAAGTTACCTCTATGGATAAAGGTGACGTAGTTGTCCCATAACGGCCTATAACTCGGCCATCCTGATCAACCAGAAACTTGGTAAAGTTCCATTTGATTCTCGATCCATATACAGTCCCTTTACTTGCTTTAAGAAACTTGTAAACTGGTGCTGCATTTGGCCCATTAACACGAACCTACACCAATGAATTTAGTTTTATTATACCCTCAAAGTTCAAACACATTGCAATTCTAAATGAACAAATAAAGATCACCATTAGAGTTTGGTACCAAAGATCCACATTTCTTGTATATGAATGATGAATCCAAAGAACTCAGTCACTCACCTTATAAAAGATAGGGTACTCAGCATTAAATCTTGTGCATGCAAATTCTTCAATTTTCTCGTTTGATTCAGGCTCTTGCTTCAGAAATTGATTACAGGGAAACGCCAATATTTCAAGACCTGAAAGTAGAATAAGTGATTTAGCTTATTTAGCATCTGTAAGAAATGCATAAATAAAATGTTGTACCACTCTAAGGTTCAGTTTGTTTCACCGTAATGTGAATGAATGTAATGGAATTGAAATCAAATTCGGTTGTATATTGCGTTTGGTAACATTATTTGGAAATGAATTAAATTATTTGAAGTATTAATATTCTTTTAGGTAAAGGAATGTCATTCTATAACTAACATGGATGAAATGAAAATCATTTTCATTCCTTCGCATTATAGTGAAACAAACGGGACCTAAGAGATATGATATCTGGTTTACACTAGCTTGATGACATTTACAATAGCAAATAACGTAGTTAAGAGAGCAGTCATTATAATGAACATGTAAAGGTCCCTTTTGTACATTTTCTAGATTCACTACTGGATGGAAATCATAGACATTAAGGACCGTGGTTGTAAAGATCCCGATCTTATGACTTGATATATCAAAAACAAGTCGATCCTTGGTAGGATGTTATGCAGGCGTAAGATCCCGATGTTGACCATAGGATCATATGATCTTGATCCGATCCTAGATTGAATTATAAATTAAAATTTTATACATGAGCTAACTTTGTTAACATTAAATAAAAAGGCAAAAGGCTACCTGTTAAAGTATATTTCATTTTTTTAGGTTCATCACTCTAAATTTAGGTATTTTATAACCTAATTACTAGTATAAATCTCTATTAGCCGTATTGTACCATTACTATCATGTTTGAACCTTGAGCTTTTGATTAAACTGTCATACGAGATGAATTACAACACGTATAAAAGAAACTAGGACATTTAAGTAGAATCTTTTAATCCCGATCCAAATCATACAGAGACTAAAATAATCCATTTCGATCATGGCAACCTTGGTAACGACAATCAAAGCGACATCTTTATTAAATCTCAAATCAATAAACTTAGTTAATGACGGAAACAACAATAATTTGAAAACTAAAATCATTTTCCTAGTACCAAACTTCACAATAATCAAGTTATAACGACAATTAGGATAACAATTAGGCCTTATCCACTTTCTAGTTGAGTATTTCTCATTTGTAGGTCTACTTCTTGGTATTGGCATTAAAAACTCGTGTAGCAATTTATTATTAAATGCTCATGTAACTAGGGCCGCGAAACATCAAGTGATTCAAGTTTGAACCTGATTTGAACACCATCAGGCTTAACTTAATCAAGTTCAAACACAAAAATGGGCTCTAAATAGTAAACGAGCGGGGTTTTGAAATTATAAAAGCGGGGGTCAAATTCTTATTGAGCTATTTGAGATTACGAGTCATGTGTATGAGTTAACATTTCTTAGTCAAGCTCAATTGTGTTTAACATAGTTCCCATGTATACTTTCAAGCTTCCAGATCAAGCAATATTATTGAATTATTGAAGCTCTAGGATCAGACTAGTGACTTCCTACATCAAATTAATCAAACTATTAAATTGAAAAAATCAATTAAGTTATATAATTAGGGTTTATTGGAAAACCATACCTTTGTCTTTGTACTTGTTGTAAAGCTCAGTCAATTTAGGGTAATTTGCATTTGTAAATGTACTGTTTCAATCCCAAAAATCATATAATCAGAAACCAAAAACACCCATAATTCCAGAAATCATAATAATCAAAGTAAATTTCAAAAGGAAAATACATAGAAGCAATCATTTACATGAAGAAAAATCAAGAAATCTTGAAAAGAAACATAATGAGAGTACCATTTGGAAGCAACATTAACAACAAGAAGAACTTTGCCTTTGTAGATGCTAAGGTCCACATCCTTCCCCTTGCTATCCTGTGCCATCCACGAAAACGTTAACAAAGGGCTAAATAAACAGAATCCTTGTGCAATTACATGAAATTATTGTGTGTTTTTGTTGTGTGGGAGGTGAAATTAGACCTTCACTGTGAATTCATGAATCGATTTCTCAGGTACAGATGAAGAAGCACCCATCTGTATTAGGGTTTATTGGGTATCTAGAACTTGAAAAGCGTAGAAGTGCCGATTCGCCGCCGCCGTAGCTGAGAATTTGTAAACCTTATACTATAAAAAGGTCTTGTAAGAATAATTTTGATGAAGTAAACTCAAGATCTTATTCTGGAAAGCATTACTTACTAATGATTTGTCCCTACCATCGGTTGGTGATTTAGTGTTTTGTTAGTGGGGTTTTTCTTGAGTTGAGGAAGACCACCAACGTTTCCGTTTCCATAATGCATTTTCAAATAACAAGTTTGGAAACTATTTGATCTTCTTTATTTAATATTATAATAATCTTATAAAAGAAAAAAATAATTTAATCCTTTTTAAAAAAAGAATGGTGACATCATCATCCTTAATTATAGCAAACTTTTATCAATTACAATCTTATATTTTTCAAATATTATGAATAACCCTCTTAAATTATCCTTTAATTCTAGCAATTATCAATTACAACCTTCTATTTCACAAATTTTCTTAATAAACTAACAACATCCTATTTTCAATATATTTACTTTTCTTACATCAAGAGTGATTACTTAAAAATCGAAAATAATTTTAAATACTAAAGTTTTTTAATTTTCAAATTTTTCATATTTCTAGATGATTAGTTTTGATAAACATATAATATATAAAAACAATATATGTTAATTATCCTACAAGATATGTGTAAATAGTAACATCAAGTTAAAACTTTCTAATGTCATTATCTATTAGTTAAATACATGTTTATTTTTTTTTAAAAATGTTTAGATTAACCACAATATGAATTGAAATATTAGCAGCTCATTGTTTTATTTTTTTAATTACTTTTCAAATATAGATGTTTATTAACGGGAGTATCATAATTATTGTAAGCATTTATATCTTAAATCTATAAACATTACTGCATTTTGACATCACACATGTTGCTATGATTCTTCTTCATTGTGATAGTTATCAATTACGGAGAATTAACAATTCTCTTCATCATCTTCTGAGAGACCTTTATTGGAACAATATTCAACTCCTAGGAAAAATCACGATTGAGAAATTCTAGAGAAAACAATTATGTTCATAATACGTTTTATATTACAATATATGTTTTACAATTTTATTTTATATACATGTTAGTACTCTTAAAAACCTAAAATTTTTAAAACTGACTTTAATCATTCACCGTGTTTATACACGGGGTGTTAAGCTAGTTATTTATAATCAACTCCGATGAAACAAGATTACTATCTATACTATACTATATTATAAAGCATTTAGCATTTTTGCTTAAACTCTTAAAAATTAAGTAAGATGACTAATATACCCTCATTTAAACCTAAAAGAAAACAACTAAATGGACTTAATTATATTCTTAGTTACCATTATAATAACTAAATATCTCATAATAAATAATGTTTTAAAAAGTCAAGTAAACACAAATTAATTTGTAACCTATAAGATATTATAACAAATTAAAAGAAAAATTAATAGATAGTTAAAGTTGTTGAAACCTAGAGGGGGGGTGAATAAGTTCTTTAACTTAGTTTATCAATTTTTACACTTATAAATTTTGTAAGTTGTGTTAAAAATATTTTTCTTAAAGTTTATAACACAACAAATATATATACTTGAAATAAAGAGAGTAAGGGTAGAGAGATATCACCAATTAGTAGACAAGAGATTTATAGTGGTTCATGCAAGTGTTAACAAACTTGCACTACATCCACTCCTTGGCCTCACCCACCAAGAGTTTGCTCCACTAGCTTCTTTCTTTGAAGGTAGAGATAAACCTTTTACACTTCTCTTTTTCACTTGCAAGAATTAACACTTCAAACTTGCAAGTAAGGTAAAGATAATCTTGTTTCACTCTAATTCTATAGGCTAGAGTTGATCCTTACTTCTCTCTAATTCTAAATGCTAGAGATGATCTTTACTTCACTCTAATTTGAAAGGCTAGAGTTGATCCTTACACTATTACAAAATATATAAAAAGATGATGTAGTGTTTAAGCTTTGAAAGCTTTGCTCTTGCTTGATTCTTGATCTTGAATGATAGATGAATTATCAAATAATATGAGCTCACAAGATAAGAAAATATGTTATGTGTTTTAGTTGTACAAGAGGTTGTTGAAACACAAGACTTGAGTTGGTTTAAATAAGGAAAAAGGTGCAAGTTCAAAAAGTGTCCAGACTGCCCACGGTCGATCCACGGTCGATCGTGGCATCTTCCGTCAGCATTCTGGAACTTTTTGAGCCTTGCAAATAAAGACGTTGGCCTTTTACCAAAATCACACACAACCCATTTTTACCATTAAATGCATTGAAAAGGAGTCTTAGAAAAGTTGGGTTGGTGTCATACCTCTTATGTTTGAATTTAAACACCAAATAGGAAGTTTAGAAGCCAAATGCATAAAACATGTTGGAAGTTTGCTTCTTTGGGAGATTCCTTTTTCTATAAGTGGTGTTGTGTTATTTCAATGGAAGATCATGTTTGGTATTTGCCAAAATAAGAAGTCTTATACTTTTTCAACCAAGCTTGTGATTTATATAAAAAATATTTGAATTTTTATTATAAAAGTTTTTATAAAAATTATTTTGTAAAAACTTAAACTTCTTTAATTAATTATTCTTGTAAGCTCATATTTTCCGAACTCTTGTTTGTAGTTTTCTTCGCCATCGGCTGTCGGGTACGAGTTCGGCTGAATTCAAGAGGAACAATGTTTAAGAATAGTGAGCTGTGCAGTGACGGTGGATACACGGTCGACCGTGGGATCGACCGTGAACACTTTATGCTTTCTTCAAAACTTGTTTTCTTCATATCTTGTTGAGTTAAATTCTTTTACTTGTTTGTACTTCACTTGATCATCAATTTGAGGCTTGTTAATTTTCTTTAAGAATATAGATATGAACATATGAATAATTTTGATAAGCAATAGTATCACATGTGTATATTTTTATCATCATCAAAACAAGGAGTGCACTTTTAAATGTATGACCATGTATGCACCAACAAAAACAATTAATAAAGAAATTGAAAAGAAAAAAATATATATGTTGCGGATGAAAACTATTGAACATCATCATAGTGCGTGAATATGACACCCCTACTTTATCAAAAATAGACATGTTATCGAGTGAAAATTATTTGTCATCGCCGCATTGCGCGGGTACTATATGCTAGTTCTTGAAAATAAACCTAAACAAATATTCAATAATTTCAAGTTTGAATATTCAAATGAATTCCTAACAAATATTCGATAGCTAGGTTTTTTTATCCGTGCGTTGCCGCGGAAATTTAAAAGCTAAAGATTTAAATAAGAAATTTGCAAAGAGTTTAAAGTATTGCTTTTCCGTCGTTTAGACTTAAGGATTGTTTGTTTGTTTAATACTTTTTGTTTCACACGTTGCATTGTTAAACAAAATGTCACATTCATATTTAGTTTTATACGAACCCTTTGAATTATTCAAGCCATGAAATCATTATTAATTTTTTTATTCAGTCTATTTAAACAAACAACCCATTAGATTATGTCGTTTCATCTATATTTATCATATACACATAAGATTATTGACGGTTATAATAATAGTAGTAGTAATAATAATAATAATAATAATAATAATAATAATAATAATAATAATAATAATAATAATAATAATAATAATAATAATAATGAAAGATATAGAAAGCAAAATTTTATTTAGATTTAAGTTTACGTCAATGCTATTATAAAAATAAGATATACGATTGTTATAAATCAACACTATTTGTAAATAAACTACTTTAATTGAAAATTGTAATCTAATAAGATATAGGTAAAAAACAGGCAAATAAATAAAAAAGAAATTTAATAAAAAATAGCTGACAAATTAAAATAGCATGGGTGTACAAGAATGAAAAAAATATATATTAGAGAGCGGGATTTGAGCTGGAGTGGCCCCTGCCATCATGCATGTTACCAACCAAATGAGCTAAATGGAAAACAGTATTTTTGTCACGCAAATAATAATATCAAATGAATTGAGTTCATGAAGGATAAGACAAATATATATCCTGGTAAATATAAGATATAGTGATTTCAACTTTGAATGCTCAAAAGAATTCATATTTGATAGGATGTTGTTGAATGTATCTCATCTTATTCACATACACATATTACAACAATAAATTAACCATCTCACGTCTATCATAAAATAGGAAGATTGTGTGTGTGACACCAAGTGTCTATTATAGTATCCGCATATCTAAAAATATAGATCAAAGTGTTTGTAAACATGACAACTTCTAGTTTATTTAAATAAATTAAATTTTCAATTTTATAACACTCATGATATTTCATTTGAATATCTATTAAATTTTATTTTCAATAACCCATTTTGAAGCAGCCCAAAGGAAATATTTCAGCCCAACATCCTCTTTACTCTCATCGGTTTTGAGTGCCGAAATTGGTCATCTTTTGGCCTAATTCGACCATCTTGTTGCCTAAAATAATGAAATATTCTTTTATGCTTTGTTTTTAAACGTTTTTCTAACATTTAGGTACCAAACTCATTAATCATTGTTTTCGGTTTTTAAACAATCTACACTTCTTGGCTGTTTCTTGATCAAATTCCATGAAATCAAAATCTGGGTTTGGTTAATATACATACTTAACATTTTTTTGTGACAAGATATAGACGAAACATATCTGAACAAAATAACTTAAGTTATTTTTATCTTATTATCATATTTTATGATAAATCGTGTAAAAAATAGATGCTTAGACATGTATATCTTATAAAAACACACACATATATACATGCATTTGAATTCTTGATAGCTCGCTATTATTATTATTATTATTATTATTATTATTATCTACATCCTTTTGAACCTTTGTACATCTATTTAGACACCTTTAATTATTATGGTTGGTTAACATTAATTTCCTTTCATAATTGTATTATGTTGGGGGGTTAAATAATGAATACCATGAACTTTAGTTATATTTTTGTAACATCGTACTTTAAATTAACTGAAATACGCGTGCGGAAGCTAATTACATATATTTACATTAAGAACATAAGATATATATAATAATTGTCATGTTTTAAGTTTACAAAATTCCATTACGGTGTTAATTACAAAACAGACTCTATACAAAATATTTGACATCAGAGTAGTGGTCGGTCCATATTCTCAATCCTATATCTCCAGAAACTCACCACGGAGTATCTGCAAAACAAACTAGTGGGGAATTAGCACAAAGCTAAGTGAGAGAATTAATATCTAAGTATATACAAGGCAAACAACCCAAACAGCCCAAACACATAGCTCATAACCAAGGAGAACCGGCGGTGTTGCAACCACCTACAACCAAATGCCGGCCAAAGCATAGGTTTACCGATAGCCCTGCTAACATGGATAACAGTACCAGCACCCTTGAGTACAACAAATGCACCTCAAGATCAAATACTGTAATTCCCCAAGCAACAGGCCCAGCCGCCCAGCTAAAGCTGATCTCCAACCAAACATGTATACATATTATTCAAGAGCACGGATACAATCAGGATATCATATCCCGCATATTCGAATATATAGATCCACTCACCAAAGCTTGCACAACTTAGCACTCAGGAATCTAAATCACTGAGTCTTCTCGTTCCCTGAGAAGATAAATACAAGTCAGTATTGTATCATAATACTGCTTATGAAATAAGTAAACACACTTATTAATGCATCACATGTATACATATATAACACATCTATCACATATATGCAATCATCATGTACAGTCTTATTACAAGTCCCGTATTCTCATTATACTTGATAAATCCTCTAACTCCATAGCATAGGTAACACACATGTTTCTTCCATAAATCATAATCATAAGTGATTAGACATTCCAAGTAAATCTCCAAATCCGAACAAGGCTTTATACGGTTTCCTGATCATATGTTTTTTATCATCACAAGTCCAAATCCGATTACTGTCCAAATCCGATTAAAGTGTTTAAGGAAATAGTCCAAGTCCCAAATTCCGAATAGGTCATGCGGAATTATCATAATTCCGGATAACTTCACAATTCCGAATAAGCAAGGTCAATCCCGAATAGGTCCATTTCCGAACAAAGTCCATTTCCGAATGCAATTCAATTCCGAGCAAAGGCTAATTTCGAATAAGGTTCAGTTCCGAATAAAGTCTAGTTTCGAGTAGAAGCCAAATCCGATCAAAGGACTTCCGAGTAAAGGCACATATTCATTTCCGAACAATCATCAGTTCCGAACACAATCCAATTCTGAATAAAGTGTTAAGGAAATTTTAGTCAAAGTCTTATTCGGATTCTATAAGATCCGATCATTCTATTCGGATTGTGTCAATTCCGATCAATTCATTCGGATCACCAAGTGTTTAAGGCAACAAGTGTTTGTTCGGATCTATCCAGTTCCGGATAATAGTGTTCGGATTTCAGCCATAAATTCAACAGTTTATTCGGATTCAACCCCATTTCCGATTAAATCTGTTCGGAACTCACCAATTCCGATTGATTCATACTCAGTTCCGAACAAATCATGTGTTCTTACATAATTTCGATTCTAACTTCAATTTTTATCTGATTTTAAGCATGCAAGATAATCTATGTTTCCAGAAATGGTTATAAATATATAATGAACATAAATTCACATAATTTTCTAACATGCAATCATCCTATCATCATTTAATTCATCAAGCATCATTCAGAATTCACCCTAAATATTCATAACCGAATATAATATCAATTAACAACTTTAAATTAATAATCTAACCTTCTTGATCAGATATAGCAGAATTTAACTTAATCAAATCACAATTGGAAGATGATGAATTCCCTGTTCTTGATCCACGGCCGAGAGCACACACCCAAAACACACACTAACACTCTCAATTCTAATTGCATGTAAATGGTGATGTTGGTGGGTCTTTAGGTGGTTATGTATGCATCTTAGGACACCTCACTAACCACTAACACATATTTTATTAAATAAACTAACAATTTATAAATTTATTAAAAATACTATTTAAATAAACACATAATAATCAATTAATTATCAATTAAACACATAACATAAAATGAAAGGTAATTCCACATTTGTAAATGTAAATCCCAAATTTAATAACTAATTACCTTTTTAATACTAGGCTAGTAGAGGGGGTGTTACAATTTTCTAGCAAGTTGCTAATATAAAATTAATATATGGTCGATAAAAAATACAACCATTTAACAATAGTGGGACTTCATAACACTTGTAGAACGCAAATTTGGTACGAGTTTCATCAAGTTGATTGAGGAGTTTTCACTTGTGTACTACAGGAATTTTGTTCTTTGAGCAGCCCATTTGGATACTGACTTTCAGCAATATTTATTCATATAAAAGATAAGCTTGCTTTGGTCTCCAAGGTTATCAACTTTTTACAATTAACCCCCTCCAATTTTGAATGTAGTTTCATTTTTCTCTTTGGTCTAAAGTGTAATTAAAGTTACACTACCAAGTTTCTTACACAGTTGCCGTAAATCCCATTTTATATACACACATACAAGTATTTGTATTTGTGTTTTAAAAGGCGTGTTATGCCGTCAAGACGTGAGGAGTGACTCCGTCGTAAATCCTAGGTGTAACGCACATCAAAATGACGAGTTTTTTAAAGCGTGGCGCGCAGAAAATCTTCTAATATAAACAAATTGGACTTATTTTTGTATACGTTTTGCGATCGCGTGCATTAAACTTCTATATATATATATATATTGTAGTTTGTATTTGTTATTTTGCTCATCATTAGTGTAACGTTGTGTAATTTATATATTAATAATGATAGATTAGATATATATAGTTATAAAACATATACAAAATTGTCGTCTTAAGTTACGCCTTAAAAAACGTTGGCTTCGCCATAGCTCCTAGAACTTGAGGATTGACCTTTCCGCCACGCCACATCTTACGTTATTTAGAACCATGATTTGTATTGATGGTTTTTCGATGTTATCAAATTTTCAATAGATTATATGGTGTATTAAATAATTTGTGTTAACATTAGTTTTCTTATACAGTTGATAAAACGATCTAAAAACAAGATTCACATGTTAAGAAAATAGACACTGAAGTCAATAATCACACAAAATTATGACATATCAACTTTATCTATGCATCTTATTCTTATATTATCATATTCGTTATTTAACTTTGTCATTTCTTCTTATTTTGTCATTTAACTTTGAAAATGATTAGGATAGTTCTTTAAAATCGATTTTGTGGCAAAAAGGTCATTTTGTTAGTTGACCGTTAGTCAACTCTATTAAAATGACAATTATACCCTTATTTTTCATTTATTCATTAAAATTAAAATATTAATATTTATTGATGTTCTAATCTATTAATGGGTTCGAAAATAGTGAGTTGTCACATACACTCTCTCACTCTAATCAACCACCATCACTACAACCACTGTAACCACCACACTGTGAAAGCACCACCCTATCGCCGGCCACAAGAGGATCAACCGGATAGTATCAATCTCGATCGATGGATCTCGAAAGTGAGGTGTGTCTTGATGAGGAAAAAGTGCAAGGTGAGATTTCAAAACTTGGGGCAAGGTGTCATAGTGTCAGAATGGCGGCAATGTGCTCGGAGAAATTGAAAGAGGATCCGCTCAAAAGGGTGGTTGCCATTGGATCATATTGAGTCGATGATTTCGTCCCCTGTTCTTCACCGTCAATCAATAGCCCTTGACTAGCTCAATACAAGTAGAAACATATATATTTCCATGTTTCGATGAGCAGGTATATGAACCAAAAACCTTGTTTCCTGGATGGTTGTTTGCTTTATGCTGATGAACGCGAACGCGTTTCATTTGTAATTCTCTTGATTAATCTGAAAACAAGGATGCAAAAAATAAATTTTTTTCTGCATTTTATATTCCAAGTACCTAGTGTTGGATTATGTGCAGAGATAGATAACATGTACTATCGTGTCCAATACTATGTGACTCTAAAGGATCACACCGCTGCACACCCAATTAGAACCTTTTGGATTATAACCTTTTGTGTGGAAAAGAATAATTAATTAGTTAATTAATTATTGAGAAAGAGAAAAATAATAAAAGTTATTTATTATTTAAAAGAAGAAGTTAATATTTAGTTTAAATATTAACATGACCAATTAATTAATAGTTATTAATTAATTAGAAAGGTCGAGGGTATATTCTGTAATTGATTAATAGTTTAATTAAAGCTGGGCTTTAATTAAACGGGCTTGGCCTAATAAGGATTAATATATATTCTTGTTTAAGCCTCATTAATCAATAAGCTAATCACATAACAAAAACCCTAAAAGGCTCTCCTCTCTCTCTCTTCTCTCTTTCTCGGCGGCGGCGCAAAGGAGAAACCGAACCACCCAGGGCGGTGGCCGGCGGCGACGCGGAAACACATACACACACGCGGGTATCGTTTTTTGATCCAAGGTTTAATCCTTAGGCGGTCTAGCAGCCAGTTCGAGGTGGTGCAGTAGCGGTGGATAACCTGCAGCTGTCTAGGGGCATAAAGAAAGTTTTGGTATTACAACAAAGGTATAACTTTCTAACCCTCTTCCTCTTTTAGTTTCTGTACGAGTTATATGAGATCACTGGAGGGGGTTTTATTCCGCTGTGCATTTGATATTTTTTTGTAAAACTTCTTAAATATGATTAACAAGTCAAGGCTCCATCCTTGGTCCTTTTGGTTGTCACAGAGCATCCTTGCCACTCCGCCTGAACGATTGCATTAAAATTTCTTCCATCTTAAAAAAAAGAGTTACTGTTCACATGCAAATCACTTCCTCCTAAATGTTATATTATATTATATAATATATGGTTAATCAAATATTTGATGGGTATTAAAAAAAGGGTCTAGGGAGATTTTTGAGAGTTTTCATTTTTTGATGGTTTTTTTCGTTTTAGTCTTTAAAACTATCACATGTCATCACCACAAACATTCTATAAATTAAATAGTTAAGCATGAATCTATATAACCATACCCCATTATATGAGAAGCATCAATTAAACATAAACAATTACGTGTTACCATGGATCTAGTTTTTGAAGAGTCGATTACGCGTTTAAACCGTATGTATATGTGAGATAAAGTAACGTTTAAATAATTAAATGGCCGACGTTACCTCATAATGCCGTGTGGGGAAATTTTATTAAACGTTGTATTTTTTTGGTAGGCCTAATCTATTTTTTTTATAGCCACGACCAGATAATGATTAAACAACTTTAACCAAAATCTTTTGAGTTGATTATTAAAGAGAAATACTTAAAAACACTGGTAAATCTATATTATGTTATAAAGTATTTAAATTTCTTTCTTCTAAAAATTTAAAAATTATTTAACTTTAAGTAGTACAAGTCTTTATGCTTAAGATACAAACATATAAAGCAATAGTCTAACTAATTATTTCATTAATTATCTCAACTAATTTAAGGCAACTATTACTTTAATAAATCATTTAAACACCGCAACAACTATTTAACTTATCTAATTTTGGCTAAATTACTTACATCAATACAACCTTAAGGTTATAGTATCATTTTCTCTAATTATTTAATAATAATATGTTTTAAATTGTTTTTCAAAAACTATTTTAACAACTAATAAAATGTTGATTGTAAGAAAACAAAAAAATCAGAAAAAGGAGAAAAATGTGGATACGTAGATTAACACCGTATTTCACACATATCATACCCTACTTTTAAAATAATACATGTTGTTGAACACAAACTATTGTCATCGCTGCCGCATTGCGCGGATGCAATGCTAATGGATTATAATGCTACATAATTTCATTTAGGTCGCTAAATTTAAATCGATTTGAAATCACTTATTATGAATTAATTAAAACAAATTCCGGCAATTAATATTAACATCTATATTAGACTCTAGTTTCACCTGCACCGCTAAATTCGAGTCACATCTTAATAGTTCTAATTTAGATTATTATTGTATGGTTATCAATAAAAAAAAGTGTTATTAGGTGTATTATCCTTCCTCTTACACCCAAATGTCACGTTAATGAATCAACTAAGGCCTTGCGTACTGCCTTCGGGCTCGGCTGCCACCTTAGCGGGTTCCCACCCAAACACCCCTAACCCCCCTTCGCGTTCCAACCCAATCGAGTTCCTTCCACTGATCAACCCAATGCAACTTTTTTATTTTTATTTTTTAATTTTTGTTTTGGTTTGTTTTGTGAGTGAGTAAGGATAGAGAAAATATATTGGGTTGATTTGGGTTGAAAGTTGGGTGCTACTTGTGTTTTGGGTTGAGTTTGAGTTGGGAAGAAAAACAAAGCGGATGTGGCTTTGGGTTGGTTTGGGTTCACTCACTACAAAAAAAAGGCTTTTTGCGGCGTCATAATTCGCCGCTAAAACTCAAAATGTCGCCGCTACAGGTTTTTAGCGGCGACATGTCGCCGCAAAAAATTCGCCGCTAAAGCTTCGTACCTAAAAGTTTTTTGCGACGACATTTTTGACTTTTTGCGACGACGAGTCGTAGCTAGATGAAAGTGGGCCACCTTTTTTGTCGTTTAGCAAGGATTTGGCGGCGACATATGTCGCCGCAAAAAGGCGACGCCGCAAATGCCTTTATTTCTTGTAGTGACTCAAGGCGCTACTCATGGCCTAAGGATGACAAAATCCTCCGAACCCAATTGGTTTTTCCGAATCCCGATGATTTTTAGGTTGGCTTGGGACTAGCAAATTTTAGGGCGGGACGGGTTTCGGGAATATTTTGAGGAATCTGATCGGGTTCGGGTATAGGGAAGATAACCCCGTTCCGCTTTATTTTCTATATATATTTTGTAAATAAACATATATACTATTTAGAAAATATTAATTCCTCCGATTTTGTTCTTTCTCACTTCACTAACATATTTTTGTGGTACACTTAATTTACATAATATTGGATATGCTTGAAATTGTTTTACATGTTTTTGGTCTTTGGAGAGCGCAAAAAAGCTTCAGTAACATGTATATGTAGTTCATTGTTATTGATTCGGTAATGGTGTTTCATATGAAACAATCAAACAAGTACTTTATTACATTTAAAAGATTGTTAATCGTTTGTTATCCAGATGTTTGTATTGCATATTGAGTATTACTAACTGTTCCTGTCACCGTAGCTTTAGCTTAAACAATTTTTCTAATAATTGAAATTATTAGAAATTATTTAAGATCGGTTTTGTTAGATAGAGGTTGAATAATTTAGCTATGTTATGCGTGGAGAAAAATATCTAGTGTTAATGATTTCACATCAATAAAGCTCAAAGAAACAATCTTTTATGAATTTGTATTTTTGTATTTACAAGGAGTTTGGAAAAAGTTTAGAAAATTTGAAAATCAGATTAACATCTTGTAACACCGTTTTTTCTAAAACACAACTTTGTAATACGCGCGGAAGCTAATAACATAATTACATATATATAATATTGTAAATACAACTTTGCTGGTTAACTTTACAAAACTACAACAGTGTTACTATAAAACCAGGCTCTTTACAATTTCAAAATATATATCAGAGTTAGATCAGTCCATAAATCCAGTTTCACCTCTATCCTCAAACCACCAGGGATATCTTGTAAAAGAGTTCAACAGTGGGGGATTAGCACAAAGCTAAGTGAGAGAACAGATATCAAAAACATACAAGGCATCAAGCCCAAACCAACATATGCTCAAACAACAAGAGAACCGGCGGTCTTGCAGGACCTTCAACCAAATGTCGGCCAAAGCATAGGTTTACCGATAGCCTAGTTATAACAGACAACAATACTAGCAACTCTTGATTACAACAAATGCTATCAAGACGAATGTTAGTACTGTATATCCCTAAACCAAGGCCCAGCTGAAAAACAACCGCCAAGCTGATCTCCCAAACAACATGTATATATACAGTTAACAAGAGAATACATCTCAAGGAGCAACAATCAGGTGATATATCTTATACATCCAAGATATATATCCACTCACCGATATCTTCAAAAATTCAGGTAACTCAGTCTCTACTTATCTACTGAGTTTTGTCTCCACCTGAACAAACAACTAACAATCAGTATTTGCTTAATCAACACACAATAAGCACAATACTTAACATGTACATAAATCAACAAGTACATACATCCACATATCACATGTACCAATAATCTACAAGTATAAATCAACTTATGTATATACAACCAATATACCACAATTCACAATTACCCTTTACTTACTGTAATCTTGTGAATTCATCCAACTCCTTAGCTTAGGCAATTCATTCATTCCTTTAATAAGCCAAGGCAACAAGTTCATGTTCTAAATTGATCTTTCACATCATAGCACACAAATTCCAAGCAAAGGCAGTTCCGATATAATCGGATTCCTTGTCAATGCACAATCCGATAAAGGACACAATCCGAGTAAAGCCCAAATCCGATCAAGTCTTACAATCCGATAAAAGGACCAAATCCGATCAAGCCATACAATCCGATAAAATATCAAATCCGATAGACTTAAAATCCGAGAAATATACAATCCGATAAAATAACAATCCTAGAGTATCGGAATCCGAGTAAATGGGAAATCCGATTACAAGCTAAGGCAAACAGTTACATTCTATCGAATTCCTATCAAATCTGGTAATTTTGATCGGATTTCAACAATTCCGATCGATTCAAACTTCAATTCCGACAGATTCAAAATATGATCCTAACTTCGATTTTTGATCTGATCTTTAGCATGCAACAACATATAGGTTTCCAGAATTGAATTCTAACATATATTGTTCATCCTAACATCATAATCTAACATACATGCAACCTAAAATCATCAACTCATCATATAAAAGCATTCAATCGGATTTTCATACATATATATATATATATATATATATATATATATATATATATATATATATATATATACACAAAACAGAAACAATTAACATCAAACAACATAATGGTTCTGAATTTCTAACCTTCTAATAATGTTAATCACTTCAAAATGATGGTATAGAACAATGTATTCGATTTCTTCTTCTTCTTCTTTGGTTCTCGGCCGAGAGCACACAAAACACACACACACACAATACTTTGTATAATATTACAAGTAAAGAAGAGTATGGAGGAGGAGTGGGTATACCACCAACCGGCCATACCCCCCCCATACTCACTCAAATATAAATTATTAAATATATTTATTTCCTTAACTAATTAAAAGAAAATAATATCACACATAATCAATTATCACTTCTACAAATAAATACACAATAACAATTAAAACAATTAATCCACATAACAATTAAATTTCCAAATTAATTAATTAATTACCTTAATTAATCTAGGCCGGTAAGGAGGGTGTTACACATCTGTAGTAACATCATCTAATTGTAAGTTCTTTATTTTTTTTCCTAATCTTCATTTAGAGGTATATATATTTTATGAGAATTTTACTTATTTCATAAAAAATATTTTAAAATAACCTTTTTTAAGATCTGGCCAGAACCTAAAAATTAGTTTAGAAGTACATTGATCCATACTTTTAGAAAAAATATAAGCCTGACTGTTTTGTTTAGGTACTAAAACATAACTCATACATAGTCATTAATCTATTCTTAAATCTAAACTTTATTCATAATATAAGTTAAACTCAAAAGTTTAAAAGACACCATACACACCAAATACCACTAGAAAATATAGTTTTAAGTCCATGTGGACATATGGTTGAGTCCTCCCCGTGTTTATCTTGAAAATAAATCGACGTGTATTAATGAGAGGCATGTGTATTAATGAGCAGCATGTCTGAGGACGGGATCTCGTGTGGTGTCCGCCAATAATACTATATTTGTGCTCAATATTATATTCAATATATATTGATTTTTAATAATTATATTATATATTTTGTAAGATAAATGATCATAAGCCTAGCTCTTATTTATTATATTTGTATATATGTATAATGTATGTACGTAGTTGGTTGCAGACAGGTTTTAGATTGACCGATGTACGTGGAAGTCAATGAGTCCGTCTTTTTTTAACCTACCTTGCCAATTCTTTAATTATCAATACATGTATCTTTTACGTTTATAAACTATGACTTCTTACGATGATATTATTAGAAAAATAGTATAGACGATAGCATAAACAAAAAATTCCGATCAAGAATTGGACACATGTATACACAAAAAAGAATTTTGGTTGAAAGTAACACTACGCGTAAAGAATTAAAAAGTAGTTCATGCTACATAGAGTCCGCCCCACCTCTCAATTTGTATCCTCTTACAGAATACAACAATAACAATACACAATTTCGTTATGACAGGGTATGAGAAAGGTAAAATGTAGGCAATCATACTCCTGTCGTAAGTGAAGAAATTGTTTCTTAAGACAGAAATTCTCTTGTAGAATCTTTCTATTTATTCTGGGTTAAAATTAACAAAGAATATTAAAAAAATTAGTAATTTTGAATTTCATTTTATAGTAAATAAAATAATAAAATAATAAAATAAAAGAATTTAATAGGAATAAATAAATAAAAATTATATCATACTCAAAACTTATAATGGATGGAATAAGTGTAAATGTTAGTTGTTTGTACTGACAGTCTGCCATTGCATGTAATTCAAGATAGATTTAATTATAACTGTACTAATTATAATTTATATATACATGTATTCTTCCATTGGAGTTGCCGTTGCCAACTATAAAGTTGACATCCTCAAAGAAAGCTACCGTCATTTTTGCGCATAAGTCATAACGCGACACATGGGCGCATTATACAAGCAACTCTTATTCTTCATATATATTACTCTTTTTCAAAATCCATATTCTATTCTACTTTTTATTATATAAAACAAAAAAAAGAACAAAAAAATTACATTAACAAAATATATGATTTTGTAATGGTTGTGATGATAAAATTGCTATCTTACATGGTAAATGAAAAGGATAGATATCAACCTGATGATGAAGAAGAAGATAAACTTAATAATAGATTAATTTAGAGAAATGAGTTGATCCCTATTTGAGAGTAAAGAGTTGTAAAGCAAATAATAAAGAGGACGGTGATGTGTATAAAACAAGTGATGTAGAGCTGTTTATATACTGTAAAACCTTATGAAAAAATGACCGTCGACTAACATTCAAATATTGGATTGTTTGCACTATCTCGCTTCAATGTGAACCCTCGATTATGTTCAACAGCGACGCTTAGGGGAGGGTGTGTGTTCCCCTGCACTATATAGACTCTATTTATAGTGTGAGGGGGGGGGGGGGGGGGGGTACTATGTTCACCTTAATAACTAATAAGTGAGTAGTTAGTGGGAAAAAAAGTGAATGATAGTGTTATTGGCTAAAAAAACATGTCACTGCTCCTCTATTCACCAAAAGAATATTATATAAAAGTAATACTTTATAGACTATGTGTATACTTTAAAAGATATGTTTTTGTAGATCTTTTGCTATTAACTAGGGGAAAGGTGAAAAACATGCCTTTAAGCTCTAGATGTAATCATATGGATCCAGGTTAGAACAAACCAGATCAAAATTCACAGAGGAATAACACTAGACAAATTTGATTATCTCTAAGACATCTCAAATAGTTTATATCTTTCACGATGGGTTTTGACAAGTGGACTTGGAAGTTAGATTCAAAAGGTAATTTCTCTATGAATCGAAACCTTCACTTACTTGGTTACTTTTGAAGACAACTTAATTAGATGAGAATTAGTAAGGAAATTCGTCTTTTTAGAACTCTTTTCTCCGTTAAAGTGAGTATATATGTATGGGATTACTGTTTTCTTAACAGTCCTTGGCGTAAAATCTGGACTTGGTGAAACCTTCATAGACCCTTTTTGTAGATTAGAAGCTCTTTCTTAGGAAGTAATGATGCTTTTGGCACCAAATTTTGGTTAACATATTTTCAAATGTTATTCTTCTTGTTGGATGAGTTGTAAGTGTAGAAATCAAGTTCTATTCGCATTTTCTATAGAAACTTCAAGAATAACCGAATATATTATATCATTTTCTTTTTATCTTTTTTGAAAAACTCGAAAATACCACGTTAAAGAATTTGAAAAATACTATGTTTTAAAATAATAAAGTAACATTTTGTTTGTCTTTCAAACGAAATAGACATAAAGTTACAGCCAGACATCCCCAAACATCAATTGATGAATTTAAATTAATCACAAAAATTAATATATATATAATCTATATATGTCGACAAAGAAATTACAAAAAATTTATTAGAATATCCGAGTCAAACCGACCATTATAGTATTGGCTACCATTTTCTTCCTTTTTGCTTAATGTATCTATTAATTTAGTTTATATATTATAAGTTTAAAAAGTCACATAGGGGATTTCGAAAACCAGTTTATTTCTATTACCTACGCAACGGTTAAAGCTAACCATCTTGGTGTGGTGGCACACTCGTTGTTTTCCACGCTTGCTGCCGCCCTTCCTCCTCCGTACTCTGTCCGTCCCAACATAAACCTAAAACATATAAACTCCAGCAACTCTGTTTCTTTCCGTCATTCTGTTTTATTGCCGACGAATAAGGTATAGTGAACTCTTCATCTTTTCTATTTCAAGATTCTGATTTTTTGGAAACCCAAAACTCTTGTTCATCATACCAATAAACCCTGTATCGTTTTGAGTTTTTCGTAAATGTTGAACATGATTTTTGGGATTTCTTGGAGTATTATTGGTAATCAGATGGATTTTGAACCTTAGTTTGAGGGTTTTCTTGTGATTTGATTGATCGCTATGATGTCATATTTCGAGATTTTGCAGTTCAATCTTATGTTATATGTTTCTTCTTGTGCTTATTGTATGTATATTTGTCGTCTTACAAATGCAATTGAAGATTGAATAAGTTGAGTAAGAAATAAATGTGGTTCTTGGTTTAGTTTAAGAAACAAGAACCTGATATTTGGTTAGTATTCATAATCCAGTATATGGGGGTGGTTCAATCTTGTACGACTATGATTAAACCCAATAAAATCTTGTTTAAGAAACGAATACCGAATTGATATTTCCTGGTTATTGAATGCAATTCTTGTGATTTTGGTCTATAAGGATCATTATTGCTTATCTATTTATAACCAAATGGATTTGTACTTTATTTTGAGCTTTTTGTTGTGATCTGGAAGATAGGTATGTTATAGTAATTTGAGATTGTGTTGTTGATTGATGGATATGAAAAATCAAAAAATAATAAGAATAAGAAAAAGAGAAGATCATGGGAATTTCAATCTGATTTAGGAAACATGGATATCATATTAGACCATGCTTTAATTTCACTGAGTGAGTGACTAGCTGGGCATTGTTCTTGCTTTTCTGTGCGAACTAACCATCTCTCTTCTGCAAATGCAAAAAAAGGACACTTTAGATATAGAAAAAAAAACATTGTTTCTTCATATTTAGCTCTCCATGAAGTCATGAACACTCTTTTTTGTACTATTAGCGGGCTTGTTGGATCATGGTTCTTTTTCCATTGAGTGATTGATATTATAAAATGCTTGGCTTTTCGTTGCAAATAATTGAAAAATGCCCAATGAACACTTTAGTTTGCAAGAACGAGTGACTAAGGCAAACTGTGGATATATAGATGCAGAAAACCGCTTTAGCTGATAAATTTGAAGTAAAGCCTTTCCAATCTTGCAAAGCATTGTGTTTGTTACCATTATTATTGGTTTATCACTCATTATATAAGATATTGGAGACTTGGAGTTCTGAGTTTTGAGATTAACTCCTATTTGCTTATCAAGATATTGTAGGTAGCATTTGAACTTTAAGAAAGAAAATGGCTACTGTTTCGGATATCACTGTGTCTGCTGCCATCAATAGTTTATCTGCATTCTTGTTTCTTGTTGCATTTGCGATCTTACGTCTTCAACCAATGAACGATCGGGTTTACTTTCCAAAATGGTATCTCAAAGGCATACGGGAAACTCCAAGCACTTTGGGACCTCTTGTAAAGAAATATGTCAATCTAGATTTTAGAATGTATTTAAGATTCCTAAATTGGGTGCCTGCTGCATTAAAAATGCCTGAACTCGAGCTTATAGATCATGCAGGCCTTGATTCTGCTGTGTACATTCGAATCTATCGTCTCGGGTGAGTACTTATTCGACCCTTTTAGCCTAAATGAATTGTATTGTACTTTTATTTCTAGTTTTTACTTACTATTGTTGATAATTCTATGCAGCTTGAAAATATTTGTTCCAATTGCTTTACTTGCTTTTGGTGTGCTGTTACCTGTCAATTATACGGGTGGAAATTTCAAGATAATGAGCCTTAGTATGAAAGATCTAACTTTCGGTGAGATAGACAAGTTTTCTATATCCAATGTCCCACCTGCATCAAAAAGGTGTGTAATTCTTGGTTCAAGGATTATCAAGTATATGACCCTTTAATTTATGTTTATATATTAATTTTCTGAGTATCACTATGTTGAGTTGTTTATTTTGACCCATTTGCTTATGAATGAGTCGAATTGGGTTATGACCTTATGTTATATCTATAACCAGTCAAGTGGGTTGAAAGTGGCTTAAAAGGTTATATTAAATACATAAAACATTTCAATCAAATTATTCGAGTATTATATTATTATTCAAATTATGTATAGCTTTTGTAATCGTATATGACACTTATTATTTTTTGAAAATGTTTAAACATCTAGAACATAAGTTTTTTCGGGACAACTCCTTGTGATGATAGATGTAAATTGAAAGAGGGGCTTGCTAGTGGTCGATGGATTTTTGCATTTGATCATTTGAAACATTTGTTGATATATTTATCAGGTTAGTTGCGCATATAGTAATGGCCTATGTCTTCACCTTTTGGACATGTTATATTCTTTATAAGGAATACAAAATTGTAACTGACATGAGGCTACAGTTTCTTGCTTCTGAAAGACGTCGTCCAGATCAATTTAGCGTAAGCTTCAGGCATTTATATAGTTTTCCTGCAAAAAAAGTACTGCGTTTTAATTTATTTCTATATCCTGTGTAGGTCCTTGTGAGAAACGTTCCTGCGGATCCTGATGAATCTGTTAGTGAACATGTTGAACATTTTTTCCGTGTTAATCACCCTGATCAATATCTTGTACACAAGGTTTGTTTCCTTCTTGAGGATCATGGATTACAGATTAGACTGATTATATGCAATTCTGCAAGTGAAAGTTGCAAGATTTAGCAAAATACTTTTTGATTCATTTTAAGTTTGTTCACTGGACTTCAGAATTGATCATTACAGATAAATTTGACCAAAAAACATGTATTATGCTGACAAAACTATATGGTTCTAATAAAATTTTTAGAGAGTCAGACAATATATTATAATGGTTTTTTGAAAGTTGAATGATATTTAATAAGGTTTGTGAAAGCTGGATGGTTTTACTAACTATTTTTTTAAACAAAGTAAAAGTGTTTTGCTATATATTGGTATGTAGATTGAACGTAGATATCTGTATGCTTCAATCTTTTAGGTGGTGTACAATGCGAATAAGCTTGCGAAAATGGTGGATCAGAAAAAGGATTTGCAAAATCGGCTAATTTACTACACCAATAAGTATGAGAGAAACCCAAGGAAAAAGCCAACCACAAAGGTTTGTGTCTAAACATCATCCCTCTACCTCTAATTCTTCGTTCTTATCATGTTTGTAACTTTTGAAGTTTGTAATTTCATGTTTAGTTATGTGTATAGACAGGTTTTTGGGGTCTTTGGGGAAAGAAGGTTGATGCAATTGAGTATTATACAAAAGAAATTGAGAAGTTGACTGAAGAAGTAAGTGTGCTTCATCAACGATTCCTAGATTTTTGCTTGCATCATAATTTGATTGTCAAGTATATAATTGCAGTGACAATTTTGATCCATTATGTAACAAAACCAGCATGAAAATTTTGTTTGTAACTATTTCATATCAAATGTTTTTTGTATCCAGGAATTAGCAGAACGAGAAAGGGTTATTGATGACCCGAAAGCCGTTGTTCCAGCTGCTTTTGTATCTTTCAGATCGCGATGGGGGGCAGCTGTTTGTGCTCAAACACAACAAACAAGGAACCCAACTCGTTGGCTCACCCAGTGGGCTCCTGAGCCACGTGATGTGTACTGGAACAACCTAGCCATACCTTTTGTGGAGCTTAACGTGCGAAAGCTGATCATGGCTGGTGCCTACTTTGGCCTTATTTTCTGTTTCATGTTCCCTATTGCCATTGTTCAAGGATTAGCCAACATCGAATCAATAGAGAAAGTTCTTCCCTTTTTGAGACCCCTTATCAATAAGTAATCAAAACCTTTATATACTCAAACCATCTTTACCAAATATCAAACCTTTTTTTGTGATTATTGAATTCTTGATCTTGTTGCAGAGGGTCCGTAAAGTCTTTCATTCAAGGGTTTGTTCCCGGGATGGTGTTGAAGATCTTTCTCCTTGTTCTTCCAATGATTCTGATGGAAATGTCTAAAATAGAAGGTTATGTTGCAGTCTCTGCTTTGGAAGCAAGAGCCGCAGGAAAATATCATGTTTTTTTGCTCGTCAACGTGTTTCTTGGAAGCATCATTACAGGAACCGCTTTTCAGCAACTTAAGGAGTTCTTGAATCAGTCACCGTCTGAGTATGTGGTCGCCCTTTTCACTGCTCTATATATATGTAAATATCAACCAAAAGTATTGACATTGTTTTCCCAACTTGATGCAGGATTCCAAAAACTGTGGGTGTGTCGATTCCCATGAAAGCAACATTTTTTATCACATACATTATGGTTGATGGATGGGCTGGTATTGCTGCAGAAATCCTGAGACTGGTTCCATTGGTAATCTACCACTTGAAGAATGTTTTTTTGGTGAAAACAGAAAAGGACAGAGATGAGGCGATGGATCCTGGTTCATTAGCTTGGCCCATAACCGAGCCCCGTTTACAGTTGTACTTCTTGCTTGGGCTTGTGTACTCTACTGTCACTCCTATACTCCTCCCTTTCATTATCCTCTTCTTTGCTTTTGCCTATCTGGTTTTCCGCCATCAGGTAACATTAGAGGTCCCAGCTTTGACCCACTTACACATGAACCGGTTATTTGATGGAGTTAAAATGCAACTGACACTTGGTTTCATGTTTTGTTTATTTTATTTTTATGGTGTTAGATCATCAATGTGTACCAGCAAAAGTATGAGAGTGCGGCCTCATTTTGGCCAGATGTTAATCGGCGTATACTTATTGGTTTGATGATTTCACAAATTACATTGTTAGGACTGCTGAGCACAAAACAGGCAGCAAACTCAACCCCTTTCCTGGTTGTACTTCCTGTCTTAACTTTCTGGTTCCATCGCTTTTGCAAGAATCGTTTTGAATCTGCATTTCGAAAATTCCCATTACAGGTTAGAAAATATTTAACTTGCCTCGGGTTAAAAATATTTTGAATTGTTCATGTTGAGGGGGTTTTTTTTTGACACATTACATAACCTGCCCATGAGGAAAGAGAAAACTACTGTGTATGTTAATGTTATGATGATAAGATTGGTAAGTTTGATTACAGGATGCAATGATCAGAGATACCTTGGAAAGGGCAACAGAACCACAACTGGATTTGAAAACATATCTAAAAGATGCGTATATACATCCGGTTTTCAGAGGAGGAGAGCTTGAAGTAATGGATGTTGACGAAGAAGACGATTATCATTTAGTTGCTACAAAGCGGTCTTCCCGTCTTGCGAGTCAAGTTGGAACTCAAGAGGGTAGTCTGGAAGATAGGACGGGTATTTTCGCTGTTTAAAGATCCAAAATATAAACAATTATTTATCTCATTCTTTGTACAAATAAGTTAACTTGTGAGTAGTAAATGAGTAAAGTTTCTTGTGTTATAAATGAAAAGCAACCAAGATGTGATCACCTTTTTTTTTTTTTTTTTTTTTGGGGGGGGGGGGGGGGGGGTATTGTTGGGGAGTATTTTATTGAATACCAGAAATCAATAACTGTCAAAGTAAGTTATTTACAGTTACATAACACTACAGTGGGCAAGTGTTAGTTAAAATTATTAATATCAATTGGTCCACATAACAACACAATCCATTTGGTTGCTTTTATACATGGTATCAAGCTCCAAGGCCAAATTTGTCAATGGGCCATTATATACAAACAATTTTTTTGTGTCCATTTTTTAATTACCTTTGTATACAATAATAACTTTGTCATAAGTTTCATTCTATATAACAATTTACATACAATTAAAGATTATGAAAGTTATTTGTATTGTTCTTTAAAATAAAATTTCATTGTCTATAATAGTAATCAAGACAATTTATTATATTACAAGCAAGTGAAAATAAGCCGATTTGGATCAGATTATCCCAGTAATAGTACTACGTGAATCATCATCCATTTACCTACTACCTAGTTGGAGTTTGGTCATGATATTTAACGGGTCAAATGAAAGTGTTAGTCAGTAAGGGTAGAGAACCACAGAAAGTGTACAACATCCTCATACAAGGGTGAATTTCAAATATGCAAAAATAAATAAATAAACAAAACAAAACCCAAAAAAAAAAATTTGGCTATCAACTTTAAGTCGATATGTGATACTGTTTTAAGCTTTCTTTTGTTTGAAAAAAGTACTCGGTCTTTGTTGAGAAATGAATGAGAAAGAGAGAATAAAAAGATATGAAATACATAATAATACTATATGCTCTATGCTATACACATCTTATATAAGTATCTATCATCAATATTGCAGTATAACTGTTTACAGCAAATAACAACCTTAAACGACAGGAGTTGCTGGAGGTCTACGAAACAGTCTCTATGTTGTCGGTAGATGCTCCACTATCTACATCTTACCTCCTTATACACCACTTAAGTAGATACATGACATCAGTCAATTACAAATGACCCACGTAGTTATAAAGGTTTGACCCCAAGGTATTTTGACCACTTTGATTTGTCACTTAAATAGAAAACAACTTAAGCTTAATTCCGTCCACAATTCTATTTTCAAGTGGTTTAAACACAACCTACATACACGCGTATATCGAATCATGTTCTCGTAATCTTGAACTTGATATAGGTGCAAGTTACAACTATTTGAATGAGATATAATACATTTTATATGCCTAGAATACAATGATCACAAATCGAATTCTATTCTATTTTGGGGTGGTCTTACCATCAGAAATACTACAAAAATGTGCTTAAAACTTTTTCACCTTAACAGAGGCTCCTTGCTTCATTCCAGAATCAAGCATTGCAGCAAGAACCGCAACATCTCGTGCACCTTCAATATAGGAGCAGCGATGCTCAGCTTCAATTTTATTACCCTTCTGCACACAAGTTCAAAAATATATTATATATAAAAACCATGTTACAAAATCGCAAGTTTGTCTTAAGTTGGTACAAGAATCAAACACAAAAATCATAAAATCAAATTTATGTTCTTCACTTAACGATATTGTTTCTGTCAAATGGGTCAAACATGTTGACTGTCACCCAAAGTTAATTTTTTATGCCTACAATATTTTAACCGTTTTTATAGATTTAGATTATCAGTATAATAATCTTGCTTCTGTAATTATAAATTCAAAACACATCAATCAGTTAAAATACTTTCTTTTAAATCTGATCTATGATACTAAAAATGACCTTATGAGCCATTTCAACCCAAAACACATTAAGACCCTTTGCCCAATCAGCCTATATTTTTTGCAGAAATTGAAGATGTATACTACCTGAAGAGTGGCCCTTGAGATATCACTTAGAAAAGCTTTCAGCTCTTCAGTCACCCCATTGAATGGATAAAAAGTGCTCTTTGTTTCTTTATTGGCAGTAAAGAGAGTAACCTGGGGGATTACCATCAACGTCAAAGTCAAAAGCAGTATGTGCAAAGTTATGGGGTTTAGTTATATCTTAATGAAACTGCTAAAAGATTTCATTTCTTTCACAAGTTAAACATTTCATAAGATTGTTCATTGCAAAGAGTGAGGTGACTCTGCATTACCACATAACCATGTTGCCCATCCTTGTTTCCTCGTTCAACTTGTACGGTCCCACTTAAACCAACAACTCGCCAGATGATCTGTAGTAAGTAGCCGAAAAATAATCTGAATTTACGTTTAATTAATGGATAAAGAACATATGGAAGGCAGCCAAAAAAGACTTGTAGAGTTGTAACCTTTGGTGATTTCGAGGATACCAACATTACAAACACTCCAGAACACCCGTTCTCCAATTGACTAGAGAAGCAAGCAAGCAAGAAAAAAAGAAGAAGAAGAAGATGTCACTTTAGAATAAACGATTTTCAAGAAAAAGTGGAAATCGTAAAAAACATACAATAAAGATGAAATAGTATCTGGTGGAGGCAGGGTTGTATCCACGTGAGATGTCATAGCGGATACTGAAGCTACTTCACACCCAACAAGCTGTTTGAGTTGATATAAATTGCTGTTAGTAGTATGTTCTGTCTTATAAGAAAACATTTCACCAAAAATTCCATATGCACATGGATTTCTTAATGAAGATGAAATGGAGAAAATAAAAGGAAAAAAGAAAAAAAAGAAATAAGAACGTAAAGGAACATACCATTCTTAACCCTGCAATGTAGTGTACACCCATGTCAAGAATGAATCCCCCCTGCGAGAAATGTAGAGATCGTAGTTGTTAAACTTGCACAAGTCAAGGGAGGAGTCCAGGACTATATTTATGGAATTGACAAGACACAAAAACACTGTTAATTAAGCTTCCCCAATAAGACTATTTGGTTACTACAGATATTTGTACCCTTTTCAGATAATGCTAATGTTTTTATTTAGAAAGGTCAATTTTCAAGTAAATATACTTCTTATAAAAGTTACTGTGTCTTACAGTGAAATTGCGCCTCCATGAACTTGAGAAGTAAGGATTTGAACTGTTCATTGACCCTTCAATGATTACTTGCACGCTCATCATATCTCCAATTTCAGACATCAACTTTCTGCTCTGTCAATTAGACAATAATTTATTAATTTGTATGGCAAGATGTTCATGATATTAATGGAAAACGAATGTAGCAAGACAGGAGTACCTCTACAAAGGCTGGTTCAAACCGGTAGTTTTCTGCAACAGCCCATATGGTTTGAGCAGATGGATTGTTGTCAAGAGAATTATAGCATGATAATGCAGTTTCTACCTCACTTATGGCTGCAAGGAAATCATGTGGTTTTTATTACCAATAATACAACCATAGGAGCACTATGCATAATAGAGCAACATAAAGTTACAGATTCATAAACTCCTTCACCAAAAATACCAAAATTACAGAAACAGGATCCCACTTACAAGCAGCAGCTGGTTTCTCTTCAGAGCCAGAAATTCCAGTGAAGAAATATGCACGCAAGCAAAAGAACGAGAGACATCAGTTTATTGTATGAAAATTTTAAAAAAAAAATTCCCTGATCAGGCTCCTGTCGGGGGGGCGAGCCTTTGGCTCAAATGTATGTGGTCTAACCGGTGTTACCGGTGGCCATCCCTTAATTGCAAGCCCCAAGATTCGAACCCTTGACCTCCCCTATGGGAGGCAAGAGTACTAGCCGGTAGTCCATCAAGGTGATGGTTAGTTATTGAATGAAAAGGTTAACATTAATAAGTAACAGCAGCGAGAAAAATCATTTCACAGCTTCATAATGTAATTATGGTGTGCAGACTGCAGAGGCGGTAACTTATGTTCATGGGGGTTATGTCACTGTAATCCCATGATTCTTTCACAATTATCTGCCTGAAGTTCACTATAGGGTTACCTTGAAGAACATGCTTTCCTGCCTTAAGAAGCTTTAGTGACATATCCACCTGCACGACATGTTTTGCAAGTAGAGATCAGAAATGATATTTGATCATATGCCCATGTGAATGCCCCAATAGTAATGGGTTAAAAACTAAAAGAGGATGGGGGTCTACTAAATAAAGAACAAGGCCTGTGAATAAGTTAAACCAGATACGAAAACTCAAATTTTATTAGTTACACAGCTGGATGTCACCTGAAATTTATATGTTAAAAAAAAAAGGGAAGAAGGGGGTTCATTTATCAATTTCATAGTTCAACTTTATATATATGCTAACTAGGGAACGTACAACTAGTCTTTAATGTGAAAGTTACTATGTTTGATGAAACTTTGGGGGTGTTTGGGATTGTGTTTTAATTTTTGTGTTTGCAAAGCAGCATTTTCAAAAGTCCCAACCTACTTTTTCAAAATTTTGTTCTCTCAAAGTCTCAAGGAAAACACAAATAATCACTATTTTCTCGATGGGTAGCCAAACGCTAGCTTCTAGTTAGTTACGTTTGCAAATGAATAATTAGACAATCCTCCTCAAGATGCAATCTCAAACACGCTCTTAGATATCCTGAAAACGCAATCTCAAGCACCTTCAAACCTAAATCATAGGTTCATCCTTCCTCCATATAGTAATTTTGAATATAAGCTTATATAATTTCATCAAAACCAAAACTACCCCCCCCCCCCCCCCTGCTCAGACAGATGTTAAAGGGAGAAGAGTACTTTTATTAAAAAAAAATCAAAATAGGAGATCAAAAGCCCTAGAAACATATCAAAACAGAAACAGTAGATAGCCATTTTAAAGAAATAAAACAATTTATGTTCCATGATTAAAGTCCCATTATATTTCTGATATCATAAACAGGCACTTCCCAAACTAAAATTACATTAATTTTCGGTTTCCAAGGTGCTAACACTTAAAACTGTTCGATCCTCAAGTTGTGTTCAGTCTATTATAGTGAAGTTTAATGTCCATATGACATTAGTAATAGTTTAGTAAATACCTTAAGGTTACAAATACATTGTATTAACCCTAATTCTAATTAAGTTTTCGTAATACACATTAACTGTGTTATTGGCCTATCATACATTTCACGTACCTAACCTACATCCATCCAAGATTATTATCATTTTGTGTTGATTGCTTCGTTTATTGATTGATACTTGATACTACGGATCTTACAAAAATACTGTTAATATTTATATTGATAGCGTAATACAGTTAACAAATTCCTGTATAACCAAAACAATCTTAGTTGAAGTAGAAAGAAGTAACAAGGATAAACTAAACCAGGATTTATGTCAAGCATTTCCCATTCGATTAGACGAGTGATATTTCCTGCATTCTCCAAATACACACAGAAACGAACCTGAATTTGGCCAGCAAGAGCAACAACCACCCCAACAATGTTCGAATCTCGTATGATTTCATCGATGCCATCGTCTTCCCACTTACACTCCACATTGGGAAATACTTTCCGAGCAATGTCAGCAGCCTCTTTAGACGATTTCTACATAGATTGTTAAATCACTGTGATCAAATTAAACCACAAAAAAGAGAGTAGATTTTACACTCGTAACCAATTCATACAAGCTAGTTGAAAACTTGAAATTACCTCAGAGCGGCTCCAAATAGCTTTAAGAACGACAAGCTCCGGGATCTCAGCGAGCCTGGGGAGATACTGAGTTTTGACGAAGATTCCAGCACCGATAAGGGCGATCTGAGGAGGATTTTGGGCCATTATTAATAGTGATTTCTACTGAGGGTAGCAAAAGTTGATCTCTAAGTTAAGATACCCAAGACTCTTGGTTGAGTTTTGATTCATGGAGAGACAAAGATCAGCAGGTAGTTACATCCGGTTTGAATCTATTTTTCAATTTTATTTTACTTTTTGTTACCCAAAACCTTTTTCTTTCAATTGGTAATTAATCGAATTTGTATCGAATAATAATATCACATTTATAATTATTTAGTTTTTTATTATTTATATACATTGGAAACGGTTTAAAATAGAGTTGATTTTCGTACGAGAACTGTGAGAATCAATCTTAACCCTTAATTAATATTTATCAATCTTAACTCTTAATTAATATTTATCAATGGTTAAAAAATTTTAACGGCTCATTTATGCTTCATTAATGGCTCGTTAATTACTCATTAATTACGGTTATTTCGGGAAAATCAAGTCTTGCAAATTAAGACGGCTCACCCTGACGCAATTTACGGTTGGGTAAATATACAAATTACCAAAATACCCTGTTAATGAGGCATTAGTGGTGTTAAAAACAGTTCTTATTTGAACTTTTACCAATATACATATTCACTTATAATTATCCAATATTCATCCATAATCATATTCATCGATCATCAGATTAGACGGGTAAATATATATTCATTATTTCATTTGATGTCGAGATGATTTTGTCTCAATAGGAATATCGTAATTTTACATAAGAGAAAAAAGTGCGGTTTCCGATATGTAAAACTTTTACAATTTTGAAATTAATAAACACTTAGACAGTGTTTGGTTAGCTAATAGGAATCTTTAGAATTCTAAAAGAATTGAAATTTAATTCCTAGCTAAGCATTTCCGTGTAAATAATCCAGAGTAAATAATGGTCAAAGTCTTTTACTGAGGAGGAGTACACTTGTTATATCTATGGCACGAAGATGAAGATGAGAACTCCTTCTGATGTTGGTTGTCTGATCGACGAGATAGCTTCAACGTACTGTTGAGAAACTTGAACTGAAAAATACGAGTAACAATCAATTGATTACACACTGAATATCACTGATATGAACAACTTCACATAAACTGCGAAGAAGACGAATGTAAAATTACAGCAGCAGACAAACGTTTTAACCTCTACTGAACCATATAACCAAGAACTCCATAAACGAATCTGAAGTACACACCAAATATCTCTTACAAATATAAAGAAAGAAAAAGAAAAGGATCGATGATTGTTGCTGTACGAACATACCTTCAAGAAGACGAAGCAAAACTGAACTCCTTCTCTTATACGTAGCTTTATTCAGTTATTCCCACACTTAAGTCGGTTGCAAATTAAGCCCACTTTGCAAATGAAGCCCAACAGCATATAAACCATAAATTGGGTCAAATAAACCAAACGCATCAAGGCCCACTCTTGCATTACATGAGTTATGTAACACAACTAAATAAAAGGCAGCTAAGGGGAGAATCCAGGCCACATCCGCACTAGGTGCGCACCTAACCCGAGTCTCAACCCGGTCTCAAGCTAGCCCTCTTCAAGCACAGAAACAATTCTCAATCTTCATGAGTCCAGCTACACTTAACCTACACAAAACAAACTAACTCAGATAACAAAACACTATACAATAAATAAATAAATAACATGTACCAATGTTGGTCTTGGAGAATATCATAATTCCAACACCCCCCCTCAAGACCAACAAGGGACTTAATGTCACTCTTGAAAAAGATTAACAAGACCCATTTCAGAGCAAAGGACACCAAGATGTACTGAAGGCAAAGACTTAGTTTTTTTTCATAAAACACCGGATTATGAACCAATTTAATAGCAGACTCATTGTCACAGTAAACTGCAACAGGACTCAAAGCTTTTTATACCCAAAGAAGTTTCAATATCCAAACGACTTCACAAGTAACAGAGCCAAGAACTCTGTACTCGTGACAAGGCATATAGCCCAATCTGCATAAAATAACAGTCATATGATTTGTACCACCTCTCACAACATTTACACTACTATCAGGACTACTTTTCAAGTATCTCAGAACTCTTACAGCAACAGCAAGATGAGACTTCCTTGGACTATGCATAAACTGACTCAGGTCTACACCGTGTAAGAAACATCAAGTCTAGCCATAGTCAAATAAATAAGCTTCCCAATCTGGATCAGACACAGCCTCATTATAGTTCCTAGGCTCAAAAGACATATCAAGGTTAGACATAAAACAAAAATTCTCAGAATTAAGACATGAGTAATTTATTGACTTCTCAATCCCATACTTATGTTTCCCTTTTACAAGAAAGTCATTAAACCTAGCAGGCATTCTTGACTCTCTTACAGGCCTAGTAGACCTAACAGGAACACTACCACTAGACAAACCTCTATTACCAGAAGCAATTCCCTCAGAATTAACAGGAGCAGTGTGACTACCAACTTGAGACTGAGAAGTAAGTACCTTCACACCCTGGCTATCCACCGAGTGCTCTGCACTAACACCCTCAAACTGGTGGCTATCACCAACACTACTCACAGGTTGTCGTTCAAATAGCAAATCAGAATTAACACAATTTTCATCATCGGGAACAACATGAGGGACGTCAGAAACAACAAACATATTATTTTCACCAAAAAAATTGCAACAATCTTTAAGGAACTCAGAATCACCACTAAGACCAGTAAACCTCATCTTAAACGGAAATATTTCTTCATAAAACTTCACATCCCTAGAAAAGAAAACAACATCTGAGTCAAGACTAAGAAGTTTATACCCTTTTTTCTGATTCGAATAACCTAACAACACAGTTTTCTCAGCTTTAACCTCTAACTTGTCATTATCATTTAATCTAGTAGAGTAACACAAACAACCAAACACTCTCAAATTATCAAATTTCGGAGGATACTTGTAAATTTTTTCAAACGGAGTAACACCATTTAAAACAGCCGTTGGGGTTCTATTTATTAAGAGCACAGCAGTTAAAACTGCTTCACCCCAAAACCTCAAAGGAAGACCAGACTGAAACAATAAAGACCTAGTAACATTCAGAATATGCCTATGTTTTCTCTCCACAACACTATTTTGTTGTGCAGTATAAACACAACTAGTTTGATGTGAGATCCCTTTATCTTTAAAGAACTCTCATACGACGATTTACAAACTTTGTTCCATTATCAGACCTAACAACCTTGACTTTTGTTTTAAAATGTGTGAACAAAATATTATAGAAAACATTAAACCAGTGGAAAACTTCATCTTTAGATTTCAACAGATAGACCCAAACAGCCCTAGTAAAGTCATCCACAATAGTTAAAAAATACTTATATCCATCATAAGTAGCTTTCCTATAAGGTCCCCACACATCTAGATGAATAAGATCCCCTAAACCGAAAACCTTATGATCACTAACAGAAAAGGAATTCCTAGTTTGTTTGGACCTATGACAAACATCACAAGGTAAACTAGGCTCATTTCCCAACTTAAGCTTATTCTTGATACAAAACAGAGCTTGATCGGAAGGATGACCAAGCCTGCAATGCCACAACAACTTAGAGGCATGACAGATAACACTAGAGCTTTCAGACAAACACTTACCATTAGGAACACTCTCAAGATAGTAGAGTCCTCCCGCTTTTAATCAATTTCCACAGTCTTCCTGGACTGAGAATCATTAAACCCATCAATATTACTAGAACATGACATACCCGCCATATTAGCAGCGACACCTTCTACTCCAGAACTAGTATTGATCAAGGCTAGGAAGCATATTGTTCACCAGTGAGGACAAAATTATCTTTATCAGAACCCTTAGCAGAATCAGAATTGTCAAATAAAGCATAAGTGGAAACACTATTAGCAAAGGATCTATTGTTGCCTTGAGACTCAGAGTTACTTTGAACATCATTTCTATTTCTAAACTTGAAATCCTTTGGATACCCAATGAGTTTAAAACATCTCTCTATAGTATGACCTTTAATACCACAATGTTTACACTGCATATTATTAAAGTTTTTTCCTTTGTTATTCCTTTTAGGATCATTGAAATTACCGGAAAAAGCAGTTGGATGAGACACAGACTCACTAGAACTAGAGGTTAAGGAACCACCCTTTTGAAGTGATTCCCCCCTAGATACAATTGAAAACGCAGTTCTAACAGATGGCAAAGGTTCCATGAGAAAGATATGGCTTTTAACTTGACTATATCCATCATCCAAACCATTTAAAAATTGCATCAGTTTCATAAGTTTAGAGTGATTTTTAAGACTAGTATTAGCCTCACAAGTACACTCAGTTAAGTTGGTAAGGGAATCAAACTCCTTCCACAAGGAATCAAGTTTAGAAAAATATTCAGAAACAGTTAAACCATTTTGAGTTAGTGCATTTATTCTTTGATGAACATTAAAAATAACTGACCCATCTGATTTCTGATACGTCTCAGTTAACTCATTCCAAATCTCAGAGGCAACCTCAGAACAAACGTGACTATAGTAAATAGACTCAGAAACTGAACCAAGAATCCAAGAACAAACAATAGCATTTACTCTCTCCCATTTACTATAATTTTTTCCATCTTTTTTATCAGGAATGGTGTAAGAACCATCAACAAAACAGAATTTATTTCTTCCCTTTAGTGCTCTTATCATAGAACTTTTCCAAATCCTAAAGTTATCAGACCCAGACAACTTAAAACTAACAATTGACACCACAGTACTATCAGATGGATGTAGATATAAAGGATCATCTAAATTCATTGGATCTTTAAACCCTGATCTGTTAGGACTAGTATCTCTAGGGCTAGATATAATGAATCACACAAGGAAGACCAATATAAGCATAAGCAAGAAACAAGAGCAAGATCAATATAAGAGCCAAAAAACAATAGTATGATCAATATAAGAACTAATAACAGTACCACAAGTCACAATAGAATAACAAAAACAGTAATACCAGCACATATACTGATTATACCAACAAGAACAGTAGTAAGAACAATTTAAGTACCAAGTCAGTACCATACATGAATCAAATATACAAAAAAAACAGTCTCAACATGATTCACATATGCCAAAGTAGAGTCATAACAGAACAATTCATGTATCACAACAAAAAAGAAACAACTAATACACATATAAAAAAACAGTCTACGAATTAATCAGCACTATAACAGGAAAAAAACAGTAACAAGACAATGAAAAGAAGACTTACAAAGTCTTGCTCGGGATGATATGAGCAAGAACAACAAACCTTTCCATAAGGATAGAATCCGACAAATCAACCAGTAACAAGTCAGATTGTGAATCCGAATCAACCAGCAAACCAGTCCAAATCAACCAGTGAATATCAACCCAGCAACAGAAGCGAAATCAATCCAGGACCATCGCCCAAACAAACAACTCTATGAACTGATATTGCGGATAAGAAACCAGATCACAAAACCGTGACCTATGAACTGATATTGCGGAATAAGAATACAATCGCACAGCTACGAAGAACAAATCTGTACAATATATTGATAATCTGAAACGTAAACCCAAGATCTAAACCCTCGATTGAACGCAAGAACAGATCGCAAGAAAACAAAACTGAAGAAACGAACAAAAAACCCTTACGCATACAGCAACTCTCAAAACCAAATCGATTATTCATTGATTGTCATTAATCCCAATTGTTGAAAACAGAAGGAGCTCAGTCTCTGTCGAACCTTAATTGAATCAAAACAACACTCTGAGACTGTAACACCCCCTAATATGGCCTGGTATAATTAAGGTAATTAACCTAATTAATTTGGAAATTATGATTTATTAATTGAATTATTAATAATTAATTATAGAGTTAATTACATGGTTGGTCCTTTATGTTTGGCCCAAATCACACTTTTGGTCCTTAACAAGAATTTTGTGACAATTTAGTCCTTTATTTTGAAAAGTTGCACACAGACAGTCCTTTGGACAAACAGACGTTAAAAAAAACCTTTAGTTAGGGGTAAAACAGTCTTTTCCATTGTTTTCATTAATATATTTAATTTTGTTAAGGGCAATACACGTGGCAGTCTCTTAGAACACCATGTCATGTATTTCAGTAATTTTTTAATATTTTTACATTTTAATAACAATTAATGTTTATAAATGTTGATGTTCTTGAGCATATGAAGGCCCTCCGCCGTTGACCACAGTCCCACCGCCGTTGACCACAGTCCCAGATTTATGTTCTTAGCTAACAAACACAGATTTGAAAGAGATAAGAGAAAGTTTAATCTTCAAACACCAATAAACATAAATTCAAATCTGGATTCAAACTCAGATTTGGAATCAAACCCTTATCTCGATTCAACAACTCAAGAACACCTACCTATTCTAAACTCAGATTCTCGAAAACCCTAATCTAATAACACAACTCAAGAACACCTACCTCGATTCAAACTCGGATCTGGATTCAAACTTAGATTCAAATCAAGAACACCTACCTTTACGAGAGATTCAAACTCAGATCTGGATTCAAACTCAGATTCAAACTTAAGAACACCTACCTTTACGAGAGATTCAAACTCGGATCTGGATTCAAACTCAGATCTGGTGTCGTAGATCTATGGTGGTGGTGGGTGGCTTTGAGCGGCGGTATAGATCTAGGGTTTACAGCGACGGGGTTTGAGCGGTGGTGGTGGTGACGACGGGGTTTGAGCGCGGTGTAGATCTAGGGTTTACAGCGACGGGGTTTGAGCGGTGGTGGTGGTGGCGACGGGGTTTGAGCGGCGATGTAGATCTAGGGTTTACAGCGACGGCGGTGGAGCGACGAGGTGGTTACGGTGCTAGTAGGCGGTGGCCGTGGATGGCGTTGTTAGGTGGTGGCGGTGGAAGGCGGCGGCGGCGGTCAATGGTGGTGAAGCTGCTGTTCGATACCGAGAGAGAGAGAGAGAGAGGGAGAGGGAGAGGGGAGATGGAGAGGAAGAGTGTGTGTGTGTGTGTGTGTTGTGTTTGTGGTGTGAGAGAGATATATTAATTTTTAATTATTCTAAATTCTGTTAAATTAATATGTAAAAAAATAGTAAAAGAAAATATTTTAATGGAAAAACAATGGAAAAGACTATTTTACCCCTAACCAAACGTTAATTTTAACGCCCGTTTGCCATAAGGACCAACCGTGTGCAAGTTTTCAAAATAAAGGACTAAATTGTCACAAAATTCTTGTAAAGGACCAAAAGTGTGATTTGGGTCAAACATAAAGGACCAACCGTGTAATTAACTCTTAATTATATGTTATTATTATGTAATTTATTTGTTTTATCAAATATAGTATTTGCTAAATTAATTAGACAAGTTTATAGTGGATTGTGAGTTGGCACTTTTTTGACACTTAAGCTCACCTTAAGCCACCAACACACACATTTTTCATGCAATTGAGATAGGTGTTTGTGTGTGTTCTTGAGATCGGCCGAGAGCAAGAAAGAAAGGAAGAAGAAACCGATTTTTTTGTTTGTTTCAATTGTTAGATCTTGTGGTGTTTATCGCTAGAAGGTTAGATCACTGAATTCACATGTTAATTGATGATTAAATTCAGATTAAGATATATATTTATGTGTGTATGTCAGAAATTCCGATTGATACATGAATTATGATGAATTGATGATTAGGCTATTTCCTGTTAGTGATTCATGTTAGTTATGATCTTTACATATTTACTTAGATTGTATTCTGGATAAATAGATTTCATTGCATGCTTAGATTTAGATCAGAAATCAAGAATATGTTAGAAATTGATTTAGTCGGAATTCATATATGATTTAATCGGAATTGATAGTTTGACGATTTAGAATGTTGCATGCTAGAATATAATGTTTAAATGTGTTTATAAGATGTTATAACCACTCTGGAAAGCAAGTATATGAATATGTTTGGTTTCAGTTAAGAATTAAAGGAAGAAATTGAGAGTTTGAATTAATCGGATTCTGAGTTATGAATCAGTCGGATTTGGAGAACTTAAATGGTCGGAATTAATGAATTCCGAGGGATTTGATCGGAATTGATGAAATCCGACAGAAAGACTCGGAATTAGTGAAATCCTACTAAAAGACATAGAATTTCCTTGACACTTTACTCGGAATTGATGAGATCGGAATCCGACTAAATACTACGAATTGATCTTTGCTCGGAATTAGTACTTTTCTCGGAATTGCACATGTCTCGGATTTGATGTTTAATCGGATTGTGTCTATCCTCGGATTACACCTTTTCTTGGATTAAGACTTTAATCGGAATTGAACCCTTTACTCGGATTATATCTTTGCTCGGAATCCTGTTTACTCGGATTTAATATATATATGCCTTTCTCGGATTTGGATGTATCGGATTGTACTTAATCTCAGAATTGGGATTCAATCGGATTTAGCCTTTTGCTCGGATTGTGCCCTTAATCGGAATTGATTATTATTATCGGATTTGGACTTGTTGAGATTTACACTTATGCCTATGCTCAGAAATGGGGATTCAATGATGAATCTGAATGAAGATTTAATCGATAACTCCTTGATGATATTAATGAACTGAAATGAACATTGTATCAAGTGTGTAGATAGAAGATTATGAATTTCCTAAGCTAAGGAGTTGAAGTAATTCACAAGATTTACAAGATGTACAGAGTAATTGTGAATTCGGGTATACTTGTGTTTGATGATTATGTACTTAAAGATTTTTAGTACATGTGATATGTAGATATGTGTATTTGCTGATTTTATGTACATGTATGATAAATATAGTATTATGCTTATTGTATATTTATTAAGCAAATACTGACTGATAGTTGTTTGCTCAGGTGGTGACAAGACTCAATAGAATAGATTGTTGAGTGGCCTGAGTCTGAAGACTTTGGTGAGTGGACTTATATCTTCGGATATGCAGGATATGACATCCTGATAGTTGTTGCGCTATTGATAAACTGTATACATGTTTGGGCGGGAGATCAGCTTTAGCTGGGCGGTTGGGCTTATGCTTAGGGATTTACAGTATTTGATCTTGAGGGGCATTTGTTGCACTCAAGGGAGCCTGTACTGTTATCCAAGTAGCAGGGCTATCGGTAAACCTTGGTTTTGGCCGACCTTGGTTGTATGTGTTGCAACACCGCCGGTTCTCCTTGGTTGTTGAGCTGTGTGTTTGGGCATGTTTGTCTTGTATGTGCTTAGATGTTGGTTTCCTCACTTAGCTTTGTGCTAATTCCCCACTAGTTTGTTTTGCAGATACTTCTTTGTGAGTTTGTGGATAATGAAGACTGGGAATATGGACAGACCATAACTCTGATGTCCAAGAATTTTGTTAGAGTCTGTTTTGTAATTAACACCGTAGTGATATTTTGTAAATGACGACCAGTCAAAGTTGTAATTGACTTTGGGTTTAAAATGTAATTATATGTAATTAGCTTCCGCTTGCAGTAATATGTTTAATTAAAAAGTACGGTGTTACAGAGACAGTTTAGGGTTCACGAACAGTAACCAAACGAATAGACACTTAATCGATTGAAGTCTACAACTCTCGTATAAGAAGGAATCGATCAAACAACAATAGATCCAAGAGCCGTAGCTCTAATACCATGTTGAGAAACTTGAACTGAAAAATACGAGTAACAATCAATTGATTACACACTGAATATCACTGATATGAACAACTTCACATAAACTGCGAAGAAGACGAAGGTAAAATTACAGCAGCAGACAAACGTTTTAACCTCTACTGAACCATATAACCAAGAACTCCATAAACGAATTTGAAGTACACACCAAATATCTCTTACAAATCTAAAGAAAGAAAAAGAAAAGGATCGATGATTGTTGCTGTACGAACAGACCTTCAAGAAGACGAAGCAAAACTGAACTCCTTCTCTCATACGTAGCCTTATTCAGTTATTCCCACACTTAAGTCGGTTGCAAATTAAGCCCACTTTGCAAATGAAGCCCAACAACATATAAACCATAAATTGGGTCAAATAAACCAAACGCATCAAGGCCCACTCTTGCATTACATGAGTTATGTAACACAACTATATAAAAGGCAGCTAAGGGGAGAATCCAGGCCACATCCGCACTAGGTGCGCACCTAACCCGAGTCTCAACCCGGTCTCAAGCTAGCCCTCTTCAAGCACAGAAACAGCTCTCAATCTTCATGAGTCCAGCTACACTTAACCTACACAAAACAAACTAACTCAGATAACAAAACACTATACAATAAATAAATAAATAACATGTACCAATGTTGGTCTTGGAGACACTGGCGGATCCAGCTTATTGGGGTAGGGGGGAAAGGTCCCCAATAACTACAAAATTTTTCTGAATGATTTATTGGGCTTGGGTTTTTAGGGCCCCCTGTCAAGAAATATCAAGGCCCCTAATTTTTTTAAACTGCCCATAGAAACCAATTCAAACCTTCCGATACCTAGCCCTCATTCTCGACTTTGAAATCTGAATACGTTACCCGCTTGAAGTGGCGAAGCGTAAATTGAGACTGCCTAAATTGAAGTGGCGAAGCGCTGAAACAAGGTTGCGATTGAACGAACACCGGTCCACCACCGGCTAGCTACCGGTAATCCTGTGTTTCCTTTATGCATTTCTGTCTGTTTATGCTTTGAAATTTGGACAGATCCTTCTCTTTTTAAAATGTTAGCACATACGGCGCACACAATTTGGACAGATCCTTCTCTTTGTGGGCCTGATTCATTTGCAAACTTTAGTTTCATTAGTTTATTATTATATTTTAATATGTGGCGGTGTGCACTACCGATTATCAAAGTGACGGAATCATTGTAAAAGTTGTATATTTAATTGTTAATTTAGTTTTAATTTGTAGATATTTTGGAGTTATTAGTTGTTAATTTGTGAATTGTGATATTTAGGGTTTATTGTTAATTGAAATTTTATTTTATGATTTAGGTTAGTTTAATAAAAGATTTAAGAAAATCGTCGTCTTTATCAATATCTGTTTGTAATAGTGCAGAGTCTTCAAAGAGACTCCTATGATAGACCAAGAATTTTACATTAGAATGTTAATCAAAGAAATGAAATTAGACATGCGTATTGGTTTAGAGGTTATTGTCAACCACGGAACCTTGACTTCCCAAAAACAATCATAGGTCTTGACTTCCCAAAAACAATCATAGGGAATAAGCCAAGACGCTTGTTTTCTTTTGTACATTTTAGAGTTTTTTAGTACTTAAAAATAGGCCCCCAACACTCGGAATTTCAGGATCCGCCACTGCTTGGAGAATATCATAATTCCAACACGTACGATAGAATTTCTAATTTTATTACTCGTGCAAAACTTCAGTTGATTACTACATCGTGCTAGCATGGCTCCCGGTGCTATATATGACTTCAGAGCCGTATATATGATCGATGATCCGTAGTATATGGTTGCCACGTGCGCTCTTATCTGAAGCTACTTAATTTGTTTCTGTTTATCACCGTCGTGTTTCTGTCAAAGTTCATATATAAATCTAATGTGTTCTAAGGCAGGCGTACGTGTCTACAGGGGCGGACCCAGAATTTTTTTTAACCGGTGGCACCATATAATGCGGAAATAAAATTAAATATAATTGAGGGTGTGGTTCGGGTTTTTTCTCGGGTTTTCGGGTCGAATTAACGCGATTTCGGCGGCTATTCTGGTATTTTAGGGCCAAAATTTAAAACAAAACACAATTTATATGAAGTCATGTTAACTAAAATGCTATTTTAAAGATATAAATTGAAAGATTAACCTATTTTTTATCATTTTTTTATCATTTTTTCTAAAAAGTATCATTTTTCCTTTGATTTTAATGGCATCACCGGGTGCAACCTGAAAATTTACCGGTAGCACCGTCTCAAAAATTCGATAATCGACACTGCGAACCGCCGAAAGACCGGTGGCGCTTGAACCCCCACCACAATAGGCAGGTCCGCCACTGCGTGTCTATCGGTACAAGTCTACATGAAGTTTCTTGTAGTTCCTCGATTGTCACCCTGGCCTTGAAATTGAGGTTTTTAAAGCCAGGGGTTATTTCATCCTTAAAATTGTTTTTTGTTAATAAATAAACTACCGTCTTGTATTCTTCTGCCTGATTGAAATACGTTGAAGGTCACCCTCGCCTTGCAGTTAACTTTATTGTTGCATATTTTATAGTTACGTAGATAATTGTTGTTAGTCTCAATACTATATAAGTTGTAGTTTAAAGAAAAGAAAAGAAAACTAAAGTGGTGTTTATTTAATAGATAATGAAATAATTCATAGAATATACGTATGGATGGGAGATAAGGGGTTGAAAGGTGTTTGTCCCTTTCAATAAGTCCAAAATCCTTAGTAGTTTATAATAATAGCCTTCATTTCAAAAAAAAGTTTATAATAATAGTCAAAGTATTTCTCAAAATAGAAAAGACGAAGAGAAGACTCGACGTGGCGATATTGATATTTGAAAGAGTTTTCTCAACAATGAAAACTATAAAAAACAAGGTTTCGTAATAGCATGAGTGATTATTATCTTTAAAATAGTTTGGTTCCTTACATTGAGAGAAATTGTTGATACTTTTCCTACAGACATTATAATAGATAAGTTATATTCAAATAAACAAAGTCGTGTCCAGCTACAAACATACGAAGTATGATTTTTTATCGTTATATTTTGGTTTTATTGAAGTTTTATCAAGATAAAGCATTCCGGATATTGTTTTAGTTAATATTATACTTGTAACACATTAATTCATGACAACCGAACAAGCAATTATGAGAAAACGTTGATCACTAAAGACCGATTTTGGCAAAGTTTGTTTTAACACGTGAATTTCTTGTTTTTGAACGAACTTTAGTTATCTGTTTATCTATATAGATAATGAAACTTTTTTATGTCGTTCATATATATGTGTATCATTAGATAAAGTAAGATCGTCTCCGTTGTACCAAAATCCTAGCTTCGCCCCTAAATACACGTAATAGTGATTGTTATGATTATCATATTATCATGTTAGCATTAATTATTTATAGTAACAACTATCATAACTACTAGACTTACTTTTTTGAAAAAATGAAGTTGTTCCTAAATAAATTCTCTAAATAGAAAAGTCAAGAACATAATATATATATATATATATATAGGGTAGAGATCTGGTAAAAAAAATGTTATGGTACTAAATGTAAGGAGAAATATGGACCACAGGATCAAGTCAAAATTCAAACAAAAAAAACCGCCATTTTAACCAAATTTTCGGAATTAAAAAATTAAAAAGGTTAATACGGCAATTTTGAAAAATCAGAAATAAAAGGCTAAAACGTGGGTCTGAAATTGTTCCCGTGAAACCCTGAACCGCCTTCTCTACGCCACCTTCTACCCCGATCAACTAGTCACCGTCGTCGGCCAAAACGATGTTCGCCGGCGTCGGGTTTTTCCGTTCCCGTCGGCCATATGCACAACATACACCTTCGATTCACAGATATAAAATGAACTGTGCATCGACGGCGTAGGTGCATCCATCAAACTAAATGAGCAGACATGCGGTTAGAAGGTGAGCGGTGCACCCATCGACGACGTGCATCCAGTGGACGTGTGCATCAGCGGCGAGTAACACGGGGGGAGACATGAGGGGTCGCCGTAGGGTTGCAGCGGCGGTTGTAGCAGCGATTAGGTTTCGATTTCTTCATGCGGCGAATATTAAATGGAGGGTTAGGGTTTTCACGGTAGACGGTGGGAGGAAGATGGGTGGAGGCGGAAGAAAATGTCTGGTGGCGGAAAAAGAGAGTCCCAGGTCTAGGGTTACGTGAGGTTACTTTGGGAGGTGGAGATGTATAAGGAAGAGAGAGAAATTTATTAATCTTCCTATTTTACCCTTAAATATTAAATTACACATGGCAACATCTGGTTTCTTTTTACATTTAGTACCTTAACTTTTTTTTTACTTGAACCTAATTCTATATATATATATATATATATATATATATATATATACTAGCATATTACCCGCGCAATGCGGCGGCGTCAACTAATTTCTACTCGATAACCTGCTTGTTTTCGATATTCATCAATACATAACAAATAATTTTCCTTTGACAAGTGGCAACATGTCTATTTTATTTATCTTTTTTCCATTTTCTTTATCATTCTATTCTCAATCAATTCTTTTATTATTTTAAAATAAATTTTGAGAACGATTAAATAAGAAAAACGATATCTACTTATAAAGTAGGTTAAATTACATGACAATACAGAACGTAAGTTAGTAATTTGAAACTATTAAAAATTAAGAGATTAAGATTATAGAATAAATTAATTTGAAACTATTAGTTATATGAGCTATTTTAAAAAATTAAAATATATGTGTATAAATTTTAATTATATGTTATTCATGTTTATGAGCTCTACTTAATTATACACATTTTTTTATTAAATAAGTTAAAATGTTTATAACATAATTGAATATTTATTATTTGATTTTTTTAAGTATGGAAGGTTTAGTTATTAAAATGGAATATAAGAATCTTATTAAATGCATCTAGTAGTTACTTTATATAATAGTTTCCATTTATTTATATGAAGGGTAATTTAGTACATTCAACTTACTTAAAAATTAAGAGTTTTTAGGTTGTAAATGCTTTATATAGGAGTAAGATATATATATATATAAGTTCATGCGAGAACCATTCTTAGTGCGAGAACTGCGAGAACCAATCTGAGCCGTCCAATTTCCCCTCTTTCAATGTCATTGTCCACCCATGAATTCCTCACATGCACCCTGCCACACTCTATCCCTCCACGCTCACAATCCATGAAACTTCTCATATCCAAGGAACTGCCGAGATTGGTTCTCGCGGTTCTCGCACTAACAACGGTTCTCGCATAAACCCTCCCCTATATATATATATATATATATATATATATATATATATATATATATATATATATATATATATATATATATATAATAATTCTTATGAACTTTAAACTATCTATAAATGGAAATGTATTGTAATATTCTTTTTCATGAACAAATGATACTTTATAACAAAATTAAAATATATTAATGGTTTTAAAGTTCCTTTATTCGTATTAAAACCAAAGTACATGTATTCTTTTTCATGCCTTCGAATAATAAGAATAAAGTGAACTTTTTTTTATATGAGATGCATGCATGCATACTTTTTAGATATTTCAAGCTAGCAAGAAGTATTGATATTTATAGGGGTTTATAACATGGATGATTAAATAAAATGATACTTTGGAGTGTGCTTATTTTTTATATAAAATGTCATTTATTTCTCCATTTTATTTAGAAGACGTGAGATAAAAACATTTTTATATTAAAAAAGATTGTTTTTTTTCATCAAAAAAAAAGAAAGGTCTTTTTAGTGGTGGTACTCTTTCTCATCTAATTCGAAGCTTCAATCGACTAGTGGCACCAAATAATAAAAAAAATTAAATAAAATTACTATATATGGGCAAATACAAGGATTTTTGTAATTTCTTATTTTATTTAATTTTGTAATTTGTTGTTTGCCTTGGCGTTGTTTGTTTGTTCATGGTTTTGTTTTGTTTTTGTGTCTTGCAGAAAATGATGGTTGTACTGGCTTTTGGATGTTGATCTTTTGTGGGTTTGGTAACATATTTCTGCTTTTCAAATAAAGAAAAAAAAAACATAATTTTCAAAATTTAGTTCTTTCGTTATACTCTTTCTTTCTATTGCCTTTTTTCTCGTTACATTAATGTAGGGTTGTAAACGAATTAAATGATCATAAACGAGAGCTTATTTGTGTTCTTTTGTCGAACTGTAGTCGAACAGATAAACGAACACAAACGGATAAACGAATGAATTTTTGTGTTCATGTTCGTTCGTTTAACTTTAGTCAAACATAAACTAACATAAACGAACGAAGACATAAACAAATATAACATAAACCCAACATTATTAGATATAAACAAACACTAACTATGTATGTGTGTATGTGTGTATATATACACGTGTGAGTGTATACATACTAAACGAATATAAACAAACGGATAAATGAACATTAACGAACATAAATGAATGAACGGCGTCTTTGTTCGTGTACGTTCATTTAACTAAACAAAAAAAAATATTTTTGTTCTTGTTAGTTTATTTAGTAAATAAATGAATTTACCAACGAATGTTCAATTCGTTTACAACTCTACGTTAATGTCACATCATTCTGCTTCCTTTTTGTTGGAACCTATAAGGGGGGTGAATAGGTTTTTTAACTTAGTTTACCAATTTTTTACAAATAAAATTTGTAAGTTGTGATAAAAAAGATTTTTTTTGAAGTTTATAACACAACAAATATATATACTTGAAATAAAGAGAGTAAGGGTAGAGAGATATCACCAATTAGTAGACAAGAGATTTATAGTGGTTCATGTAAGTGTTAACAAACTTGCACTACATCCACTCCTTGGCCTCACCCACCAAGAGTTTGCTCCACTAGCTTCTCTCTTTGAAGATAGAGATAAACCTTTTACACTTCTCTTTTTCACTTGCAAGAATTAACACTTCAAACTTGCAAGTAAGGTAAAGATAACCTTATTTCACTCTAAATCTATAGGCTAGAGTTGATCCTCACTTCACTCTAATTTGAAAGGCTAGAGTTGATCCTTACTTCTCTCTAATTCTAAAGGCTAGAGATGATCCTTACTTCACTCTAATTTGAAAGGCTAGAGTTGATCCTTACACTATTACAAAATATATGAATGATGTTGTAATGTTTGAACTTTGATGGCTTTCACTCTTGCTTTGATCTTGATCTTGAAAGATTGAATAATATCAAAGTATATGAGCTTACAAGATCTTGTATGTATTCTCCATATTTCAGATTGCAAGAGCTTAGTGAAATCACAAGACTTGAGTTGGTTTAAATAAGGAAAAAGGTGAAAGTTTAAAAAGTGTCCAGACAGTCCACGATCGATCCACGGTCGACCGTGGCTTCGATCGTCGGCCTGCTGGAACTTTTTGAGTCTTTCAAATATAGACGTTGGCCTTTTACCAAACCACACACAACCCATTTTTACCATTAAAATGCACTGAAAAGAAGTCCTAGAAAAGTTGGGTTGGTGTCATACTTCTTATGTTTTAATTTAAACACCAATATGGAAGTTTAGAAGCCAATGTATAAAGCATGTTGGATGCTTGCTTCTTTGGGAGATTCCATTTTCTAAATATGGTGTTGTTTTATTTCAATGCTAGATTATGTTTGGTATTTGTCAAACTAAGAAGTCTTATACTTTTTAAACCAAGCTTGTGATTTTTTATAAAAAGTTTGTTAATTTTTATAGAAGTTTTTATAAAAATAATTTTATAAAAACTTAAACTTGTTTAATTGTAAGCTCATATATTTCAACCTATTGTTTGTAGATATCTTCGTCATCAGCTTTGAAGATGTCATCTTCACTTGTTGAGTACGCGTTCGGTTGACTTCAAGAAGAACAAGTTGTGGGTTGTGCAGTGACGGACGATTCACGGTCGACCGTGATATTGACCGTGAAGGTTGAGTGTTTGCTTTTATCTTGTTTTCTTCTTTTCTTGTTGAATTGAAGTCTTCAATTATTTGTTCTTCACTTGATCATTAATTTTGGGTTTGTTGATCTTTAAAGAATGTAGCATATGAACATATGAATAAATTTGATAAGCAATAATATTACTTGTTCATATTTTTATCATCATCAAAATAAGGAGTGCATTTCTTAATGTGTGACCATGTATGCACTAACACTTTCCTTGTGAGCAAAGTTATACCCTTCGTCCCTAATATGTTTCTCATTTCTTTATTTGTAACTTCAAGAGAGAAAGAGAGCGAAAGAGGGAAGATGAGAGAGGGGGAGAGACAGGAAAGAGAATATAATTGATAAATAAAGAGAAGGGAGATGATCTGGGGTAAGTCATGTGCTCTTAGAGTTAGACATGGACGTGTCTTGTGAGACATAGTCACACAACCGTGTAGGGCTAGGGCATGGCACATGGTGTGCTTGAAGTTGTGTCAGCATGTTGGGGTTGTGTGTATAGACACGTGCATGTCTCTGCCCATGTCTAAGGCGTGTCAAATGCAAAATAGTGTCAAAATTGGTTAGTTGGATATGAAATTCCATGATGACTGATCTATAGGTGAACATTGACCAATTATTTGCTATTGATGGTTATTTGAGACTTTAATCGACAATTGATCTTAGTTACACGATCTCTACTAATTTGCTAGACGCATATGTGCATTTTGTGTATCATGTGATGACACGATATGTTATGTGATTTGATGATGGTTGGTGTGGCAAACTGTTAGCCCATTCGATTAACCATATGCTCACGTAACATTCATGTTGATGTAACTTCCAGTAATTAGAGACTATTTGTAGTCGATGTGGCCACATATGTGAATTACATGTGTGCAAGATGTATGTGCACCTTTGTGCCTGTTTGTGATTGTGTGTTTGTTAGGCGTAATGCTTAATAGTGTATTTTTATTCCTATTACAAGAACAAATCGAATGAATCTCTACTCGCAAAGCAGCTCATGGCCTCCACAATGCGTGCGTTAAACAACTGTCTTTTGATTATTATAAACTTCTGTAAAGTATGATAATTAGTGTTTAATGAAATGTGAAATGTACAAGAATTATGTGAAATGGAAATAATAATTACCTTGTATAACTTCTTAAAAAGAAACATTGAGTCTTTATTATAAGAAATGTATTATTGAAGGTCAGTCAAAGTTGGAGGGTTGAGTTTTATTGGTGAATAAGGGTCACTTGAAGAAAATTTCAAGGTCATGGGAAGGTGGTGAGTATAAAGCGCAGCCAACTCATCCCTCTCCCGTGCACCCACCTTTGCTAATAATTCAAGGTTAACCCATATAATATAATTCATTTTATTTCAACTAGTATCACGAAACTGCTCCTACCGTATGATATGCATAAGTTCCACGTACGTTAAATTATTTTACTTTATATTCCTATTATCCTATATCATGATAAATTTAAGAATTAATAAAAAAGTAAGAAAATAATATTATTACCATATAATTAGTAGAAATCTCAACAACAATTTTGAATAACCTATCTTTCCCACCAGTCTTGCAGTTAAGATACAAGAAGATATCGTGTAAACTGCGAACAACAATATAGAAATAGAAATTAAATTTAGATATAACATGAGTTATAATTATCAGTTTTGAAAAGTAAAATTACCTTTATACTAAATTATTAATGGTTTATCTTGATCTAGATTTGGATATAAATCCAAAAAGAGGCAACTTTAATATACTATTTTTACTTTTTTATAGAGTGTTTGGTTCTTGAAATTCTATAAAGTTTGTATCCGTAGATTTTTTAAAACAACTTAATAATCTCTTGAGATAATGATGTTGAAATACTAGCCTCTCCTAGCCCCCTTTGAAATTTAAAACGTGTATTTTGAAATTCTTGTAAGAAGGATTCTTGTCTATTGACACATTCCAATCGAAATATCGCCACCGCTTCCACCTTCAGCCACTCTTACTGTTGTCTTTGAAACTCTCTTTACCCCACTGTCGGCATCCTCTCCACTCTCCACCTCCCATCATCCCACTGCCGACGCCTCCACATTCGGCCACCTTTTTTACGCCGCCTTACCGTTGGCCACCCCACCGCCTCCGCCTTCAATCACCCCATTGTTGCTGCCGACGGCTCACCTCACCACCCCACCACTAAACTAATCACTATAAGTAACAAGCATATTGTTTAAATAAAAAATAACTAAAATTTCTCTTTGGTTTCTTTTATTTCTATAAGAAAACACATTTTACTAATCTATATTTTATTACAGGGTTTGTTGTTTTAATCCTAATTCTAATCCAAATTACACACCCTCGTATTCAATTGAAATAACTCAAACTATTCACCAAACAGTTTTTAGGGGAAAAATATTGGATCAAACCATCCTAATAAAATTTTCATTTCAACCCAACTTAATATGTTAATTTTTTATTTTATTAAATTTTTTATATAATAGAACTCAAACACCCTTTTGAAATGTAGGTCTTGTCCACTATAAAAATTGAACCCGAAACTTTGTAAATCATAATATACACCTAATACTGTTAGATAACGACCCTTTTATCTAATTAATTTATATATGTTAACATTATTTCCTTAATTAAAAACAGATAAATAAAATGATAATTTGGAACAATCTGTCAAAACAATAAAGTTAAAAGAAAGTTGTACTGCAAGCATTGCATGTTGTAACATGCAGGGCATCCAATGGTATATATATACTTTTGACCGTAAAATGTGGGGTTTCTTTATTTTATTTGTTTCTATTTCAATGTGGAAAATGTAACTTTTTATAAAACAATTAAAGGTTGTGGTTGAGTATGTTTGAAGGGTCGCCCTTCACTTTGTGCACTTTAAGGGGCACCCCTTCAACAACAAAGAGACTCCCTCATGTGCACCATTGACTTATTTTTTATATTTTATACCTTTAATTTATATATCTGATTTCTAAAAAATTTGCAGGAAAAGTAATTTTTATACGGTGTCTAAATAAGGTTGGTCCCTTATGTTTTATTATGTCATAGATTTTATATTATTGTAAAGGAGTATCTATATAACAAGTTTATTTTGATAATGTTAATTTATGGTGCGTCTATTTAGTTAAAGCCCTATGTCTAAATTGATTTGATGTGATATGATATATGTAAATATATGACAGATATTGAAAGCTATAATAAGTTAATATGATATGTTTAAGATGTGAGATAAAAAAAGATTCAAATAGTAACACACATGTATTTATATATCAACATTAAATTTGATTATTGATGTGTTCCAAAGATGCATGTTTATGGAGTTTTCATTTTATAAAACATAGGGTATGTTTGGTGAAAAGAGCTAGTAACTGTAGCTGGAAGCTGTTTATTTTTATATTTATATATGTTTAGCAATTTAGCTGGTAGATAGAGCTTAATAATGTAAAATGACAAAAAAAATGACAAATTATAAAAATAGGAGGAATTATAAAACAATTAAAGAGGGTATTTAGGTAATTTGATATAAAAAAGCTTCAAGCTAGTTTTAAAAGCTACTTCAAGAAACTTTTTATTTTGGAGATTTTTTGTTTTAAAAAAACTTACAGCTTTTTATCCGAACACTACTTGTAGCTTTTTTTTTCAAAATAAAAAGCTACAAACTCTAATAGGCCTCAAAAAGCTCCATACCGAACACACCCATAGTTTATATGTTTAACATGTAATCATTCAGATTTTGAATACAAAAGAATATATATATATATATATATATATATATATATAACTGTTTTTCATACCAGAATTACGAGAACCAACTATAATTATTTATTAAAGAGATTGATTGTCCAAAATTAAAAAATAGTTAACGCCTTAACGGATGACTTTTAACTAATCAAACTTATTATTAATCAGTTAAGAGCAATTTGGATATTTTTACATTACCCCACATCATTAAACTAATATATACATCAAACACAAAGATGTTAAATTATAAAAATTATAACAAATTAACGAGAAATTTATGCTCTTTAATTTGAGACTGATATTGCTATATTTTTTCGATTTTTTTGTGTTTGCTGAGTTTTTTTAGTACAACTCGACATGTGCATGTGCAAATATTTGCACTTGTGCATATCCACAGATTCACCTAGTTTTTTCAGCACTACATCTTTGCACATTTGCATATGTCGAGCTATACTGAAATAAACTTAGCAAACACGAATTTCTTTTTTCGAAAAATATAACAAGATCGGTCTAAAATGAAATAGCACAATTTATACATTACTATTTAACACTTTTTTATTTGATGGATATATTTATTTTAAAAAAGTAGAATAATGTAAAATTATTCATATAACCATTTTCTCTTTAAAATAAACCGGAAATTCAATATATCATATATCATTAATCATATATGGTCCCAAAAGATTGATATTTTGCGGTGGAATCGAAGACCACTATAGTGAGCTAAAGAGTGATGGCTATTTGTAGAAATTCCAACACAACTATTTAGCTGCATACACGCATGAACAAGATATTAGTTAAACGTGTTTCAAGAGATAAAAGTGCTAAGGATATGATTTTAAATCATATATTTTATAAAACCGTACAATATTATAAATGACCTCTATGTGTTTCTTTTATAAATATGAGAAGTAATTTTAACCATTGATTAACTTTTGATCTTATGGTTCACATTAATCATAAATAATATTTTTTATTAATTAAAAAGGGTAAACTAGTAAACAATTTTTTTCTCTCTCCTCGCTCAAATTATTTTTTCTTTCTCTAATTAATATTTTTCTAGTTTTTAGAATTACTTTAATTTATTATTATTAAGGTATTCACTATCTACGATTTATAAAAAATTTCATTATGTATAAAGTATTCATTAATGAACACATCCACACCCAACTTATTAAACCCGTTAATAAACTTTTTAAGACCTATAATTCGAAGTTCATTGGTGAACATGTTACATGCATAATACCATGTTTTTGTAAGTTCTTTTTTCTTGTGTTCATTAACAAACCATAGACAAATTTAAAAATTTAATATTATGATTTAAAAAAATTAACTAATAATTATGTTCAAGCATGAACACAAATATAAATTATACTTACAATAAAAAAAACATCACATTAAGCTATAATTCTACCTTCACTAATGAACAATATATAGACAACCCAAATCAAAATGTTGATTAACCTAAGTTTCTATATTAACTAACAAACATTATAATCACAACCAAAATCCACTCCATGATAATAATAAACTTTTTGATTTCAAAAGCTTTAAATTGTGAATTTGAGTTGGGCGTGGATTTTAAGTAGAAATGATAACCCCTTTTTTTAGTGGAATCTTATGTCATTCAAAAGTATTCTTCAACGACATACTAATTCCTAATTCAACTATTAACGCAAATCTGTTGGGCAATTTTCACCAACAATTATTGGATCCGATGTTGATTCTAATTCTTAATTCTACTAATAACTATCAGCACAAATTTGTGAGTATATCAAAATTTTTTCATTTGATTTTCATGAATGTTTTGTGATTTGTTATTCATATATGGATTTATTATATGACTGAGGTGTCACACCATAAGTGTTTATAAGAACTACATTTAACAATCCTTCTTGTTTATACGCATGATATTAAGCTAGTAATATTTTAAAGTAATTAATTGTAACATTTTTTAATTAAGAGTGGATACATAATAATATATTACGAGTATATATATGCATATATAGAAAATCGCGTGAATAACATATCATGACATACTTGAAAGCGACATTTGTAAAACAAAAACTATTTATCGCCGCAGCATTACGCGAGTATGATGCTAGTGTATATATGTAGGATAAGGTTATATAAAAAAATCTCCCTAGTGATGACACGTGACACATTGTTTAGGGGCAAAAATAGAAAATAAAAAAAACACAGCGTTCCAGCGACAAAACCCAGCAACATGCACATTTAAAAAAAACCCCATTTACTTTAAATAATCATAAATCGTTCGTTTTTAAAAATTTTAATAAAAAAATTATACCGTTAGATTCAGTTTTTCGTCCTCTTTCAAACAAGACCGGACTTGATATATTTTAGAATTTTTTTTTGAAATGCAAATTTTGCATTTTGAGCTGTGTTCATACTAAATGCAAAATGTAAAAAATCAAAAAATGCAAAATATCATCATGCAGATCATCCAGATGCTTCCAAAATATAAAATTATGAAATGCAAAATGCAAAACCCAAAAATGATTCAATGAAAAATGCAGCAAAATACAAAATTACACATTCAAACCCAAAAATACAAAATTCGTAGAACGTAAATGCAGAATGCAAAAAATGAAAAACGCAAAATATAAACATGCAGGTCATCTAGATGCTTTCAAAATGCAAAAATTATGAAAATGCAAAATGCAAATCCAACATGATTTAATGAAAAATGCAGCTCAAAATACAAAATTACACATTCAAACCCAAATACAAAATCCGTACACAGAAACACTACATGCTGTCAAAATGCAAACACAATTTTCATTTTCAAAAAAAAATTTAAAAAAAATATGAGAAAAGTGATCTTGTTTGAAAGAGGATTAAAAAAAGATTGGTATAATTTTTTTGATTAAGTTCACAAAACTTTAAAAGTTATGACAAATTAAAGTTTTTTAGGTTTTTTTTTTTAAATCGTGGGTTTTGAGATGGGGGGATATTCTATATTTGCCATTTTCTTCCTAATTTAATACATAATAATTACAGTTTTGTCATCGTTCAATCTCATCTATTGATTTTGACATCCATTGATTTTGATAATCTAATTGTCTAAATTAGTTATTTAGATTCTTTGTTTAACACATGTTCTTTATTGATCCATTTATATATATATATATATATATATATATATATATATATATATATATATATATATATATATATATATATATATATATATATATATATATATATATATATATATATATATATATATATATATATATATATATATATATATATGATGTTAAAGTTAACTTTAATTCTTTAAATATCTTATAACTATATAACATTCTTGAATATTAATGTCCTTGGTCCACTGATGGTGGGATAAATTGAAGGCATTGGCTTCACCATCACAAGTAGTTCATTCCCAATTTCCAAACACAAAAGGATGACTTTGCTGCCTTCAAATTTGCACAAAAAGATTCTATCATTACCCCTTTATACTTTTCAAACGTTACAACAAAAAAATCTAGGTTTTACGTTCATCTTTCAATAAATTTTGGATAGCGTTTAGATATGAAGAGATTTTTGACAAAGTAATTTTAGTCTAGCTAATAACTTGCTACTCTAAGCATTTGTAATTGAAGGTGGTTATTTGGTGTATGCTGAGCTGAATTGTTGGTATCGTCCAGTGTTACATTACGTTATCTGGTTAACATGGATAATTCGACAAGTAAAAGACAATTGGTGACTCTGGACTTAAAGTGGGTTAGGGGTCCTCTATTCTTTTTTATATATCAATATAAGAAAAAGAAAAAGAAATAGTGGTATCGACCACATTGAAGCATTAAGGTGCTATTATTGTATGGAAGGAGATATAACATGACGATAATATGACATTTAGAATTGTTTAAAATTCCGACACATTACAAATAATCTCATGGTTTCTATTTTATGTGGTCGCACATTCTACTAGAAAGGAAAATTTCGAGTTCATTCAAACATTGTTGTTTTAGTTAAAAAAAATGGATTAAGCTAAACGAATTCATCATTCGACATTTCGACCTAGAAGCCAAACTACAAGAAAAAACATATTCTACGACCATCATTTTCGGTGACGAAATATGTCCTTGCCAAAAGCCACTTACACGGCAAAAGACCACCCTTTTGACTTGGAAAAGGGTGAAAAGTCAGCCGTGGTTTTCAGCAATGACGTTGTCGTTGACGAAAGCAATCAAAAAATATTTCCCCTTTTCTCCCATTGAAAAGTGCATTTTATGTGGTGAAAATTCTGCCATTAACGACAACAGTGTTGTAGTCGTAAAGTATATATTTATTTTATTATTACTTTAATTTTAGCACATGTAAAAAAGCAGTTTTAGGGAAAATTGTTGAGAAAGTTAACCTAAATATCAAAATTTCCCAATAAAGATAACGTCCAATTTTTTTTAGGCCAGTAAAGGACTGTAAATTCCAATTTGTGACAAAAATGGTATAATGACCTCTTTACGAGAATGTTATTTATGTATTTGCATAATAGTATACCTTTACGATAGCTTTCTAGATATTTAAAGTGATTTTTTTACTTTTGATTTCAGATTAGGTTTTCTAATTGTATGCCATTTCATATTGTTATCTCCGGCTATAAATTTACCAATGTTATGGAGCTCAAAATATAAGAACTAATTGTAAATCAAGGCAAGGTTAGGGGAGAATATAATAGCTATAAAAATATAAAAAATATAGTCTTCACTGTTTCTAGTAGATGAATATAAAAAATTAAGACGTGTTAACTATAGTCTTCACTTTTTTGCATCTGTTTATTTAATATAATATATTTTTGTTGTTGTGTTATTGTGAATTAAAAATTAAAATAATTTATTCATTTTCTTGATTTTTATAATAGTATATCAGAATAATACTGTTCCAAAAAGCCTTAATTACGTATATCCTTTTCACATATTATATGAAACAAGTATATCCACGTTGAATAGGAACTTCCATTCACTCGAGACCAAAATTCTGGTAGAGTTTGAATTGTTGTCACTATATTAAATCTTGTATTGTATTGTATGTTTTCCTTCACTTGATGTGAAGTTTAACAAATGACATGCGTGACACAATCGTCAAGTTAACATGACATGTTATATATCACTATCTTATGTTAATATTGACAACTTAGTTATTTTTACAGGTCTTGGTTGGATTAAATTGGTTAAAATATTATAACTTTTTATTTAATAAAATATATAGAACTATTCAGTCTTATCCATCATTTAATTAAATTTTAAATTTCAATTTTAAGATTAAAATTGAATCAAAATTATTAGAATAATTTTATATAGAGTATTCTTAAACCTTAAAAATATTATATATATTTGTTTATCTTGATTTACAAATATCATATTTATTTTTTGTAAAATATCAAAATATCATTTTAACCAAAACTTACTGTTATCAATTTAGAATATTTTATAATCATTTTAATTTTATTAAACAATAAAGACTTGACCTATTTTTATAACAATAATGGTTGATGATTATACAAGAAATATAATAATGTCTCTTCGTATGATGATACAACGTTTCTGTTATTACGTCTGACCTCAACATCGCGTCGACACTTACACCGTTGGTCTGTGTGTTGACGACGTTTATCACCCATCTTTTAAATTTTCATTTATTTCTTGTTTTATAATTATTTAGTATAGTTTTATTAATATTTAATATTTATCACTTCTAAAACAATCCATGTATTACACGACATGTAATCTAGTAATTACTGATAGGTTATTTTTTAATTGAATAGGAGTATTTGCAACCCTCACATCTAATCACAGGACCACTTCAGTTTTTCCTCACAACTCAATCAACCACTCAGTCTCATTATAATCACTACTAATCACCACACCAAATTATAAAAACCACATCACCCCAACCCTTAATCCTCAACCCATCCCCACCCAAGCCACATCGTATTCTCTAAATAAAGTAAATGAATTAGTGTTTACTCACCTTTCTCCATTATACGGTTATGTTAACTTATCAGTCATACAAGCTTACCGATCTAGTGAGTTCTTTTAAATTTGGACTCAACCTAGTTTATGAATGTCATGTTTAATTTAATAATACACAATAAATAAATATAATTATAAAGATGTTAATAATTTAATAATACACAATAAATAAATATAATTATAAAGATGTAGGAAATATGTAACCTAAAAATTACAATATATTCAACATAGGTGATGCTCAACATCATAAGCTGATAAGCTCTAGATCTTCTCTGGTTGTTAGTTTGAATATTGGAGTTTGTCTTTAAAAATTTATCTATAATTGTAAAATTTACCATACCTGTAGTTTTTATACACAACTCTTCTATATTCTATCTATATAAGTTTTAAAACTGGTTTCTATAAGGTAGTTCTACTAGCAATAAAAAATATCATGTTTTTTTTATATTGGTGTCGTTATCTCGTAACATAAAGATTTTAAAAGCTATTATAAATAAAAATAATACAAGTGTAAAATATGCTAAGGAATTTGAAAGGGACCGCATGTGGGAGCATGGCTGCGTAGTATTATATATTGCATGTTCCAAAATCCAAATAGCACCGCAGCCGTGCTTGGGGACCCTCCTCCATTTGGTTGTAGACTTGCTACATGGTTAACAAGAAATTAAATTAATTGATTATATATTATTATATATAAACTATAATATAAATTTTATATTTCTAATTTTGTTACTCCTGTTACCATGTCAATTTCTTTTTACTAAAAGATTCATTTAATAAATAAAAAATTAGGTTTAAATAAGTCATTTAGCAGAGAATGTAGCTAGAAATACAAAACAAGATTCGACATTTTTAAAGAGTTGAACATACGCATACTCTTCTAATTTTACATCTATATATTATCTTTCTAATAATGTTGAATTGCACCTTAGAAGTATAAAAAGTCTATGATATGATGCTGACCGATGGATGGCATCAACATATTTTTTTTGACATCAACATAATAATCATTTTGGAATTCCCCTTTTGCTTGCTAACTTAATTTCCTAAACTCTAGAAAGGGCCATTTTTCAAGATTCATCTCGATCGTTTAATTAGGTTTTCAACAAGAAGGAAAATTGAATTGAATTCGCTGCATGGGTTGGATAGAGAAAGCATTTTGTCTTCTAAAATCCTAAGGCTTGCTTGTATGATTTGTACCTTTGTTTAGTTATTATTAATTAAACTTTGTGCAAGTTTCACCTTCAAGCACTTTTGGGTTTTCTTTTAATTTGTATGAATCTTAATTATACCGAGTATCAGTTTAATTGAAACAAATTAATAATGATTAGCGTGAATTTAGTATGAATATGAGAGCAAAACTAAGAACACACACGAAAATGATAATATTGAAATGCTTAAAGGAATTATGATAGAATTACATTGTTTATATACCCAAAGGGTATTTACTAAATCTACCATCTATTTCTAGAAAATACAACTAGAAGCAAACTTTAATTAAAATGAAAAAATTAACACAGTCTTGACCTAACATTTAAAAGGAAAGGGAGAAAAAAAAAAGACTCACTCAACTATATTCAGAAAAAAATTTAACCTTTTCAATTACCCTCCTAACAATAATATAGAAATAGATGATAAAATTACCAAAGTGTCTTTGGTCTAGCGGTATCAAGATATGATTAAGGTGTCTCTTTTTTAGAGGTTGAGGTTTAAGTTATGTTAAGAACATAAGATATAATTTAGATGAGTGAGTGTGTTTGCCATTGAAAAAAAATAAAATTAAAAGAAGAAACTAAAAGAGACAATAATTTAACGTCAAATATATAAATCTGATACGCAATCAAATAGATAAATATATTCGATCAGCGTTGATCCATTTATTCGGTTTTAGTTTGTCGTCATATTGCAATTATTTATTATTACTATGTGACATTTATTTATAGTTTTATTCATACTACTGTTATTTGGTTCAAGAAATTAAAAAAATTATCATTTTTTTATTGTTACAGTGTATAATAATAAAGCGAGTTAATTATACAAATGTTCCTTAAACTTGGTCAAATCTGCCGTTTTGGTCCTTTCAAAGTTAAAGTGGTACAGTTGGTCCTTTATGAAGGGTTTACTCTCTCTCTACCCACTGTTTCTTACTCTCTCTCTCTCTACCCTCACTACAGCCACCACCGTACACCATCAACAACCGTCTGTTTTCTCGCCGGCAACCACCAACAACAACCGTACACCACTCTCTCTCCCTCACTGTTTCTTTCTCTCTCTCTAATACGCTCACTACCGCCACCATCGTACACCAACAACCGTACACCACTCTCTATCTCTCTCTCTCTCTTTTCTCGCCGGCAACCACCAAACTTCAAACAAAAAAATGCCCAGATACATACACCCAAATGCAGACCTTTAGATCTAAAGAAAAAGCAAAAGATCTAGGGTTTTCAAGCCATACATTCGTTTAGGGTTTACACCCGCCGCCGCCGCCGTCTCATCTTACCTTTAGGGTTTTCAAACCACACACATTCGTATCAGGGTTTTCACCCACAACCGCCGCCTCCGCCTCATCTTCATTGATCTCTAGGGTTTTAAAACGATTTGACTATCGATCTAGTGTTTGCGTCGATGGTGGATAGAGAAGGAGCCGACGGTGACTTGGGGTTTCTGTAGTGGTTGTTGGCTATGGTTTACGGTCGCGGTTAGGTTTACAAGAGAGAGAGCTAACGGTTGCGTCGATGGCTGGAGTTTATAGTCTAGATCTAGGGTTTATTTGTGTCTGTGTGTTTGGGTGTCGATGTTGGAGTGTGGTTGTAGTAGGTGCGTGGCGGTGGTGGTGGCCCTTGATGGAGACGGCGGCGGTGGTGGACATGGTGATTTGTTTGAATGTGTGGTGGAGAGAGAGAGACAGGGGAGGGCAACGAGGTGCGTGGAAGGAGCATGGGTTGTATTAGGTGTGTGGCGGCGGTGGTGGCCGTTGATGGAGACGGCGGCGGTGGCCGTCGACGGAGACGGCGGCGGTGTATCTGCGAGAGTGTGAGAGAGGGAGAGTGAGAGAGAGGCTGTGTGTGTTTGTAAAAGGGAGATATATATATTTTTTATTTAATAAAATAAGACTATATTTAATTTATATATTAATAATTCATAATTAATATATAAAATAAGTAAAATTATAAATAAAAATAATAAAATTAAACCAAAGGGGTAAAAATATCATTTTACCCTTGTTTAACGGAGTTGACCAACGGTCAACGTTAAAAATGATCAAATTGGCTGCAAAATGCTTCATAAATGACCAACTGTATCACTTTAACTTTGAAATGACCAAAACGACAGATTTGACCAAGTTTAAGTACCATTTGTACAATTAACTCTAATAAAGCTATTATGTAGTTTAGGTACTTTTTATTGGATAATTATTACGTAATTGATGAGTAAATTAAACTATGTTATTAATTTCTAGAAATTCAATTCAAAGTTAGCAAAGGGAATTTGCTTTTGGATTCTGAAACATTGATTTAATGAAATATTGAAAACGTCGGAAGAAATTGCCACCTAACACTTCCCTTCATCGCTTCTTCTAAAACGAGACTATTTCGTCCAACACAGCCACGTCATCTTAACAAGCGAATTATAATTTGACATGTCAGCAAGGTGCCCAACACGTACGGGTATCAATAAAGACCCCCTAGTTTATTTTACTTTTTCACTCACGCACTATATATATACAAGAGACACAGGTGTTGCCTATACATACAGATCGCTGTATGCATTTCCTTCTCTCTCTATCTCGCTCATCGCTCCATCTGTATTTCTCTAAATCTCCATTAATTTGGTAGACGTAGGTAGGCATCGATTCTGACTGGCCGTCGTGTTGTCTACCGGAAAAAACCTAGCAGCTTCATTTTGTGAAAGGCATGGCGCCGGGAACCGGCGTTTCTTCATCTTCCGATCGAGTCCCGTTGATTACGCCGGTACAGCCGGGGATGATGATGATGCCGGGGGCGTTCGCCAAGGACGCTATTATCTCTTGGTTCCGAGGGGAGTTTGCGGCAGCGAATGCGATCATTGACGCTCTGTGCGGCCACCTTTCTCAATTAGAGGCCGGAAGATGCGAATACGAGTCTGTGTTCGCAGCCATACACCGTCGCAGAATGAATTGGATCCCGATTCTTCAGATGCAGAAATTTTTTTCTATTTCCGATATCACTCTCGAGCTCCAAAAAGTGGCCGAGGAGAAGACAAGACTGGGAGGCGTTGATAAAATGGATGAAGTTAACGTTTCTTCGCTGGTGAATGAGAAAAACCTCGAAGTTTCGCTTGAGTGCGCTGATAGCAAGACAAATGGCGATGCTGATGTTGTTGATGTCGATTTCACCAGAGATGATTCACCAAACAGTGAAATCACGGATACAGGTAACACGTTTTTTTCGTTCTGTACATTTTCTTTTACAATTTCGATTTTCGATCCCTCTCTCTACGCACACACATTTACAAAGAAGAATTTCATATGATTCATGGCTTCATAATCTTGTTCAATATTTAATTAGGCCATATATAAGCCATATAACAAATCGATTATATCCGGCCCTAAGATCTTTAATAGTTGATTTGTCTATTTGTAATTGCAAACTCTGCAGTTCTTTAGATGCATTCAGTCTGTTTCTCATGGCATACCGCATACATAGTTTTCCTTCCAGGCTTACAGTTTCTTAGACTGGGCGTTATACCTTACCTGCAGGTAAGGCTTACCCGATGCCACATCAGCGCCACATCATTCTTCCTCCCTTATCTTTCTCCTTTACCCAATATCAAGTTATACCTTACCTTAAAACTATCTCTATTTTTTATTAATATATTAAAATAAAAAAATATGTGTGAGATTGTGATTGGTTGAGAGGGGGTAGGGGGTAGGGTGGGGAGTGGGAAATCATCGGCTTTGGAGACTTGATGGCTGAACTCGATGGTGGTACCCGATGATGAGTTTTGGTGTTCCCGCTTGGACTCGCCATCACCCGATGGCATCGGGTCGACCATAACGAGAAGCCTTATGTGTAAAACTACTACCCATGAATTTAATACGTGTGTACATATTTTAATAAAAAAAAATCTTTCTATTTATTTTATTATTCTTTTTTTGACCTGCAAATTAATGGGGACGCTTCCCCGCATTTCCAGTGTGGGTTCGAATTGTTTGGTGGTGAGTTTTCAACCATCTTTCGTTATTTGGCTTTAACCAAGGTTCGAGCACCACACATTCATTCCATAGAGGTGTGAAACCCCCAACCCACTGCATGCAGCAGGATTTGATCCCCCAACCTCTTACGAGGAAGGGGGGCCTTACTAAATGGGCTAAACCCCATTGACTATTTATTTTATTATTCACCAGATCAACCCAAGTGTTAAAATTAATTACAAGATATTAACAGATTCCACTTGTCTATCTCTTTTGAGTAGGTAAAAAAATAAAGTTAGAGAAAATAAGATTTTTCTTTGATACATGTACGTCCAGAGATGGAATTTTGCACGGAAAGTGAACACACGACTATACGAGTGCCTTGTAGCTTCATTGGAGAATAAAGTTGCAAATAGAGAAATATGAAAACATATTTATAGAATGAAAAATAATATATATCCAAGAGACTTCTTACTATTTCTTTATGTTAATTCTGACTTCATTAATATTCATTCTTTCCTTACATCCTTGATTTTGATACGTTATGAGTAAAAGACATAAATAGAAGGAAATAGTTGAGGAATATACCATTTCTCTAATAGGATAGATAGATTCCTCTGTTTTTTCCCTCAAGCTTCTTTAATGGAGCTTTGCAGTTAAATTTTGGGGCTTTCATGTTGTTAGATTGACCAAAATTCTAACCTAAAATTCGTCTTTGTTGGATCGAATTCACTGTATTTGCTAATAGGAGTGAGCATTTCGAGGTCTGTTTACAACTAAACTGGTCACTGGTGTAAGCACTAAACCGTTAGTTCGGGAGTTGCAGAGCATTCTAACAAAATCACTGGGCCGATTACCTGGGGATGTGTGTAAGCTCGGCTACCACCACCTCAGCAACTCTCAGAAAAGCAACCCCACTTCATTATTAAATAAATCGACTATTTTGTATTCATATTAATCAATATTATTTAGTCAAAATATTCCGCCAGATTTGCTGCTAATTAAAAATTAAATCCCTTGGGTTTTTTATGAACAGATTGAAAAAATATAATTTTTTAAAAGTTCACAACTTCACATGGTATAATATAAAATAGCACTAGTTAATTATAGGTTTAATATATAATTTATTGGTTTAAGGATGGTTTGGGGTTTCATATTTTCGTGAAGCCTGCAGTCTAGATCCGTGATAACGGACGTCACCACATGCATCACGAGACTTGTTTTCTGTTCATTGGAATGCTAGTATTATGCTCATCCCTAGATGATGCCGATTCCTTTGTAAAATTCCTTTGTATTGTGTATTTTGAATGGTCCAAATAGCTCCCCCACTACTGATGGTCTACATTTTTTCCTATAAAGAATATAGTATATGTTTGCTCATCAAGCTTTTAACTGTATTTTTGTTTTATACAACCTGCATTTGAACTAATTATAAGTTATAACTACAAATGATTTACTGCATTGTATTATTTTTCTTTTTTTGTTGTTTATTGAATTATTGTAGTTACCATAAAACCACAGAAAAACTTTTTATTTTTATTGTTAATGGCAATATATTTGATACGTGTATTGTAAAATACATTTTTTATTTCACTTGAGATTTGGGTCTATTGAGTTGAAACTTATAAACTATTATCGGCCATTTTCTTCTCACATTTCAGTTAGTTTTATAAATTATAACCAATTAGTAGCTATACTTATTATGGAAATTTCAGTTATTTTAATATAGGTAACTAGATTGACAACTTCAAAAACATTGATTTTATTAATATTAAATAAAATATGACTGTATTATATATTTGATGTCTACCCAAATGTTGGCTGTGTATCTTAAAGATATCACACATGTCCTACTTTTTTGTGGAACTGCGTCCCAAATTTCCAGCTGTGGTTCTTAACTTCTTGTTGAATTTGTAGTCATCAAATTTTATAATAATCATATAGCATCCCTCGCCCCTCTACTAAAGATACTGTTGTTAACACAATATGAACATTTCCTGTGACTAAAAAGTAAGATTAATAAAGATCTGGCTGAAATAGGACGTTAAGTTTAATTTTAAATCATTACAAGGGGTTGAGGTTCTTTGGATGCAAAAAATTTCTACGCTAAGTAATACACGAGTATGATTTAACATATGACTTACTATATGAGACTAAAATGCTCACTCTTACAAGCCATATTAAAAAAATCTCTAGCTAAGTATAGAAATATATAAAAAGTTCCACTGCTTATCTATTATCTCTGCTGCATTAATTGTGTTTTGTGGATAACAAGAATCTTGATGCTGTATGCGTACTTGACTGTAGGATCCCAAGAAATTCAATTGTTAGCAGAAAACAATGAAACATGTCCAAACCAAGAAGAAGATTGGGAGGCCCGTCGTGCTCAGATGAAGATGACAAAAGGGTTCGTAGCCAAGGAGTCTGTAAAAGGACATATGGCGAGTTCTTTATTATTGCAATTTCATTTCTAAAAATTCTTAAACAGAATCATGACCCGTAAGATCAATCTATTGATACTCAATTTTGACTGACAGGTGAATGTTGTAAGAGGTTTGAAGCTGTATGAAGACATACTTAATGACAGTGAGCTATCTAAGTTGAGTGAGTATGTGCATGAACTACGAGTTGCTGGCCAGAATGGAGAACTCTCAGGTGGATCCTGTGATTCGTGATGCTTTTATAGTTAAAAAACTAGTTCATTCCTTTTGGGACTGAAGTTTTGAGATAGTAAGGATTGAACAGGTTTGGCAATTAATTTCCTTTACAATTATCTTATAGCTGCACTATCCATCATAGGCTCCAAAAAGTTCTTTAAAACAGCAAGATAAATATTTATTATTTTTACTTTCCAAAAGGTATTTCTTTCCTAAACTTATATTACCAATACCGAACAACTGATACATATTAAGATGGTATGCACCGACCAAACTACATTATTAAAGAATATATATACACTGATTATTGTACAATTATATTGAAACAATATGTCATTTGTTTTTTTGAAACTATGAATGGGCTTATTCCAGTACAGAAAGTATTAATTGTTGATTTTGTTTCTCACTGTGATTAGGTGAAACGTTTATCAAGTACAACCAGCAGTCAAAAGCAATCAAGAGAGAACTCGTTCAATTTGGAGCTCCTATTTTTGGCCAAGTAAAAGATGATGCTACATGTAAATCCCAAGATAGTAAGTATCCTTATTAATTAACTCCTTATATTTGTTGGAACATTAAACCTCTATGTGCTTAATGACCTCATATTTGGATGACTACTATCGATATGCCTATAGGTCATATAGAGCCGATTCCATCTCCTCTTGAAGATGTCATTGACCATCTGATTCAGTATCGATTGATTTCTGAAAACAGACGACCAAACAGCTGCATCATAAGTTTTTTTGATGAGGTATAAATCTTATGATTGCAAGTGTTTTCATGTGGATCCATTTGATCTGTTTCCGTTAAGCTATTCTTTTCCTTTTAAAAAAGAACCTTTTTTACCTGTTGGAGACATAACATAAGACGAATTGACCCGTTAAAGTAAAAATGTAGAAATATTAACTAAACTCAAGTCACTGATACTTTTATTAATGCAGGGGGAATTTTCACAGCCTTTCTTGAAACCACCTCATCTGGAACAACCTATCTCTACTCTGCTTCTCTCTGAATCAACAATGGCTTTTGGACGTACTCTAGTTTGTGATAATGATGGAAACTACAAAGGACCACTCATGCTTTCACTTGATAAAGGGTAATTTATTTTCATCTTAAACTAATTTCAAATTTCATTTTTAATCTATAATGGAGTATAATAGATTTTTTAATTGCACAGATCACTTTTAGTAATGAGAGGGAACAGCGCCGACATGGCTCGACATGTCATGTGTCAATCTCCAACTAAACGAATAAGTGTCACATTCTTTAAAGTGCGGACAGACAGCTGTGAAAACAAAGCCATGACACTCTGGCAGCCGAATTTACCCACACCAAACAGAACCATGAAAATCTCTGATACAACAGGTGCAGTACCTAAATGGGGTGGGGCCCTTCGTGCACCACAACTGCTAATGTTAGCCCCGGTTCAACCAATGGTCATGAGCCCAAGAAGGTTACCCCGCGGTGGCACTGGTGTGTTCTTACCATGGACCGTTGGATCAAGAAAGCCCACAAAGCATCTACCTCCTCGAGCTCAACGGGGTCGTCTTCTTGTATCAGAAGCACATAGAGTCGAACCCACATCTGATTTGGGCATAAGTGTTGCTTGAGAAGATTCAAAGTCCAAACTCATTCATCATTCATGTATTACCACTTATTTATCATTCACTTAGTTGCTTCCTTGCAGCCGAGGCTAGAAATTAGAGTTCACGATTGAGATTTATTAGACTCCGGTTGTCTAGATGTCAATGTTTATGTTAGCAACACAGGATTTTATAGGTAGTTTAAGTTAAAAAAGTGTGAATCTATATTAGCATTTAAACAGTTTTCACTAAGTCGAGTTTTCTACATTATACACTACATATGCAATAACTAACATAACTAACTTAACTACAAGAAGAGAGGCTAAACCATGATCGAGATTTGAGGATTAAACATGATTTTCACTTGCAGATACATTCCCATACATGATTCTTTTTCTGGTGTTCTTTTACGTGTTTCTGTTTCTGTTTTATTTCATAAGAAATATCGATTAACTTTATCAAATAGAACCCTCTTGCACAGTGTGCTCATTAGTTGCAAATTATCCTGAATCCTTTTCTTGTTCTTTTGGATTCGATTCTTGCCTTTTGGGATAAAACACTGATTCATCTTCTTGGCAATCATCTTGTTACTCTTCCAGGGTATGTTTTGATGAGCGGTAAAGATCGTATGGGGCCCATAAGTGATCGACAGTGCAAGGTTTCCTCGAGTCTAATCTTAACCATGGTTTACCTTTTCCGCTCCAATGAAGCAGACTAATCGGACCAGGGTGCAAACTCCTGCATCTTCCTTGAATGTTGTCACCACCTAAACCATGCTGGTTCCACCTATGATCAATCCCTTTAATATTCCCAGCAAAAACAAGCAAAAATGGTGGCAATGAACCCAAGTGATATATCCTTCTCTGCTTTTGCACTGCCATCCATTCTTCTACTTTGTATGAATATCCACCTTCCCTCCATTTATGAACATCTACAACCATTACCCCTGTGTTAAAATAACACGGGTTTCGACCCGTGAATATTTTCGGTAATTCCGGGTCCATCCAGAAATCACTTGTAAAGTACCTCATGAAGTTTGCTTTGCAATATTCAGGTGCAGCCAGTACCTTGCCCTCCAAGTTAACTCTCCACAATTTCTTGATGTCATCAACCATCACAATATCCGAATCCAAATAGATCACGCGGTTGACATGGATAGGTAATATGTCCGCAAGGTAGACTCTCGCGTAGTTCAATGGTTGGTCAAGCGCTTGACGGATGGATTTGGATATTTTCCCACGAACCTTATTTGTATGGAATTTATATACGTTAAATCTAAGGTATGGGAAAGTCGTTTTGATGTTAGTATAGATTTCTTTGTCATAACGGGACCATAGGAAATGAAAAAACACGTTTTCTGGACAAAACGAATGTTGTAAAATGGATAACACGGCCGCCATGGTCCCGCGAAGGTAATTTGAGTCAAGAGTCATGGCTACATGGACAGTTTCCTTGGCGCACTCGTCGCCATTGCGAAATGCTGGTGCCTCACGAAAAAAAGGAAGAGTTTTGGATGGTTTTCGGATGAAGGTAAGGCGGACATTGGTGGCAGCAGTGGTGGTGATGGCAAGGGTTGCGAGGAGGATCAAACTAACGATCAAGAAAAGAGACAGGAGGCCAATGGGAAGTGAGAGAGAATATGATCTCCTAAAGGCCATCCTGTCTTTGGCATTACAATATAATCAAAGACAAAGACAGGATGGTATGCAAAATTACTAGAGGAGAAGATTTGAAGCAGCCATTAAGGCTGGTTAAGAGAAAGATTAGGAGATTCGATAATTTTTATTGATAATGTGATTGATCCTTCGATTTATAAGGAAGAGGGGATTATTCGGAGCAAGATATCTATGGCTCTAAGTTTCCAAGGTTTAAATTGTTTAGTCAACCAATAATGTGTGGTTTCCTAATTAAGAAAGTCAAAGTTTGTCAACAGGGTCAAACTATAAAGTTATCAAGATTTATAACTTACTCAAAAGAATAGAGCTCTGTATTGTAATTTTGGCTAGCAATAAAATTTTCACCGTTCATCTCATGGACTAAAATTCTAATTGTTAGCAAATTTGGAAAAAGATTTAACACATTGATCTAAGGTTTAAGACGTTTAGTTCAAATGTCTTGTTCGTTTAGATTCGATCCACTTCTTTTTATGTCATGAATAACTCACTTAGTTGTTCAAGATTTCAATCAGATTCACATGATTACGATGTTATTATTTCTAGAAAATACTATTTTACTTTTACTTTTCTAAAACCATTTGTATAGTCTCTTACTCTCATGTTTTCTCAACCCAGTTGTCAAATTAGCACTATATAATCTTCCAATTCTCTTACCATTTCTAAGTCAAAAGTTAAAATAGCCTAACTCAACCTTACACAACCTTTTTTTTTTTTTTTTGAAGAAATTATTTACCTATATTAAGAGTGAAAGAGAGGAGAGGAGAGAGAGAAAGAAAATGTAAGATGCGAAACAATCAGGTTCACCAACCCAAAATGCCAAACTGATTGGATAAAATTGGGTTGGGGGGCGTATATGTGTTTTGGATGAAGCCGCATAAACCCGATGGTATACCCGAAACCATCTACTGAGGCTATACGGAAGGCCTAATTCTATATGCATACCTTTGCAAAATTAACGTTGATCCTTTTTTTTTTTTTTTTTTGAACGGCAAAAGATTCATTAGATCATATAGCAGAATGCTAGAAATCGTTACAGACTCACAAAACAAAGACGCTTAAGGTACAGTAGACTGGTATACAGCAATTGAAGCATCAATAGACATCACAAGGAAGCATATGAATCACAACGGCATCATAAGAGGATCGCCCAACAGGATTTGTAACACCCTGTAAATGGGCCTAGCAGTGTAGGGTTGTACTTTGTGCTTTAGAGCTTGTACAGTGACTTTAAGTGAAACTAATTAAGTGTTTTGTGTGACTAACGTGTCTCGTGCTAATTAATGTGATAATGTGAAAAGTGTCGGTTGTGTCTAAAAGTGATGTCGTGTTATACGGTTTAGCGTAATGATTCCGTAAATATCCTCGTTGGTTACAACGGGATGGTGTGTGTTAAGTTGTAAGTTAAAAAGGGGAACAAAATACCCCGTGTCCTAAATAAACAACCAGGGTCGGTTCCTTTAATTGTTCTTATCCCTGGTTTTTGTAAACACAACCTACACATGCTTACAAACAAGTATACACACATACACTCTCATCTTGGTGGATTTTTGTTAGTTGATCAAGAAATTGGACCTGTTCTAAAGTGATTTCGGTAGCTTGAATCAGTGATTGAGGTCCTAATCTGCATCTTTGTAAGTATTCTCACTAAGAACCCTAGTTTTAGCTTTTGAAGGGGTTACACCATTTTAATGGTGTTAATGTTGTTCATATGGTTGTTTTTGTGTCAAAAGGTGTTTCTAGACTCTCCTTGATGTCAAGTAGTGTATACAAACGATTGAATCTAGTTTCAATCGGGTTTTGGTGTGAAAAACGGGTATTTGCAGAGCTGTGTTGAAACAGGGACGAAGGTCTGCTGTTCGTCGACTTCCTACGGGCGTAGGTAGTGTTCCCTACGGCCGTAGTAAGCCCTGTGTATACACTACGGCCGTAGGCAGGGTTACTGCGGCCGTAGGATGTGTTTTTGTGTGGGTTACCATCTACGGACGATGAAAAAAGGACTACGGGTGTAGGTATGTAACCTACGGTCGTAGTTCACCAAAGAACAACTACTACGGGTGTAGAAGAGAGTTTCTACGGCTGTAGTACAATGTTTGTTGGAAAGAACCTCTGCGGGCGTAGTGGCTGGATACTACGGCCGTAGGGAGGGTTTTCATGTGTCCTACGGCCGTAGGATATATCCTCTGCGGCCGTAGAGGGTTGTCTTGGATGGACAGCTTGTGTAACTTGTGTTCTAACCTGTATGTGTTATGTGTAAGTGATAACCAAGCCTGAACCTTATGTGTTAGGTGATTCGGACGATTCGGTGTGTTCTTGGGATTCTCGGATACATATCTGCCTCTTGTGATATCGAGGTGAGTACCGGTTTCTCATAAGACTCAGTAAGTAGGGCTATTGTGTGCCTGTGTTGTGTGCTATGTGATATAGTGATACAGTGTTATAAGTGATACCATGTGATATAAATTGTGATATGTGATACGCATGCGTACTGTGGACCCTATGGGTCAAACGTGTTTATGATCTCCTGTCCGGACAGACGCAGGGGTTGAGGTCAGTCGCCGATGCGGCTGGGTCCCTTGAGTGTTATTCAGGGATTAGCGGTTCCCACGAGTGATTTTCTGGGGTAAAGGTTCTGCAGGCCGCCGTTCCTCGACAAACAGTGGGGTCTTGGTTTGTAACTAAGGCCTAATTGAGCCCAGGTGGCTCCGTAACGTGCTCGGGGGGGGGGGGGGTTGCTCTTCGTTTCCCCTCCAGCATGGATTGGTGTTGCTGACTTCTCAGTTGGATTCGTTGAGCGGGATTTGCAACCCCGCAAGATATGATCTTGCTGACATGTTGGCACACCACTATGTGATAACTTATCATTGTGTGTTTTATTGAGACGTGATAGCATGCTTATTGGTGCTTATGTGATACTTGTACTCACTAGCTAGTGTAGCTAATGGTTCGTGATATTTCCCTTTTCGCAGGTTAGTGATCAGATGGCCTGGCGAGGCGGGTTGCTGTGGGTAGTGTTATTGTATATATCTTTTGGAACACTTGTAGTTTAATAACTCTGATACTGTTTAACGATGGTCGGTGCGTAGTGGTAACACTGGCTTAATTTTGGTACTTGGCTTGATCCGTTGTTTGTGATCGTCAAGTTGATAAGAAATACTTAATATGTAATCAGTGGTTTATTCCGCTGCGAACTTTTGGTGTAAATAAAGTTTTAATTTACTCAAATTTTAAGCTCGTAAAACCGGTGTTACAGGATTAATCAACAAGACACAAACAACCTCGGACGACACAATCGTAGCAGCAACACAGCAAATCAGTAAGGACACGCCCAGTAGCAACATAACGCAACAGCACCCAGAAACGGAATAACCACGGCCTTAGAACCTATTGACCATTGCATGATCAAAACAAGCACCAGCAGCACATAATTTCCATCAACAACAATATATTATCCAAGACAACGGTAGCGTCAATCATGAACTAGAGCAATCACCATATCCATCACAGATACAAACACAACCATAGTTGCTTATTGAAACACTCATAATATCGGGAAAATAAGCAACATCTGACGAAGGGACTCTGAGGCTCAACAAGTTGATTTGTGTGAGATAATTTATAAAGGTTTTAGTATAAAATAACCCAACCCGGTTGTATAGATATGATAAAAATACTAGGTTTCAGTATTAGTGTTTTTTATGTACTCTTTGTATTCTAAAAACAATTACCACTGACTAAACAATAGTTTTATTATTGTACAATATGAAAATAAAAACATACAGTTGATAGATTGTTAAATATAGACATATTATATTGTATCAATAAAAAAATTGAGAGTTGACCATTGATTTTTTTAACGGCTCATAAATCTATATCACTTTGCTCATAACGGGACTTGAACCTATGACTTTTGGTCAATGAGGCACCACCCCAAAACACTTAATGCTTACCACTAGGCTACAAACTAAGTAACAATTGATGTTAGATATTTTTAGAATAACGTCGACAAAAACTATTTAAGTACTTTGGGCAAGTGAGACCGAGGTGGAAGCCATAAACCCCCATGATATGATAGGGGCATGGCCGAAAGAGACTGTCGACTCGAGCTGTTCATGGACGGTTAACCGATAAACGGTTAACCGGTTAACCGATAAATTCGGTTTGATGATATGATGAACCTAAACCGAAACCGAAAATGTCGGTTAACCGGTAATCGGTTATCGGTTTTAACGGTTCGGTTATGCGGTTAACCAATTAATCTGTTTTTAATAACATGCAATCTAATAATACATGATATATAAACTATTTTTGCAACATAACATTTACATATTTCGAACAAAATTATTTTAAAAAGTACCGGTAGACGTATCAAGAAAACCATAACATATAGGAGTAAAGGTGTCGAACAAAATTATTTTAAAAAGCTATTATTTATTTCTTGTTATTTGAAAACAGTGTATAATCACTTTTTCACAACAACATCGCATTCATGACTACCTCCCAAGTCTCAACGTGCGTCATGTATATAAAAGTTCCGAAATTATATAAATTAAAACTCAGACATTTCTTTGTATTTGAAAATCCGAAAATATATACATATTTCGAACAAAGCACATCTAAGAAGAAATATATACATATTTCGTTAGAATTGAAGCTCGTAGATATAGTAGATATGTATATTATTGTTGATGAAGGAAAAATATATGGTGCATTCCTTTTCTTGTTATTCTATATAGATATGTATAACATAGAGTACTTAGATTAAAAGCACACACAGTGCTTATCTTTAAATACAATATTCATCACATTTTTGATAAATTTGTAAGTATTTGGTTAATTTTACAGAGTTAAAGTTGTGTAATGATATGAAAGTTGTCTAAATGTTTCAATATGATATTTAAAGTATTTTTTCACACATATGATCATTTAACCTGTTAAAATTGTGTTAATATATCTCTTTTTTAACCTGCAAGCCGGCAACTTTCTGATTTTTAAACTCATTTCAAGTGTTAGGGTATGTTATAATCTCGTCCTAATGTTCCAATATGGTATTTAAAGTTTTTTTTATAAATATCTGAACATCTTTCAAAAACTTCATTTTCCCTCCATTTTTGACTTTAATAACTCCATCATGAGCCTTGTACATGGCAAGTTCAATTTCCTTATTCAAAAGTTGTTTGTAGTATGTGTAATCTTGGTTGTAATTCTCATTGGCTTAATTAGGAGAATTTTCACAAATTTCAGTGACTAATTTTATACAACATAATAGCAAAGAATTATGACATGTTAGGAATCTTCGACCATGATTGTTTCTTGTCCAAGATGTTCGGCATTTTACTGGTTTCTCGTAGAAACATTCGGTTGGAAGCTTTAAATTTGTGTTGGAGTTCAATGAAGATGAGGAAGACATTATCACCACTTCAAGAGTTTCAAAATGAACACTTCCCCTAATTCTGAAAGCATCACAGATTAAAAATGGAGATGAAAGACCTTAAATTAGGGTTTTTACCTGTTGAACATGTAACATTTTGATGGAATATGCATAGTAACACGTTTTTAACAAGTTAAATGGTCATATGTATAAAAAATACTTTAAGTACCATATTGAAACATTAAGACAAGTTCCATGCAATTACGCAACTTTAACCCATTTTTATATTACATAACGAATATAAAATACATATTTATAGAATAAAATATGAAATGAGATAGGTTGTTCTCTCTTAAAAATAGAATAAAATTGTCGTACATATTATATAATCATAAATGTTTTAAAGGTCTTCAAATTTATGCTATTCTTTGATGTTAACATTGAAAAATGGTTGTATGGTAATTTTTTTTTAATATATTTTAAAAATAATTTGTAAAGAATTTGGATGTTTGGATAATTTGATATCCAAATCCAAATATCAAATTTTCTTCGAATTTTCAGATATCCGGTTTTAAACACCACTATCCTTATACTATTTACTTCAAAATATATAAAGATCTACTACTAAAACATAATTTCTGCTTATTATAGTCACTGGATTAAAGAAAGTGTCAAAATCAAAAATAAGATTCAAGAAATTCAAGAAAAACTAATATAAGAAATTAATAAATTAGACTCGACTGGGGCTATAAATGAACCGAACGAACATGAACGAAACTTGTTCATGTTTGTTCGTTCAAGTTTAGCCGAACAAATAAACGAACACGAACAATAAACGAACGAGCTTTTGTGCTCGATTGTTTAAAAGAGTGGTTAGTTTGTGTACATTTTTGTTCATTCATTTAAATGATAAGCAAACGTAATCGAACAAACATACACTATATTGCAAAATCAAATATTATTAAACACAAATAAACACTATATATAAATGAACGTTCACAAACATAAATGAATAAACGAGAGTTCTGTTCTTATTTGTTCATTTAATTAAACAAACAAAACATGTTATTCATATTCATTCATTTATTAAGCAAACAAACATAAATAAACTTCCTAACAAACCATTATACGAAGGCTTCATATCATTCTTAGAGCATGGGGAGTGGACAAAGCATCCGAGCGGCATGCTGACGTGGCGGCGAAGCACCGCAGCAAACACCACCCCGCCCTGGGTGGTACCGAGCCCAAGCATGGGTTCTCGGCATCTCATCGCCGAAGGCATTACGCCTTTTTCCGATAAATCAAACGGTCATATGACCGTTAATATTAAAAAAAAAAAATTTTTTACTTAAATATTTATATATATATATATAGTGAAAAGTTCATGCGAGAACCGCTGTTAGCGCGAGAACCGCGAGAACCGTTTTCAGCCAATCATTTTAAGACATGTTTTTTTAACCTTATTTTTGTCAAAAAGGGTTCTTTAGTCTTTTTCCATTTATTTTTTCGCCGTCATCACTGTAGGTCTCGTTCTTCTTCTTCGTTCCTCCATCAACGTCGCCATTTTTTTCATCCATCTCTCTGCCCTCAGCACCTTCGCCGACCACCGGAGACCACCACCATTGTAAGCTTTCGAAGATCGCCGCCACCATATTCGGCGATAAAGTCCCCCGGCACATATCGTACCGTCTTTCGACTTTAATCGCAACATCAGAGTTAATCTCAATCGCATTTCTATCTGCATTGCATTTCGATCTCCATCGTATCTTCTATTCTTCATCGCAGGTACATTCTTCATTGCAGATTTGTTTTTTGCCCTAGTTTTCAGATTCATCGATTGTAGAACAGAGTATTCTCAATTTTATTGTTCAAACTAGTAATTTCAGTGTTTAAATATGTTGTCTAGTATTGTTTCATCATCATTTTTCCTACAATCGATGTTAAATTGCTGCATTTTTAAAATAACAGAGATTAGACAAGTTATGAAAATATGCACATTACAGTCAACCTTTTTTGCATATATGCATATCACACTGTAATAAGCACAGGTATGTACTTTTTAAAAATACATTTCATTGTTTCGGTGTTTAAATATGTTGTCTAGTATTGTTTCAACATTATTTGTCCTGTGATTGATTTAATTGTTTCTCCATTCGATCCTTTGGAGCTTATTCTCACTGTTTATTTTGTCAATTTCATCTGTTTGTTTTCAGTAATGGCTTCTTGTGGTAGTAGGTCACATGGTCTTATGGAATCAAGTTCAAGCTTCTCTGTAAACAATTTTGATTTGAATTCATCTCCTGAAAACAATTTTGATTTGAATGCATCTCCGGAAAGCATTGGTGAAGAAGCTGAGTGTAAGATATTTTTTTTGTTACTGTTTTTGTTGTATTTTTTGCATATGTGCATACTGTTTTTGTCCAAGGTCATCAAGGAACTGTTTCTGTTTCTCTTTGGAATCAAATATGTTTGATTCATATTTGCAAATTTTTTTGATTCAATATGTTTGCATATATGTTTGATACAAATATGTTTCTGTTTTGTATCTTTTTGACATAAATATGTGATATATATTTTTGTTACTTTTTTGTTTATTTTTTTCTGTTGTTCTGTTTCTGTGTGCATATATGCATATGCATATATGCATGGTTGATTAATTTTTTTGTACATACAAATAATGTTTTGTTTTTTGTTTTTGCAGATGGTGGTGATCAAGAATCAAGTATTCATGGGTCTGAGTCTGCGAATAATGGTTCAAGAAAAATTATTCCGGATGTTGCTGTTGAGTTTAAGCCTGTTATTGGAACTATGTTTAAAAATTTGGATGAAGCTATTGAATTCTATAAAGCATATGCATCTAAAGCTGGATTTTCTGTAAGGCGGTCTACTGTAAAAAGAAACCGGGGTGTTGTAACTAACCGGTATCTTGTTTGCAATCGTCAAGGGAAACCAAGGAATAAAGGTGTTGACACGTTGCAACCGGTTGATCCTAATTCTAATGCGCGTAAGACATATTTTTCAGTAACCGATTGTAAAGCCCGCATTGGGTTGAAACAAATCGGTTCCGAGTCTTATCGATTAATGTCTTTTAGAGAACATCACAACCATACGTTGTTTGATGATGATAATAGCGATCTATCCCGTTCTAACCGTCAATTGAGACATTCGGATAGAGTGTTTATTCACCGAGTTTCTACATCCAACATCGGCCCTACAAAAGCTCATAGGCTCAGATCGTTGCTACAAGGGGGTTATTCTAATTTGACAGGAACTGTTGTTGATTTCAAGAACTTCAGAAGGGACATGAACAAATATATTGGCAATAGAGACGCGCAAATGCTTGTTGATAAGTTAAATGCAAAGAAACTACATGTGCCAAATTATTCTTTCGAATATCAAGTGGTTGATAGCGAGCTTACGTGTTTGTTTTGGGCTGATGAAACATCAAAGTATAGCTATCAAGTGTTTGGTGATGTTTTGTCCTTTGACGCTACCTACGATACAAACATGTAAGTTTCTGTTTTGGTTAATGCATATATGCATACTGTATTTTTTCATATCTGCATATTGGTTTTTCATTTGCATACTGTTTTTTTTTTCTCAGGTACAAGATGGTTTTTGTTCCTTTTACGGGAATTGATAACCATAGAAGGTGCATTACTTTTGGTGGTGGGCTTTTGAAATCTGAGACGATTGAATCTTACAAGTGGCTCTTGGAAGCGTTCTTGAAGACACATTCAAAGCAACCACGGCTTGTTCTTACCGACCAAGATCCTGCTCTTAAACAAGCTGTTCCAGAAGTGTTCACAGATTCTACACACAGATTATGCATGTGGCATATCATGAAGAAGTTGCCTCTTAAGGTATTTTGGGTTTTTTTTGGTTTTCAGATGTGATTATATTATATAGGTTTTTTTTTCTGTTTTTGCACATCTGCATATCAGATTGTTATAACATACATTTTTTCAAGTTTTGAATTTTTGTTTGCATATATGCACATGAAACAGAATGACCTTCTGTATAAGTGCATATGTCATGTTCTGCTTTTGGTTATTTTTTTGCATAAGTGCATATGTCATGTTCAGCTTCTGTATACAATTTATTTATTTTATTTTTTTAACAGGTGTGTGGCAATTTGTTGCACAATACTGATCTAAGGAAACGTTTACACAAACTGGTGTGGAATGTTTACCTTACTCCTGATGAGTTTGAGGGCAAATGGAATTCATTAATTGAAGAATTTTCAATAGGAAACAACAAATGGTTGGCTGATATGTTTGAAGCTCGTAAAGGATGGATTCCTGCTTATTTCAGGCATATCCCCTTGTGTTGTTTGATGAAGACTACATCGTTATCCGAGAGCGAGAATTCTTTTTTCAGTGTTTATTCAATTCCGGGGAATACACTAATCCAGTTTATGACTTGTTTTGAAACTGCTATGGAAAAACAAAGATACGATCAGAGGATTTTTGATAACCAGTCATCAACAACTGTACCTAAGTGGGTTACACATTTAGATATTGAAAAGAATGCTTCAAATGTCTACACCCGAGCTACATTCAACTTGGTTCAGAAGGAGATTTCTAGGAGTGTGTGGCATTGCATTCAAAAATCTAGTAGTGTAACCAATGAGGTTGAAGAATGTGTGATAATGCATAAAAACAAACATGGTGATGTTGTGAATGAATTCAAGGTACGTAAATTTCTGTTTTTGCATATATGCATAAACAAAATCATTAAACTATGCATATATGCATATAACAAACATTTACTTGAGTTTTGCATATATGCAGAACATAGATTATTTCTGTAATGTTTTTTTTTCTGTTTTTTTGTGTAATTGTATTTTTGCAGGTTACAATAAACAAGGATGATCATAGTTATGTTTGTAACTGTGATCATTTTATTCGTCAAGGTTATCCCTGTCGTCATTTGTTTTACGTGTGGAATTCTTACAACATCAAGACGATTCCTCAAGATTGTATTTTAAAAAGATGGACAAGGGATGTTATTCCTTCAGAGTTGCGTCAGTCTCGTCTTAGGTTTGGTTCCAACAATTACGAAAATGATCAACTTTCTAAAGAATCTATTTCTATTGTTGAATCATGCATTGAACTTTTAAGGAGTAACACTGAAAAGTTCAATATATTTGTTGAGAAGTTAAGCATTATGAAAAAAGAAGTACAAGACGACCTAGCTGCTGTTTCAAAGGGAAAAGGCAAGGAGGATGTTATTAAAGACTTACTTGGTGTTGAAGTACCTGGTGAAGTTTTAATAAAAGCACCTCTGGGAATACGTAACAAAGGTTCTGGAACGAAAAAACGTTTGGTTGGTCCTGGAGAAAAAGCAATTCAGAAAGCAAAGAAAGGGAAGACAGAGAAGAAAACAAAGACAGTGAAGAAAGCGAAGACAGTGAAGAAAGCGAAGACAGTGAAGAAAGCGAAGACAGTGAAGAAAGCGAAAACAGTGAAGAAAAAGACTTATAGTGATGATGAAAGTGAGTTTATGAGTGATGATAGTGAGTTTATGAGTGATGATGATACTGAAGATATTAGTGATGAGTTTTGATTTTTTTTTTGTTTACGTTTCGTATCCCAAATTTTCATGTGCATAGTTTGTTCAGTAATGTTTCTGCATATATGCAAAACACTGGGTTATTGATAGATTAAACAATTTTTGCATATGTGCATATTAGGCTTTATATTATAGAACAGGTGTAAAAAGTTTAACTGTTGAATTTTTTTTTCAACAATGTTTATGAAAAATTATGTGCATGTGACATATGCCAAATACATTTAAACAATTATGCATGTGTGCATATCAAAAGACTGTAAAACAAGAATTTTGCATATGTGCATATGATATAATTTTGCACATATGCATATTACAGCTTGATAGTATAAACATATTTTGCATATGTGAATATGTGCAGATTTATTTTATATTTTTGTATATATAACTGTAAAAAGGTTGATTTGTCTTTTTGAATATGCTAAACATATCATATTCAAATATATTTCAGTCAAATATCAAAACAGTGTGTAATAGATAGATTTAATAACCTTTTTTTTTGCATTAAACATATGTGTATATATTTTGTGCAAATTATGAGCAAATCATACCATTTTTGGTATTTTAACATATGTTCATACAATTAGTTTTTACACATTTGCAAAACAACTACAGTCTGTTTATGTGCAAAGTAACACTTACTTAAGAAACAAAAATAACTAGTCTTATATGTGCATAATAACTACATACTTAAGAAACAAAAATAACTACAATTTATGCAAATGTGTAAAATAACTACAATTTTTGCATATGTGCATATGAAATATATATACATAAGACTGTAAAACAAGATGTTTGCATATGTGCATATGACATAATTTTGCACATATGCAAATCACAGTTTTATAGTATAAACATATTTTGCATATGTGCAAAATAACACTTACTTAAGAAACAAAAATAACTAGTCTGTATATTTGCATAATAACTACATAGTTTAGAAAAAAAAAATTACAGTTTTTTGCATATGTGCAAAATAACTATAATCTGCATATGTGTCAATTATCTACAGCCTGCATATGTTCAAAGTTAAAACTAAAACTGAACTTAAAACTAAAACTAGAATCTGTTTTTAAACACATCTAAACATAAAACTAAAACCTTTGTTCATCATTTTTTTGCTTTTTGTTCTTTCTTGTTTCCTTTCACCTCTTCCTTCGTTTCTTTCTTTTTGCTCTTTTCTTCTCCCTTTCTTGTTTTTCCTTCTTTCTTTCTTCTCTCCACCTCCTTTGCTTTCTTTCCCTCCTCTTTTTCTTTCTTCTCTTCTCTTTTCCTTTTTTCCTTCTTTCTTCTCTCCTCTTCCTTTGCCTTCTTGGCCACCTCTTTTTCTTTCTTCTCTTTTGCCATCAGATCTTCATACTCCATGCAAGATACAAGCACAGCATCTCTAAAGTTGTTGAATTCACAATCGATTATTTTAGCAGCATATTTGTGCCTCAATCTGTTCAAAATAATCTTTTGCTGTCTTGCAGTGCCATTTATCCCAGAGTCCCATTTTGTTGATGCACCCATATACGTCTCCATATGACGCATACAGAAGACAGCGCAATCAACATAGTTTCCAAGCGATTGGGAACTAAATCTCAAAATCTCTATTTTATTGGCTTTCATGGTTGATGCTTTTGGATGTTTGACTCTTTCAAGATAATCTACGATAATACTTTGCTGCAATTTTAAAAGAACACACTACAGTCAAACTTTTTGAATATATGCATATCACAATGTATTAACACAGGTCTGAAGTTCTTGCATATATGCATATCACACTGCATATATGCATATCACACTACAGTCAACCTTTTTGCATATGTGCATATATTAGACTTTTTTGCACATATGCAAACTAATATGCACATATGCATATGACATTGAAATACAACAGAATGCTAAACTAATAAATTGCAGTCATCCTTTTTTCAATATATGCAGCTTTCTATAAACATGAAGTAGATAAAATTTTCAAGTTTTAACTTACAACTGTTAATGGGTAACCAGAGTAAGTTTCAGCAACAGTCGGTTCTTCTTCGTAGATTATGTTATCGATTAATACCAGGTTGTCATTCTTGAAATCAAAAACCACAAGAAAGAAGTGGTTTTCCTTATGTTGAGCACATACAATCTGCATTTAATAGGGCATTATTAAATTTACATGTAATATAATTAACTTTTTTATAAAATGTATTGCAGAGTATATGTTTTTACCATGTCAAAAGCGTGGAGGTCCAGTTCGTCCTCTCTTCCTTCAACAGCAGCAAGTACAGTTGTTTGAAAAGCTTCAAACAACTTGTCATCAAGTTTTGTTTTTTTGTACATATCTTCTGTCTATAGATTATAAAATAATAAAAGGTTAGGAATAAATTTTCTCAGTAAAAAGAAGTGATTTATTTATGTAATTTCTTACGAAGGTTTGCACGGGTAGAAACAGCCTCCTGGGGGCCCCTGGTGAACGGTATCGTTCGTTATTGTTTAGGACAAAACATCAGCTGTCAACAACATTTGATGTTGCCCAAGACCCTGGTTTTAATGTTTGCAACCCGTCCAAAACGAGGCCATGACCATAAGGTGTCTCGAAAACAAATTCGCTGCATATTTTGGTTTTTTAAGCATTAGAATTGAATTTTAGAAGACATAAAGGTTCATATGTACAAATGAGATATTTTTAGATCAGTATTTTTATACACATATGCAAAACACATAAAGCAAATATGCATATGTGCATATTACACTCTTTATACAGTTTCTTTGATTTGTGTATATGTGTTATTCAGACTTACATGTTATTTTCATCTCGTTTTGTTCCGTAAATATAGTTGCAGATTCTTGTATCCTCAGCAGTTAATGACTTCTTTGCATCCACTACTCGCTCGACATAAGGAGACTTCAATGACTGTGACAACTTTATAGCTCTTTTGCGTTCAACATTCTTTGCCATATTAGAATGCTGATCAGGGATAACCATACTGATTGGGACAGCATGAATTACATCATGATCATGAGCTGAGAGAACAATTTCTTTTTCTTTGCTTTCGTCCTCTTCCTGTGTGAGACCGAGGCTGAAAGAAGGTGCACCTATATCTTTTGATATATAAGCTTCTGTTGAAGTCTCTTTAACAGATTTTGAAGACATTTGTTTTATATGTTCTTCAAGTTCATTAAGTGTTTGAGTTGAATTCCAATATTCATCTATATATATTCATATAATAATGACAAAACACATATTAGTGACTAAATCTGTGCACATATGCAAATTCAATAAACAGATCACTTCATATTCTTTGCACATATGCAAATTCAACAAACAGATCACTTCATATTCTTTGCACATATGCACATATGCAAATTCAACAAAAAGATCACTTCATATTCTTTGCACATATGCACAGAGGGTCAGTCTGAGAAAAACATACATAAGATGAAAAAACATACAATACTTTTTCAATATATGCACATTTAAGAGAATATTTTTTTTGCATATATGTATTTAACAGAGGGTTATAAACATGTGACACTTTTTCAATATTTTAATTCGTTTTGCATATATGTAAATTTAGAACACAATTTTTACTCAAGTTTTTGCATATGTGCAATAACAGAGTGTATGAACATAGGGGTAATTGAAATATTTTATATCATGTATACCATTTTTACAGCATATATGTACCTTCTTCAGGCGTTAAATTAGGTTTATCAGCCTCAGCTCCGGGTGCAGTCTCAGCTTTTTTGGTGCTCATTTGTTAAATTATTTCTTCCAGTTTGTTAAGTGTATCAGGTGTCAAATCTAGACATATATTAATGAAAAACATTTTAAAACATTACAATGTAATATTACACATTTCCATCAAATTTATGCATACCTTCATCAACTTCTTCACCTTCTTTTCCATCAACTTTCTCACCTTCTTTCCTATCACCTTCATTTTCACCTTCTTTTTCAACTGTTTTTATAATTATGCAAAAATACATTGTTAATTACAACAAAAATGTAAACGATTAAATAAGTTTTTATAATTATGCAGATGTGCACTAAATATTTTCATTACCTTCAACAGGTTGGACTTGTTCCTTGTCCTTTGCTTCTCCTCCTTTCACATCAACAACAGCTTCAGCTTCAACAGATTCTTTAGCAACAACAGCCTCAGGTTGATCATTCTTTGATCGTTCTTCAATAACCAAATGAGGTGCTTCAGTAGCAACAGCCTCAGGTTCAACAATTACTGTTTTTTTTGTTTAATGAAAAGTAGAGGATTAAATAAGATTATTTAGAAATAGATAATTCACAATTTGCATATATACATTAGACACAGACCATTAGAATTTGCATATATGCATTATGCAAATAAATGAGAGAGTGTCATACAACAATAGTTTTAGGAAAGTGTTTGATTACCTTCATCAACTTTAACTACTTGATCCACATTTTTATCAGCAGCTGCAAAAAATCAATACCATCATGAATTCAGATTATATGTTTTTTGTGATTATATAAATTATGCACATTTACACATTATGTTTAGTTTTTTTTATTACCTTCGGTTGATGGAACTGGTGCTTCTTGTTCTTTCTCAACTTCCAAGCTAACAATCTGAGCTTCTCTGCTTTTTGAACTTTCAGGTTTCTCAGTTTTGTTTCCGTCGTCATCATCATCGCCATCACTATCTTCATCATCATTCTTTTTATCATCATGCTTCTTTTCATCATCATCACCATGTTTGTCCTCATCATCATTCTCCTCATCATCATCCTTCTCTTCATCAACATCCTCCTCTTCTTTATCATCCTCTTCTTCATCATCATCCTCCTCACCAGAATCTTCCCCATCTTGACCTTCATCATTGTCATTATCATCATCATCCTCCTCATCAGAACTTTTATCATTATCATCATCATCAGCCTTCTTGTCATCCTTTTTTGTATCCTCGACATTTACCCAAGCCTCACTAAACAATCTGTCATGTTTCTCTCTCAGTTTTTGTAGTTGTTCACTATCTTCATTTCTTGATTCAGCCTCCAACCAAGTTTTCTCAAACTGATGCTTTTCATTTTTAATCCAGTTATGAAGATTCTCAAGCTTTGCTACATACTCCTATTAAAGATTTACAGAATTTTTATATTAATTCATGCATAATACATATTAAATAAAAGCGTATTATATAAAAGTTGATTTTTTGCATATATGCATATAACACAAATTATTTTACATTTTTCATTTGCATATGTGCATATAATGTGTTATAAAATATATTTAACCATAGTTTTTTGCATATATGCATATATGCAAAAAACATATAATATTCAAACATTTGCATAAGGGCATAAAAAACAGAACATCTTTTTCATACTTTTTTCATATGTGCATTTATGAAGGTGTTAGATAATATTTTATTACCTCCAGAGTAGGTTCTTTCACTTTTTGTGGACTGAAAGGTTTTTCTTTGTCGCCTTTTCCAAATCCTCCATTCTTGATCTCTGTTTCCTCCCGCTTTCTCATCTTGTCCATCGTCCAACCAAGTATGGCTGGACGTCTTCGATCAACATCATACTCTTTGCATTTAGTCTGATCAAGATAAATCAGCTGCATTGGATCAATTTTAAGACAGCATTAGCAATAATTATTAAATATATATGTTACTTTTTTAGATAAAGACTAAATGAGTTATAATAAAAAAGCTTACAGCTAATAAAGCAAGCGGTCCGATATAAAAACTTTTAATATCATCCCTTTTCCATCCTTCTTTGCTGCTCTTCAGCAAAAACATTAAGAACCCGCACCAATCAATGTCCTTAATTGATGTCTTTCTGTTTATGTGCGGAAGGAAAACAAGCTGTGCATTTCCACTTTTGGAGCAATCACCAAAAGAGCATGAGAAAACAGTCAAAAAGTCTAGGATGAAATGGAATCCAACTGTTTTATCCTCTGTGATGCTCTTGACACATTTTTGTGGAGTAAAGTATTGTGGGTACTTTTTTCTCCAAGCTGCCTTTGCTTTATCCTCTTCAACATCGATGGGAATTGAGAAGAGATCTGTCTTCCCCTTTGGAATTCCAATCATATCATGCACAAGGTCTTTTGTGATCTTGATGGTTCCTTTTTGTAACTTTAAAATCATTTTTTCCTTTAGATGTGACACCCTCAAGATCCATCTTTGCCAACTTTCCAAAGCCAATACTTTCAAGAATTTTTATTTGCTCTTTTGTCATTTCTTTTACTGCTGTGTGTAACGGCTTTGGAGAAGTTCTTGTCCTTATTCCAGGATAAGGTGGCAGCACTCTAACCTTTTCTTTTTCCTGTTCCTTCCCTTTCTCCCCTTTTTTTTCTTTCTTCTCCTTTTTTACTTCCGTTTTTACCTTGGCTTTTACAATCTTTTTGGATTTTTTAGGCATAGAAACCTCTTTTTCTATCCTTTTTCTTTTGGCTGCATATATGCAAAACACATGATTAGTAAGACATCAATTACAGTCTGCATATATGCATATCAAAAAGTAATAACAGATTTGTCAAATTTCGTATATATACAAATCCAGAAGACAGATCACCTAGATTTTTGCATATGTGCACTAGCATAATTTTATAACATACAATGTTTGGATTTTTTAACCCTGTTTGTGCACATATGCAAACACAGAAGACAGATTACATATTTTGTTTGCATACATGCACTATCAAAGTGGTTATAACATATAAAGTTTTCATATTTTCTCCTATTTGTGCACATATGCAAATTCAGAAGAAAAAGCATATGCAAATGTGCAAATGAAACAAACCTGTATCTTCTGTGTGTCTTTAATTTGCATATGTGACAAATATACTCTGAATAAATGCATATTAAATACTAATAAAAGATTTGTTATATTTTCTTTCATATGTGCATTTTGTACTTGTAACAGAATGACATATGTTGATTGTTGCATATATGCAAATAAAAGTTTAATAACATAATTATTTTTTTGCATATGTGCATTTTGTATTTGTTATATTAAACAATAACAAACATGTGTATCATTATTTATGGACCTGTTTTCTTCACTTGTTTTCCCTTCCCTCTTTGTTTTTCAGTTTCACTTCTGCTGCCATTATCACTGCTGCTACCATCCTCACCATTGCTTCCAGTCTCACTTTCGCTACCTTCACTACTACTTTCTATAAGAGAGAAAGTAGCAAAGCGGTAAATTTCCAAACATGTGTATGTTACAAATATAGTATGAATATATGCAAATCAAATAATACAATTAATTCTATTACCTTTTTTCTTTTTTTCTTTCTTCACTGTCTTCATCTGTTTTCTTTTGCCTTGATTTTTCAATTTTTTCTTCACTTTCATTTCTTCGGTTTCATTGTCGGTAGAACTGTCATCTTCACTATCACTTTCACTTGTAGTTTCTACATAGAAGGTAGAGAATTTTTGTATCAAGATTACTTAAATTTTACAATATATGCTGAAATAAGTATATTATAAACTTAAAAAATAATATACTTGCTTCAGTTACCTTTTTTCTTTTTCTGTTTCTTAACTTTCTTTATCTGTTTTCTTTTTCCTCCACTTTTTGATTTCTTCTTAACTTCTTCCTCGCTTTCAGTGTTGCTAGAACTCTCAGATTCTCTATCATCTTCGCTTCCACTTTCACTGGTAGTTACTAAAAGAGGTAGAGAATTTGGTTTCAAAATGACTTAAAATTTACAATATATGCTGAAATAAGTATATTATAAACTTATAAAATAATATACTTGCTTATTCTATGCATATATGCATATCAAATACTAAAATAAGATTTGTTTATTTGTTTGCACATTTGCATTTTGTAATTCTAACAGAATGGCATATGTCAATTGTTGCATATATGTAAATAAAACTCTAATAACAGAATTTTAATTTGCATATGTATCAAGATTATTTATAAACTTAAAATAATATAAACTTATAAAATAATATAATTGCTTATATTACCTGTTTTCCTCTTTTATTGTTTTACTTTGTTGTTCTTCTTTTGTTTTCTTATTCCTTTCATTTTCTTCTTTTCTTTTTCCTTCTTTCTTTCTCCCTTCTTTTCAACCTTCCTGGACTTTTTTGGGTTTGAACGCTCTTTTCTTCTCTCTTTCTTTTGCCTGCGAATATGCAAATCCCATAAATAGAAAAACATATTTCAATAAATCAAGACAGATTTCAAAATTGTAAATTCAAATGTCAAGAGATTGTTTATTTTTTTTGTATTTTATAAATTGTTTATTTTTTTTATTTTGTAAAACAAATTACCTTTAGTAGTTTCAAGAGCTTTCGAAGGTGTTATGTTGCCTCCATAAGCAACAACCGAAGCTTTTGTCCATCCCTTCTTTGGTGTATCTATGCAAATATAAGAAAACTATTTGTAAATTATGATATATTATTATAGATATGTTTTATTTAATTCAAAGAATAAGTATATATGAGTATTCTGATAATTCACCTGTGGCTGGTAATTTGATCTGGATTTCTTTTTTATGTCCATTACTGCTTATGTTGTTGCTTGTACTTTCACTTCCGCTGCCACTTTCTATAATAGGTAATGCATTTTACAATGTATAAATGTAAATAAATATTTATAATATATGTTGAAATTAGTATATTAAAAATTTGTAAAATAATACAATTTGTTACCAGCAAGAGCTATAGGATCATCTTCTGTATTTGTGAAGTTTCCAATTTTGAAATTTCACATACTTCTTCTAGGTGTTCTGTCTTCTGTATTTTTAAAGACTGATCTATTAGATATTTGCATATGTGCATTAACAGGGTATTTATAACATACTATGGTTTGGATTTTTTATTTGTCTATTTATGCACATATGCAAATCCATAAGACAGATTCCCTATGTTTTTGCATATATGAAGTATCAGAGTGTTCATAACATACAGTGTGTGGATTTTTTGCCCAATTTTTTGTTCATATATGCAAATCCAGAAGACATAACGTTTTAGATTTCTGCTTTTGTGAAGTAACATTTTTTATATCATACATTGTTTGGATATTTTGACCTATTTTTGTGCACATATGCAAATACAGAAGTCAGATCACATAAATTTTTGCATATATGCACTAGCAGAGTGTGCATAACATACAGTGTTTGGATATTTTGCCCTATTTTTTGTGCACATATTCAAATCTAGAAGACAGAACATATAGGTTTCTGTATATGTTCACTAACATTTGTTTTACAACATACATTGTTTTGAATATTCATATGAGATTTTTAGCACAGATAACTGAACATTAAATATATAATCACATACCTGACATTCTGGTAAATCGTTTGTCAGATATGATCTGTTAAACACATCATTTAACAAAAACTAGAATTAGGTTAATGTAAAATTAGTTAAACAAAACATCAGTGGCTATGTAAAATAAGAACATCAGTTAAACAAAACATCAGTAGCTATGTAAAATAAGAACATCAGTGTTTCTTCTTCTCTTCGAAATCAGTTTTTTGTGTGAAATCAGATGTAAAATAAGTACATTAGCTATTTCTTACCGTAGAAACTTTTTTCGAAATGATTAACGATAGAAGATCGTTTTAGCATTTAACAAACCGATCGATTGAAGTTGAAATAGTCCGAGAAATCCGTTGGAATAAGAAGAATGTTGACGATATTTTGACAAAATCCTTTGAAATCCTTTTCAAAATCTTCGAGGTTTTCACGATATCGACTGATTCGGAAGAAATCTAGGGCAAAATCGAACGGGGGAGAGCGAGGTGAGTTCGTGAGAGAGATTTTAGGTGTAGCAGTTATCGAGGAAATGGGGGAACGCGAATTGTAATCGGAAAAAAGAAGGCGGCGTTTTTTGAAAGTCCTATTTTAATGAGGTATATGAATAATTTCCAAAAATACCCCCCCCCCCCCAATATTCCGGGAATGACAACCTACGGCCCACAGCACCCTCCAACAATCTTGGGTTTTAAATATTTTAGACCATTGATTTGTTTACATTAATTTTGATCTAAGGCTCACAATGGTTCTCGCGGTTCTCGCGTTAACAATGGTTCTCGCATGAACCCTCCCCTATATATATATATATACCATTTTACTTCAAAACAATCAAACTTCATTCCATTTAATCTTTTCTCTCTATAAAACATTTTTTTTTACTAAACACACAAAATATGTCTTCAAGTTCTATTTCTTCAACTTCATCTTCTTCATCTGCTAACGACGAGGAATCAAACATGCGATACAAGATGATATATGAAACGTTTGTGCGAGCGGCTCTACATATAAAAAATCAGATAGATGAAGAGGAAACGTCGAGTGGTCCAAGAAAAACAAGAAAAGTTGTTTTTAGGCGACGTGAGGAGGCACATACCCGGCTCATGAATGACTACTTTAACGAGGATTCTGTTTACGATGAAGGTTCGTTTAGGAGACGTTTTCGTATGTCTAAAGATTTATTTTTACGTATTGTGGATGACTTGCAAATTGCCAACGATTATAAATTACGTCTCTTTTTAGGATTTATTACTCTCATGTAATCGTGTTTTTTTATTTAAGTTGTAATTTTATTTATGTACTTTTTTTATTTAATGAAAAAAAGTTATTTATCTTATTTTATTTTTATTATATAATTTAATTTTTAATTTCGTAATAATAAATAATTAAAAAAATATAATTAATTTAAAAATAAAAAAAGTTTGAAGCGTGCGAAGCGTGGGTAGTACTGGCATTGAAGCATGCCTGAAGCATGGAAGGGGTTTGCTGATGTGAAGCTGATGTGACGCTGATGTGGAGTTGAAGCATGGAAAGTATGGACATGTACTCCTCATCCTATATTGCTCTTAGACACTACATTTTTTAATGGAGAGGAAAATAAAAATGTCGACAGCGGAAATAATAAATCTTCATTTAAATAAATGTGCCCAAACCAAACACAAATGAAAATTGGGCCTACTCAAGAATAGATACACCCGGATAGCTAGGTGCACCAATGAAACCAATACATGCGTATAAATCTTGAACCCTTGCCAACACTCGTCTCTCCCCCTCTCCTCTACGTCACCCAATTGATGCTGCATTTTCCCTCTAATTCCATACCCACTACCAATAATTATACACACTTGGATTCGTAATCTGATTTCCAAATTCAAGATCCACACTCATCTATTGACTTCACTTCAAACCCAATCAAATTTGCAAACGCAAAAGCCTTCCTGGCGGTTTCAGTTCGTCGATTTCTCAGCTTCACTTTAACACAGTGATTCGTTTTTCTTTAATTTTAAGTAATATAGCTGATTAAGTTATAATCATCAGTGATTTGATTAATCACGTGATGGTGTGAATCAATCTTCTTTCGATTCAGCCAGCGCGAATTATGGGGAGGTTTCTTGGTGGGTTTGTCTTGCCCTTACTGCTATTCACAGGTATCTTCTTTCTCTCTACTTATGGTATTAAAGATTCAAACCTAGATAAGTACTATTTTTGATATGGTTTTCTTTTCTTTTTTCTTTTTGTTCCTAAATGTCTGTAAATTTTAGTATTATTTAGATGGTTCTTATGACGTCTCTTTCACCCAAAAGAGTTCTTTTGAAGTATTTAAACATTTCATTTGTCACTTGAATGTTATATGTGGACTGTAATGGAGGTCTGATATTTAGCAATTGTTGCTTGATGATTGTTTTAAAGAGGGGAAGGGGAGGAGTGGAAAGGGAGGAGAGGAAAGGGAAGGATGGAAAAACTCCCCTCCCAATCATGGGAGGATAGATTTTACTCACAAAACTAGCAAAATTGCCCCTCCTAATCCCTCCCAACCCTTTCCTTTCCCTCCAAAAAAAATCTCAAGAACACAATTTTTAATCTTATCCCTTCCCACTCCTTCCCTTCCCCAAGTTAATAAAACTCGAGAACAGGGTGTAAGAGATTAAGTGAAATACATTGTCAATTGACTTTGAGTTATAATAGAAACCCTATCTTCCTTTGCAATTAATGTAGTGGGCTCAAGTTTCATTTAAAAGAACATTACTTTGAGTATATATATCGTTTTTAAACCATTCTAGATGCAAAATGAGCTCAGCAATGTGACTTCTCAATGGGGGGTGTTTGGATGTGCATCCTAATTGAAGTCAGAGTACTGAGTCTTGAGTGTTTGGCAAAGTCTGGTTAGGAATTTGATTTTTGATTATCCAGGATCAAAATAAATGGATTCGAAGAAATGAGCAGTAAAAAACCTGATTGTTGAAAAGAGTATAAAATTGCCAAATGATTTGTATTAATATCCAAGTCAGCTTTAGTTAGATTATCAATCAAGTTGATGGCTTAAGGGTACTTGGTCTTGTTAGTTAGCACAAGACTAAATCATTAAATAGATTTTGATTGTGTGATTCTTGAAACTATTACTTCACTGAATTTCCTCATAGTATCTTCACTCTTTTTTCTTTTGCAGCTGCTTTACTCAATTGGAGTTTGATCTCTCTTGGCAACTTGCTAGCTTCTCTACTTATTCTATTTACTCCTCCAAAAAGAGGTAGAGAGTTTTGTGTCGTATTTTATTTTCTTAGTTAACTTCTTAAGACAATATGTATTTGGCAAACTTATATCTTTTTTGTTTTGTAGGATTTCATTTGAGAGGAAGAACGCTACTATGGTCCCTTATTCTTTTTTCATTTCTTGTAATCCTTTCACTAATAACATTTCTTATCATTTGGGCCATTGAGTGTGGAAGCTGCAATGCCGAAGTACCCTGGTGGGCAAAGCTTTTAGGATTCATGATGTGAGATGTTTAAATTTTGATTTTCAGTTGAAGTATATTATTAGTTTTTTAGGCATGTGTCATAATTAATCTCTTACACCGATTAATGATCTGTGCTTTTTCAGAGTTGAAACTTGGAGCTCACCCATAGTGATTTATCTTCTTATCTTACAACTACTAGTGGCGTTCACCGCTTTTATTGAACTCCATGAAAGCAGATTAGGTTTGTTTAGACAGACGTCTACATTTTTTGGGAGTTTTTCATCGGCTTTTGATGGAATAGGTTAGTCACTATTTGATTTAGCTCTTGGATTATATATAGTGGTGGCTAGATGGGCGGGTTGGGTAATAGGTCAGAACGGGTTCAAATTGAAACCAATCAATTTTAAGTATGGGTTGAATGGGCCAAGTCGGGTTGGTTTGACCCACTAACACCTTTTTGTATATATTTCTTTATAATTTGATTCAAACGAACTTATTTTATAATTTGATTCAAACGAACTTATTTTATAATTTGATTAACAAACTTGTTACAATTATCTAAATTTTTGAATGAAAACAATTTAGTCAATTGTATGTTTCAAGAATAGATTTTGATCGGATTTCAATTTTGACATGTTTCCCTTTTAGCTATTATTTTTTAATTTTAAAGTTTACTCATTCGAGATAAAACGCAACACAAATTGTATCTTCGTACCTATATGAGTAGAAATGCCACCTCTATTTTTTGATGTGTTAACTGAGAGTTTCTTGAGCTTATTAAGCTTCAATATGAAGGTTCACATATGAAGGTTGCTTTCTGCTTGCTGCTACCTGCTGTTCAGTTGGTTGTGGGAATCAGCAATTCTTCTTGGGTTTCTTTGCCATTTTTTGTTTGTAGTTGTGTGGGTCTTGTGGATTGGTCATTAACAAGCAACTTTCATGGTCTCTTCAGGTGAAATTTTATCATTTCTTGTTAATCTTGTTACTATGAAGTTGATTTACAGTTCTATTACGGGGGTGTTTAATGTGCCTTGTTTAGAACGATTATCGCAGCTTGAAGAAATAGAATCAAATTATGAGGTTTTAACAATACAAGGATAGTCAGTTAATTTTATATTTATCTCAACAATCAGTTTCCTCACAACAATTCCGTACTTGTGTCTCCAAATCTGGTTGATTTTATCCTAAAACAACCTGAAAATCACAATCACAATTAATTTTTTGCAAACATTTAAACCTGAATTGTGATTTGAAAAAGTAGAGTCGGATAATTAGGTGATTAAAGTAAAAAATATTTACACAACATAACATTTATTCTAAGAATTATTTTTCTTATAGTGGCTCTTCTCCTAATGCGATAATTATGACCCTAAAAAGTCAGAAAATTAGAACTATCTGTTTTTGCCCGAAATTTTAAACTCAATGTTCATTAAGATGCACATCGAACACCCCCCCCCCCCCCCCCCAATATTATTTTGTAAGATCAACTATTTCTTGAATGAACTAACATTTACTCACATGTTCGCTTCCATTGTTATGAAGGTGGTGGAAACCTCTTTGGGTGTATGCAGGATTCAATATTTTCTTGCTCTATGTATATCAGCTCCCCTTAGGGTTACCAAAGTTGTTTGGTACAATTGGTGATTTCATTGGCCTCTATAAAATCTCTACAACTTCTGAGTGGACACAAATATGTTCGGGTCTTTCGTTGATCATTTTTTGCTTCATGGTATATTGTTGCATTACCATCTCACATATTGGTTTTATTTTCAAACTCATAGTTATTAAAGCTGGCTTCTTTGTTGAATGATTTACGCAGTTATCTTTTGTCAAATATGATCTGGAAGAATTGGATTCCATTATGTCCAAGAGTGAAGGCAACTTGAGTGAACATCTTCTTCCCTTAAAGAACTCCTTTTTCGTCCGCGAATCAAGGTAAGTGACATATTATGTGATTTTAAAGTATTATGCTTTCCTCACATACTTTTTAAAAGGGAATTTGTGTTCAATTGAGATGTATAATTGAATGTGATATTATTTCCAGATCTGGAGTAAGACACACCAATGTTCTATTACGAGGGGCAGTTTTTCGGATATTCAGCATTAACTTCTTCACATATGGAGTACCGGTACATATCTTTAAAATACATCTTTGTGTTATCTTTAAGTTTATAGCAAACAATTGTTTTTCATGCCTTTTTGTATTTCTTATGTTCCATTTTGAGGTCTCTTTACTTGATTAGGAATTTTTTTTTGAATGAATCTGTTGTTCCCACTATATAGTATGCACTCTTTTAACATTAATGAAAGATTGATACAAGCATGATCTGATTCAAGAAAGCATCAAGCAAATCAAGAAAACTTGCTTTTCAGTGTCTCTTTTTTGTTCAAATCTTTTTCTTTTTCCTTAAAACAATTTACTTGTGAGTCTGATGATAAATTGAGGAACTACTGTGTGTTTGGATATGGATTAAAACTGATTATTGCAATTTGAGGTTGCAATGACATAATCATATTATCATATAATGTTCCTTGTAAAAGTGATTACAGTTATGATTTTCTGAACGTTTTGAGATTTCAAGAGTTTGTAAGAAGTTGCTTAAAGAAAAATAACTGGGATAAATTTTAAAATTATTTGATTAAATTTTTTTGGCCATGATTATTTGATTAATTCTGATTCTTAAAGTTGCAATAATTACTCTCAAAATGCACATCCATACACGAATGCACACTAAAGACTAATAAGTTAACATCAAGCATATGTTTCTTGCCATGATTGTTGCTTACTTGACCTAAATACTGAGTTTGGGTAACGTCGAGTATCAATTATATATGGGCTTATTTGTTAAATTTTCAGTGATGAAATTGACAGGTCTCCCTGTTTGCCCTTTCTTTGTGGAGCTTCTATTTTGCCAGCGTATGTGCATTCGGGTTACTTGTATATGTCGGTTACATTATATTCGCTTTCCCATCATTATTTCGTTTGCATCGGCTGAATGGGCTGCTCCTCGTCTTCATTCTCTTATGGGCTGTTAGTACATACATATTTAATGTGGCATTTTCGTTCCTCCATTGGGATCTTGAAAAGGTAATTTCTTGTAAACTAAATCCATCCTTTCTTTCATGCCCCCACACCCCCACTAACAAAATAATAATAATAATAAAGATTTCCTCTTCTTTTTGTTAGATTTTGAACAAAATACTTATGAATGGATTGATATGTTTTGTGATTTATCTCAAACGGGTCAAATGAAATAAAAGTTAAAGGGGAACTGGTTGAACATGTCAAACAAGTTGAAAGTTGCTCGAAGTCTATTTGTTTCTTGTTGTCATAATTATTTTATTCATATTTACAGTGGACAAAAAAGTGTTAGCTGGTCAACCCAATCTAGCCTGGTTCGTTTTAACTTATACCAAAGAATGAACCATTTCATCTCAAACAAAAAATTTTAACCCGTTAGCTGTCCCGCCCATCTTGCCTCCTCTACTTGTTTACTTTTCTTTTTCTTCGTGATGAAAATGTTATTAATGGTTTTTTTTAATAAATTGCATAAACAGGACATGGAGATATGGGAAATGGTGGGGTTATGGCATTACCCTATACCTGGATTCTTTATACTTGCTCAGTTTTGTCTCGGAGTTTTGGTTGCACTTGGTAGTCTTGTCAATAATTCTGTTTTCATTTACATCTCTGATGAGGAGGACCACGACCGCCAAAACTCAAATGGAGATGCTACTACTGAAGGTGATATATATATATATATATATATATATATATATATATATATATATATATATATATATATATATTTCTTTGTTGGTATTTATTGACTAATCAATAGTTGATATCTGTTTATATATTCTCGTTCTTATCATAAATCTTATTTTATTCTATAAATGTGACATCAACTGTAGTTAAAGAAGAAACAAAAGTATTGATTGTGGCTACAATTGCTTGGGGACTACGCAAATGCTCTCGTGCTATCATGCTAGTTCTTATATTCCTTATTGCAATGAAGCCTGGTTTCATCCATGCTTTATACAGTACGTTAATTTTGACCGTATTATTTGCTTATCATTAAATCCATTTCATGAAAAGCTCTAATTAAATTTCTAAAATGTGTTCCAGTGATATTCTTTTTCCTATATCTTTTAAGCCACAACATCGGCAACAAAGTAAGGCAAACCCTTCTTCTTTTGTGCGAGATACATTTTGCTTTGTTGTACTCTCTTCAAATAACTCTTGTGGCTCAAGCATTGGAGAAAAGTGGGTCCCTAAGTTTGGAGATTTTATCTCAGTTAGGTAAGTCTGTCTGACTGCTTTCATTATTGGCTACTTGTAGAGGTTGCAAGTTTAACCCATTTATTTATAAATGGGTCGTTTTGGGTGTGTTTTTCTGAACGGTTCAAATATAAAAATAGCTAAAAGGGGAATGGGTCAATTGTGTTGAAAGCCCCCAAAGTCTTTCGTTAACATATACAGTCTCTTAATGTACATGTTTTTTAAAACCGGAAAAAAGAGTGTTTGTCGGTCAGTGTGGCCTGACCAGTTTCTTCCTGTACTAGAATTGGCCCGTTTCAAAGCAAACTTATTTTGACACATTACTCAAACTGCCCGACATATCCATCTTGCAACCTATAGTTATATGATTCATTTCTTGTAGTTTGTATTGTTTTTTATCTTTACAAAATTTTGAAACAAATTGGAATTAGGTTTCCATGAACAAAATAGCTTGTGGGATTTTGTGGAAATAGCATTGCTTGCCTGCTTCTGTGCCATTCATAAACATGGGTACAAATTGCTGTTTTCATTCTCGGCAATTGTGCAGCACACACCGAGCCCTCCGGTTGGGTTCAGTATCTTGAAAGCTGGTTTGAACAAATCAGTTTTGTTGTCTGTATATGCCTCAGGAACTGCCACAAACAGTGATGATAATCCATCCCAAGGTGTTTTACTTTTGTCCTAAATTTTGTTATTATTTAATCAAGAGTTTAGGAGGCCTTTGCAAATGCATATAAATTGATTTATTGCAATTTCAAATTACAACAATCAGTTTTGAGTTTTTGGATAAATGTATATCAACAACTACAGTACCCAATCTCGCTACAGCGGGGTATGGGGGAGGTAGAGATGTAGACAATCATACCTCTACCCGTAGGTCAAGAGATTGCTTCCTGAATAATTGTATATGATTATGTTTATTTTCATCTCAGGATAGTTAAATTTGGATAGTGAGGTAAGGAGCACCTGTTATAGAACCAAGAATGAGCTAAATGTAAAATTACCTGTCACTAGCTTTATAGAGGTGTTTAAATTTATGTTTTGAAATAAATTATTTAAATATTGCGAAAGTTCTTAAAGTTTGGATAAATGGGTCGTGTTTGACATGTTATTATATATGGTCAAACAATCAGTTTATACCAGCTGCGTCAAACAGATGATTATTTACGGGTAAAATAAAATTACTCATATACCATGTTTAGATGCCTACTTTTTTCAGAAAGTTGTTGTTTTAATAGTTTAATTTTTAAAAATTTCTGACTTTATTTAAAAATTGCCTCAAAGGGGTTTATTATCTGCTTATCACGACTTCAAATAGGAGAAACAAGTCCAAAAATTATTTCCATAGCTTGTTTTGTTACATCTGATGATTTGATTCTTTATATCTACCATCGTATAATCATTTTTTAAAATTCACAGCCGATAGACCCTAAGCAACTTATTATTTTATTTCGATTAGATCTAAAAAATCACTTCAAGAAGCCATATCCAAATAATACCCACCTAAGGTAGACTGATTATGGTTATCGTTTTTAGATTGTTTATGTACTCACCTGTTTTTTAACTTTATTCAGAGAGAAAAGTGGCTTCGTATCTCAGTGCAATTGGGCAGAAGTTTCTATCATTATATCGATCATTGGGTACTTACATTGCTTTTTTCACGATCCTCATCACCGTTTATATGGCAAACCCAAATTTTGTATCATTCGGGTTCATTTTCCTTCTCTTGTTCTGGATCACTGGTAGACAACTTGTTCAAAAGACAAAACGCCGCCTTTGGTTCCCACTGAAATTATATGCAATCACCATGTTCATTCTCAGCTATATTTTAAGCATCTTTCCCACTTTCGAGTCATGGGTATCTACAAAGTTTGATCTTTATGCATATCTTGGATACAACCCCGAAGCCTCGTTATTACAAAATGTTTATGAATCATTAGCAATAATGATTGTGATGCAACTTTATAGCTACGAGAGGAGACAAAGCAGGTATAGAACATCGGAAGATCCAAACCGGATGCAATTTGGGGTTATTGGGTTTATTAGAAGGCTTTTAATATGGCACAGTCAAAAGATCTTGTTTGGTGCTATGTTCTATGCTGCTATATCTCCAATAAGCGCCTTCGGGTTCTTGTATCTTCTTGGTATCGTGTTATGTTCAGTTTTGCCAAAAGCTTCACGAGTCCCGTCAAAATCGTTTCTTGTTTACACAGGGTTTCTTGTAACGATTGAGTATTTATTTCAGATGTTGGGAAAACAAGTGGGTCTGTTTCCAGGACAGAAATATTACAGTTTATCGGTTTTTCTTGGTTTGAAGGTATATGAGCCTGGGTTTTGGGGGATAGAAGAGGGTTTGAGAGCTAAGGTTCTGGTGGTTGCTGCTTGTACACTTCAATATAACGTTTTTTATTGGCTTGCAATGATGCCTAGCTGGCTTTCGGGCATTGGTCAATGGGAAGAACCATGCCCTTTGTTCTTCTCTGAAGAAGATGTGTTACCAAAGGTAGATAATGATGGGAAAAAAGGGATTGGAAGCAGTAGTTCATGGCCATCAGTTGGTGATGCGAGTGCAAAACCAGGTGTGACTGAAAGTAGCAGTAGAAGATACCTGCTTGGGTACTTCTTGGGGGGTGGGAGTGTTAATGAGAGCGATAAATGGAACAAGAAACGAGTTCTTGCTTTAAGAAAAGAACGATTTGAAATGCAGAAAACTTCATTGAAAGTATACTTGAAGTTTTGGATGGAAAACATGTTCATTCTTTTTGGGCTTGAGATCACCATGATCGCATTGCTGCTTGCAAGTTTTGCACTTCTTAATGTGATTTCGATTCTATATATCACATCACTTGCTGCTTGTGTGCTTTTAGGTCGTCAATTCATACGCAAAGCATGGCCTCTATTTGTCTTCTTGTTTGCTACTGTACTTGTACTCGAGTATTTCGCCATTTGGAGGAATGCATTTCCTTCCGGTGAACCAGAATCTGCCATCCATTGCCATGATTGCTGGTGGAAATCTGGTCTTTATTTTGACTATTGCTGTGACTGTTGGCTGGGACTCACTGTCGACGATCCAAGAGTACTCAGCAGTTACTTTCTGGTCTTCATGTTTGCATGTTTCAAGCTCAGAGCAGATCGTTTTGGTAGTTTCTCGGGATCATTCACGTATCGGCAAATGATTTCTCAACGTAAGAATGCTTTTGTGTGGCGAGATCTCTCTTTTGAAACCAAATCAATGTGGACTATTCTTGACTACTTGAGACTATACTGTTACTGTCACTTGCTAGATCTTGTTCTTGCGTTGATATTAATCACAGGAACTCTGGAATATGATATCTTACACCTTGGTTATCTTGCTTTTGCTCTGATTTTCTTTCGAATGAGGTTTACGATACTCAAGAAAAAGAACAAAATCTTTAAGTGGTTGCGGATGTACAACTTTGCTGTCATTGTTCTTTCTCTAGCGTATCAATCTCCATTTGTGGGAGCTTTCAATGATGGAAAGTGTGAAACAGTGGATTATATTTACGAGGTTATTGGATTCTACAAGTATGATTACGGTTTTCGGATCACCTCAAGGTCGGCTTTGGTTGAAATCGTTATTTTCATGCTGGTATCGTTGCAATCGTATATGTTTGCTTCTGAAGAATTCGATTACGTGTTTCGGTATCTTGAAGCTGAGCAAATTGGCGCCATTGTACGTGAACAAGAAAAGAAGGCCGCCTGGAAAACTGCACAGTTACAGTACATACGGGAAGCAGAGGAGATGAAGCGACAACGTAATTTGCAAGTAGAGAAGATGAAATCCGAGATGCTTAATTTACAAATCCAACTTCAGAGCACGGATCCAGCACCGGTAGTGGCAACGAGTATTGACGGTTCTCCTTTACGCGAGGGTTTAAGGAGACGGAGAAGTATTGATCCTGCTGCTCTGAATCTCGATAACGAGGACACGACTCCCAAGAAACATAAATCAGATATTTTTGTTGACTCGTTTTTTCCTTTCGAAAGTCTATCTGCAGTTGCTTCTCCCAAGAAAACATCTGTTTCGGAAATTACCGAGTTTGAAGAGGATGTCTTGGAGGTTCAAAAGAAAAGCAAGGTCCCGAAGAGGGAAACTTCACTGAAATCGGCCGTACAGTTGATAGGCGATGGTGTTTCACAGGTACAATCAATTGGAAATCAGGCGGTTACGAATCTAGCAAATTACTTCAATATTCCTCATGAAAATTCAGATTCAGAACCAGATTCCGATCTTCCTTCTGAATCTTTAAAGATCGATAATCATGACCACATTGAAGGTTATGTGGCTTTCAATCGTTCAACATCTTTTGAATCTGATAAAAGTGATTCACCGAGCATACGCATTGGCCAAATCCTTCGACATATTTGGGCACAAATGCGGTCAAACAACGATATTGTATGCTATTGCTGCTTTATTCTCGTCTTTCTTTGGAACTTCAGCCTGCTTTCCATGGTGTATCTTGCAGCTCTGTTCTTGTATGCGCTTTGTGTAAATACGGGACCAAGTTATACATTCTGGGTCGTCATGCTGATCTACACCGAGTTCTACATACTGATTCAGTACATGTACCAAATTATCATCCAACATTGTGGTTTCACCATCCAATCACCGTTTCTTTCCGAATGGGGGTTTCCCACGAAGAAAATAGCATCATCGTTTGTTGTCAGTTTGTTGCCTCTGTTTCTCGTGTACCTATTTACCCTGATTCAGAGCTCGATAACTGCAAAAGACAGTGAATTGGTTTCATCAACCGAGTTCAGTAGTCTCACGGGGGGCGTCACAAGTCGAAACGAGATTGTTGTGACTTCCAATTGGAGAGAAAACCCAATGAAGATAGTTCAACTTGCTAAAAACTTTGCAAATTTGATCATCAGAAACTGTACTCGATACTGGAAGTCACTCACCCAAGAAGCAGAATCACCCCCATACTTTGTCCAGTTGTCGATGGATGTTGGTTCATGGCCCGAAGACGGGATCCAACCCGAACGAATTGAATCGGGTATTAACCAAGTCCTTAGATTTGTTCATGATGCAAGATGTAAAGAATCAAATCCAATGACTTGCCCTTGTCCCAGTATAGTCCAAGTCCAAAGCATTGAAAGGAGTGATGAAAACTCAAAAGTTGCATTAGCGGTTTTCGAAGTAGTATATGCATCACCACAGGAAGAATGCAGTTTAATAGAAAGGTACAAGTCATTAACTCCAGCAGCCGATGTAGCCAAGGAAATAACCGAAGCTCAACACACGGGCCTTTTTGAAAAAGCTGGGTTTCCTTACCCAATTGTCTCGATAATTGGTGGAGGAAAACGAGAAATCGATCTATACGCGTATACGTTCGGTGCAGATTTGGCTGTTTTCTTCTTGGTTGCTATCTTCTACCAATCGGTTATAAAAAACAAAAGCGAATTACTCGATGTTTATCAGCTTGAAGATCAGTTTCCAAAGGAGTTTGTGTTCATTTTGATGGCCATCTTCTTCATGATTGTGCTTGATCGGGTTATATACCTGTGTTCATTTGCTACCGGGAAAGTGATATTTTACATTTTTAACCTTGTTCTTTTCACATATTGTGTCATGGACTATGCTTGGAATACGAAACCATCACAGCAAAATGCAGCAGGTTTTGCTCTGCGTGCAATATATCTCACAAAATGCATATCTCTTGCACTTCAAGCGACACAAATACGCTCTGGGATTCCTCATAAGAGCACCTTATACAGGCAGTTTCTGACCAGCAGTGTTTCAAGAGTTAATTATTTGGGATATAGACTTTACCGAGCACTACCATTCCTCTATGAGTTAAGGTGCGTGCTTGATTGGTCATGCACCACCACATCACTCACAATGTATGACTGGCTTAAGGTTAGTGTCACAAGATTAACTCTTGGAACTTCTTTCTAATGTTTCCCGAGAGTTGTATAATCTAACTGATTTCTGCCATTTTCCCTATTATAGTTGGAGGACATAAATGCAAGCTTGTACCTTGTGAAATGTGATTCGGTTCTGAACAGAGCGAATCATAAACAAGGCGAAAAGCAGACAAAAATGACCAAATTTTGCAACGGGATATGCTTATTCTTTATATTAATCATCGTCATCTGGGCTCCTATGCTTGTAAGATATCAATTACTGTTGTGTTTATAACTGAATAAAGAGTTCTCACAGATTTTATAAAGACTTGAGCCTTTTATTTTGTTTCTTGACAGATGTATAGTAGTGGGAATCCAACAAACATTGCGAATCCCATCAACGACGCCAGCATTCAGTTTCTCATAAAAACTGATGGTGGAAGATTGATGTTGTATGAAACAACTCTATGTGCAATCACCCCGTGGACAGATTTTAATTCTACGGTTGACCTTGACCCGCACGGTTATCTTGAAACGTATAATGTAAATGATATTCAACTGATATGCTGTCAAGCAGATGCCACCAATTTGTGGCTTGTTCCAAAAGTCATTCAAACCAGTTTTAGTCAAACGATTGATGAGGACATGGATATGAAATTCACTTGGATACTCACCCGAGATAGACCTAAGGATAAAGAAGTCGTCATGTTTGGGCAAACTTTAGATCATTCAGATCTTCCTGACCCATCACAAGTTAAACAAGTTCTTGATGGTTCTAGTAATAGTTTTAGGATAAACAACACGTATCCTAGATATTTTCGTGTCACAGGTTCTGGGGATGTCAGAGTGTTTGACCAAGAGGTATATAGGATTTATTTGCATTTGCATTTCTCTTCTGTCTTGTGATGGTTGATCTGAAATGGTGATGTGTTTGCAGGCGAGTGGTGTGGACGGGGTGCTTTTTTTGAACCGTGGGGAGTCTGAATGGTGGTCTTTTTATGATATTAGTTTGTGGAACACGAGCGTATGTGGCGATTTGATGGGGCCAATGGCAATCGTTGTATCTGAAGAAACACCACGTAAGTGTTGTGTTATATGCTATTTTTGTGAAGTTGGAAGCTTTATGTGATAACTGGTGTCCTTTTGCTTTTTTTTTTTTTTTAATTTAATTTATTTTTGCAGAGGGTTTTCTTGGAGAGACTTTGAGTAAGTTCAGTATATGGGGTCTATATATTACATTTGTGCTAGCAGTTGGTAGATTCATAAGGCTTCAGTGCTCTGATCTGAGAATGAGAATCCCATTTGAGAACCTTCCTTCTTGTGACAGGTACCACCTAAACCCTAAACCCTTAACCCTAAACGGCCCCTTATAAGGATGGATCTCTAAGATCTTCCTCTACGTGGGGCCAGTTGTACTAAGTTTATAATGGCTCCACTTTCATGTGGGGCCATGTTCTTGATGTAATGACATCAAGACCTTACATTGAGTTGGATCAATTCCTTTTGCAGTTTGTACGAAACTAATTTGGTTTATTACGCAGGCTGATTGCGATTTGTGAGGATATATACGCTGCTAGGGCTGAAGGGGAGCTGGGAGTGGAGGAGGTTTTGTATTGGACATTGGTGAAAATTTACAGGTCACCACACATGCTGTTAGAGTATACCAACCCCGACTAGCTTGTTAGAAAGTCAAAGTCAAAGATACACACTTGTTTTTCGGGGAAAGAAATGGCTAATTATACAACTGCTAACTTTAGGTAAATCCCAAGCTGAATTGTTTCTGCTTTTAGGGGGAAGAGAGAGAGACAGGGAGTGTAGCAATCCATTCATCAATCTTGTAATATGTTTGTTTGTGTATAATAGGGAGACCGCGTTGGGTTTCTTCTTTGTAACATATACTTCAATTATTCAAGTATATAAAAAGTTTCACCAAGGTCGCGGAAATACTAAAAAAACTGTAACATCCTCAAAATAGGACTAGTAGTACCTAGTTGTACCCTATGCTCAAGTAGTTGTACCTTGAATTTAAATGTGTGTTTTAATAGTTGTTTTATGTTTTAGTAAGTTAAAGTGGATATATGAGGTGTTATACGAAAGTTAGAGTTAGTAAATAAAAGTGATAAATATTAAATGGTTTCGCGTAAAGGTTCCGTAGATATCCCCGTTAGGTGAAACGGGTAAACCTAATGTGCGTTGTAAGTTGGAAAGGGGGAACAAAATACCCGGGGTTTAATTAATAAAACCCCAAAGGCGGTTTCTTCTTCTTATCTCCTGTAAACACACAAAACACACACTTTACACACACACAAGCATACAAACACACACATACGTACATGGCTTGGAGTTTCTTTTGAAGAAGTAATTAAGAAGCAAGCTGATTCAAGTGATTTTAGACTCAAATCAGTAGCTTATCCACGGTTATTCTTCTTCCTTGTAAGTGATTTTGTTCAAGAACCCTAGTTTTGTGTTTATAAAGAAGAAACACCATTTGGATGGTGTTTGTGGTGTTTTTGTGTTGTTTGATGGTGTCTAATGTGTTTCTAAGTGTCATGGGATGTCAAGCGTAGTATACAAGGGACTAAAACTCAGTGTTTGATCGATTAAGTGTCAAAAATGGTGATTTTCAGTTGCTGTGCGAAACAGGGTCGAAGAACACTGTAACGAGGATCCTTGCGGTCGCATGGCATGGTGCTTGCGACCGTAAGGGTGTTTGTGAATTCCGCGCTGCGGAAATTTATGAGGACGCGCCGCGGAAATGTGTGGTGTTGATCGCAAGTGGTAGGCTTGTGACCGTAAGTCTTGTATTTTGTCTTTGCGATCGCATGGTAGGTCTATGCGATCGCATGGGTCTGTTTTTGTGGTGTTACCGCCTATGGGCGAAGGAAATAAGGTTTGCGACCGTGGGTACATAACTTACGATCGTAACCAATTCTAGAAACATGTTTGCGACCAAAAGGGGTGTCCCTAGCGATCGGAAGCATTGGATATGGATAAGGGCCTCTTGCGGCCGCAAGGGATAACCTTGCGACTGTAAGGGATGTGGTTAGGGGAACCTTGCGACCGCAAGTCAGTTACTTGCGACCGCAAGCAGTGGTCCAGGAATAGTAGCTTGTTTAACTTATGTTTAGCCTAAGGGTGCTATGTATAAGTGATGACCAGTCATGTATGTGTTGTATTAGGTGTTCGTGAGGAAACGGAAACGGTTGATCGTTGTGTCGGCTTCTTGTGAGCTTAAGGTGAGTACCGGTTTCCCATGGGTAAGTAGTGCTAACCTTTGTGTGTTGAAATGTTTAACTGGTGTAATTAAGGGCGCATGTGAAAGGTATGTTGCGATGTAATATGCCATGCTTATGATGTTTAGAATTGCCATGAAAGTAATTGAATACTTGTGACCTAAATCATGTGGTAAGTGTATGTTATGATAGAGTTATACTCGCATGTTCTGTTCACTAGTTTGAACAGTAATTACTGTGACTATATGCGCGCATGATATTGGATCCTGATTGGATCACTTATTGTTTGTGTACTTATGTCCAGACACTCGGGAAACTGCTTATAGTTTCCAACTCGGTTGAGGTCAGCTGGCTATATTGCGGCTGGATCCCTTGAAGGCCTAGATGGCTGGTTATTCGGGATCAACGGTGGCTCGGTGGTGCACGCCGTGTCTCAGGTTCTGCAGGACCGCCGTTTCTTGACAAACAGAAAGGTCTTGGTAATAATCAAGGCCTAGTTTGAGCCCAGGTGGCTCCGCAACACGCTCGGTGGGCTGCTCTTCGCTTCCCCCACCAGTGTGGATTGGTGTTGCTGATTCCCCAGTTGGATTTGTTGAGCGGGACTTGCAACCCCGCGAGATATGACTCCTACTGACATGTTGGCACTCCGCGATGTGATAGGATAGCCTTGTGTGCTTTTCCTGTGTTGTGACAACATGCTTATTGATACTTATGTGCAACTTGTACTCACTAGCTAGTGTAGCTAACCGGTTAATGTTTTACCTTTTACAGGTAAAGATTTAGGCAGCCTGGCGAGGCGGGTGCTTGTGGGTAAATATATTTAGCTTTTATGGAACACTTTATTGTTGTAATTATTTGTGATCCGGTGGTCGGTTTATAGTTGTGTAATACCGGTTTGTTTTGAGACTTGGCTTTTGATGTTTATAATCGCCAAGTTGGATAATAACACTTTATATTTTATAATCAGTGTTTAGTTTCCGATGCACGTCTTGATAAGTATACTTAAAAAGTTTTAAATTATTACTGATTTTAAGCTTGTGAAACCCGGTGTTACAAAAACAGTATAGAGTATGTCCATCTAAAATTCTAAATGCTAATTACATTTTGTTTCTACTTTCTACTTTCTACTAGCTAAGCACCCTGTGTATAAACACTAGGAATGATTAAATTCACTTTTAAGTTTTTTTATCTTTACTTTAGATTACTAATATGTATTTTTTTTTGAACGACAAAGTTAGTTGTTAGTAAGTTAGTAAACCCCAAGTTAGAATTAAACTCCATTGCCAAGGTTTGAACCCTGGACCTCCTAGAAGGCTTTGACTCCCACTCACTCTTAACCACTAGGCTAAGAGATCATTGGTAGATTACTAATATGTATTAGAAAATAAAACTATAAAACATATCTAGAATATAGAAAATGTTTAAAAATTAGAAAATCTAAACAAATTAGGAAATTCATTTATAACATCGTTATTATATTTTTTGTAAAATTTCTTTACAAACAACATTAATTGTTTTATTTGTGGGAACTTAACTGTGATTTCTTTCTAGTAGTTGAAGATTGCCCCCAATAAATGCTCTTAGAAGATGATTAAGTTGGTTGGTTATTCTCCATAGTTGATATCTATCAAAATAAAGAATAATCACATCAATAAATGATATGCCGAAGTCTGTAAATGCAGCACTGCAACACTTTTTATGCAATTGAAATTAAAATTATTTTGAACTTCAATATAAACCGTTTGTGATCAACATTGTCACCATTAGAATATTTCTTACTAAACTAAATTCGAATATTTTTAAATCTGTTTTAACTAACCTAATATTTCTTAATAAAATGTAATTTTAATAACTAATCTATTAATTTAGTTTAGAAAAACTTAGTCAATTAGTTATTAATTATAAAATAAAAAGTAAATTTTAACAAACTAATCTATTAAATTGTTTTGACTAATCTAATATCTCTTGACTAACTCACTTTATATTTGGTTACTTTCTAATTTTTTAAAGTTTTTATGTTAAATTGAATGTTCTCATTGGCGAAGGCTTATTTTAAAAAGGAAGATGATGCCATCATCCTTTTCTTTTAATAAGTTTATAAAATTGTACAACTTGACCTACTTGGCTGTGTAATCGCCGACTACTCGCTAATCAGACATTCACCGAGCCAGTTCAGTGAGACATGACCAAAAACTCGGTCAAAATCTCTGGTAACCAAACTAGGGTTTGAAGTGGCTTGGACTACTTGCTAACCATACACCATATTTGATTTTTGGTTCAATCAATTCCAACTTACGGATTCGGCTCCAGTTTGGGACCTATCCACAATCCTAGCAACAAAGCGACATAGAAACGCAAACTCTTTTGTATTCATAATATGGACGCAGGACATCATAAATAACCGGCTGCATACGAGATACAGGTTCCTGGTTCCTATTAAGTCATGACTACGACTACAGCCACTTTACAACATATCCAGTTCAGATTGGCTGAGTAAAAAAAAAGTCAACACAAGACTAAAACATACATTACGATAAGATAGACTGGGATACTCGTCTTACTTGATAATTGAAAAAAAAGTCAAAACAAAAGCTTCAAAGATACCCAGAAACACCCTTCTTATGTTGATTTCTTCTGTTTCTTGACGGCATTCCCGGGGCTTTTCTTCTCAATATGTTCAGGAACTGTGTCACTCATTACCTTAGGAGACGTGAAGCAGAAATCGGATGCTGACACATCGCTGTACTCTGGGTGTTCATTAAGATAGGCTATGATTCCTGGAGCAGCTCTAACCCTTGTACCATCAGGGGTGATATACTGCACATCCATCTTAGAGTAGTCTCTTCTCAGAACAATCACTCTCTGGAAACCTTTTGGGGTTTTTGGAATGTTGGGTTTGTCCATCACCCATGTTCGAGAGGAATCGTACTCGATATCAGCAGGCTTATCGCACACCACTCCTTCAAGTTTGGTGCAAACAAACGGATCATCATTTTGCTTGCTTCTAAACTCTTCAAATTCTTCTTCAGTTGCCAATGTCCTCCACTTGAAACATTCATTGCATTGCACAGCAAAGGTGTCAACAGAGCTCTGTGGTGGGGCCCTTGATTTCTGCATAAAATTGGTCAATAAATCAAATAACCAACATCAACTTATGGAAACTATCCTGGCGTTAATGTAAACTTGAAGTAAATATTGAAAAGCTTACAACTTTTAATGAGGGCACAATAAAAAAGGCCTAGACACAAAATTTAACATTTATGTATGCCGCTTATAGCCACTTTGTTTGACTTAGGTAATTGTTATGCAGACCACTGAAAGCTCTTCCAAAGCCTTTCAATGTATGACCGTTAATGTAATACCTTCAATAGCATATAACTAAACATACGGTGATTTTGCATTAATCATTCAAAAAGTATTCTCTCAAAAAGTAATTTCCTATGAATCCTCAATTTTAGTTTAAAAAAGTTACTTCTACATCTCTTGCGGGTACTTCCAAGTTCCCAAGTACAAGCATCACTACTTAACATTATAATAAAGTGCCAACCTCACAACTAAAAACATACACTCGATTTCAATATTTTTATTGTTTTATCTTTTTCTTGGCAAAAAACAAATTCTTACTTCTATATGTCTTTAATATATTACTTCTGTTTGATGCCGTAGAGTAAGTCCATGAATGAGTTTAAGATGAGTCATATCTTTAACTCGAAATTCACCCCACGTGAACTGAGGTAAAGCAAACCTGTAAGTTAACTTCTATATAAAAGAAAGTAAACTTCTACATAAAAGAGCATGATCTTTTATAGATGTTGAAGCTCATAAGACGCTCCTAAAAATTCATTACGGTAAAAAGGAAAATGCCTCCAAGGGTAAATGGACAACTATAACAAACACACATGTATGAATACACTTGCTGCGATGACCGAAGAAACCAAAAAGGAAAGCAGATTAACTCTCTTAATCAGGTTCATTATGTTTCACATATATGTATCAAACACGTGATATGAATTCATGTGTTACTTTCCCTTTGTGATTTGTAGATTCCATAATAGAAGCAATCAGTAAATAAACAGCGCACAGACGACCTAAAATATCATTAATCCATGTGTTTTAATGATTAAACATCAGACATTATACAGAAAACACGTTTTTGTTACCCCTAAATCATGCAGAAAAAACACAAAATTTTGTTTTAAAGATGGAGTTTTTTATGTGCGGAATTGTGACAAACTTGTTCATACTACTTGCTATGGTTTCAGCAGTCGATCATAACAGCAGCGCATAAGTCGATTATATTTGGCGGTAGGGTATTACAAAACGAATATACAGAAAAATTACTTCAAATTAAACAAAGATCATAATACATCAGCCAAAAATCAGATCGGATTCTAAAACATGAACGACATACATCAGGTTCCCATAAAACCCTAAAAACACTAGAAAACCCTAAAAAAGACATTAAAAAGCCGGATTATGTTTCTTCAATTATCAAGGTCACAAACGAAAACAGCAAACATGTAACAGATATAAAGAAATAGGGAATTTAGGTAACCTTAGCCGATGATTTGGGACTCTTCTTCACCGCCGATGACCCATTTTCAGAAGCTTTCTCCATATCCGCCGAGCAGCTGAGTCTCGTCACGTGTGTCCGACGTAAAACGGGTCGCACCTGCTACTCCACTTTAAATGTTATATCGACATTTATATTTCACTCGGACACAGTACACCAACGTATTTCAAAGGATAATTTAATGTTCATCAGTCTAAATTTTGAAATTACAATTTTTTTTTTACTATACACAACAATCATAAATTTTAAAAATTATCTTTACCTAAACATTAAAACATCGATCGTCTAACTATAATGCATAGACTTTTTGTGCTCTTTCTCATTTCGAAGAATAACAAACGCATACACTCAACTAATCTACACCTACACAATGTGCATGACATCACGTAAGGTGTTACGAAGTAGTGAGGTACCTATTGGTTGGCATTGGCGGAAGCAAGCTTTAGCTTTGGGGGGGAGTTGCCCCCCGTCCAATCCTTTGAGCACTACTTGAGATATATGAATTTTGACTTAGGCCCCTTCTAATTGTAATTGAGCATATGGGCCCCATGTTTCAAACCCATTTCACAAAATAGAAACTCTTTTCATAATGGATGATATGCATTCTTAACTTCCTAGCCATAGTAAATGGGTATTTTAAAACTTTGTGTTGGGCGATTTTTTTGATTTAGGTTATATGATTCATTATTGATTATTTAATTTAGTGTTATACTTTAGATTTATGACATGCTCTTGAGTTTAATAAGGAGAGGAGAGGAAAAAAAATAGGATGAAATTTTTTCCTTCCAAATCCTCTTACATTTGGGATGATAGATTTCATAGTAACATTAACATAAACTCTCCCTCCAAATCATTTTCTTTCCTTTATTAAATGAAACTCGAGAATACCAATTTACTCATTTAGGTTTCTTGAACAATTTTTTGGCTCACTTTTGATTATTGATCTTGACCCGACCCGTTTTAACCAAAATTATTTTGATTCATTACTTAAGGCCTGCGAATACCATCTTTACGAATGATGCCCCCCGTATAAAAATTTTCTGGATCCGCCACTGTTGGTTGGTGTACGGTTATTACCTTCACCATAATGATGATGTAGGATATAGATATTCGTATGTGTCCACTATTAGAGTAGTAATAGCAGACGGATTTTAGATATCGTGTGTTCGCGAGAGTGACGTCCTCACATGCATACGCAAGCATGCACGGGGTTTAAGGTTGATGACCCCAGTGCAGTTGTTAGAGGTTATTAATGTTCGTTGATAATTAGGGATGGCAATGAGACGGGTATGGGACGGGTATTGGACATCCCAGTCCCATACCCTATTATAAAACCATGTCCCATACCCGGTCCCGTCCCGTCGGGTATCCCATTACTAAATAACCATTGGGGACGCGGGTATACCACCGGGTATCGGGTATCCCATATATATTCCTAGTCAATTAAATTTTTCTAAATAAAGTTTTACTCCTTAGAATTGCATGCGAATTACGTCAAACAATGAATGTTTTTTTTTAATTTCATTTCTAGCAACATCAACATTCAACAAGTTCGACGTTTAATTAATGTAATACGAGCACCATATAAGTATAAACTATCCGAATTTCATGATAATCTAATTTAAATCGTTACATAAAAATGAAAGAACTTTCTTCACAGATGTGTCAAAGAGAAGCATGAACTATTAAATTTGTAATTCCTATTATTTTATATTTTTATTACATTTATAATATAATTATAAAAAATATAAATGGTTCGGGATTGGGTACATGGGGCGGGTATTGACTAAAACCATAACCGTCCCATACCCGCAATTTTTTTTGGAAGAAATCCCATACCCGGTCCCATAACCATTTACCCGTCCCAAAAGTTTTGGTTCCGGGTATTCCCGTCGGGATCGGGTATTTTTGCCATCCCTATTGATAATTGCTTGCGGATCTTAAAGGTTGCTAAAGCTTGATAAATGTTTGTTCATGCTAACTAACAACTGTATGCGGTGGTTAAATGTGATTGTAATAATATGTTTATGATTGTAAACGTCGATGATGTGTAGCATTAAAGATTGGTGTTATGATTGTTAGTTAATAGTTGGGCTGGAATATTTAATGATTGTTTATTCCCCATTAGTTGATGAATGCTTTGGGGTTATTAAAGATTGTTTTCTTTGGAAACTTTTATTAAATCACACCTAAATTGAAAATTCTTTCTTAAAATGTGTTTTGTACTCATGCATAAATCTTGATTGCGTGCTTGGTGAGTTGGGGTTGCTTCTTGGGTAGTTAATCCTAGTGATAGAATATTTAATTATTTATCAATATAACAAATTCCTGGCTTTACATGATGAGCATTGTGCAGAAAACGGTGTTTGCGCTAGAGGGTAGTGAGAACCGTCGAGCCATTGGCTTGTTGAGCATTTCTGATTTGGGTTTCTCACTCACATCACGAGAGGGAGGCTTTTTTCGTTACAAAAAAGACAAAGATGACAGTTTACTTAGACCATCAGCATCCATCACATACTTTTCTGCCTGCCACATCAGTGCCACATCATTCCCACATCCCATCACACAAACCCCTGCATCAATCACATCTTATCGCATTATTTTAAATTTTTTTATATTTGTTTTAATTAACATAATTTAATTATTTAAACAATCTAATAAAAAGATAATAACTTCAAATAATAAAAATTAAAAAAAGTACATAATTTAAAAAATTAAAAAAGTACATAATTTAAAAAAATTAAAAAAGTACATAACTTCGAATAATAAAAATTTAAAAAATACATAATTTAAAAAAAACTACAATCTACCACCCGTATTTTTTTTGATCTCCGCCTTTTGTCTCGTAATGGATTCCAAATCCTCGCCCGTGAGATGATCATGTCGGAAATAGACAAAGTCGCGATATTTGCGCATTTCTCTTGACTTCATTGCCACCGCTTTCATTAATATCGTCATTTTTTTAAGGTCTTAGAATTTACGCCGTATGTCGTCATTTTTTTAACTCTTAATTTTTTCGCGTTTTAAAAGTAGTATTAATATCGTTTATTAATTTTAATATGTATTACTTTTCTAAATCATCCCGTGTGTTGCACGGGCATTTAAACTAGTAATAATATAACCTACTAATGCTAATAAACAATGTGTGGACACGTTTTCAGTTTCTAGACCTCCCCCCTTTTGATTTCCCGCTCACTATCTCTCCTCCGAGGCATTATACGTGTTTGTCTTTCCATTACTGTGATTTTTAATTCTCCCCTCACTAAATATGCAATTTCTCCAACAACACTATATCTCTCTCTGGCTTTGATTCATCGATACTTAAAAGAATCTCCATTGTGGTACACTCATCGAACTAAATCTAGGGTTGCTAACTTGCTATAATACCCTGAAAAAAATAATAATAATAACTTATTAAGTAAATAACCTTGCAAATTGCAATGGTCCACCATAAGTTTGATATACTCATTTATCTAGAGCCCATGAACCAATTGTTTCAGCCCAAATTAGAAGCCCTATAACTTAGTTGTTGGGGTAACGTCCCTTCCCGAATCGACCTCCATTAATCGGCGATCCATCCTCCGTAGCCTCTAACGACTCGTCTATTTATACGTCCCTACGCACAGCCCTATTTCCGAATTGTGAAATCAACATCTGCAACTCGAAATCAAAACGAGAGAGAGAAAGAGAGCGACGGCAAGCAAGGAGTCCGAAGTTGGGAGGTGTAACACTGCAAAGCAAGGCTGTGATTCAGTCCAGTTGAGGGTTAAATGCACTTCTGATCATCCGCAGTAAGGTTAGTAATGAAATTAATAGGAACCCACAACATCATAGCTTTAAACCAACTTCACCATGGTGAAACCTAATTGATGAACTTATGAAAGATTGCTAACCTGCATTGGATTAGAAATCAGAATCTGGTCACATGTACAGATGACTTCAAGTACTCTTAGTTGCTGTAAGAACTGAATTAATTTCTGTTATAGGTGGCTGTTATAGTTGTTAATAACATTCTAAATGAAAAGATCAAACTTGGAAAGAATGATAATAGTAATAAAATCATAAACCAACCTAATTAGTAACAACGGGAACAAGATAGATACTAACGGTAAGTTATACATGTTTATACGAAAGGAAGAAGAACTAAACTTGAAGCTACTAGTAGTTTGGGCTTCTTTGATCGTGAATACAAGGTACGGATATCTATCTCTTATAGAGATTCCTATTGTTCGGTTCATGTTTATTGTTCATAGTCCTATCTATCTTGATTCTTAGTTTGCTTGATTCATGCCTTAACGGGTCAAAATTTCTTTTTACCATTTTGACCCATTTGCTATTGAACCCGTGACATTGCTATATCGTTGAGAACCTTGTTATATATTGATTTCATTGCCTATTGATTATACTTGGCTTATAACCTTTGCTATTGAACTTGATCCTTATCTTGATCCTTGTTCTGTTGGCCACATTTACTATTGCTTACTTTGTATTATGTGTTGGCATATTATTACTGTTTTACTGATTATGTTCTGGGTATGCGAGCTATTATGTTATTAACCACCTATGGGGTACCATAGACGCATCATTGTGGCACTGGTGGTGTGACAATTCCGTAGCGGTGTGATTAGTCACGGCGTCTCCCCTCTGTTGGCTCCGGGAGCTATTTTGTTTTGGAGGCGTATAGGTGACCCTAGTTTCTGTTTCTGTTCTGTTTGTGGATGGTGGCATAGTACCCAATACCCCATTCACCCTCCGGCACTTGTGAGTCTCAGCTCCTTGTACAACCCTTCTGGGTGAATTACTTGTTTATTTGAGCAAGTGTTCACTATACCGAGCTCGGTCTGTATTATACCCCTTTGTTTCGGTTGACTTGGTTATTGTTAATATTCTTATGCATTGTTTGACTTCGACTCGGTATTGTATTATTCTTTATTTGGATATTTGTATTCTTGGACATATATATCTTCTTTGTATTTGTTTATCCCCGCACTGATCATTTGGCTCAGCCGCATTTTCTTTCTATGCGGCAGGTAACTAGGGGGCAAGAGGTATGCGGACGAGGGCTAGAGTTTGGAGTTATTAAGAGAGCAATTGATAAGTAAATAGTTTATATCTTTTGTTGAATTGTTTAGAACTTGAGATTTTGGAGATTGCCTTTGATATGGGTATTATTGGGAATAAATAGTATTTTGCTTTGTTATGTATCATATGCGTAGCCTCCGGGTTCCATTTCGGAATCGGGGTGTTACAGTTGCTCTGATTCATCGGTACTTGAAGAATCTCCATTGTGATACGATTCATCGATACTAAATCTAGGGTTCAATCGACTCATAGACATTCATAACACGGCATGTATGTTTCGATGTGTGTGTTGCCACGGAGTATTCATCTTTTTTTCCTCATCTACATTCAATTGCTAATGTGTTTTTTTATGAATTCTTTGATTCCCTTATCTTTGAAATCTAAATGGTATAGTATACCATAACGAACATCCACAACACATAGGTGATTTTATATTGAATTGGGCAAGTACCTAATTACTCTATATAAAGTTTGGTAGTAAATTCATGGGATATGAGGATAAACGATCTTTGGTAAACATATAACAGATTGGGTATTAAGCTTCGAGATGCATTGCACTGTAATTTGGGGGTTCTTTTTCACTTTCAGATTACACACACAACGTGTTTGATAAATTGTTTAAGTGAAATTCAAGGTAAGGTTTCGTACCATTTATCACTAATTAGGCTTGAATAATATTTGCTTTGTTTTATACCATTTATTGGTTACTCGTTAGAAGTAACTTATCCTCTCACGTACTTGTGGCTTGCTTGGGTGTCTTTAAAATCTCTTGTATGGCTATATCTGTTGATGTGTCATACATTTCGATGGGGAAGGGTGGGGTTTTCTTCAAGTATTATCGGGGTTCTAATGTATAATTATATTGAATTTGTTTTGCATCATATTTACTTTGTTTTATACCATTTATTGCTTATTTGTTAAAGGTAAGTTATTCATTCATTTATGTGTGCCTTGCTCGTGTGTCTTAATCTTCTCCTATTATATTGGGTTTCTTTTGTAATAAATTCTTTGATGTCCATTTGACCTATTTTGAAGCAAGTATTTAGAAGATTTTTTTATTTTATTTAGATCTATAAGTTGCTTACCTTTAGCTTGATCATGGAATTGCACTAGGTCTTAATATTATACACAATATTCAACTTAGATAGTAAATGCAATTGATTAAGTGCAATGTAAGTGCAGTTTCTTAAACTCAACAAGCTTATGAAGATTGAGTAGATGATAACTTTTCCGGATCTAAATTAACAGATAAATCAGGAATCTATCAGTTTTCTTAACTTTCGGCTATTACTTGCAAACCAATTTGACTTGTTTCAGTATTAGCTATCATTTTCACGTTTATAAAATCGAGTAGAAATCATTTGTTGGAATTGTTCAGGTGAACCATCCTCATCTTCTATTACAAGTTATTTGTGAATGTATTACGTAAACAATCAGATAAAAATTGATAATGGAGGTAACTAGAACTATTATTGCTTCACGGTTGTATGGAATATTTTTGGTTTGAGTTTTGGTTGGTATTTACTGATACATTCTATATCATGGTCATTGATCCGTGGTAAGGTCTCTCGTATATCCTTGCATCATTGTTCAACATCTTTTTTTCTCAAGTATGGTTATGTCATAAAAGCATATTATTTTGGTCTTTTGTCACACCATACACAGAGACACATATCTATTGCCACTGAAGAACATATAGATCTAATAAGATATCTATATATTAAAATGTATATACAGATTCGTCCATTGTGGAGGCACTACTTCCAGAACACACAAGGTCTTATCTTTGTGGTTGATAGCAATGATAGGGATAGAGTTGTTGAGGCAAGAGATGAACTACATAGAATGTTGAACGAGTTAACTTTTGAAACGTTACGCCTACTTGTGTATTAATACTCTTATCACAACTGTTGGCTTTTCTTCTCGTAATTTTGTTTACAAGTGGGCTACCTTGTAGATTTATGTGGCAACTTCCAAATTTTACATTAAAATTTGGCAGAATTTATGTAATCACTTTGCAAATAGAATTGTTTTAGTACTTGACCTTTGCAGAAGTCCTGCAATGACCAGAGAAGTGAATTTATTCTTACATTTTTACCACCTGCATGATGAGCTTCGATTGCAGTTAATGTGTTCACCCCCTTCTCCTTTTACCTAACCTTTGATTACAAAAGGACTACCCTTACTAAGTCACTATAGTAAGAATTCCTTACTAAGTTTTGTGTTTATCATAGAATATTATAATATGCTTATTTCAAGATCCTAAAAAACAAATAGTAAATGAGATGAAATTTATATGGTTGATCATTTAAACAATTTTCAATGCTGATCTCAATTATATTAAATTATAAAAATTCGATAGCCTGTTTTAAACTCTTTGACATCTTAAGCAAATCAAACTTCATTATAATCTTAAAATAATTTATTTAACTTACTTTATCCACAATCGATGAATTTTAGCTAATGCATGTTTACTTTTAATTCCGTGTTATATATGTTATCTTGTAACAAGTATCTAGGACTAATTCTTATTTTCGGCAATAATTATTTGAATTTATTCCTTAGAGAAAGAAATCGGTTGAGGAAACTGAAAATACTTTGTTTCAATGGGTTGAGAGGGGATATGTGGTGGGTTGAGTTTATTAGTAAAGGGTCATTATTCATCACTCTACAGCTTTCACCGCAAAAAGATGTGCAAATGGAAAAAACAAGAGATACACAATACAGGGCTAACTAGTTGACCTCTTCTGATATACCCCCTACTCGTATATTTTAATTAACTCTTTTACCTGAAATCCTAAAACATATTTCTACTCAATTCACTGTTTAAGATTCTACAAAACGCGCAGTGATCCTCTTCTGAATTGGAGTCCTGCAAGATGGGCACTCCTTCATTCCTTTCTTCACATGGATCACATCGCATCCGGCACAAAGAACTTGATGCCCACAAGGAACAAAAACCACAGTACTCTCTTTACTCAAACACATAACACATTCCAGATGTCTCGAATTGTTTCTAGAAACTTCTGACTGTGAATTCCAATTACAAGGCTGCATGTTCATGCCCTTTTGTATTGCCTCTAATTTCAAAGCAGCAATCCCATATTGAATTCTTTTTATTTCACTCTCATATTTCTTGAACTCTTTTTCTGCCTCTTTTTCCGCCATCTCAGCTTCTCCCTTTGCCAACGCTTCAATACGTTCTCTTTCTTTTCTAATAGATAAAGCTTGCTCAAGAAACTTGAGAGTCTTCCTTTCCTCCTTTGCTAATCTAGTCTGAATATTTGCAATGCATTAGTAAAGATTGTAATGAATTTTAGTTATAACAATAAAACACTTATTATTCAAGCGAAAACAGATATACCTCAGTCTCTTTGAGAGTAGATTTAGCCTTCTTTAGGTTCTGTTGCTTTGGACTCACTACCAGTTTAAGCGATTTAAGATCTTCCTCCAACAAATACTTTTCAGACTCAAACAATACAGACTTCTTCATAACTTCCTGCTCTTTACAGATAGCTTCATCCAATAATTTAGCCTGTAATAAGCTTTGATTTTCAGCTGCTTCCCTCTTTTGTTTTAAAACTGACTTTTCAGACTTGAGTCTGGCAATGGTTGTATTAGACATCTGAACCTGGCATTTAGTAGCATTGAGTGTGGATGTCATTTCTGATAGCTTCTTAGTGGCATTCTCCTGTTTCTCTTTCTTTAACTTCTCCGCTGCTTCTTTTTCCGCCTTCAACTTATTTAGCTCATTTCGATCATGGCTAAGCCTCTTGGTTACCTGCATAACCTTCACATTTGCCCAATCATCCCATTTTTGAAGTTCTTTCTGCAATGATTGAAGTTTACCAACTGCAGCTAGTATCATTTCATCTGTTTCATCTTGAGGCACATGCTTGCCCCTCGTTTCATCATAAGCTATTCCTGCAAGATAATAATCAGCAGTTTTAGGAGGTTCGGGTGGCAATGCTTCAGACTTTGGTGCAACTTTTGGTTTCTCTCCGCTCTCTTTCGAAGTCGAATTCAAATCTTTCTTATGTACAGACAAAAAACAGGATTGCAATTTTTTTTCATCCAAAGACAAATCACCCCTGGCAGAAACTTTTACTTTCAGGGAGCTTTTTAGCTTCCGTCCCTTATAAGGCTTTTCAAAATGAAACACTTTCCGTCGAAGGATGTCTCTTTTATGCTCTGAGCACCTTTTTTTGCAACAATGACATTTATATTCAATTATCTTCTCAAACATCAGGGGCTGTTTGGTAACATTTGAGGCTGCGGTTTCTTTATCTTGAGATGGGGTTTCAGTTTCGGGTTTAGCAAGCATGCCCTCTTCTTCAATGGCTTTAGGACCACCAATCGAAAACTTTTGCAGGTCTAAATCCGCCACACTTGCATTAACTACATTCAAATCACATATCAAGAGAGTCCACAATACTTCATGAATAGATAGAGATGGTTTAACTTCTATAAGCATATTCACCATCTCCAACACCATGTAATTCGCCATGCTATCTAAATCTTCGAATGCATACGAATTTGCATCATGGCATCCTTCGTTTCTTAGACAATGTAAAGCACGATCCACAATAGATGACTCAATATCTTTGCTGCCATAAAAAGGACCGCACCTTAAAAGCATGTACTCAACATCCTCTTTGCTGTAGCCAATTTGAGTAATCTTTTTTATAGCATTACAAAAATATGTGTGTAAGCCTTTTGACAAAAGTATTGCAAGATCCGCCACAGTTGTAATATCCGGATCAGAAGCATAAGCCGGTACTTTGAAATCTTGCGGTAGTAAATCAAGTATAGCCTTCATTGTGGCCATTGATATTTCTTGAATTCTATAGAATAAAGCATTCTTGTTAGAAATGATGAGGATCTGATTTTTATTCTATGAACTAAAAATCATAAACTTTTATACTTTTATTGCTAGCATCCACAGGCCGCCCCAATTGAACAAGAAATTAACAAAATCGACTTCGAACAAAGAATCAAGACAAGAAAAGCCATTCAAAATCTAAAACTCTATACAAGATACATTCATGAATCATTATTCTGCAAATCGTCCTCATATAAATTCAAATTCACTTTCGGTTGGGAAAATCATATGAATTAAAAGCAATTGAAGCGGTATGCCATCATGATCAATGCCTAATTAATGCGTTCACATTGGTTTTCAGAAAATGACGAAAAGAATTCAAGAAAATGAGGAGGAAAAAAAGGCAAGTCTTACCTTCGTTTAAGTCTCTATCTGATAAACCAACTTCAGAAGTGATCTGCAACTCGACTGGAAATTGCACAAATTGTTTAAAAATTCAGGAAATGTTCTTTCAGTAAAAATAATAAAATTAAAAACATGGGTGGACATTAACTTAACTTCAAGATTTAAGCGATTAAATGAAAACTCAAGAACCCCAATTGAATTTAGAATTTGAAGTAGCAGTAGGATTATTAAATTAAAATAAAAAAAGTAAGGGAACTAAGAAGTGAGAATCATACCCGTCAATCCATCAGCTATGATCGTCTCTGTTTTGTTGTGAAAAGCTCGAATTACTCGAGAATAGAAACGATTAATGCTGTAAATATATCAATTCATAAGATGAGAAAAGTAATGCAGGAAATTTTTTAAATAAAATTCAGGAGAAAAGACAACAAAATCGTTGTCTTTTACAGCTTGGGAGAAGAAGAAGTTCAAGAAGAAGAAGAAGCGTAGCTTGCTCTCTGTTGAAAATCAGATTGGGGTTTTAGAGCATATATATAAGGGACCCTGAGAAAGTCATTTAAGCAGCTTTTATGTGAAAAGTGACAAAAAGGGACACTTCTATTTTTAATTGTTTTAAGAGTAAATTACTAAAATGGTCCCGTGCTTTGTTTTAATTTATTGGTTTAGTTTTTTAAAAACGAAAATTACTTCACAAGTCTTTAAAGTTGACATTTTGTTACTGAAATGGTCATTTGTATAGTGTTTTAGATTTTGAATGACTTTTTGTTACTTTGATTCTTTGTTCGAAGTCGATTATGTTAGTTTCTTGTTCAATTGGGGCATATGGATGTAGCTATAAAATTATAAAAGTTTATGATTTTTTGTTCATAGAATAAAATAGATCCTCATCATTTCTAACAAGAATGCTTTATTATATAAAATTTCAAGAAATATCAATGGCCACAATGAAGGCTATACTTTGTTTACTGCCGCACGATTTCAAAGTACCGGCTTATGCTTCTGATCCGGATATTACAATTTTGGCGGATCTTCCAAAACTATTGTCAAAAGGCTTACAGACATGTTTTTGTAATGTTATAAAAAAGTTTACTAAAATTGGCTACAGCAAAGAGGATGTTGAGTACATGGTTTTAAGGTGCAGTCCATTTTATGGCAGCAAAGATATTGTGTCATCTATTGTGGATCGTGCTTTACATTGTCTAAGAAACGAAGGATGCCATGATGCAAATTCGTATGCATTCGAAGATTTAAATAGCATGGTGAATTACATGGTGTTGGAGATGGTGAATATGCTTATAGAAGTTAAACCATCTCTATCTATTCATGAAGCATTGTGGACTCTCTTGATATGTGATTTTAATGTAGTTAATGCAAGTGTGGCGGAATTAGACTTGCAAAAGTTTTCGATTGGTGGTCCTAAAGCCATCGAAGAAGAGGGCATGTTTGCTAAACCCGAAACTGAAACCCCATCTCAAGATAAAGAAACCACAGCCTCAAATGTTACCAAACAGCCCTTGATGTTTGAGGAAAGAATTGAATATAAATGTCATTGTTGCAAAAAAAAAAAAAGGTGCTCAGAGCATTAAAAAAACATCCTTAGACGAAAAGTGTTTCATTTTGAAAAGCCTTATAAGGGACGAAAGCTAAAAAGCTCCCTGAAAGTAGCACTTGCTACCAGGGGTGATTTGTCTTTGGATGAAAACCAATTACAATCCTGTTTTTTTGTCTATAAATAAGAAATATTTGAATTCGAGGAGAGAAACCAAAAGTTTTACGAAAGCCTGAAATATTGCCACCGGAACATCCTAAAACTGCTGATTATTAACTAGCAGGAATAGCCTATGATGAAACGAGGGGCAAGCATGTGCCTCAAGATGAAACAGATGAAATGATACTAGTTGCAGTTGGTAAACTTCAATCATTGCAGAAAGAACTTCAAACATGAGATGATTGGGTGAATGTGAAGGTTATGCAGGTAACCAAGAGGCTTAGCCATGATCGAAATGAGCTAAATAAGTTTAAGGCGGAAAAAGAAGCAGCAGACAAGCTAAAGAAAGATAAACAGGATAATGCCACTAAGAAGCTATCAGAAATAATTCACACTCAATGCTAGTAAATGCCAGGTTCAGATGGCTAATGCAACCATTGCCAGACTCAAAGTCTGAAAAGTCAGTTTAATACAAAAGAGGGAAGCAGCTGAAAATCAAAGCTTATTACAGGCTAAATTATTGGAGGAAGCTATCTGTAAAGAGCAGGAAGTTATGAAGAAGTCTGTTCTGTTTAAGTCTGAAAAGAATTTGTTGGAGGAAGATCTTAAATCACTTAAACTGGTAGCGAGTCCAAAACAACAGAACTTAAAGAAGGCTAAAGCTATTCTGAAAGAGACCCCGAGGTATATCCGTCTTCACTTGAATAATAAGTGTTTTATTATTATAACTAAAATTCATTACAATCTTTACTAATGCATTGAAAAATTTCAGACTAGATTAGCAGAGGAGGAAAGGAAGACTGTAAAGTTTCTTGAGCAAGCTTTATCTATTAGAAAAGAAAGAGAAAGTCTTGAAGCGTTGGCAAAGGGAGAAGCTGAGATGGCGAAAAAAGAGGCAAAAAAGAGTTCAAGAAATATGAGAGTGAAATAAAAAGAATTCCGTATGGGATTGCTGCTTTGAAATTAAAGGCAATACAAAAGGGCATGAACATGTAGCCTTTTGGATGGAATTCGCAGTCAGAAGTTTCTAGAAACAATTCGAGACATCTGGAATGTGTTATGTGTTTGAGTAAAGAGATTATTGTGGTTTTTGTTCCTTGTGGGCATCAAGTTCTTTTTGCCGGATGCAATGTGATCCATGCGAAGAAAGGAATGGAGTGCCCGTCTTGCAAGACTCCAATTTAGAAGAGGATTACTGCGCGTTTTGTTGAATCTTAAACATTGAATTGAGGAGATATATGTTTTAGGATTTCGGGTAAAAGAATCAATTAAAATATAGGATAAGGGGGTATACAGAAGAGGTCAACTAGTTAGCTCTATTTTGTGTATCTCTTGTTTTTTCCATAGCATATCGTTTATGTGGTCAAAGTGAAAGTTGTAGAGTGATGAATAACGACCCTTTACTAATTACTTACTTTATTAATTGTAGAAATTTAAAGTTTGCATTCTTTGTTTATAGACATTATTTTAACATCATATACATAACCCCACAAGGAGCGAATAGAGTGTGGGTTAGAAAGATGCAACAGGAACACTATATCCCCTCTCAACCAATGAAACATGTACGAACCTAGGATTTTTGGTGACTTGTGCCACAATATAATGGTAAATATAACATTTATTAAAATTACAGATGTTGTTCATTTTTTATGGTTTCCGGTTAACCAGGTCGGGTTAATTAGATTTCAATTGTTACTCCGGTATTTTAAGGTCAAAATATAAACAAAACACAACTTATATAAAACCTTCTTAATTAAATTGTTATTTATAAGGTAAACTTAAGCATTTTAATAATATAAATCGAATGTTGAACTATAATTTATCATTAAAAAAACATGTTTTATTAGGTTTTGGTTGCATGAAAAATTCACTGGTGACAACCATAAATTTGACTGGTAGCATTGCCTAGAAAAAGTCAAAATTTTCTACTACGCCTGCAAAATCGACTGGTGGCCCGTGCCACCACCGGACCCTTAATAGGTCAGCCTGTACACTAAAATGAATCAAAGGGTTTTCAATTTCATGCACCAGATTTCTCTCTTTTCTCTCTCACATCTCTCTTTCTCTCTATCTATCTATCTCTTAGATCATGTTTTATACCATCTTTCCCTCCTCTCATCTTTTTGTCACGTTAACACCACATTACTCCCCGTCTATGTGGCACTTATCAACACAACATAAAACACGACGCGAGCTTGATACACAAGAGGAACAAGTTTATGAGCATAAATGGGTTCAGGTAATTCTTAGGTTGATCAGTCAACCCGTATAAATAAACGAGACGTGTTTGGGTTGGTTAGCAGGTTCACGGATGGACTTGCGAACCCATATAATTTTTTGTTTTATTTTTTCTATTTACCCTTTTATTTTTCACATTTTCAATTTAATTGTTGGGTTTTTTTATTCCTTAATCCCCGTAGAATTTAATCAAGAACAAATCCGTTGTTTCCTTATTATTCTTTTGTAGTTAAAATAACATTGAAGAGTTCAAAAGAAAAAAAATTGAAAGGTTGACTAGGATTTTGAAGGTCGATATGATAAGCAGGGGCCCGTATGCTAACCAATTAGAATTCGTTGGACGCTAGATCCAAAAAAATGGCATTCCTACCACTTATTCTATCCCATTGGACCTACCAAATACCTTGGCAACCTAACACAAAAATATATGTATTTTTTTCTTCAAATTCTATAAGTAATTTATCAAAAAATATATGTATTTTTTTTATAATCTATAGACTAAGGGGTATGAATTATCATCTAATACCTTGATAACCTAACACAAAAATATATGTATTTTCTTTTTCAATTTTCAAATTCTATAAGTAATTTATCAAAAAAAATTAAATAATTAAGAGCCAATCATTATAATTAAAGTCATTGTTGATACTAATATTACGTAGGAATAGAATTGTTAATTTGTTAGTTTTGATTTTTTAAAAATGACACAAACGATAAAAAGACCCTCATTCCGTCGATATACATTATATAATTCTTTAATCTTATTGTTTTAGTTTCTTTTGTCAAATACAAATCACATTCGATGTTTTTTTAAGGATGTGTTTAACGTATGTTTTTAAACACACGTTTAGATGTACTGAGGTTTTTATTGTACCAAAGCACTCAACAATTCTACATTAGTTATTATGCATGCAATGATGCAACAAATTTTGTTTTATTTTTATTAAAATATACAATTAAATTAATCTTGTAATTCTCTTAGGTCTCGTTTGTTTCACCGTAATGTGAAGGAATGTAGATTATTTTAATTCTATCCATGTTAGTTATGGAATGACATTTCTCTACCTAAAGGAATATAAATACGTCAAATATTTAATTCCTTTCCATATAATGTTACCAAACGCAATATACAACAAAATTTGATTTCAATTCTATTACATTCCTTCACATTACGGTAAAACAAATGGGATCTTATTGTATGCAAGTTGAATCCATTGATAACTTAAAATAAGACATAGAAAAAAGTGGTTTGCATACAATGAGAAAATACGAAGGTTATTTGTATTTATTGATAAAATATAAAGTTTATTGCTTTGAACGATAATTTATGCAAAGTCCATTGTATTTTTGGACAATAAACCCATGCATTATATTTACTGAGAATTTTCATTATAGAAGAGCAAGTTGTACGAAAATTCAATTAACTTTGTGTTAGCTTTTTTCCAAATAAATTATAATTAACTTTCATAACTCTCTCATTATATGTAAGTTGTTGTATACAATGACAATTTGGACAAAGTTCATTATACAAAAAACCCATCTAATTAATATATCGAAGCTTTTCATTATATTAGGAGCAAGTTGCACGAAAATACAATAAAATTTTTCTTTATTAAAAAAATATAATCAATAGTCATAATTTTTTATTATACACAAATCTTTGTAAAATGGAAATTTTGACAAAATTCATTGTATAAAAATGTTTAAAAAATGAGACAAAAAAACTTTTGTATGCAATGGTAAATAGTTCAAACTTTCTTGTATTTTTGTAAAAAATTAATTATATATAATAATACCTAAAGACAAAGTATTATATTTTTATGCAAATTGACTTTATTTATATTAAAAGTTGAATATAAATATTAAATTATGTGTAATACGCATTAAACTCATATTTTCAATAAAGAAGCTACATTTAACTTCATTTGAAACTCTTTAAAATATACTCTATTTTACAAGTTAGGAAATAAAAATATTTTATAAATATTTAACGATTTTTATTTTACGGTCATCTTAACATTTACTATTTTAATCTTACTTCAAACCCTGCTAGCTTTTCGTACAACTCAATTTCCATCATTCCGTAGTAGCTCATCTGCAACCATAAGATTTTTGCGATAATGTTGTCCATGAATACACCCTTAAATTATTGGATATGTTATGCACATATGTGAATTTCTTGATTAATTCAATAATTATATGAAGCATTAATAATTTGCTTACATTTCTGCCTACACACTCACTTTTCTTTTGGAAATAGACCAAGGGAAAAAGAAAATAAGTTGTACTAACTGTCTATCAACAATCATAACTGAAAAAAATGTATGATTATCGATATAATCATTAATCCTTTTCACCTGAAAGAAGAATATGAATAACTGAACCACTCATTTTTCCTTAATTTTTTTAAAAAAGTTTGATTTGGACCACAATAAAAAACCCTTGAAAATGATAAGAGAAACAAGAAAAAACGAAAGAAAATGGTTTAGAAATTTTTATGTGCAAATTACAAAGTCTCCGGAAGCTTCCATTAGTTCTTGAGGCTGAAACCGTGTGCGTATGTTTTTACCATTTATAAGGAATTTTCCCAAAGGAGAAAGCCCAGCCGTGATCTAAAGATATTCTGGCAGCTGTCACTTTTTTCTCATCAATTTCCTTTCACGTCATCTGTTTCAATCTGAACGGATCCTCAAAATCCCAAATTTAACTTGGGTTTTGCCCCCTTTCTGTCATGCAATCTATGTGTTTGACATATTGTCTCAACGAACTTTCCTAAAAGATTTCTCTTTTCTCTTCTTTAAATAATTTTTATCTGAGGTCTGAAAATCACTGAAAAAAAGGAAAAAACCATACCCATAAAAAAGTTGAGAACTTTTCTCTTTGAATTATAGTAATTTTATGTTGGTTTTGTGGTTTACTGCAAAATTTGATTATCAACTTCGGATTTGATTAAAAAAAAATGATTAAAGTTTAATTTGGAGGATTTGACCATGAATCCTTTCTACCCAGTTGTTAAAGAAGAGCATCCTTCATCTGTTTTAAGTGGTAGGACAGTAGAAGCACAGCAGCCTGTGAAAAAATCTGTGATGGTAGACATGCCTCAGCCAATTGAAGGTCTATATGATGCTGGACCTCCACCTTTTTTGACAAAAATATATGACATGGTGGATGATCAAAGTGTGGATCACATTGTTTCTTGGAGCAGAGGAGGTCAAAGCTTTGTTGTTCGGGATCCACATGCTTTCTCTACTAATCTCCTCCCAAGATACTTCAAGCACAACAATTTCTCTAGCTTTGTAAGGCAGCTCAATACCTATGTAAGTTTCATCTTATTATACTGTAAGAAAAAAAACTTCCTTGCTAATTTAATTTAGCCATGGAGTTTCTTGAAATTGATGGGGATAGCCACCCACTATGATACAGGCGATTATACTGAATTGTTATGTGTTTCTGTGTGTGATTCTTGTGGTATCACGTACTTCGTTTTTTATCATAAGTATTCTGTTGTCTACTTGGTGAAAAATAGGACAATTCCGAATTGTTAGGCATGTTTGCTAGCAAATCTTTGGAGAAGGAACATTAGACTTAAGATTGTTTTATCACATATAGCACATTCATATATGATCCCTAATGTGGTTGAAACTTTTAGTTTCAATTATTATTGGTTTCTGAATGCAGGGTTTTAGAAAGATAGATCATGATTCATGGGAGTTTGCGAATGAAGGATTTTTAAGAGGCCAGAGGCATAATTTGAAGAACATTAGGCGAAGAAAAACACCTTCTCTGTCTACGGTTCAACAAGAAGCAACTGGTCCATGTGTGGAGGTTGGGAGATTTGGAATAGATGGTGAAATCAAGCGTTTGAGACGTGATAAACAGGTTCTTATGATGGAATTAGTGAGGCTTAGACAACAACAGCAGATTACCAGGGCCCATCTTCAAGCCATGGAGCTGAGGCTACAAGGAACAGAAAAGAAACAGCAAAGAATGATGAGTTTTTTAGCCAAAGCAATGCAAAATCCTGATTTTGTCCAGAAGTTGGTTTATCATGGTAAAAGAAAGAATCTTGAAGAAATTGTCATGAACAAAAGGAGACGGTTAATTGACCATAGTGAAGGGTCAAAGCTTATTAAAGATGAACCTGAAGAATGGGAAGATCCTTCTGCCTTTGAAATGTCAGAGCTCGATGAACTTGCTTTAGAGATGCAAGGAATGGGCAAAGCCAAAAGAAATCAAGTTGAAGTACCTTATGATGTTGATGGATTTGAGAGTGGAGATAGAGAACTTGATGAAGAATTCTGGGAGGAATTGTTAAACGAACAATTTGATATGGCAGAAAACAAAGTTTAATAAAGTCGAGGATGTGATTTCCACGAGTTCAAGCTAGATATCATGAATGGTCTATAAATGCATCAATAATCATATCATTGATCTTCTGTTGTCTTAAAAACGTTTATTCTTGATCTTTGTAGTTAGGTACATTGGATGATGATGATGAAGATATGAAGATCTTGGACAAATTCATCCTGATTACTAGTTCTGATGTTGGTTGGTTGACTTTTATCTGAATTTTGTATAGAATCTGTACCTACTATCACTCGGGCTTCCATCTTTATTCAGTTTTCCCTTCTATTTACAGGATACAGAATGATAAAGAGCACTAGTCCCTTGCAAAATTTAACTTTTTTATGTGTTCCCATCTCCTAAAGCATTAGTTTTCTTGTTAGTTTTAGTTTTCTAGATCTGATTATTTCATATGACTATTTTGATCATCAGATTGGAAGCGCTTTCTTGGCCAGATTCAAGTGCTTGTTATGATATAACTCTTAAGGTTCCATTGTTCTTTCTTGAATTCCCAACATTACCAGTAACAAGCATCAATTGGTTTTCTTGATTTATTATGAGGAATTTAAAAGCCTCTCTAAGTGAAAATTGTTCTTTGGAATATATTAATGTAGATTTCCCTGAAGATACCATAGCTGAAGATTTTCTGGCTGCAATTTGGAACTCAGCTAACATGTAGTAGTTAGGTGACTCGTGATGGCTACTTAGTGGTATATTTTGGTTTGTTATTTGATATTTTTAATGTAGTTACTGTAATATTATGGGACCCATGCGATTATGCGGATAGGAGGTGTCCAAATTTCTTAGTACAACATAAATTGAAAAACAGAGATGATGTGCCTGAGTTATATCTGTGATACAGCACTTCCGTAAACCTACTTATCATGCAGGATGTTTTCAGTGTTAATCCATCGAGATTGTCCTGGAGCTTACATTGACAAAATAACGAGACGTATACATGGTATAAGTTAAGCAATATTGTTTTAGATATTGGAATTAGATTATGAGAATATCAACCATGTACTTTTGAACCAGTCAAACTGGTTTTTCATTGCAAGCTATAAAGAAATGTATGCTTGGCATTTATTTTTTATCAAAGGCTTCTAATTTTATGTTATGTTGTTTTTTTAGCCCTTTGAAAAAAAACCAGTAGATGATTCAGGTTATCCTGTTTAATTTGATTGGGTTTCAGGATATCAACAATTGATTATTTGGTTTACTCAATTAACTTGAATCTAATAACCCAAAACCTGATAAAAAAGAAACCTGAAGAGCACAGTATTGTGGGTATGATAAGATGTATTGGATAGGAAGAAAGTAGGTAATAATAATGTGTCACTTTCATTAGGTGATGCTTGTGAATATGCCAGGTTGATTTAGTTTTATGCTTTGGAAATGTGACTTTATACAATTAATGTGAAGGCCACTTTTAACAGCTCATGCATGATCATGGTGTGCGACTTTGTGATTTGACTAAAAATAGTTATCTGGTTCTGTTTCTAATATATTTTCTAAGTTTTTTCTATGTTAAAGTTGAGCACTATAGCTTGGAAATTATGTTACAAGAAAATTTTAATATCTTCGTAGTAAATTTGGCTAGTTCATCCTAGCCCTTATAATCTACTAACTTTATTTCTCCATCATTTCTTTTAGTATATAAAACTAGTTATGATCTAATACGTAGAAGGATGTAATACGGGATTTACATAACCTCTCTAACTGTTTAGTCAATAACACAGTGTCTCTCTCCTCCTGCATCCACCACCACGGCTTCACTGTCACCACCGTGCATCGCATCCTAAACCAGCAATCTGTCTCTCTATCCACCTCAAAATTCAGCCTCCTCCACCCTCCTGGAGCAAGCATCGCCACCTTAACCAGCGCCTCCCCACAAGTATGATATGGATCAAATTGGTAATCGTATATTATTTGATAAAAGACACCCGAAGTCGGATGCTTGAGGAACAAACGACTGGAATTCGAGACCCAGTAATCTCCAGTACAAGAACAAAGAAAACCGAAACAATTCTCCTCCCCCATGCCTTACTCCTAGACCTCTATTTATAATAGATAAATAATTTGCTCCCTAAGATAAAATTATTTCTATAATTAAAATCTAATAACTACCATAATTAAAAGATTCACTAAATAAGAGTCATATCAAAGTATGTGTCACTAAACAAGGTGGCCTAGTGGTTAGGGTCCATGTCCTCATAGAGGTCATGGGTTCTACCCTTGGTAAACACTTTGAAGGTGGTATATTCCCCCATTGTCGGTAATGGAGACTTTGTGGAAAATAGTCTCGGGTTTAATCCCGACCCCTTACGTGGGCAGCCAATACAGGTTCTCATTGCCTGCGGGTCGGCCCTTGGGGAAGGGTCGGTTCGGATCCAAAGGATCCTGGGCGCAGGATTCGCCTGGCGTAAACAACCTTTTGTGGAAAGTATGTGTGTTTCTGTGTTTTTTTCCGGCTATGATTATTAACCCAAAACCACACCATCGCTTTTAATTCCGCTACCCCTCCTTACGGTTTCTTTTTTCTGTCACAAAACTGAAAGAAAAAGAAAATGCTTTGCACTAACTTCAGTTTTGTGGAGAAGCAAGAAATCTACTCAGTGGCACACTTTCAGGATTTTAAGATTTCAAGATTATATGATGGGGATGTTGGAGAAGGAAAACACAACAAATGGAGAGAACTTGGAAAGAACGCAAATCGGGTTCTAAGTATTAATCAAAATTCATCTCCTCCTTTTTCAGTAAACAAAACCAATAATAACAAAGGTCATAACCCACAAATTAAGGAAAGAAATCAAGGTCCCAATCAAACATCAATCGGGTATTATTTAATTGCTAAACTTAAAAAAAGAAAATCTCCACCAAAAAAAAAACCATGCAAGCTACGTTGATTTATGGTTGCACAATCAGGCCATCTAACGGGTCATTGAAAGGCAAACCCGAGATGTCTGCTACATGGGTCGGATCCGTATCATCCTCCCCGGCTTGAAAAGGACTCGACCTCGAGTCCACCATTGCGTCACCATCCTCAGGAACATAAGGAATTAGATAACCAACATTAAAAGTAGCCGACACATTATAGTGTCCAGGTAGATCAATTTTATAAGCATTATCATTGATACGTTTGAGCACTTTAAATGGCCCATCAGCGCGCGGTTGTAGTTTCCCAAAACGACCACCCGGAAAACGCTCCTTGCGTAAATGTATCCATACAAGATCACCCTCGTTAAATACCACCCGTTTACGATGTTGATTCGCCCTTTGTTGATACTGTAGATTATGTTTAATAATTTGCTCACGCACCTGCATGTGAAGTTCTTGTATTTGTTTCGCCCGTGTTTCACCTTCGGCATTAAAATGATCAGCCCCCGGGCATGGTGTGAGGTCAAGAGGTGTAAAAGGATTCCGCCCATAAACGACAAAGAAGGGGCTCTTACCCGTTGACCCATGATTCGACCTGTTGTAAGCAAATTCGGCTTGAAGTAGCACAAGATCCCATTGTTTAGGATTGTCACCAATAAGGCTGCGGAGCAGATTACCCAAACTACGATTAGTAACCTCGGTTTGACCGTCCGTTTGGGGATGGTGTGAACTACTAAATTGTAACCGGGAACCCAAACGCTTCCATAACGTACGCCAAAAGTGGCTCACAAACTTCACATCTCTATCGGACGTTATGGTTTTGGGAATACCATGTAAACGAACAATCTCGCTAAAGTAAAGACGTGCGACTTGCCTTGCATCGTAAGTTTTTGCGCATGGCACAAAATGAGCCATTTTGGAGAAGCGATCAACGACAACCATAATCGAGTCTTTATGTCTTTGTGTACGTGGGAGGCCCAAGACAAAATCGAGACTGACATCTTCCCAAGGTCCATTTGGTACAGGGAGAGGAGTGTAGAGGCCTGCATTAGTCTGATGTGTCTTTGCAATATGACATACTCGGCAACGTTCCAACATTCGGGAAACATCCTTCACCAGTCGAGGCCAATAGAAGCGATCTCTTATAAGGACCACTGTTTTATCCCGACCAAAATGTCCACCTAAACCCCCTTGATGACATTCTAAGATGATAGCTTCCCGGAGTGAACAACGAGGTACACATAAACGATTGTTTTTAAACAAAAATCCTTCCTGTCTTGCAAAATCATGGTAGGGAAGACTTGGGCAGCCCTTCCAAGCTGCTGAAAAGTCAGGGTCATCATGGTATAAATGTCGAAATAAGTCAAACCCATGTACCTTGAGATGAATGGATGTCAATAGAGAATGGCGGCGACTTAAAGCATCCGCTACAGTGTTTGAAGAACCCGCTTTGTGTCGGATAACAAAAGAAAAATCTTGGAGGAACTCGACCCATTTAGCATGACGTGGGTTTAGCTTGGCCTGACCTTGAATATACCTTAATGCCTGATGATCAGAAAAAAAAATAAACTCCCCCGGTAACAAGTAGTGACGCCAATATTCGAGACTTCTAATAATAGCATAAAACTCTTTGTCATAAGTGCTATATTTCCGCCTTGTATCGTTGAGTTTCTCACTAAAGAAAGCAATAGGGCGATTCCCCTGGCTAAGAACTCCACCGATGCCCAAACCCGATGCATCGCACTCAACTTGAAATACCTCATTAAAATTGGGAAGAGCCAATACAGGAGCACTAGTAACATGGTGCTTAAGATTTTCAAATGCTTTATTAGCAGCATCAGTCCACATAAAATGTGCACCTTTCAAACATTCTGTTATAGGTGCAACAAGAGTACTAAAGTTGCGAATAAACCTGCGGTAAAAGGATGCCAAACCATGAAAACTGCGGACATCGTGTAATGACTTTGGCGTAGGACACGAAGTAATAGCTTCAACTTTGGTCTCGTCCATCCGAATACCGTCACCCGAAATTAAATACCCAAGGAACACAACCTCAGTGGTGAGGAAATGACACTTTTGACGGTTAGCATATAATTTTTGCTCTCGAAGAACATTGAAGACATCACGAAGGTGGTCTAAATGTTGTTGGATGTTCTGACTAAAGATCAAAATGTCATCAAAGTACACGACCACAAACCTGCCAATAAATGCTTTAAAAATATGGTTCATAAGTCTCATGAAAGTGCTTGGAGCATTCGAAAGTCCGAACGGCATGACCATCCATTCGTAAAGGCCATCACGCGTTTTAAACGCGGTTTTCCACTCATCACCGGGTCGTAGACGAATCTGATGGTACCCACTTCGGAGATCGACCTTCGAAAAGATTTTAGCTCCATGTAACTGATCAAGTAGGTCCTCAAGTCGAGGAATAGGGAACCTATACTTAACGGTGATTTTATTAACCGCTCGACAATCGATACACATACGGTATGCACCCCCATGTTTTGGAACAAGTAACGCCGGCACGGCGCAAGGACTCATGCTTTCTCGAATTAGGCCCTTTTCAAGGAGTTCAGTCACTTGTCGGTGTAACTCCTCATACTCTTTGGGGTTCATTCTGTAAGCAGGTTTGTTCGGAATACTCGCACCTGGTAAAAAATCAATACAGTGTTGAATTTCACGCATAAGAGGAAGTCCTGCAGGAATGTCATCAGGAAAAATATCAAAGAATTCAGAAAGTAAAGGTTGAATTAGTGGAGGTGTGTCTAACTGGTTGTTGTTCGGTTCCGTCACCACAAGAGCAAGCAAGAATGGTGGTGCATGACATCTTTTGTAATCTAAAAATTCTGATTTGGTAAGAATCAAAGCTTCTGTGGCAGAATCTCTACTGTCAAGAGGAGCTAGTACAATATTAAGGCCATCTTTTTTGAAGCTATACGTGTTTCGACAACCATCGTGTTTGGTTCGACGATCGTATTGCCATGGACGCCCCAATAACAGGTGACATGCATCCATAGGAATGACTTCACACCACACTTCATCATTATATTTATTTCCAATAGAAAAATGTACCAAACACTGTTGTGTCACACGAACAAGGTTTTCAACTGGTAACCCAAGCTTTTCCACCATTGTTGTTGCAACCATGTTTTCACAACTACCACCGTCAATAATAACGGTGCATACTTTGCCTTTTGTGGTACACTTCGTGCGAAATATGTTATTTCGTAACCAAAGGGTGTCATCAGCTGTTTTGTCGACGGTGGCGGAGAGGACTCGTTGTACCACTAACGCTTCCCCTTGATCTAGTAAAAGAACCTCCTGGTTGTGATGGTCTATTTCCTCTCCCTCATCAGTATCATATGCACATGGTGACTCATCCACAAAAGTAACAAGTTGCTTGTTTGGACACTCACGAGCATAATGGCCTAGGCCTTGACATTTATAACAACGAGGGGTTCGTATCCCGGTTTGGTTTGTCTCCCCGATAGAAGTGCCCTCTGATCGCTGTGCAGATGCACCTCCTGATCATGAACCCGATGCAACAGAAGGTCGCAACGGGGGTGGGGCACGAGTAGGAAGGCTACGTGTTTTTAACTTTAGTTGTTTCTCCACCTTAAGGGCAAGACGACAGACATCATCAAGAGTCCAAAACTGCTGTAACTGGACAATATCCGATATTTCGGGACGCAAAGCTCCCAAAAATCGGGCAATAACCTGTTCTTCTTCTTCATCAGCCCCGCAACGCATGCGTAAGCGATCAAAATCTGCGATGAACTGTTCAACAGTAGAGTTTTGTTGAGTTAAACTATGATAATCAAAAAAAGCATCTTGCCTGTAATTGGTTGGTAGGAATTTTGCACGGAGAAGTTTCTGCATCTTTTCCCAAGTTTCAACTCTAGATTTACCCTGTTGAACTCTTCTTTTTTTGACATGATCCCACCACAAGGAAGCATACTTGCGTAACTTAATGGCTACGACTTTCACTTTAAGATGATCCCGGATATCACGAAGTTCAAAAACACGTTCGACAGTGCTTAACCAATCGATGAACTCGTCTAGATGTGCCTTCCCTTCAAATTCCGGAATCTCAACCCGCACGCCTAAAGTACGTAGGATTTCATTGTGATTTTGTGGTTGGAATTGAGGATGTGGACGACGTCCAAAAGGATTCGCCTCTCCGTCGTCACCCTCGTCCCAGACGATGGTATCCGACTCGGTTTCTTCGAGGTGGTCCTCCTGTTGTAGTTCTAAGTCTCGAATCCGTTGTTGTAGACGTTCTATTTCTTCAACATCGCGTGGATCTCGTTGCGGAGCACCTACCCCTGGCGCACCACCTCGACAATGGGCGTTGCGTGGAGGTCGCCCTCTGCCGGCCATGATCTCAGACCTGAATCTGATACCACTTGATGGGGATGTTGGAGAAGGAAAACACAACAAATGGAGAGAACTTGGAAAGAACGCAAATCGGGTTCTAAGTATTAATCAAAATTCATCTCCTCCTTTTTCAGTAAACAAAACCAATAATAACAAAGGTCATAACCCACAAATTAAGGAAAGAAATCAAGGTCCCAATCAAACATCAATCGGGTATTATTTAATTGCTAAACTTAAAAAAAGAAAATCTCCACCAAAAAAAAAACCATGCAAGCTACGTTGATTTATGGTTGCACAATCAGGCCATCTAACGGGTCATTGAAAGGCAAACCCGAGATGTCTGCTACATGGGTCGGATCCGTATCATTATATATTGAGTTTAGTACCAGTTTTGTTTTAACTTTTCTGTTGCAAATTCAACTTTAATTTTGTGGAGATTGAAGAAGACAACCCCTGAATTTCACAACCATTTTAAACTCTTAAACCCTCATATTTACCAAAAGTATTTGAGTACTTACAGAAGTGTCACATACAAATTTAAGTGTATACAAAATACATGTAACGTGTCAATAACTATTTACAAAATGTGTACCCAGACAACTTCATAAATACTGTTACATTGTTCATACATTGACCATGAAATCAGTGTTCCAACATATTGTTCCAGTTTTCTTCAATCCAAGGTGATTACCTGATCTTCCACCACTAAGACCCGGACCTGATGACCACCTGTGGACATCAGTAATTCACAACTTGGATTAGCTTCACCAAGCTAGTGAGCGCAATGTGTCTCAAGCACAAAGTGTTTCAACAAACAACGTAAAATACTTGGTCACCAATGGCAACGGCTTAATTAGTCTAATGGCAACACGACACAACAACGTCCACAACATATTAATAAGGTGGTCCAGTAAGCAAACAAGCATATAATGATGTGAGGAAAGCCAACCAACATATCAATAAGGTGGTCCATCAATCTCTTAAAGACATGAAGTATGAACACGAGTTAGCTAGCCAAGTGAACATTGGGGATAATGGTCGTAGTGGTATAATTGTGTTGATTTTCTGTTTTGGCTTTATCATTTTTGATCTATGACGCACTAGTAATTCCAGAAGCCAAGGGATTTATCATTTCTCATTTTTTCTAATTAGCCATATCAATCCTTGTATTGTCAAAATGATTGGTATCATAGCACTTCATGCACTCTATATTTGATTTCTTACCCTATTTACATTATCATCTTACGGATTTATGTTTAAGCATAACTTTGCATCAAAACCTTATCACATAGTAGCATAATTAGCATAGTTTTCTTTTGCTGGTACTGTTGAAGTAGTAAGGATCCTCCTAACTGATAAGAATGTGCTTTTTAATGAGTAGTTTGGTTTATTTTAGATGTGTCTCTAAGATGCTTACCCTTGTATCTATACTTGAATAGTGTAAGTTTGTGGGGTTCCAACTCAAAACCAATTGGTTATGAGAGGAGTAGCCCAGGACTCTTATAAGCTCATTACAAAGTCACTCTCCGTCCAATGTGGGACATTACTCAACATGCCCCCTCACGTGTGGCGTTCTTTTTTTCGCGCCTAACACGTGGATATTAATGGGTTACGTGGAGTGGGTGAACCTTTGCTCTGATGTTGGAAGGAAAAGTAAATTCTCATAACTAATAATTAGTTATAAACTCTCAACTCTGTAATAAAGTTATAAGTTTTGACCTCTATTTCTGAAACAGAAATTTGTATCTATACTTGAATTAAGGTATATAAATTAAGTTTTGACAAATAATGATAAAGGATCCAAGGTTAGATCACATTAAATTAAGTTATTCAGGCTTTGCTATTTGCTAAATATTTATCTCTAGGTTCAATTACAAGCCTAAATCATTATATAAAGGCCCTACTGTGCAGTTGATTGGAAGCTTTACCACATCAGATATGTACATTTCAACATGACTGAGCTTCAGCTCAAGCAGGTAAAATGCCTATGCAGTCTTCAAAGAATAAATAAATTAAGTTTTCTGCTGTTGACTTTTACTTTAGTGAGTGTACCAAACTTGTACACAACTTGGGTAAGCCATCATTAATGGATTAAGCTTTTTATAGCTTGAGACCACCCATTAATCGGTTAATCATTTAGTTCAGGGAAAATGGATAAAATCTAGCTGTTGGAATTATCATCAAAGCTGATGCTTTTCTCTATTTAGGTGGTGAATTTTTTTTGTTAAAGAAATACAATAATGCTCTTTACCACGAAATTCATTATAAATCGTGATTAGAAAGGTTTCTAACCTAGTGTGTTTGTGTGTGTGTGTGTGTGTGTGTGTTGGGTTCAGTTTATACGTCAAAACCAAAGAGCAAACCATATAATTTAAAAAACTGACGATTCGATGCGCATGGAATCAGCCATAGTTGTTGGCATTTTGTTTAAAACACACAATGTTCTTAGAAATATTGAAAAAGACAACAGAGTTAGGTTTGAAATTAAGAAATCAAAATAATCTTTGGGTGACAACTGAAATTTTGTCTTAATCATTTTCTACTATTTTGCTTGATTTAACTTTAATAAACTAGTTCATTACAATCACTATGATTAAATGGGCTCAGAATCATTTGACGAAATATGTGTTTGACAGACGTAGCTGATAGCTAGAATTGAAAGTTATTTGATGAAGCTGAAAGCTAGTATTTGAAGCTTAAGTTGGAATTTTTTATTTGTTATACACTACAAAAAAAAGACCATTTAGTGGCACACAATTTTAATGGCATTTAGTATTTGTGCCACTAATTGTAGGTTTTTAGTGACACTTTGTATATATGTCATAAAAAACTAGATAGATTAGTAGCATTTTATATTTTATGCCATTAATTTAAAAGTAAATAATGACAAAAATATAAAATATGTCATTAAAAACTTTTCTATCAACTATTAAAAAACAAAGAAATTCATAAATAATCAAATTAGTTTTTGATTCTCCCTCCAATCTACATTTCAGTCACTTCTATCCCGCTTAATTTTCCCTCCCATTGAAAATTTACATTCCCTCCAACCCATCGAAAAATAAATCTGCCCTAAATGTGCGTTTCCATCCTCTCAGTCCCTAATTCTTTCGATTGACTACACAGACCAAACCTTGAGAGTTCAGACTCGCTACAGCCGACTACCATTGAACTAGCTACCGCCGACTACCACTGAACTCGCTACCGCCGATGAATTGAGCAAAGAAATCGACTTATTGATTCCAGGTACATGTATTACAGCTTCTTCTTCAATCGACTTTGCTGTTGCCGACAAACATTCAGTCAATTTTGCTCACGTCGCCTTCTTCAACTAATTTCAGGTCTTGACCGTTTGCTTCTCTTCACCTTCAATCGACCCCTTTACGGTTGCCAAAAATTGCTCAACCTTTGTATCCAAGGTCTTTTAATTTCAGGTATGTAAATATCCAGTTGAGTTTGTAATGTTTAATCAGTAATCTGCATAAACCCTAGATCTATAACTGATTTTAATTTTAGTAATCGATTTTAGTAATTGATTTTAATTTCAGAAGTCGATTTTAATTTTTGGATGCTGCTAATTCTTCTTGATAAATCTTAATATGAAAGACTTAGAAATTGTTGTTTGATCTTTGTAATCGATGTCTTGAACTCTTGATAAATTAATTTGTGGATGCTGCCAATTCTGCTTGATAAATTTTTGCTACCAATATCAGTAATTGATTTTAGTTTTTTTTTTGTCGCAGGTGATTGCATTCTTGCTTTTGCTATGAATAACAGTATCGTATATGTTAATCAGAGTGAGTTTGTAGTAGATGTTTAGCATGAGTTTATCAGTCACTTGAATTCTATGGATGTAGAAATAGCTTAGAAAAGTATATATTCTGCATATAACTTTTGTTGATACATTATTTCTAAGGCACTCTTTAATCAATGCTCCTCAAATTTCATAAGTAGCTAGAATTACAGAGGGTTCGTACATAATTCCATACAGAATTGGTGAGAAATAATGAAGTCTGGGCTGTAGGGACCAATTCGTTTGTCGGTTTCCTTCTTCAGGTGTGTAAAAGCTGTTGTTTTACCCTTTTGATTAAGTAATTGATTTTAGTAATTTGTTGTTTAAGAGATTTAGAAATTGTTGGGATTGAAGTATGAGATTGATAAACATCATCATATTTATGTGGTAAATATTGATGCTTTTATATACTATACATGCGTATGCATTAGTACAGGGGATACTAATTCTTTTGTCTCTTGCATATTTTTTTCTTAAATGCACAAACTCATTTGTATTGCATAAGAGGCTGTGCATCACTTCCATCGACTTCAACAAATGAACAAGGTACATCTATTTGTGTAACATACATCTTAGCATAGTAACCAAACTCAGATTCACAATTGCATTGACACATTTCACTAGCTTGTTACCTAGTGCCTATTGCCTTTTTATTCAATTATTAGTGTTAGTAGCTTGAACCTGGTGCCTACTGTTTTTATTCAATTATCCACATCTGCTGGCGGCTGTTTTTTCCATTTGATTATGCTGGATACGATATGTAGAAGAGTTTTCATAGAAATGAATACATTCTTCAAGTATGACAAATAATAAGTCGATTAAATGATGCAACAAAAAGTTTACATCTTTCACCCATCTTTTTCCTTTTACTTGCCATTGTTTGCTCTGAATCAAACACATCAAGTAATGAATATTGAATGGTTGGTTGTTTCTGACAAACTTTCTGTTTTTTAATTTATCATATGTTCGGGTGTTAAGTGTTATGAATAAACATGAACAGATGGTTTTTCATTTTACTGATCTGTTGTTGCTAGTGTTGCTCTCTTGGTGGTTTTTCATTTACGGATTAGATTGGATCTGGTGGTGGCTGCTGTTGCTCTGTTATATTTATTGATGGTTGTTTTTTCATTTACTGATCTGCTTGTGGCTGCTGTTTTTTTATTTGATTATTCTTGTAGATTTTATGTTTGGTAGTTTATTAATTTCTAACCAACTATTGTGGTTAATAGGCGAGACATTGGGCCAGCTAATGTGTAGTGCTTCCTTTATTGCTTATAAAGTTTAATTTATCATAATATTTTGTTTTGTTTACTGTCTTTTTTAGGTGTTTTTAATTTATCATAATGTTCTTTGTTTACTGTGACTGTTTTTCATTTCCTAATATGCTTGTGGCTGCTATTTTTCTTAATCTGAACTTGTCTAGGTGTTCCCCAAAAGCTAAGAGGTTATACTCAAAAGGCTGAACTCGTTAAGGTAAATATCTATTATCAAACTTAATAACTATTTACTCGTTAAGGTAAGAGGTATATGTATTTGTTTATTCATAAATACAAGGAAAAATGATCAATTGTCAATATTAAAAGGTCTTTTTTTTTCAGGGAATTGCTAACATCATTGCTAAGAATGAGTTAACACACGAATCATACAGCTTGCATGAAGATTGAGAAAGAAGTTCATGAGCATAATAAAGTTTTGAGCTTTTAATCTAGGATTAGTTTTACGTGTTATGTGATATTTAGACTTATTTGACAATTATTAGACATTTGGTTCCAAACATTTGGAATATTTTGTGAAGTCTATTAATTTAATTTGAGCAATGTGTTATGATTTCTATATTTTATAGTTTTGTTTTTATTTTATATTATAGTAAAAAATTAGTTTTAATAATAGTGACATTCAAATGGATAACACGACTTTTGTGGCATAAATTATGTGCCACTAGAAGCATTATGAATTCTTAAATAACAATAGTTTTTATTGGCACAAAATTTGTGCCACAAGAGACTTTTAGCAAATTGTGGCAAAAAAAATGTGCCACTAAAGGCCTAAAAGTCTGTAACGGCACATCGAAAAAGTGCCACTAAAAGGCTTTAGTGTTAGCGCTTCTAGTGGCACTTTTTTTGTGTGTCGCAGATTTCCAGAGGGGTCTTTAATGGCACTTTTCAGTTTTTTTGTGGCACTTTTTGTATGCCATTAAATGGTATTTTTTTTGTAGTGATATTTGTTTGACAACGTAGCTAGTAGTTAAAGCTGACAAGTGTGACAAAAGAACATAGATAAAAACCTCAAATTATAAAAACAATCCATGAAAGCTATTTATATAATTTTTTATACTAGAAACTCAAAAAAGTTTCTACTACAATTAGCATTTTGTAGCCATGGGTTATTAAACAATTATTCACAAAAGAAAAGCAAATTGACCAATTTACCTAGCTAGTCTTTGAGTTGATTTCAGGGGTTGAATGTTTGAATTATCAATTTATAACCTGATCAAAGTGACGAATCCTCTATAAATCTTATATGATTATGTCCAAAATACGGAATACGGAATTAAAGCCATAGTTAAAATCAATACTGCTAAATGTCAAAATATTTACCTAGAAAAAGACTACAACACATGTATAAATAGTTGGTGTAGTAGACTGTGAGTTAAAAATAAAATAAAGTTAAAGTTTTGAATTTGTTGTGTTAATGAATGGCCAAACTTGAAGCAAGTTTCTTGTTCCTAATCTTCCTTCTTGTCTCCATCACCATCATATGTAAGCAATCTCTTTGTTTCTTTCTTCCCTAAATAATTATAGAAACTATATTCAATTGGGAAGAATTTTAATAGAATTTACTTATTGATGTATCTTTGTAAATTAACTGAATATTTCTCAAGCATGAGTATTAAAAGAATGACTTGTAAATTATAATAAACGAATATTATCACTTAATAAGTTCAAAATGTCGCCAAATATACTTGTGTATTATACTAAGATTGTATGTATCTGTTGAGCATTTCTTGATTGCCATACTAAGATTGAAGAAAAGTTTGGGAAATGGGGGTAATTTATTTTCGATCCATTCTAATGGCAACGGAGCAGGGCATGTATGTAATTCCTTAGCCGAACCTGTCCCCGTTGAGTATCTTATCGGGGTATATACTGGTTTATTCCAAACCTGACCAAACTCCATTCCCCAAGCCTTACTTAATGTTTTACAGTTTTAGTTTTATCCTAATTCTCACAGCAACTTTTGGTGAACAACTTTTGAACAGATTAATTATATAAGAAATGATCAACCGCTAGCTCAAATTCACAAAAACAACAAATTAGCATTTGGGCAAACAAATATACTAAAAACATTCAAGTAATCGATTAGTAGTTTTAAATTTTTATAATCACTATTTGGACTTGGGATGTTAAAATCCTTGATTATAAGATCAGAAAAAAGAGCTAGGCCGGGATTTTAGTATATGTATACTTAATTATCGTTTTGTTGTTGTGTTTGAATTTTGAATTTGATGATCAGGCTGGAGGAGAAGGATCTTTAACACGAGCCCGTAAGTATTCGATCATATATACTGGATGTAACATTAATATATTAAGTTTCTGTTTTAAATAAGGTTGGTTGTAAAAGATATTATATGAATCCTACACATGCTGCAGAATGCCCAGGTGCATGTGAAGTTCGGTGTTCAAAAACACATCATCGAGGAAACTGTTTGGATGCATGTAAGAGTTGCTGTAGAGCATGCTTATGTGTTCCTTCAGGCGTTGTTGGACATAAAGATGAATGCCCCTGCTACAGGGATCGCAAAACACATGATGGTCAACCTAAATGCCCATAGTCCAAATTTAATCAAATATTATTGCTATGCATGCATGCATGGCTTAAATTCACTCATCCTCTTCCTCTTTATCTTTCGAAATACGCTACTTCATGAACCCCGTAAGGGAAGGAGTACATGCATGCATGGTCATTCCTTCAGTTGATAGAGTAATAATGAAGATTCTTCTTATCAGCTGACATGAATACTAGAGATTATGTTTGTTATGTAATATATATAATTAATATTCAGAATTTCAATGTAATATATAAACGCAAGTCTTTAGTGCTTTAAAAATCTTCGGTTTCCAATTTTATATGTAACAAAACTCACGGGGTCGTTTAAACATACGTAAATAAATAATAATACGTACATAACGTACGGTGTTACTTAAGTTAGTACAAAACCAACCATTAAGCACACAAGATATCTAAATGTGAATGTTACAAAAAGGTCCATCACTCCTCCAAGGCAACTTAAGATCCACGTATAAGCGAAAACAATATATATATATGGAGGTTCGGCTACAACTATCTAGCTAGTGAGTAAAAAAAAGTATGAATTCAATAGCAAATACCTGGATGATCTATAGATAGTGAAAATTTTATTTATTTAAATTGATAATTCGACCCTTATCAACTTTTCATATATTTCAATTAGGAATAACATACAAGTTTTCCTCAGAAAAGTATATTTCATTTAAAAGTGTTTATCTATCTATCTATCTATATATATATATATATATATATATATATATATATATATATATATATATATATATTTATATAAGGCATGCAAAATTTCCAAAAATAATCATAAATTGATTCACAATTAACCAATCACAACCTCCAATTTCAAAATCATTCAATTTTCAAAAACAATTTTGGAAATATGTAGATAATCGAATTAAATTCAATTTTAAATTAATTGGGAGGGGGCTAAATGAAAATTAGAGGGGGTTTATAAAAGATGTGAAGGGCTTTTAAGAAAATATGAGAGATTTTTTTAAAAATTGTATATTAATGTAATTAATTATAAACTGTTTATAAATAATGTTTAGTAACTTGTGATATATTTTGTTTATAGAAAAAATAATTATATATTTACGACCGTCTTATTTTTATCTACGTTTTGGTATAAATTTTATTGTAATATGACACTTTTTTGAAATTAGTATATTCTCATTAGAAAGGTGATATTTTATTTACTGCATTGTTTTTATTTGAAAATTTTAATAACGCAAATACACTTCCGAAATACTCGTGCGTGCACGGGTCAATAAACTAGTTCTATTTATATACGCTAGTTACATAAGGTTATTTTCATATAAATAACCAATAAAAAAACTAGCACCACTTGGGGAGCAAATTCAATTAAGCCAATCGAAAAGGCAAGCTTGAATTTCCATCAAATTAACTGTACCACTTTTCGAGAAATATGATGATATTACCCATAAAAAAGTAGGCCGCCCCAACGCTGAAGTAGTCCATTTTATTTATAGTGTCGGTTTACATAACTCCTCGACTAATTATATTACATCAAGACAATATAAATAACGTATAAATAAAAAAACCCTAATGGGCTTTAAGCCCTAATCTAATGGACTCTAAATACACTAACACAAGTAGCTAGAAGATTACATCCAAAACGAAGATATACATGTATAACATTACACAGCTACACCACACGAGATACATCAATATAAACCAGTTTTTTTTCATCTATGTTTTATCTAAAAAATAGGATTGTGCACGGAAAAGAGGTATCAAAATGCAGTTATATGAGCACTTGAAATTTTGACTAGTGAGAAAGCCAAGTGCGCACGGTGACCTAGACTTGAAGTAGCTAAAAAGTAATGTTTGTTTTGTTATGATGTTTTAACAAAAGGAAAATCATGAGAGGGTAAATATAATACCATTCTATAATTTTATTTATGTTCCAAACTTAGACGGAAAGAAAAAAATAATACAGCGGAAAAGAAAGGATGTTCATATTCCTAAAAGAATTTCAAAAATTATATATTTTTCCTTTTAATCCCTTTTATCTAAGAAAGGGTGAAACGATTTTAAAAGAAAAGCGCCTTTAATTTTCGCATATATACACAAAGATGTGAAATGTTCAATCTAGTCCAAACTTTTTATGTAGTCCCAAGGGACAAATCTCAGTCATAGGATCAAAAAAAAGTCAAATGATCAAGCTCAACCTCCCAACCACCACCATAACCACAATCACATGTGATTGAATACACAACCACCACCACCACCGCCAGCACCACTGCACGCCACCTCCACCACTGCGCTCCACCTCCACCGCCCACCAGCACCTCCGGCCACCACCACAGCCGCCGACCACCACCTCCGGCCGCCGCAATCACATGTTATTGAAGCCACAATCACATGTGATTGCACACCGCCGACCACCGTCACCACCGCCTCCGGCGATGCAATCACATGTGATTGAAGCCACAATCACATGTGATTGCACACCGCCAACCACCACCACCGACCATCACCTTCGGCGACACAATCACATGTGATTGAAGCCACAATCACATGTGATTGCACACTGCCGGCCACCACCACCTCCGCCGTTGACCACCACCTCCGTTTATCGCATCAAAATCTTTTTTTGAGGAACTTTTAGAGGAAACCGAGGCCAGATCTGAGTTCCTTGGACCAAACCGAGTTGAACCATCACCATTCCCACCCTAAACAACTCCGGCAACCGGCGAATTTTGCCTCGTCGGCGCCGGATCTGTGACATAAAACTCGAAATCTTTTTTTGAAGCATCCAATGACGAATCCGAGACCAGATCTGAACTCCTCTCATCAAACCGAGTTGAACCACCACTATCCCCACCCTGAACAACTCCGGCAGCCGGCGAATTTGGCCTCGTCGGCACCGGTTTTAAGACATAAAACTCGAAATCTTTTTTTGAAGCATCAAATGACGAATCCGAGACCAGATCTGAACTCCTCTCATCAAACCGAGTTGAACCATGTGCCTCACCACCATTAACTTCGGCCGTGGTGGTCGGATTTTGCAGCGGCGGCCATGGTGGCCGGATTTTCTGTTTTGCTTGATTTCTCGTTAATGGAGGATCGTGAGGACGATCAGCCTCCATAGTCTTGTAGGGGGGTTAAAACCGATCACCCTCACCAAAAATCACTATGATCGCCGGAAAATTGATTTACCGTTTTGTTGATCCAACGGCTGAGATTTGTCGCTCGGGACTTCACAAAAAAGATGGACTTTATTGAACACAACTCACACAAAGATATATAAATAGTAGTATAGAAGAATACTTCCTAAGGCAATAGTGATCTTCCTGAAAGCTTTTCGGCGGGTTTTTACGGGTTGTTTCGGATTAGGGGGTTGGTTTCTCCAGCTCTAGATCACCTGTCCTTTTTCTTTTTTTTGATATATAAGAGAGAGTATGAGATAAAAAAATATTATGTTGTTTGGGTGAGACTATAATTAATTTTTAGTAGGAGAGTGAAAAGAAGAAAAATATGATATGACATTGATTTGATATTTAAGTAAGAGTAATGAAAAAGTTATGTGCTAGTAATGTCTAAGTTCCTGATCATAAATCATTTCAATTTTTAGAAGAAAAAAATAATCTTTTTGTTTTTAGGTAACAGATATAGGAGCGAGTGAACACATTTAAATACCTTTTTAAGAAACAAAAATAACAGAATTACCTAAGTCATCACCTGACCTATCCTTACTTTGTTTATTATTATTATAATTATCCCTGTTTCACTTCCCATGCAGTTGGTGTTCGTTTAGGGGGGAAATATTTCATAACAGATGCGTTTACCATCTCCCTCTCTCTCTTCAATTTTCTTCTCACTTTCATTCCCTTGTCTTTGATCTCTTCATTCATTCCATCCAAATTCAATACACATTTCGTATCATATCCAAATCTCCAATCACATTGCTTAACTTTAATTAATGCTTTTCTTTTATCAAATTTTGCTTCAATTATCAAATTTCTTTGATTGTTCCCGACTTCCGTCTCCTTTGACGTTAACAGATTGAGATAATACGCCGGTTCAGGTGCCAAAACCCGCCCTAACCTCGGTGACCACCACCTCCGTTCACCACCGTGGCACGGTGGTGGTTTTCTGCTTGATCCATTTTTACGACCATCTTTAATCCTCCATATGTTGTGTATCTCTTGCAAGTGATTTCGGGTGTGAATAATCAAATTTGGAGTTTCGATTTCGGTTTTGATGGACTCGAAGCCGTGGCTGCATCCTGCTCCAACCTATTTCCCGTCGGAGACTTATTGGGACACAGACGATGACGCCCCTGGCCCTCGCTGTGGCCACACTCTTACAGCCGTTGCCCAAACCAAATCTCACGGACCTCGATTAATATTATTCGGTGGTGCCACCGCCATTGAAGGAGGCTCCGGCGCCGGCATCCGTACTAATCATTCCTTTTTTTTTACTTGCGTGTATCCTTTAATACATGTAAAATGACAATACTTATATTAATTTTGGGATTCAGGATTAGCCGGGGTGACAAATTCTGTTCATGCGTACGATATTCTTACCAAAACATGGACCAGGTTGTTTCAATTCTTCATTCTTCTTCGATTTATATACCTTAACTTTCTTTAAAACCAAATTTTGATTTGCAAAAACTTATTCAGAATGCAACCGGCTGGAGAAGCCCCTTCACCTAGGGCTGCTCATGTAGCTGCTGCTGTTGGAACCATGGTTGTATTTCAGGTGATTAAATAGAAGCTTGAGAATAAATGGATTATGATTTGTTTTTGGATCTATGGTTGTGATTGTGATAAAGTTGATGCTGGTTTGGCTAGGGTGGCATAGGTCCTGCTGGCCATTCAACTGATGATCTTTATGTGCTCGACTTGACAAACGACAATTACAAATGGCACCGGTTAGCTTCTTCAAAAAGACTAGTTGTTGCTTATATTATTCACTTCAGATGTTCTTATTCCTAAGATGTTGATTTGGTTTCTTGTTTTTTTGAGTGCAGAGTTGTTGTTCAAGGGCAGGGTCCTGGTCCTCGTTATGGCCATGTCATGGACTTGGTTTCCCAACGATACCTTGTCACTTTTAGTGGCAATGACGGTGAGTACAATTCACAATTGTAGCAGCTTCTGTGAAAAGTTAACATACCATAACTTTAGACTCCGAAAGATAAATCAGAACTTCTTGCAACTATTCTCTTTCTTGGTGTTCAGAAGTAACATAAATACCATATTTTTCCAGTTGTTCAGAAACATATAATAATATCATCCGTGATCTCTAGGAAAGAAAGTGCTTTCAGATGTCTGGGCTTTGGATACCGCTCAAAAACCATATGTATGGCTGAGGCTAAATACAGAAGGAGATAAACCTTCAGCTAGAATGTAAGTTTATGTATTTCAGTTGACAATTGTAAGTACAGTTTGGAACTTTTCAAGGGCATTGTTGTTAAAGAGTTCAATGATGTTAAATTATTACATTATCTTTGCAATTGTAGCTTTTCTTGGACACTATGCATCTTTAACTTTTTGTATTCTGCTCTCTGCAGGTATGCTACAGCTAGTGCACGCTCCGATGGAATGCTTTTGCTTTGTGGTGGAAGAGACACTTCAGGAACGGTATGAGCAAGTGTGTATGAATATGCTTTAGTTTTTTTAGTGTTTTAATTCCTCTGCATGTCATCCAGCACAAACATACACATGTATATATGCACAGTAAACTCTGAAATCGAATCTTTCACTTAACTATCAGTGATTGTCATTAGCTAATACGTAATTAAACCAGTTTATTTTTCTGAAGATTGGTTTTATGTGTTTCTACAGCCCTTAGCTGATGCTTATGGATTACTTATGCATAAAAATGGACACTGGGAATGGACTCTTGCACCAGGAGTTTCCCCATCATCAAGGTACCAACATTCTGCGGTAAGTAATAGCTTCTTAGGCACTGCACACGTCTCTTGAAAAAATCGTGTTTTTATCTCGTACTTTCTTTTTTTGACTGAAAATGCGGAGTTAAAGGTTTTGTAGTTGAGAATTTATTTTTTTCTTGTTCTAGCTAAAACTCATTGGCTTGTCATCAGGTCTTTGTTGGTGCTAGATTACATGTAACAGGAGGTGCTCTTAGGGGAGGTCGGGTGGTAGATGGTGAAGAAGCCGTTGCAGGTCTAATTTGGATGCTTGCCATATAAATTGTAATTGTTGTATGAAGTAAATATAGTCTTTGCAGCGTGATTACATTTTACAGTGTTGGACACTGCTGCTGGAGTTTGGTTAGATAGGCATGGCTTAGTTACTTCTTCACACAGTGGCAATGAGCAAACTGAAGATTCAACTTTGGAGCTCATGCGTCGTTGTCGGCATGCCACATCATCAGTTGGTTCTCGTATATATGTGTATGGTGGTCTTAGGGGAGGTAAGACTTTCCTTTTTTAACCTTGCAAAACCTAAGGATTTTGGTGGACATGAGCCGGCAATAATATATGTTTTATATACTGTAGATATGTTGTTAGATGATTTTCTTGTGGCAGAAAATTCGCCCTTCCACTCGGATGCCAATAATCTCGGATTAACATCTGAAAGAGGTTCAAGTACGACAACTCCCAGGACAAACGGTTTGTGCCCATTTGATCCTATATCTCATGATGACCTACCCGAAAGTCAGTTATCTACCGACTTAAGGTTATAATCTTTTCCCTTCTGGTCATACAAACATGGGTGGGCTTACATGGAAGCCAGGGTATACACATGCATATCTTAGAAGAAGAAGAAGAAGAATAAGAAGATAAATAAGTAAAATATTCTAATGGTAATTGTATATCCTGGTTGAAATCCACCACTTCCTACAACCAATTCTATATTTATACAGAAAGTTTGTACCTTTTTGGTTTTTCAATAATGTAACAGAACTTTATGTTTGGTAGTGTGGACAAAGAATCTACTCAAATGCACACCGAAGGTAATGCTGCTATTTCTGTCTGGCAAGCTGCACAAAGAAATATTGCAAATCAAAAAGAAATGACGGTTTCAAATTTGAACTCACAAGCTGCAGGGACTAATCCAGAGGGTAGTGATGAAGTCAGATATGTGCAACTTCACCCTAGAGCTGTATGTGTTCTCTTCATTCAGATGTATGTACATGATTTTGTTCTTATTTTAGGATATAGAAGAGTACTATTTATATGCTGCAGGTTGTGGTTGCTAGAGAAGCTATAGGAAACCTTGGTGGGTTGGTAAGGCAGTTGTCCTTGGATCATTTTGAAAATGAGAGTAGACGTATGATGCCTTTTCAAAATGACATGTCCTCATGCCCTGCTAAAAGGTTCATGAGACAAAAGTCACCTCAAGGCTTGCATAAGAAGGTAATGGTTAGAACTTGTATTAATTTTGGTTTTCTTTTTCTTTTTTTCTATTACTTGAGAAATGAGTTCTGGCTAAAACCATTCATCTTTTGGTACAGACCCATAAACCCCTTTTTAGCTGAACTTTTGTTTGATCCATTTGATATAAACACACACACACACCCAAAAAAAAGAAAACCTGAATCAACCAATTATAAGTAATGGCGAAACAGGAAAGTTTTATGCAAAGTTTAGAGTATAATGTGTTTCTTTTTCAGGTGATTTCTACTTTGCTTAAGCCTCGAAACTGGAAACCACCTGGTGACAGGAAGTTTTTCCTGGATGCTTATGAAGTGGGAGAGCTTTGCTATGCTGCTGAGCAGATCTTTATGCACGAGCCTACAGTTCTTGATCTGAAAGCTCCTATTAAAGTATTTGGTGATCTACATGGACAGTTCATTGATCTCATGCGCCTTTTTGATGAATATGGATTCCCTTCCAGTGCTGGAGATATAACGTATGCTCATATACATGCTACTGTGTATTTTATATATTTGATTTGATTTATATAAACTGAGGCACTAAGTTATTACAGAAAGATGTCATGAAGTTGTGGTACAGGTCTTATTCAATTGGAATAAGAGTTGGGGTACTAAATTATTAGATATCACACAGAACAAAGTACACAAAAGTTTAGAGAAAGAATATTGTACTATATATGTTTTCTATGTATAAATGGTCCTTAGACAGAACATTGATGATTTTGCCATGCTAGGCCAAATTTTTAAAACTTGTATAAGTGTACACAGATAACTGAACTTCCATAGATAGGGGAAGATTTTTAGAAAACCTCAGTGACATTCTATATAGATTAGAAACAATGAAATACAAGTTGAAAAATCTTGAAAAAAGGGAACTTCAAAATTGGACTGCATTATTATTTGTTCCTCATCATACATGACCTTTTCTTGAACATTGAATGCAGTTTTATGACCATTCTTGATACTTTTCAGATATATCGACTACTTATTCCTTGGAGATTATGTTGATAGAGGACAACATAGCTTGGAGACAATCACTTTACTCCTTGCACTTAAGGCAAGCTTCTTCCTTATAATCCCACTTGCTGATCTATTTTCTAAAGCTGGTGCTCATTAACCTAAGAAAAAAGTTTCTATCTGCTGTTTTCAGATTAACTATCCTGAAAACTTTCACTTAATACGTGGGAATCATGAAGCTGCTGATGTAAATGCATTGTTCGGTTTCCGTCTTGAATGCATTGAGAGAATGGTATGTCTCGAAACTCAATGACACTCAGTTCTGAAAGTATTAACTTTTTAGAATTCGTTTTACGGGTGCTGTTGCTGTGCAGGGAGAGAATGATGGGATCTGGGCATGGCAACGCTTCAATCTGTTGTTCAACCATCTTCCACTTGCAGCACTTATTGAACAAAAGATTATTTGTATGCATGGTGGCATAGGAAGGTCCATTCATTTAGTTGAACAGATAGAGAAAATAGAAAGACCCATAAACATGGATGCTGGATCCATTGTCTTGATGGATTTACTGTGGTAAATACACCAAGTTCCTTTAAATATACCTTTCGGGTTTTCTTCTATGTCTTCTAGCATTTTAAAGGGAAAATATGATATTTTAGATGAGTTAAAATTTCTCTGTTATGCATGATAAATAGTAATCACCGACCTAAGATAGCATGAGGATCTCCACTTCCACGTGATTTACATAATCACTTTCCTAATAAATCTTTTCTATGTAGGTCTGACCCCACAGAAAACGATAGTGTGGAAGGTTTGAGACCAAATGCAAGGGGACCTGGTCTTGTCACTTTTGGGGTATGCATAAAACTTTCTATATTAGATGGCTTAATATTCATGTTAAATTGCACATTGTGGACTCTAGGTATTCATGTAAGCTTCATTCAAGATTAAAATCTGACAACACCCAATGCCTATGCTTCAAGAAATAGAATTCCATCACTTATATGCTTTAGTAGTAAAATTTTGTGGCCACAAAATTTTTCACGCCAAGTCATATACCAAAGGTGTGGCCGTTAGATTTGTATTTTCTTAGTATAGCTAATGTAATCAATAAGCATATTGACTACAATAATAATTTATAAAATTAAAAAGTTACTAAAGTGTTCATAGCGCGACGTAACCTGTTTTATAGAATTATAAAATGACCAAAAAGTACTGGCAGCTCAACCCTGTTTTTAACTTGTGTTAAAAAAACATCGTTCACTCTTAACCCGTTAGCCAACTCTTTTGACCCGTTTATTCTGCCACTTATGATAAGGTAATGAAGTGTAACTACTTGCAGCCTGACCGGGTTACGGACTTCTGTAATAGAAACAAACTTCAGTTGATTATAAGAGCACATGAATGCGTAATGGATGGGTTTGAGAGATTTGCTCATGGACAGTTGATTACTCTTTTCTCTGCAACAAACTATTGTGGTAAGCTTTGCTTTTTCTGGTTTCTTTAGTTAGTTAGTTGTGGCTATATATCTAGTGTAATTGTGTTAATTGGATTCAGGGACTGCAAATAATGCTGGAGCTTTACTAGTAATTGGCAGAGGATTGGTGGTTGTTCCAAAACTAATTCATCCGTTGCCGCCACCACTTGAACCAGAAATATCCCCAAAACCTCTACAAGAGCGCAACTGGATGCAGGTAGGGGTGTTCAATCGGTCGGTTATCGGTTCTATGGATTTAATCGGTTCGGTTTAATTGGATTTTAGGAAAAATATTAACCGGCCATAATCCTAACCAGAAGTATTATAAACCAAACCAATCCAACCGAATAAGCATCGGGTTAATTGGTTCGGGCCCCGTAAAACCAAATAAGAAATTTGCTTAAAAAACACATATAAGACTTACCATTAGTCACACACATTTAGCACTTAACTACAAGATCACCAAATTCAAATAACCCATATTAATATATTAGGTACAAAATAATCAAGCAATCTGCCAAAAGCATTATATCATTATAATTTTCAAATCCATAGATACTTGATATTTGTTTACCCACAAATGCTTTTAAGAAATTACTATCATATTCAGTAGTTTATAAAAAAAACTCAAATGAAATAAATTATTTCAAGGCTATTATATGATAATATATAAATTAAATGCAAACTCTTAATCCAAACTTATATGGATCGGTTGGATTTTCGGGGTGAAACCAATTAATGAACACCCCTAGATGCAGGTAAAATCATTTTTAATGTATACAGCCTCCTACATCTTTTTTATTTAAAGTTTTTAAATATATTTTTATAATCATAATTAACATACTAATTGTTTACTAAATTGTTTCAAGTGGTTTCAACCCGAACCTGTGTTCAACCAATTATTTATAGTTCTTGTGATTCATATGATCTTTTTGTCTGATGTTGTAGGAGCTTAATAATCAAAGACCACCAACTCCTACTCGGGGGCGGCCCCAGCCAGATCAAGATAGGAACTCACTTGCATATATCTGACAACTCAAATTGATACTTCCGATTTCGTTATAACATCTAACAGGTTTTCTACCAAAACAACAGATTATCAGTGTATCTTGCAGGTAAAATTACAAGAGAAAGCTAACAAACCACTTGTAGATAAGAAAGGTATAATACTGATGTCAAAATGGTTGCTCAGATTGGTGAATGTATTTAGTAATTATTTATTACATTTTATTGATCTTATGAGGATATACGTCTAAAATATGTATTATCTTCTCACATGTTCAGTTGATTTTTGTCTGACATAAAGGTGTTAATCTTGATCTATTTATATACAAATGGGTTAATTTCTAATTCTGAGGCTTCAAATGCGTTAAGCTAAGGATGTCTTTGTTATATGGGTTTTTTAGATTGTTGGGATGGGATTGGTGGATAATTGTCTATAGAAAGGTTATATAAATATCGAAATTTGTTAATAAATGTAATGTTATAGGAGGTAATTGGTTAAGATTGATGAGGTGGCTAATGTTGTATTACGTAAATTGCCGTAAAAAGTAACATAAATGTCTAAATGTGTCAATAAAGGTGATGCCAAGAATTTTAATTTGAAACAAAAGAAGTTATTGTGTTTAAATCTAAGTTCATGTTCGTGTGTGTGTTTTCTCTCTTTTGTCTACAAAATAATAACAGATTTTAAATTACGTCGTTTTGATATTTGATATTTCAATTGTATCGTTTTGGTGACTTGACATTTGACTACTTACAGTTAATACTTTGGTGATTTAATATTTCATATTGGCACTACAATTGTATTTAATGATGGTTTTTTTTAAATTCTATGTTAATTGTTTAGCGAAATTATTTATTAGTACTTGGTAGAAGTGGAATAAAAAAAAAGTGAAATCAAAAGATAAAATCAAAATTCGAATCAAATTGAAACGAACACCAAATTTGAAGTTCAAATCAATTCAAAACAACATAGAATTCTGAACTTTGAATCGAAACAAAAATCGTATTCGAAGTTCGTAGCGAAACAAAAAAGGAATCCGAGTAATGAAAAACCAAAAAAAAATACTCTCCGAATTGAAATAAGTTGACACAATATACAAAGCGAAACCGACATGAAAATAAATGGTAGAAAATGGGCGACATGTAATTGGCACGTAAAATAACCCAAAAGCATCCCAACCTTAGTCACCATACTTTTTGTTCATTACAAATTAAAATTTATTATCATTTTCTTGACTTAAAAAATTGGACATTACCTTTATTAATAAAATATCGACACCCTTAACTTGCTCAGCAGGTTATTCAAATCACAATACTCTTCTTTGTAAGAAATTAAAACTTAGAATAATTTGTTGGCCTAAAAAATTAAATGTTACTTTTATTGACAAATTTCGATATTTATGTAACCTTCTTTGACAATTTTCCTATAAAAGATACTATTTGTTTGATGGGTTTTGGATGAAAACTTCTTTTGTGTTGGATGGGCAATCAGACGATAAAAACCCTATGGAGGATGATGAAGTGTATTCAAACTAAAGCAATGACAAGCAGAGATACCAATTAGTCAATCGTGTGAACAAACATAGATACAAGTTGATAAGTTGATGTGTATGATCAAATTTGTTGTGTATGGACCACTACTTATAAAAAAAACCTCAAACCCTTAAAACAATGCAAAAAAAACCTACTCTAAGACCGCATGTACTCGTAATATAACGAGCTCGTCATTTGCACAATATGGTGCTCGTGATGCTAGTTAATAGCCCGTCATCCATTAGGGGAGTTTAGTCATTTTTCTCGTCCTCCTCTTAGTCGTCACCACCATGACTAACTTTGAAGCTCGTTTTCTATTTTTATTTCTACAACCAATCAAATTAACCAATATTAATATTATGTGGGTCTAGTAATGATAGTGATGATGACATGGAAGTTAGTCATGCATGTCATGACTAAGCTTGTTTAGCTATGACTATGTCATATGCTGAAAAGCTGATGTGTCAATTAGTCATAGTAGTCATGCAGAGGATCAAGCTTTTACGGCTGATTCTACTAAGAGGCACTCATAATGCTCCATGAAAATAGGCCATGCACTATCCACACCAACCTCATAGATAACCCTAAGAAAGAAGAACTCAGACAAATTAAAAGGCATTTGAAGATGTATTTAGGCATGCTAAGAGACTATTACTAAAAAGGAATTTGGATCATGATATCCCACTCAAACATGGAGTAACAAATTTAAGCATATCGCTACGGGGTCCTACATATACATGTTATTGAAGATCTTGTACAAGAAATGCTACATAACGGTATTATTTGTCCTAGCCATAGTGAATTCGCATCCCCGGTTGTTTTGGTTAAGAAAAAACAACACGTGGAGGACCAATCTCCAATCCCCATCGTCGAGTAATTATTAGATGAGCTACAGATGCTACAGTCGCATTACTTCTGGATCAAATTTTCAAAGTTTATGGAAAGATAATTTCAGATCAGGACCTCCTATGGAAAGAAATTTTTTCAGCACACAAAATTACTCTGCCATGGTTCACAACTTAACACCCTAAACAGTTGTTGGCAGACTAAGGAGGTGTCTCGAAACTTACCTCAAATGTCGCCTTATCAAGCCCTATTTAGCAGGCCAAACACCTCCCACCGACATCCGCTACCACCCACAATCATTTAGTCAGTCAACCTGATTTCAGCTAATGCAAGAGCTTTCCACAAATTTTCAGCAAAGTCATTTGGGCCCACAATGTGTTTCATGTCTCCCTTCTCAAGAAAAAGAAGTGAGCATTGATGCCACGTGGTTTTAATATATATTTTCCTAATTTTTAACAAGTAGCTTTGAAATAAAAAAACCAGATTATAAAGACAGTATTTGACAATACTAAGCTAATTAGCACTTGATCAATTCTCCTAGACATACTGTTAAAAGAGCACAAGGTTGATACATTTGCAGAAGACTCTAAAGGCATTTGTCAAGTTTCCAACAACAAAAGCAGCCTTTTCTCCAACCCAGAAGAGAATATGTGCAGCCACAAAACAAGGTTGTGTTGTGAGTTTGACCAACAAGGAAAACATCATCAACCAGATGGTCAAGTTGTTATCTAGTCTTCTGCTGTGGCACAAGTTTACTAGAATCCCACAGCACTCTCTTTACACCTAGAATTTGCTCAGAATGACCAAATGAGGAGCCAGTAGCATCACACGGGTGTGGTAGATTTGACCACTTATCCACCTTAAGATAAGTAACGTCCACCACACACAACCCGGAATCATCAAGGTTGGTTCCAGACCATGAGTCACTTGCTTGATGCACACAACCCTTACCAATCTCATCACCTTGACCATCTGTAAGCACCACAAATTGACCGGGCTCGTGTCTAACTGGAACACCACCCTCTGAGTTTCTTTGCTGTTGGGTCCCTTGGGCAGTAGTAGATGGGGTGGTCGGGTCAAAGAATTCATCAGGACTCTCGGGGTCGGTTCCCGAGCCACCTTGTTTGTCATTGAAAACAACATTGTCTCCTCCAGAAGGTGCACGAACGTCCTTAGCAGCTGCACGTGCTAGTTTAGCTTTACGATTATTCAACCTGTTGACGATAATTATAAAAGGAAACTCATTACAGTCATAAGTAATGGAGCTATATACATAACACATGAAGGTGAAATATGATAGACGAGGCTTAAAAGATTATCCTTCATGACTTCTACAAGGCTACAAATCTAGTGCTTGTGTGAAAACAAGGGCACGCTTACCAATTCTTTAGCTGAGAGGAAGAAATTTCTGAACCCTGCAAAATCAAGTTAGGAACTTAAACTATTACTACAGTAAAATATGGACGTTATTCTCAAGGTAAATAATGTAAATTTTACGTACATGAAGACTAATTTTCTCAGCCCATAATTGTATCGAGGCAGCTTTCCGTTGCATGTCAGGCTCATTCTGTAAAGCTTGTTCAATCATAGTTATTTGCATGTGATTCATTATGTTACGCTTCCTTTTTCTCAACTGTTTTTCCTCGCTCTGCACATTTTCCAAGACTCTGACGTTATCATTGGTTATTAGAAAAACCTAAATAATTTCAAATTTCTTGCAGCAGACTTCTTTACCTGCATGGTGTTTGAATCCAACCCATTTGTTTCAACATTCTGAGCATCTCCATCACTTTCATGTAAACCCCTTGCAGCAAACGTTTGAGCTACATCTGTCCTCTGGTCCTCGTTTCCTTTAAGATTTAATGGGTTCACTTCTTCCATAGGTAAATTGTCAGATATGCCCTTGTTCTGGTTACCACCTACATCAAATGCCTCTGGAGATTCTTGCCCTTTACCATTGCCATCCTACAACAATGAAGTCCAAGATGCTACATTCAGTACGTGTGGCAATCATAGCATGCATAAAAATTTGAGTTGATTATCTCAATGGTCCTTTAACTATCACATTTCTGCCAGTTTAGTCCTTTAACTTTAAAAGTGGTATGAGTGGTCCTTTAAGACCCATATTACGGTGAGTTTTTGTCCTTTTCAATGGCTTCCATTAGTAAGGTCCATTAACTTGAGGGCATTTAGGTCTTTTTACACTCCCTTTAATTTTTATTAATTTAAATAATACTTTATCTTTTTAAAGATTAAAACATATCTCTCTGTCGCATATCTCCCTCTCTCTCTTTATCTCTCTCTCTCTCTTCTCTCTACCTCCTCTCTACCAGGCCACCACCACCGACCGCTCCCTCTCTCCTCGGTTTCTTTTTTTTTCCTCTTTACCGGACCCACCACCTGAAACCACCACCGCCGAAAATCACCCAGAAATCAAAGCCTAAACTGTGAGAAACACTTTGAAAACGGAACATGTTACCCTAAATCGCCTTATATTTCACAGCTCTGAAGAAAAAGTACCATGACGGCGGTGTCGGCGTGTTTCTTCTTCGAAATAAAAAACCTTAGTTCTAGGAGGATTGTGGTTTGGATGTTGGTGTGTGGGGAGCGAGGACAGAGAGTGAGGTTAAAGTAGATAGAGTGAGTAAGAGTAATTGCCGGTCGGTTGTGGGCGACGTAGGTGGAGGCGGTGGAAGCAATGTTGATGATGGTGGAGTTTAGGAGGGGAGAGAGAGAGGAGTTTCTACTACTAGCATTTGACAATAAGCTATGGAAAAGTGTTTTTTATTTCTTCTTTCTGTTCCTCCGTTTATGGTGGTGACGGCTCTGACGAGGAGTAAAACAGCGGGTGGTGGTGCAGGGGGAGATGGGCTATATGGTGGTGAGGGAGAGAGAGACAGAGAGAGAGTGTTTAGGTTAGGTGGGGAAGAAGAAGATGATAATGAAAGAATTTTTTTATTTTTAAAATAATTTATAATTAAAAGAACATATAAAAAGGGGGTAAATTGGTCATTTTACAGATCTTACTAACAGTAGACGTTAGAAAGGACAAAACTCGCCACAAAAAGGGTCCTAAAGAACCATTCATGCCACTTTGAAATTTAAAGGACTAAAATGGCAGCAATATGATAGTTAGAGACAATTAACATAAATTTATTTGACAGTAGATAAAGATATGAGATGAATATATTACTGTAACTCGGTCAGTATTGGAGTCCTGAGTAATTAGCGGCTCCAACTGTGCAATGAACAGCCTACATAAACCAAATACAAAAGAAATGAAAATGAAGGTAACAGATAATTCCCCACATTTCCAGATATGGCCATAACAAGAACTGGCAAGATGGGCAGATTGGTCATTAAATCGGGTTAAAGTTGAAAGGGTTGTAATAGTATGTGGTTTTAAGGGCCACGACAGGTTGGCCCGTAAACACTTTTTGATCATATTTTAAATTCTTTATAAAATAATTACCGAATTCATCATGATTGCAAAAATGAAACTGTTACATTAACGATCAAAATCTTCAAAATAAAAGATACAGGTTTCAAATAACTAAGTGAGTCAAAACTGCCACCTCTGGATACATACCAATCACTAATTAATACTTGTTAACGTGCCAGACAAATTATCCCTATCAGAAACATTCTATTTTTCAATGCAAGTTAGTCTATGCAGTTATTGCGCAGGATGTAATTACTAAATAATTGCAATATATATCATGATAATGTGTGACAATTTAAGAAAGCTACCAGCTAAGGAAGACAACTGCAATTTACCTAAACAGTTGCACGTCATCCTGATTAAGGAATGCAGGAATTAAAGATTCAGCATGAATCAATAAGGAACCTGCACACACAAAAGCAATGAATTATGTGAGCAAAAGGAAATGAATCTAATCAACTAAAGGAGCCATTGAAACGATCGATACGCAGATTTTGGGTGACAATAGCAGCTCTATCAGTTCTAGAATCATTTGAAACACCATATGGTAAATTAGGAAGTTCCTTTTGCAAGCACTGCAGGAATGTGTTAAGGAAGAGATCCTTCTCCTCTGTGAATAAAAAAAAGTAGCTTTATTAAGAACACAAATTGGATATCTCGAATTTTAAAACTCAAACAAGCTACAAATATGTACCAACACAGGCCAGTCCAACAGCCAACATAGGAGAGGTAAATCAAGTAAACGCCGACAAATAGGGCCAGGATCTGGTCCCTGTAATGGGGGGTAATCTGGCAACATGGGTTTTTGTTGCTTGGTTATTTTAATGTTGGTTAAAAAGGCCAAGCCATGATGCGTTGGCCCACAAAGTTTTTGTCCAGTTTTTATATATAGCTAACACATTAACATGATTACAAAGGCTATGTAATTACAATAATAGTCTAACTTTCTAATATAAAAACAATTTAGGAGGCCTAAATATAAAAATTACACTTTGAGCGACTTTCAACCTGTTTGACCCATTTCACTTGTAGCAAAACATTTTATGTGACCTGTTATGAATAAACCATAACCCAAATCCTCTTTCCATCTCTACTAAAATCTCATGCTGATTCAAAATGGTTAAAGTAGTCACCTTTACATAGATCAGGAATAAAACAAGTGAGATTTGCCACGACTTTAACTAGTAAAGATGTTCTTTGAAATGCATAGGAAGTCCGAGGAACACGACATGCATTGAAAGTGGATTCTGGAACGTCTGATGATGGAAGCACACCCAAAACCCATCCAGATGCTGCCAAAGTATCAAAATCAAGAGTAGCATCTTCTTCAGAAGGCCGAGATTCCGAAGAACACCAACTAGACAGGAAATCCGCATGTGGTTGCAAGAAAATTGTGGTCAGAACTTCCGTCTGCATAGAAAAAGGGCAATAAATTGCAAATTCAATAAAGGACATGTACATATGCATTAGACACACACTCATAATCTAATGTATTTAAATAAAAATAGCACGTCACAATTTAAAATATTATTCTCTCGGACTGTGGTACCAGAACAATTTTAAGGTGAGCAGCACCATTAGATGTGATAATCAGATTGCCCGGATGGGGTGACTTGTGTAATAAGTCAAATCGAATTATATCCATATGGTTCAGGATGGGTTCACTTAAGGAAAAAAACCTTGACCCAAATAAGTCATTTAAATATTATATATATATATATATATATATATGTGTGTGTGTGTGTGTGTGTGTGCGCGCGCGTGTCGAATTAGTATTTTAGATATGATTACAGAACTCATATTATTTCAAAAGATTTATTATAAATACAATGACTTAGGAGGTATTATGCATTAGAAACATTTTGGACAACTTTTAACCAATTTGAACTGTTTGAGCCTTTTTCTTTTCAGCTAACTTAATAATTTTACACAGTTGACACATTAGATATTAAACATAGCACGAGTCAACCCATTCATATGTAATTGGGTCAACTTGTCACCTCTAGTCACCATAATAAATTGTCAATAGCCCAGAAATCAACTATAAAAGATCAGTTTAGCATGTACTTGGGCTGAAAGCTCACAAAGTTCAGGGTAATGTAAGATCGAAAATTAGAATCATCAGAAAGAATATCTGTCAATCGCATTGCATTGAGTTGTAGAAGTCCCCTCGGATAGTTTTTGTCCAAGAAAGCAGGAAGCCCATTGAGATCTCCACGAAACATGGTTCTCAGCAATTCAAGGACCTATATCATGCAATTATATGAAGCTTAGTTTTGAAAGTAAAACAGTGAGCACATAATGCATGTACTTAGACTTTGCTGAAAGAATATCAGGAAACTATACTTTAATCTTCAAATCAATTGAAAGAAACCTGAAATATAGCAGATTTTGCTAAATTCAAACCACCAGTTGTGCTGGCAGCCACATCCAAGAAAGAGACACTTTCTACTTCGCAAAGATGCAGCAGCTGCAGAAAGAAGGGTATCTATTAGCAGAACGTTCATAACCTCAAGCAGCTTAAGCCACATTTTATCTATTTAAACAAGGTTTATAACTAGATCTTACAATAGATAAGACTTTTGATTTCAGCCTAGAAACCACGGCCATAAGATAAGACTCTTCACAGAATGGCAATTTCATGATGTCATGAGCCAACAAAAGAATGCCACCTTCTCCACATAGATCCTGAGGGAAAGAAGAATTACAGTCAAACTGCATCATATAGATTACAGACAAAAGGTATACTTAGATTACAGACAAAAGGAATACTTGTAGCATCTTATAGTAACTTCATATGCAAAAAAAAAGGATATTCAGTTAATGAAAACCTTATTCTTAACCAGGCGCTCCCGAAAGAATCTTTGTTGGCAGAGTGACTGAAGAAACTGTAGAGATGCCTCACAGTGCTGACACAAACGGTTGACTTCAGCAAGATTTGACTGCAAGCCAGAATTGGTATTTTGACCCGACAGCCTCAGTTGAAGAAACTGGATGTCCCTATGAACAGCAGCAAAAGCTCCAATGGCAAATGCATCAACCTGCCACAGTCATCAACCACATTTTTAGACATATTTTTAACAACTCATAGTAGAATAGAATTAGGCATGTAAGCATAACATTTCACCTTAGGGTGTGCAAGCAGAACTAGTGAAAGCTCATTCCATTGTGATGAAACAAACGCTGGTAACAGATGTAGAATGCAGGCCAACAGTGCCGAATGCACTAGAACAAGTTGACTTTCCTGGCCCAACAAGGATATGCGTCAGTGCTGAACATTAAATATAAAAGAAGGGCTAGAATTATGCAAATGAAAGAAATGCATTAACCTGTCTAAAGCGACCAAGAACCAAGATCATGAAAAAAACCAAATCAAACATCTGTTCGGATACTTTCACATCATCAAGCAAAACCTGTATTGCGGGAAATTGTATATAAATGAGAACTAAATAAATTTAAGTTAACAAATGTCAAGATATAACTACGCTACCTGTTCAAGTTTGGGATAACGAGGTGCAAGATCACACAAGGCATGCAAAAGTCTAAGCCCACTTAATAAGTATCTAAAATGTTCTTCATCTTGTTTGAATGACAAGAGCTTTGCAATTAGGTGCCACGTTAAATATCTTGCTAGGATTTCCACATCAATCTGGAATATCAAAAAGAGCACCACTTTGTGTATCAAGGCAATAGCTTAATAATAGATAATATGATTCAATAGATATTTTACCAACCTGTTTCAATGATCCGTTACTGCTAGTCCACTGAATAGTATCATTATCAGCATCCCTGATTAACTTGCTAAGCTCCTGAGAACTTAGTATATGTAATCCTTTAACAGCTGAAACCATATCGATAGCCTGAATATAGAAGCAATTGATTTTTAAAGAGCTCAGAGAGAGAGTACATATACACACAGGGCATATAAAGATATAAAGATATATACATATGTGTCTTGAGTACATATACACACAGGGCATATATGTAAATATCTGCATTTGTTGGTGACTTGGGGGGTGTGTGTGTACGCAAGACACATATGTCTTTATGTACCAACATATTGTGTATCGGAGAGAGTGAAGATAAACTTAATGAAACGGGAGAGAAGTTTGAATGAGACTGATTGTGAACAAACCATCCTGAGTCTTTAGTACAATAAAGAAGTGGACATATGCACTTATTCAACATATAATTCTGCATAACTAAAATTTCTCTAAATTTAAAGGTGCAATGTTCAATATTTTATTATATTGTGTATGATTTGCATTGACTACCTATTTCAGTGTCTAACAAGCTCCAAAGAGAAAAACAAAAACAAGTAAAGTGGGCTTCAAAATGTTATTGTTCCAAAGCGGCATTAAACAAATATCTTCAAAAAAAATGAGATTTGATTTTCTAGCAAGTAATGCAAGAATTTGGGAAGAAATCATCTACAAGTGAATTAATACATAATCTTGACTTGCGCAGCACTTTATTAATAAGCTTTTCTATTGCCTTGATACACCAAGGACATAAGCACCACTTAGAAACATTCCCCAGACAAAATCCTTCAGAATATATTTAATTTTGATCACTTATTAGTTATTACTCTTCTGTTTCTTTAGATATCCTTGTTCAATATATTCAGCAGTTAAAAAATACGTTGGTGTTCCTTCCAATAGTAAATGAATATAATTTTAACTGATTATATTCTTTTGCTATTAGGATCCATTGCCTAATGAGCTTAAAAGGGTCACCAAAAAAAAAGTTCCAACAAGAAAGCTAGCACAAACAATAAACTGGGAGATAGTTATATAGACTCTAAACCAACACAAACAAAAGTAAAAACATCTCCTTTTGCTTTTATTTTGTTTCTAACCTTAAGCCTTTCCCTTCTCACAGTTAGCTGCATTTCGTAAGAATTTTATTGATACTGAAGACTAAATTGGAAAATGATGAGGCAGCAATCTCACATTGAGATATATTTCCCAAATCCAGACCTGTTAAACATTGGTTAAATGTTCAAGTAAGATTACCTAGCAACACATCTTAATCTACTAAGTTCAACTTAAATCCAGAGTAGTCATTATATGACATAGGACTGCCAGACTGGTAACTAGGGCATAAGATCACCAAACACAATAATAAACTTCTGGATGCTATATATCTAAAGGAGGGTTTGAACGAGAATTGTTTTTTGTGCAAGAGCCAATCTTGGCCCTTGATTATAATAAATTAATGGCTAATAATTAAAAAAGCTCATTAGTGAGGGGTATTTTAGGAAAATCAAGTCTCACTCATTAATGACAGTCCATCTGGATGCAATTAAAGGTTGGCAAAAAACATTAATGATCAAAATACCCCTATTAATGAGTCATTAATGATGTTACTAACAGTTCTCTCACAAAAAAACAGATTTCATTTGAACTTTTCCATGTGTGTGTGTGTATATATATATAGTTCTCGCAATTCTCGCATGAAAAACAATTCTCGATTGAACCTTCCCCTGTATATATATGGAAAAGTTCAAACAAGAATTGTTTTTTCGTGTGAAAATTGTTTCTAACACCATTAATGACTCATCAATAGTATATGTATATGTGACGGTTCAATCAAGAACTACTTTTCGTGCGAGAATTGTACATACATATATATATGGAAAAGTTCGAATAAAAACTGTTTCTAACATCATTAATGACTCATTAATATAGGTACTTTGGTCATATATATTTACCCAACCGTGAATTGCGTCCGGGTGGACCGTCATTAATGAAGGGGACTCGATTTTTCTAAAATACCCCTCATTAATGAGCCCATTGACGAGTCATTAATGAGCCATTATTGAGTCATTAATGAGTAATCAATTTTATTGGCCATTGGTTTATTTTAATCAAGGGCCAAGATTGGTTGTTACGGTACTCGCAATATGAATTGTTCTCAAATTTGTGACTAATTATTGTATGGGCTCATTAACGAGTCATTCATGCGCTCATTAATGAATCGTTAATGACGCATTAATGAGGGGTATTTTGGGAAAATCAAGTCTCGCTCATTAATGAAGGTCCACATACATGCAATTCACAGTTAAATAAATATATAAATGACCAAAATACCTTATTCATAGTCACTAAAGGTGTTAGAAACAGTTCTCGCAGTTTCACATGAAAAACAATTCTCGTTTGAACTTTTCCCTAATTACATTTACATTAAGAAATATAAACAGACCACATTTATAGTCTTATAGATGTCTAATAATAATATTATGTGAATGTGTAGTTTGTAGTTTGTAGGGTATAAACTAATAATTATGGACTTACAATTTTTATTTGTCAAGCTATTAATATATACACACATACATATATATAAATATATATATATATATATATATATATATAGAGAGAGAGAGAGAGAGACTCAAAGACAGAGAAGTTCAATTGAAACCACTCTAAATGCGAGAACCGGGAGAACCATTTGTAACCACCATTAATGCTCATTAATAAGGGTATTTTGGTAATTTATATATAAATCCAACCGTGAATTGTGACCGGATGGATGAGTCGTTATTTAATGAAACCAAAATACCCCTGTTAATGAGTCATTGATGAACCATTAATGAGCATTAATGGGGGCTCATTTAATGAGTCATTAGCATTATAGTCATTCATTTAATTTAATGAAGGGTCAAGATTGGTTCTCGCAATAAGTACGGTTCACAAATAAACCCACCACACCCTTAGCCATTGATTAAAATTAATCAATGCCTAATAATGATAATGACTCATTAATGGTTGATTAATGACACATTAATTAGGGGTATTTTGGGAAAATCAAGTCTCACTTATAATGAAGATCCACTAGGACACAATTTACGGTTAAGTAAATATATAAATGACCTAAATACCCTATTAATGAGTCAATGATGGTTACAAATGGTTCTTGTGGACTCGCGGTTCTCACAATAAGGCTCAAATGAACTTTTCCATATATTCAAGCTAATAAGTAATACCTTGGCATAAAGCTGGCAAACTAAATATGCATCTATTACATATGATCAATTCAAAGAGAAGAGGCAACTATCTTTGTTCCTACCAGCTTGATGAGACTATGATTAAGAAGAGTATGTATCAACATGTGTTACAAACTGCCTGACGACAAGGATTTATCAACAAAGGAAAATAAACTGCAGGAACACTACGCAATATACATTAGACAAGACGAAATGGGCAACAATGGTTAGACCTAGAAAATTTTTTAGCATTGTCGATGAACAAGGATTTATACACTCAACAATAAAACCGAACTCCAAAAATTTACTTCTTACTCACTTGTTTATTCCTGCATGGTACATCCTCCTTCCCAGACCTCATTCTCTCTATTCCTGAACCAGAACTGAGAGGCAAAACAACTATACAAGTAAACCAAGTCTTCACTTCACAACAAAACCGAATAAACCCTAGATTTATGTTAGGGGCGAAATTGGAAGTATAGCTGTGAATTTTTACATCGATTGCTGCAAAGAACACAATAGAAGAACAATTAAAGGTTAAATTTCGAACAATTAGCAACTAAATTACCTACAAACCATGCAGCTCCAATGGTAATTTGCGCTTGTGGATGGAAAATTGAGACAAATCTTACCAACTCACGCAGGACTAGGCTAAATATGATGATTTAAACGCATATCACTAGAAACTACACATGTGTCGTGCCTTGCTTCACTCTCTTTTTGCCGATAATCGTAGGGAGAAATGATGTTATTAATCGGTGGGTTTATAGGTGAAATTTGAAAATGCTATGGAAGAATAAAATTTAGAAAACCACTTATTTCTTTTAATTATATTTTTTACTCCTCACAAAATTACATACAAAATTCATTAATTCTCTTTTTTTTTTCATTTTTTATTAATTTTGACATTTTGTTAATTTTATGAACAGAAATATATCTAATAGAACATATCATCTCTCTAATTTAGGGGGTGTTTAGATTAACTTATTTTTTTGGGCTTAAGCTTATGAGCTTATGAGGTTATAAGATAAAAAAGTGTTTATATTAGCTTATTAGTTTATGGCTTAACTTATATATGTAAAATAACTAAAAAGGAGAAAACAAATGACACATATATGGGGAAGATGGGAAATTAAGGGTAGAAATATAAATTCATAAAAATAAGTCCATCTTATAAAAAAACTAGTCTCAAGTAGCTTATAAAAATGGGATTATTTATCTACAAAATAAGCTTATAAGCTAAGCTAATAAACCTAGTCAAACACTTTTTTTTCATAAGCCCTTGAAAATAAGCTAATAAGCCAATAAATAAGCTAAAACAAACACCCCCTTAAACACTATCATTATCCATCTCATTTTTTCTTAGACTTATTTATCCCACATAACCTTTTTTTATTTATTTTAAAAAATACGGAAAATGAAAAAAGAGGGAGAGAAAAAAAAAGATAAAACTCATGCCTCATAGAACAAGATTTATCTTATATATGCTACATAACAAGACAAAATTACTTATTAAATCACACCTGTTAAATTATATTTCTTTTTAACTTATTTAGAGCTTCACTTCCAAAAACACCTTTTCCGAAAAAGTCTTCAATTCGTAATTTTTTAATACTATATGTGATGTCGACTTAAAATTTGTATTTTAAATATCAGTCACTTATCATTGGAATATTTCACATATATTAGCAGAAAATGAAATATAAATGTTGATAAAAATAATGTTTTTATTTCCTTAACTAATATAATAACTCGTGATTAGCTTTTCAAAAAAAAAAAAAAAAAAAAAAACGTGATTATAGGTATATTATTATAAAGGTAGTAAATGAAGTAAAAAGTCTTAGGGGGTGTTCGGATAAGTTTAGTTTTTTTAGTTTAAGTTTTTTAACTTTTTAACTTATAAGTGAAAAAAGCGTTTGAATTAGTTTATGATTTATAAGTTAATAAATTTCTCTTAAAAATGTATGACTTTAGCTTATAATTATAAATGTAACACCGTGTTTCACGAGCTTAAAATTAGCGCCAATTTAAACTTTTACAACTGTTTTACCAAAAGCTGGCAGCGGATAAAACCACCATTTACAATTAACAGGTGTTACCACAACTAACAACCGACCATCGGATCACATGCATACAAATAACAATTTGTGTTCCATAACATAAATACTACAATTACCCACGAGTAACCCCAGCTCGCCAGGCCATTAGTCACTAACCTGCGAAAAAGGAAATCTTGCCCCGTTAGCTACAGCTAGCTAGTGAGCACCAATTTACACATAAGCATCAACAAGCATGTTATCACATCACAATAAAGCACACAGAGCTAAGCTATCACATAGCGGTGTGCCGACATGTCAGCGGGATCATATCTCGCGGGGTTGCAAATCCCGCTCAACGAATCCAACTGAGAAATCAGTAACACCAATCCATGCTGGAGGGGAAACGAAGAGCAACCCCCCCCCCCCCCCGAGCACGTTGCGGAGCCACCTGGGCTCAATTAGGCCTTAGTTACAAACCAAGACCCCACTGTTTTGTCAAGGAACGGCGGTCTGCAGAACCTTTACCCCAGAAAATCACTCGTGGGAACCGCTAATCCCTGAATAACACTCAAGAGACCCAGCCGCATCGGCGACTGACCTCAACCCCTGCGTTTGTCCGGACAGGAATCATAACACGTTTGACCCATAGGGTCCACATTACGCATGCGTATCACATATCACATTTTATATCACATGGCATCACATATATCACTGTATCACAATATCACTGTATCACATTGGCTTCTGCTCATTCTTGATGAGCAGAAATACAAATTACACTTAAAACATCGCATGTCGTTGTCACATAAGTCATAACCCTACTTGGGTCTATCTCGTAGCACTTCACTTATTTATTGTCACTACCACAATCACAGTACACGTGTTATATCACAACACGTCACTATTACTTATCTATTGTCACTATCATAATCGCATTACACGTGTTATATCACAACACATCACTATCACTATTCACTTCACTTATTTATTGTCACTACCACCATCACAGTACACGTGTTATATCACAACACGTCACTATTACTTGTCTATTGTCACTATCATAATCACATTACACGTGTTATATCACAACACGTCACTATCACTATAGCACGTTTCAACACACAACAGATAGCCCTACTTATTGAGTCTCATGGGAAAACCGGTACTCACCTGGAGCCTTTGCTAAGCAAATACGTCACTCGTGTCTTCCGGTTCCTCAGATACACCTAACACATTAGGTTTAGGCTTGGTTATCACATACACATAACACACATGGGTCAAAACACAAGTTAACAAACTGTCAGGTTGAATCCCCCGCTTGCGGTCGCAAGGACCTGCCTTGCGGTCGTAAGGGACCCCTACAGAACAGCCATGCGATCACAAGGATACTCCATGCGATCGCAAAGGTTCTTCTTTTCCCAACTCATGCTTCCGATCGCCAGGGACATCACCTTTTGATCGCAAACATGATTCTATGGTTGGTTACGATCGCAAGTTATATACTCATGATCGCAAACCTTATTTCCTTCGCTCGTAAGCGGTAAACACCACAAAACAGACCCATACGATCGCATGGACCCACCATGCGATCGCATAGCACAAATACAAGACTTACGGTCAAAAGACTAACATATGCGATCACATCACAAATTTACGCGACGCGACCCTCAAAAACTTACGCGGCGCGTAATTAACAAACACCCTTACGATCGCAAGGCTTAACCCTTGCAGTCGCAAGGATGGCAACACCCCTTGCGATCGCAAGCACCTTGCCATGCGACCGCAATGACCCTTTTTACAGTGACCTTCGTCCCTGTGTCGACACAGCACCTGCAAATCGCGTTTTTAACATCTTTTTCGACCACAAACTCAGTTTCAATCACTTGTACTCTTTACACAACACCTCTAGATACTTACTAACACACTTGACACAAAAACTATCACTTGGAACACCAATTACACCACCAATTTGATGTAATTCTTTCAAACACCATTAAACAAGGTTTCACCAAGAAAACACTTACCAATGGCTGTGGGGATGGCTCAAGAACACACTAATGAGTTGATTCCAGCCTTAAACTTCCTTGCAAGCTTGTTTCTTCTTCACAATTTGAGAGAGTAAGTGTGTGTGTACATGTCTCGTATGTTTGTATGTATGTTTGTGTGTTTGGTTTGACTCATAAGAGTCAAATAAGTCATCCACCGCCTCTTGGTGGTTAATTATCACAAACGGGGTATTTTGTTCCCCTTTCCAACTTACAACTTAACACACGCCATCCCGTTTTAACTAACGGGGATATCTACGGAATCATTTCGCGAAACCGTTTAATATTTTATCACCTTTAAACAAGTTTGACACTTTTTATATAATCACTTTGATTAACGCATAACACGCGTTATTAACTTAAAACACACTAATTTAAATCACTTAAAGTCATCGTACAACTATTTAAACATAAGGTACAAACCTACGCAACTAGGCCCAATTTCAGGATGTTACAATAAAATTACTAAAAGGGACATACTTACATTTATGAAGGAAAAATAAGGAACGATGTATAGGTAGATTTACAAAAATAAGCTTATATAAGAGAAAAAAATTGATTCAAGTTAACTTATCAAAATATATATTTAATCTTGACCGTTCATTCACTTAAAATCAAAAAATCAATTTTGACTTTTTAGAGTCAAAATCATTAGGGGGTGTTTGGTTCATTCTTTTGGGAGGATTTGGGGGGAATGGAAATTCAAATCCCATGGAATGAGGTGTTTGGTTTGGCAAAAGAGGGTGGGATTTTAATTCCCAGAAATTAATGAAATCCTATGGATGAGGGATTTCCAAATCCCCCCCTCCCCTAGTATTCTGAAATCCACAGATGAGAGATTTGCTCCGGCGACCATCCGGCGTATTTTCCGGCGAACCTTGGTCAACAAAAAAACGCCGCCGCCTTCACCCCTTCGCCGCCCCGCCACCCCTTTGACTCCTTCGTCCTCCCGTCGCCTACCATCCTTCGCTGATCTGAAACCCTAGCCGCCGCTTCATCCCATTCGCAGATCTGTTCTCGCCGTTTCAATCAGAAACCCTAGCCGTCGCCTTTGTTGTTCCCCTTCGAAAACCCCTTCGACAGAAACAGACCACCCTCCGCCGCCTTCGTCGTTCTCCGCCGCATTCGAAAACCCTAACCTTCGTCGTTCTCCGCCTCATTCGAAAACCCTAACCTTCGTCGTTCTCCGCCACCTTCGAAAACCCTTCGCTGCAACAGATCACCTTCGTCGCCTACATCGCCGTCGTTCAAAACCCTAACCTTCGAAGGGCGGCGGTGAGGTGGTCCATCGCAGATCTGGTTCGTCATTGCCGTCGGTGAGGTGGTCCAGGGAAGGGCGGCGGTGATGGTGGTGGCCGGCGTTCGCAGAGAAGGGCGGCGGTGAGGTGGTGGCCGGCGACAGAGATGTCTTGGATGGTGGGTTTGTGTTTTGGATGGAAGAGGTGAAACAAACAAAGGTATAGGATTCAAAATTCCCCCAAATGAATTCCCATGAAATGCAATTCCCTTTCGAAAATCCAAATCCTCCCAAAACAAAGAATGAACCAAACATCCCCTTAGAGATAATTTCATATATACACTTATTAAATTATATAAAATCGTATTTATCTATCTTAATTACAAATATCATATTTACCCCTTTATAATATTTCAAAATATCATATTTAACAAAATTCTTAGTTTTATTATTCTAAAATATTTAATAATCATTTTAAATTAATTTTTAGTTATAACTAATAACGTTTAACTTTATTACCCTTGATTATAACAATAATGATTGATGTCTTATATAAGAAATACAGTCGTTTCTCTTTGTATCATTAAACGTTTATGCCGTCAAGTCTGCCCCTCCACTCGCATCGATGTTTCCACCGTTGGTTAGAATGTTGATGACATATGTCGTTATTTTTATAAATTCTTATTTAATTCCCGTTTTATTATTTTTTAATATGTTTTTATCAATGTTTAACATTTATTATCTTTTAAAGCAAACAGTATCACACGAACAATTTTCAGTTTCAAGATCATACTGAGAAGCAACATAAATAACCCATTTTTCATCAAACTACCCAATGATTTCAGTCCCAAATCTCATACATTTAACTCAAAACAGAAGACAAGTAGCCAGTTTCCATTATTAACACCAGGTCGGTGATTCAAGAACAAAATCGAATATAGAATTAACTTTAAATTTGTAGTTCTTAACAGATCTTTGAACAAAATCGAAGCAACAAAGAGGGAACGCAGCAGAAACAGGAAACCCAAAAACACAAAATCAGGTTTTTTACTCAATCCCAGCCTCGCAGGCGATTAAATAAAATCAAAGCAGCAAAGAGGACGACACCACAAAATCAATCGAAGCTCTCCCGTCTCCACACAGTCTGATACGCAAGTGATTTTGGAGGACGTAGACTGGAATTGGAGACCGAACACTGATACATACGCAAGATTATTTCATGTGATTTATATCACTTTTTTCATATTTATTTAACCTTTCTCAAATTTGTTTTGAGAGATATCACAGATTATTTCATGTGATCTATATCATGCTTTTACAAATTACTTATTAAAATATATTTTAACCAATAAATTATTAGTTATATTGGAACTTTATACATCTAATTATTTCGTTCATAAATAATTAAATAAATTATTTATCAATTAATCTTTAAATTCATGGTGTCCAATGCATTCATAATATAGGGTTTAGTTTCAAAAAATGTATTGAATTTGACACTTTTTGCTATTGTATATACCCATTTTTCAAAACTACCATTTAGTGTACCAAAGTCTCAAAAACTATCATTTAATGTATTGTTACCTTTGATAGAAGGTAACATGTGATGTGTCAAGTTTATCGCTGACGTGGCAAATGACTTAGGTGATGCATGTAATTTATTTGTTTAAAAATAACTAGAAAATAAATAAATAAATAAATAAATAAATAATAATAATAATAACCTATCTCCTTTTGATCAACGAGACCTGCAAACACGCATCCCTCTCAATCGACGATTCCTGCAAGCACCCGTCCCTTTCAATCGACGATGACCTGCTTGGATGAGTTATCAGACAACAAGGAAAACCCTTAATCGAACGGCGCCGATTATGGTTCGTCGGCGATTAGGGTTCGAGGTCAACGGATTTGGGTTTCGACTTCTAGGGCACCGATTAGGGTTCATCTGCGATTTGGGTTCGAGGTTGACAGATTTGGGTTTCGACTTCAAGGGTGCCGATTACGGTTCATCGGCGATTAGGGTTCGAGGTTGACAGATTTGGGATTCGACTTCAAGGGCGCCGATTAGGATTCTTCTTCATGATCTATTCTTCTTCTTCATCTGCAAACACCATGGAATCATTGATACTCTTACTTAGGTTTTTCGACTGTTGCTTGACTGTTTGTGGATAATGAAGATCAGATTTATCAGGCTTCAAATTTGGGTTTCATCATCATCGATTGGGCTTCAAATCTGGGTTTCATATATCATCATCCGGTGACAGGTTTGTGCAAAGGTTTCTTCATCATGTTTCAGTTGTTTATTTTTTTTTTCTTCATATTATGGATTTAAGGGTTTTCTTCTTCCCTTAGTTGTTCATTGATTGTTAGTTCCCAGATCTGGGTTTCAGTCATGGATGTTCTTATGATTTTGTTCTTATAATGTTTGATTTTGAATCTTTAAAAGAATGAAGATCTGGGTTTTTTATGATTCTGTTTCTTATGATTCTGTTCTTAGGATCTTGGTTTCATACGAATGTTCTTGATGTTTAAATGTTTAATATATGATTTATCTTTTTTTAAAGATTACTGATGTGGCAACCTAATTAGTGATGTGGCATGCAATATTAAAAAGAAAAAAATAATATGACTGGTTACCTGATGAAGAGGTAACCAGTTACATAAAATGGTAGTTTTAAGAAAGTATGGTACATTAAATGGTAGTTCTAAAAATTGGGTATACACAATAGCAAAAAGTGACAAATTCAATACATTTTTTGAAACTAAACCCCATAATATATTGAGGATTTAAGTTTTAAAAAGATATATGTTGATTATATCTTTTTCTGATTAACAATGAGGTTTTGGAGCTAACTAGTTGTAAATCAACAATTCATTTTACACAACAACACATCAAATGTCTTATGAGATAATTGTGATATTATACAAGTCATCTTGCATCTTTAAAACTTATATCACTTATTTAAATATCACGATCTTCGCCACTTACTATATAATTATTATAATAATAAAAACTATTTACAGATTTGATTGCTTACTGGTGAATAATAAAGCAAAAAATGAAAAAAGAATTTAGTTTGTGTAATGATGAATATTAGATGAATTAACTTTAATCGTAAAATAATCAAAACTCAAAAGACTAAACTAATCACATTACTGTTAGTGTGGTTTCGTATTTGCCATAAACAAAATATTTTTAGTTTAGTTTCGTAGTGAACAAAGAACCAACCTATGCTTGATTGAAGATATCTTAATTTATATAATTTATTTTTTGCTCGTATATTTTTATATGACGTCTTTTATTTCTTTTCTTTTTTTGTTTTATATGTTTCTTGTTTATTATTTTTTATCTCAATGTGTTATAGTATGTTTAGTCTAGTGTATTGCTAAGAACACAACTATTACATAATTGAACTTTTACTTATTACGTGTCGGGACGAATTGACCCAAGATCATAAGACATGTCCAACACCCGGTGCCCGGTTAATGGAACCTTACTACGCCTCAAACCAAAAAAAAACAAAAAACAAAAAAAAAAACGAACTTGTTTGTTTTTCCAAAACCTCGGAAGGGAAATGTCCAGTTGTTTAGTTGTTTGTATTGATTGACCCGAACCTCCTATTTAAACCCACTCATATTTGAATATGCTAAGTTATTTTTCCGGGTTGTTTAGCTGTTTGTATAGATTGACCCGAACCTCCTATTATTCATCCTCTTCTTTTAGTTCTTCAAAATCCATAAAGTAGAAAATGATGAGACCCTTCCACTCAACGTAGTCTTGATCCATTCCCTCACCGAAGTAAACTCGAATACATTTCAATCGTAGGATCATAGAAGGGAGCGAAGATGTTGATCCTTTCACTATCTTAGCAGAAGATTTCCTATTAAAGCCACATGTGATTTCCACCATGATGTCTTGAATGATGATTAGCCCTTTGAATCAATAAAAATACAAAACACCCTTTTTTCGTTCATGTTTTGCCATATTTACCTTTAGTTCATCTTTCCAATCCATGCCCCTTGAAGTTGTGGTTCAAAGCTCTTAGGATCTTTGATACACCTACAAGTCTTCCTAACCTGAAAAAAACTTTTCATATATCTCCTTGCTCTCTTTCAGATAATTTATAAAAAGAGTTGAATGTTGTTTTCCCATCATCAACCTTCTTATTGTTTGGATCATCACCTTGCCTTTTTGCTCTGATCATCGTCTCGCTTAAGGCATATCGACCAAAACCTAATGCATTAACTAATTTTATAATTTGTTAATATTAGGTTATATTACGAAGCGATAAACAAATTTAAATTCAATTATGGAATTTTAAGAAAAAAATAATTAGTCAATTTGATCTGATTTAACCTAAGCTTGCTTTGTCATCTTCACCCAAAATAATACATATAAACCGGAACCCGATCAACTTAAAAATACCTACATTTGCAAGACTACATTTTCACCCTTTTACCTTACTCACTCGATCTTACGATTTGCAATAAATAAAAGTAATGAACTTGTTTCCAACCTGCTAGTTAAAGTGGTTAAATAGTTAAGTATTTCTTTAAAGTAATAATTACCTTTCCAAAGAATATTAATAATTGCATGCTCCATTTTCTGTAACTATTATAATTTATAAACAATGACAACGATTAGATCATTTAAAACGTATCAATCAATAATCAATAATCATCAATCTTCTAATATATATAAAAGAGTAATTTGAAAAAATTTATTAGATGATCTTGACCCTTCATTTAATAAAATATTTAATCTTACCCGTTAATTCTTTTAATTCTAAAACTTTAATTTTGACTTTTTAGAGTCAAACTAATATTTACTAAATTTTTTCAAATTAGTCTTTTACTCCGTATATATATTAGAAGATAAAATATAGTCTTGGCCTTTCATTTATTTCAAATTAAATCACAACCATTTATTTAATTAAAAAATGAAATTCAACTTTAACTTTTGATAGTTAATCGTTAATAGATATAATCTAAAAATTAGAATACTAGATTTGAGATAATCGTGGTATGACCGATTTGTCTTTGAACTTTAATTAAAACCATCTTATTGGATTTCAAAGTTAACTAGTTGATAAACCCGTGAGACCACGGGTATTACACAAATAAACCTAAAGAAAATATAACATCATATATGCAACATTTTTAAAGTACCAAAAATAGTAATTTTGTGAATAATATGAAGATATGAATTGACATAATTAGTTAGCCACAAATGGTATTATATGCGTAATTTAGATAGGTAAAATCTTATAAAGATTAGTAAATTTACATATATAAAGAATATAAAGTACGTACATATGAAATAGAACTAAATTTTTTTAAGAACTTCTTTATATACTATGTTCGTTGTTTTATCTATCACAGCTTCGTCGTTGTCACAAATTAAAACGGGTCTCGTGGAATTAAGCCAATAATAAATAGAGACCAGTCTTAACTTTTGTTAATTGTCATGACAAAACAATACATGATTGGAAATTTCTTTCACTAAAACTTGACTAAAATTCTTGTATATAATGGGATCATTTTCATTCTAAGAATATACTCAATATTACCAAAAATGATCTTTAACTTGATAATATGTATACACATGCATCAAATTTGTTGTTGTTCAAGGTTGGGTTGTGTATCATTTTTGTAGTGGACAGTGGTATATGTTTTTATTCATCAGAAAGTAAATTGATTCCTTCATCATTTTAGTACATGGGTATCAACTTTGTATTAGTGTGGCTTATATAATGGAGCAATCTCAAGTTCCCTAATGCTAATAGATTTCAAGAGCGTATTAGTTAATTATTTCAAATAGATAAAAAGTTGAGAAAAAGAGGCTTAAAATCATAAGATAAGCAGAAAATAAAATCCTACATCCTCACCCAAAAAAATATGAATTTGATGCCTGTTATCACTTAATGAACCATATTAAAAACATAAAATAAATACCATCAAACCTGATACACAAATATAAAAGAACAACATTGACAAATATAAATGACCAACATTGGTTAAAGAGCTACCCTTATAATTGTTTCATCTCTTTCACACCACCCATGCTTGTATATTTGAACTAAAACTACACATGAATTGAATTAATAAAAAGTTAGCTATCATAAAGTATACACATTTCTAAAAATCAGCTATGAAATCTGATAGGAACTCAAAAGTTGTTGTAATTCTATTTTGATAGATATATAGTAATACATTTAGGTCATGTCAAAATAATGGAGACTTGGAGCTAATAGAAAGAATCTTTTAAAATAAAAGTTACCTCTAATATACATAGATACTGAGATACACACAAGTATAATAAAATCACAACTCATATATAAAAAAAACAACAATTAAGTGGACCACATGAGATCAATACTAATAATGATCAACATCCCATACATCACAACACATCTAATAAGCACAATCAACGACCAAAATCAAAAATTCGATGAACTACAAATACTGAGAGAGGGAAGAGGCAAAAAACAAAAAATTACTTCTATAGCAAGGCTCTCACACTGTATAATATTCTCATGGCACTGGCAAGCTTCCTCCAAATGGCACACAAAGATCCTTTGGCCTGCACACAACATGAGTTTGCAAAATGATGAATTATCAATAAATAGTATATAATTATTTGCATGATATTTACATACAACAGTTCCATTTTCACATTCAAAACCCAAAAAATATCTCCCAAAACCAAATTCATATATACCAGAATTCAAATAAAAATAACCGATTCCCTCAAGACACAGAAACAAACAAAACAGGAATAGGAGGATGACAAAAAAGTCACTGATTATGTTTAGGATTACAAAAAAGCTATCTGACCTCAAATATAATTCTAGTATAATATGCAAGGCCCCGAACAACAGAAACATCAAACTTAATCCATTCTGAATGACCAAACTTTTCAGAAAGTGAAAATAGCTCTTTCGGTTCACTCACTGCTTCCCCTGCACCTCCAAGTTTCTATGAAAAAATAGAAAAAAGTATGATAATTATATTACTATATACTAAAGTGTACGCATTGATACCAAAAATATCTTTTAAAACTTTCTTGAACATAGAAACAAATAATACCTTCCAACTCTGTCAAAGACTTAATGGAAAGAACTTGTAGTAGATCCTCAACAGCTTCGTCTGATAACTCAACTGACTTCAGCTCTTTCTTGATCTCCTCTATGGGTATTTTCCCCATCTGTTTCCCAATAAAGCCCAAAATAAATAAATTTAACAAACAAAAGTGTAGGGAACTATATACACAAATCGCACACATGACACACACAGAAAAATAGATGAAAGGGGTAACTGATTCATTATTAGAGAACTTAACATAATCAAGAAGGTGATTTGGAAAGTTCTATAAATTAAAATACCTTTCTGGAACAGTTTGGGCTTAAGACTCACCCACTACATTAGGACTATAAGATTCACATTTTAAATGCTCTCTCAACACCTGAAATTAAAAAGGGATTTGTATTCTTCGTACCAACACAATCATCCATTTCAATAAACTTGCGTATAAAAGCAAATCACTACGTAAAGCCTCATTCCGCTGCCAACAAATTGATAAACAGAGAGTAGTTATAATAAGCAATCACTCAAAAATATATACTATGAACTCAAAAAAGAAGTCAAATGACATTTTCATCTTTGGGCTATTTATTCATATGCCAACATCTCTTACCACAAGAACCATTGATTATATTGACAAAATCATATCTTATGATTACCTTCAATTCTTGTTAAAGTAACTCTTAATACATAAATCTAGTTTTACAATGCACAACACTCATGATTCAGACTAAAGTGATGTCAGAGAGTTTCAAGATTCAAAGTACGCAATTACTTGGCATGTCATTACGTAACTCTAAATACAAACGGCATAATATTTTGACCATCTTCTTGATATATTTTTCATCGTATGTACAGAAGCACATGCAGATTATGAACAATGCATGATTCCTAATTGCATAATGTAAATATAGAAAACCAAATATTGAGTTTTTACCTGAGCGATTGAATATGACATGGTGATAATCGAACGTGAAGTGACGATGGTCAAATCTTAGGTTTGCAAAAACTTAGAAGAATTAGAGTTGCAGGAAGTTATCTTCTTCAATGATAAGTCTTCAAGGCAGCGATTGAAAATCAGGGTTTTTGAGGCTTCCGTTGTTAGCTATGGAATGAAGATGATCGATTGCATGTTGGAGATGAAACTGCTTTCTCTGTGATCAAACAGATGCAAGGAGAATCGATTGAGGAGGCGGTCGAGAGAGAGGGAGAACGTATAATGAAAGAAAGGAAGCGTATCAAAGACGATTTGATAACGGGTTAAAAATGGGCGGGTGAGACCCGCGTGTTTCTTTGAAATGGACTTGCCAAAATTGTTTTATATAATTGTAGGATTGTGAAATTAGGAGCTTTGATGGTTAATTGAATCCTAATTAATAGTTAATTTTGAAAACTTGGTAAGCCTCTTTTATATATATATATATATATATATATATATATATATATATAGATAGATAGATAGATATCCATTTGGGGAGAACAAATAAGCTCGGACCATCTTCTAATCTTTCTTTTAATATATACAAACGATTAATTAAGAAAAATTATTATATGATCTGGACCTTTATTTAATAAAAAACTTAATCCTATCTGTTAATTCTTTTAATTCTAAAATTTTGATTTTGACTTTTTAGAGTCAAACTAATATGAATTAGATAAATATATCCCTTAATTATATCAATGATAAATATGAAAAAATTATCTAACTATATTATTAAAATATAGTTCAACCCAACACTTTTAATTACATACTTTTCAAACTTTTTATATTTTTAGTTTATTAGAATTGTTATATATTAAATATAAAATAATAATTATAATCTTATCTTTAATTCAGACACCCTAAGATATTATTTATTTGATTGTATAATATACATGTTAGTATTGTTTAATAGAAGAAAACGTTTAAAATTTATTTTAATCATCCCCGTGTTTATACACGGGGTATTAAACTAGTAATGTAATATAAGATTATAAGATATACTATAGAAGTTGGGTTTGTTTCGCTTCCAATCAATTTCTCAAATCCCTTTTGAAGCCCATCCTTTCATTTCTTATCCAATTAATTATGTTTAAAAAAATACAAAACATTGATCGAGCCTGATTACTTAGAAGATCCAAAAGAGATGAAACAATACCAAAACAAACACCCCACCATCTCAAGAGATCGAGCCATGGTCTTTGAACTTCGAGACAACTGAGGAGAACATGATCCACGGTATCAAAGCCTCACAACTAGGACAAATAATATAGCGAAGATCAAATCCCCAAACGGTTTAATCCATCTCTAGTAGGCAGCCTTCGATGTGATAGTCTCCACTCTCCAAGCAAATACTCAAATCTTCTTTAATCATCAAAGTCGTGGAAACTAAGAACAAAATTCTTCAGACATTACTATAAAATAACCCCATTAAAAAACCCTAAGAACAAACTTTATTTAATATGAAAATAAGTAACCCCACGAATCATCAAACACATTATGAACCCTAAATTGAAATCTGAAACAGAAGCGTTCAAGTGGAAGCAAAAAATCAAGACACAATTGGACAAATCGAATAATATGAAGAACCCTAATCAGACCTTGAGAGAGGAAACAATATGAGGAATCCAATCTTGCCACTTGACATCCTTCATCATCGGACCTTCAAGGCGTCAAAAGGAGGGAGACATTTGAGAACTTGAGAAACCTAGCCATTGGAGGCTTTAAGACATTGGAGGGCTCTCAAGATGGCAGGGAACATCAGAGACATTGTAAACCAAATCGTGGAACCTGAACATTACCCTTCACAAAGTTAAAAGTAAATACGGGTTTTAATTTAACTCTTATAATTTACGAAAAGACATTTATTTTAACAAATATATAACCTTAGTCAAGAAAAATATATAAAAAATATATATATTCATAAAAGAAAAAGAAATGCTGGTGTGAAAAGGCGATTGCATTTGTATTTATTTGTTTAGTAAAAAGCGAAACACTTAAATGGACCTTTCTATGTTGTCTTCACCCGCATATAATATGGATGAATGGATGGATGGGTCCATGGGTGTGAGCCCAACGGTCATCCACCCAAATTCAAATTCTTCTCTCCCAACTCCCAACGGTAATATATATCCCTTTTTTTTATATTCAGGTGTTTATCGACAAAAGAAAAAAAAAAGGAAACGTTTGTTGAAATTTCCCTTTTTTCCTTGATAAAATAGTACTCAAGGTACATTAATATGAAGCAAACCAAATTAACTTCTTATTTAAAGTTTCCTTTCTTTTGAAACTTAAAATCGTGTTTATAATTTAAAAGTCTTTAGCTAATATAAATTGTGAGAAATGTTCAATATAGTTCATACTTATTGCATAGTCCCAAGAAACTAATCTTAGCCCTTGGATCAGCTCCATCAATGGTCCAGATTGAATTTTTTAAATTTGGGCCGAGTGGCATTTTCGTTATTAACATCTAATGATTTTACCATCACATGTGATTGTATACTGAATCACATGTGATTTTATATTGAATCACATGTGATTGAATATTAAAATTTAGGACTATACTTTTTATATGGATTATATTGAACACAACTCTATAAATTATATGTTTAAATAAATGACTAGTGGTAAAATAAGTAGTATTATTATGTATTTTATGTGTTGAATTGATTGTCTGAATAAAAGTTAACTCATTTGATTTGATAATACGAAATCAAATTCATTATTGTTATTTTTGCATTATCATAAGTCTGATATTTAAAAAAAAAAAAAAGGAGTATGGTAAAAATCTTCAAAATGTTTTCAATTTATACTTTTTCTTTTTGTGTTTAACAAACTTTTAAAATTTATATTGTGTGCATCAAATATTTAATTCTTTCGTTATTATGTGTATTAAAGTTCTTATTATATGTATTAGACTCATAGTTTTTTTTTCTTTTTTATGTAATAAAATGCATACAATAGCAACAATTTAAAGTTTGATATACATAACAAAAGCTTTTGAACTTCAATATACAAAATGAAAAAAACAAACATGCAAAGTTAAACATAGGCAGGGTTGTTTAAAAATCCATATACGAAACTTCAATTGAAAATCCAATATGAAACTAACTAATTTTGGATATCTGTAATTATTATAAAATTTTAAGTATTTCGGGTATATGAAATCCAAAATTACAAATTATGTTTTTTATTATATACTTTATATTTTTTATTTCTTAATGTATGTTCTATGTTAAAATATTTGGATATTTGGATAATTCGGTATCCTAATCTGAAATTCCAAAAATCCTTAATTTGGGATGTGAATTTTTAGGATATAAAAAGGTAAAAACAACATGTCCTTTTAGAATTAGGTGTTGTTATGGTTGTGTATAAATTGAGAATTTAATATTTTTGTTAATGGTTAATAGAGGTACGAAAATTAATTAAAGGCGTGGATATAATAAATAAGACGAGTCGAGTTGACGAGTGACAATATAAGCCAATGTAGTATTCACGGTTCCTTAAAATATACGCATCAATAATAGATTATTTAAGAACTATAACTATGAAGGGTAGCCATTAACTATAAGATGTCTTTATTTTTATTTTTTAATCCTAAAATAATTTAATGTCGAAATAAAAAGTTTCTTTTGAATTAAACTTCATTATAAATAGCATCAATGATAAAGTTTGGTTCATTGACATCACCTCCACTTAGTTGTAAGCGGTTTAGTCCTATTTATTTGAGGGTTTAAATATAGCTAATTATTATTTAAAATGTAATTAACTTTACATGTTTTGTTTTTAGATATATTGAACTTCAAAAGTTAATATTGAATGTATTAAACTTTTAATATTTTACTAATATATGTACTTTTGTTATATAAAATAAAATTTAAGTTTCTAATACAAAGAAAAGTTTAATACATATAAATAGCGACAAATTAAATGTTTAATACATACAATAAGAAAATTTAAGTTTGATATATGTAATATTAAAAAGTGTGAACTTGAATACATTTAGAAAACATACCATTTAAATAATGTATCACTTGGTTACTTATTCAAGCGAAAGATGTACACATACTAATCTATTTTTAATTTATTTATTTGAAGCATTAATTTTTTTTTCTTTAACCTACGATATCAGACTTTTTTATTATCAATGAAAAGTTATGTCATGAGTAATGCATCATAGTTAACTTTGCATGTATACCTTAATATATACATCTGTAAGTTATTACGAGATAAAATTTCCGACTTTATCAAATTTCTATATATTGACTAAACCTAATTAGAAAACTTATAATAGAATATTAGTAGATTAGGGTGTAGAGATCAATACCCATATTTTTATAGGTTAATCATGTCAAATCGTATTCATGTAATCAGTTCACTAATGATGTATATGATAGCTCGGATTATACATATATATGAGAAAGTTTAAATTATAACTGTTTTTCATATGAGAAATGCGAAAACCAAACTTAGTCATAATTAGTGGTTAAGAATTTTGGCGGCTGATTAATGATTCATTAATAACATATTAATGACTCGTTGATGATTAATGACACATTAATGGATGACTTTTTTTGAAAAATAAGCCTTGCAAATTAATGACGGCTCACCCGGACGCATTTCACCGTTGGGTAAATATATAAAAAAGTAAAAAACCCCTATTAATTAATAGGTAATAAATGTGTGTGTGTGTGTATGTGTTAAACATTGTATGACTTTGTTTAGCTATGATAAACATTAACAAGACTTCTTAGATGCATATGATAGTTCGATTAAGACAACCACGGTTATAACTAGTTATCGTGATTCATAACTATTACGTCAACATTAATAACTTATTACTAATTACCGGTAATGATAGCATCACAAGACAATATGCTCGTCGTTACTAACTACCCGTAACGATATCTCAATTTCTAGTATGAATGTTGCCTTTAATTATAACTTAATTACTTGAATAAAGAAGATGCTTAATTTGAATTGAATTTATAGAATTAATTACATAAATCGTCTCTGTTGTTGTCACTGAATTTTAATTTTAGTTATTTAACTTTAAAAATTATAAAATAGTCACTGTATGTGTTACTTTGTTTTACTTTTGGTACTTTAAACTAACTGGTGATAACTTTGACCGTTATAATATAATAATTATCAACTCATAACAAATTGTTACCGAAACTAATATGTATATTTCATATTTCAATATATATAGTTATTAATTAGGTGGAGTGGGTTTATAAATTTTGTTATTTATTACTTTCTAACTTAGTTTCACTCTATTTTATTCACGTCTATATTCATACTATTTTCTTTTTTTTATCATAATTAGTTGATAAGAAAATTAAACAATTTGTAATGTTTATAATTTTCTCAATTAAACAATGTCGAATTTAACATTTGGATACTACTTTTGATAGTTTTTATTTTAGAAATTATATAGTAGTTATAAATGGTTATTAGGTTAACTGAGTAACCAAACCGAAAATACCGCTTAACCGACAAGATTAACTGACCTTTTCAGTTTAAGTACCTTTTCAGTTTAGGTTTAATATCACAAAACTTACTAACCAATAGTTATCGGTTAACCATTATATTTTAAAAATATAATTAACCGGTTATCAGTTAACCGAACGTTCGATTAACCATCAATTAACACCCATGATAAAATCAAGACGGACTAATTTACATATGTTAATGCACGCGTACTAGTAAGTCATATACAGTAATTCTGAATTTAGAATTTATTGCTCTGTGAAAAGGAATCACCAAATTGTTCGTAATTACTCTCAAAAGAGAGGGTATTTTGGTCAAAAACAAGGATAAAGCGAAAATTTTGAAAACGGGTGGCCGTTTGAAACCCCATAATAAAAACAACACATACATTCGAAATCTCCCCCATTTCGATAACTTCATAGCTTCAACTTCAACCTAGAGGGAGAAAGTGTGAGAGAGAGAGAGAGAGATGACGGGAATGGTGATGCTAACAAGAGGAGCTGGCTGCGGTGGTGGTGGTGGTGACGGAAATGCATTGACGAAAAGCGGTGCTACACAAGATGAACAAAATCAGCTGTCGTTAGTAGCGTTGTTGATAGCAGCGTTAAGGAAATCAATGGTGGCTTGTCGTGTAGATCAACGAGATGACCAAAACTCGGGGACAGCTCTACATCCGATGGAAATTGGATGGCCAACAAATGTTCAACATTTGACTCATGTTACTTTCGACCGATTTCATGGATTTTTAGGGCTTCCTGTTGAGTTCCAAGTGGAAATCCCCTGTCGCGTTCCAAGTGCCAGGTGATTTCAATATTTGATTTCTTGAAAATTCTCATTTCTTCTTTGAATAGTTCGATTTAATTCTTTTTTTTTAAAAGAGATTAATTATGGTATACATAGTTTATTAAATTTACAGTGTTACAGATCTATGGTTTTGAGTGGGGGTTTGATTGATAATGAGAAAGGTGTGAAGATGGTAACTCTGGAATTTAATATTGTCATAAAAATAGCAATAAATGCAAATTTAAGAAACTGGAAATCTGCTTTGATTGTTTAAGAAAATGGTGAAAATGGGAATCCAAAGTTCAATAATTGAGGCTTTCTACAGGAAAGTATAATTTAAATATTTACTGGCATTATCAAATAGCATAATCTGGCTTCAGCAGTTAAAATTAGTAATTTTTTACAGTCATCTTCAAAATCAATAATAATATTTTCTTTTGTTTTTGTTTTTGGGGAAGAGATTATTGAACTTAACAAGTAATCTTTTACAATCATCTTCAAATCAATAATAGATTTGGTAAAATATTTGAATACATACGAATTCTCAATTTTTGCATAATTAGTTTTCATGTTTATGTGACTGGAAATTTCTTTGCAAGATGCACTAAGAATATATCTTAAAAAGCCTTGTGGCAACACGGATCATCTTTTTAATTGTTTACTTTTCACTTGAAAAATTGACATTATTCTTTTTTGTTTTTAAAGTTAGTCTATAGTTTAACTTTATACCGGTCAAAGTGGTTTTCTCTAAACTTAACACTTTCTTTTATTAGTCGACATGATTGTACAGTAGAACTACAGAAGGCCATATTGATTCAAGTTTCAACTCTATCTGCTTCGTCTTACTGATCATCTTGTTGTTGTGCAGTGTCAGTGTGTTTGGTGTCTCAGCAGAATCAATGCAATGCTCTTACGATACAAGAGGCAACAGTGTCCCTACAATTCTTTTGCTGATGCAGGAAAGATTATACGCACAAGGAGGTCTAAAGGTATATAGTTAATTGTAAAAGTGTTAGCTGAAACAAGTAGTTTTTTCAATATGGGGCAGGACAAGTTGGATTACTGCTCAAAAAGTGTTTAGTCGAAACAGATCATTTTCAATATGAGGCAAAACTGGTTGGGTCAAGATGAGTTGACATGTTTATCCATTTCATTTACTTTCTATCATAAAAAGGGATAATATATACACTCCACCAAGTATCAAAAAGTTTTCATTAAGGCTACCCAACCATTACAAACAACTATTTTAGAGACCATCCGAGTAAAAATTTAGCTTCATTTCTGACTAAAAACTTGTTTAGGAAATATTTAAAATTATATACATTTAAAGGTTTTGTCACGTTTAGAGTTTTAACAATGAGAAATACCTATGAATCTAGCACTTATGTTTTGAAAATTCTTTTAGAGTTGTTTCTTTCGAGTACATTTTATCAATATATATTTTTCTGCCTCTAGTGTGACAAAAGCTTTAAAATTTAAAATATTTTGTCATTTTATAACTTTTGGCAAGTTTTTGTTGTTGTTGCTGAAATTTGTTTAAAAGAAACTAAATTTATTCTTGGACGATATCTAAATTAACATTAATGGTTGCGTGGCTTGTACTTTTAATTATGATTCCATCAATAATCTACGTCTTTAATTATGATAATTTAAATATTAAGAATAGACTTTTGGTGACTTTCAAACTGTTTAAACATTTGTAGCTAAATTTTTTAAACTCAACTCATCGACCTACTCTAATAATTAATTGATTTACAACTAAGTGGCTTGAAATTTCCACCTTTATATGTATTTATCAAGTTTTCTATTTGAAGATTAATTATTTGTATCGAATATTGGTTGAACAGGCAGAAGGAATATTCCGTATAAATGCGGAGAACAGCAAAGAGGAGGAGGTGCGAGACCAGCTAAACCGAGGCATGGTACCTGAAGACATTGAGGTTCATTGTTTGGCAGGATTGATTAAAGCCTGGTTTAGAGAGCTACCTTGTGGTGTGCTTGATGGGCTTTCTCCAGAAGAGGTACTTCAGTGCAACACTGAAGAGGAGTGTTCTGAGCTAGTGAAAAATCTCAAACCAACTGAAACTGCATTGCTCAATTGGGCAGTTGATCTTATGTCTGATGTCGTTGAGCATGAAGAATCCAATAAAATGAATGCCAGAAATATTGCCATGGTTTTTGCCCCCAATATGACTCAGGTAGGTAAATCATTTTTCTTTATATCATACTATTAAGATTTAAGTATTAACCACGACTTATGAAATGAAAATCTAGCAAACTTAAGTTCCTTTGCCTTTTATGAATTAGATGTCGGATCCATTGACAGCGCTAATGCATGCGGTACAAGTCATGAACTTGCTCAAGACCCTAATCACAAAAACACTTAGAGAGCGTGAAGAAACTGCAACCACAGATGGAGGATACTCACCAATGTCATACCGTTCAGATAGGCAATCAGACGACAGTCAAGAAGAACTGGAAACTAGCTGTGAACTGAGAAGACAGCCATTATCAGGTGATGACATTGACGATGATGAAGATGAAGTTGAATCATTAAGCGAGATAGAAGAAAGCTTCTTGAAACAACTGATGGAAAACGAAAACGCCAAAGATTGTTTCAAGAAAGAACTGGGAAATCTAGTAAAGCAACGGGCTAGCCCGACTAGCGGCTTTGATTTTCAAGAGGAATCATCAGTGACGACAGATGGATACATGTCGGGTGTGAGTGTGAGTCCTGGGATTGGGACAGAAGTAGAAATGATGAGCAAGATTGTGGAATGTGTGAAGTGAGGGAAGGATTGAAGCATGCTGCTTGTATTTTTGTTTGTAAATTATTTAGTAAGGGGAGGAGTAAGAAGTGGTGGTATGTTTTTGGACAAGTGTTTGGATTGTGATATTGAGGTTAGTTCAAAGTTTGTGGTTCAGTTGGGGGCTGAACTTGTTGTTTCTGAAATTTAACCAAGTTGAGACTTGTAGGGAGTGTTTGACAGAGAACATGGGATGATTAATTGTGGTACTGTGAACTGCAGTAGGTGTACTTTTTTTATATATTGTTTGCCTGTTTTGGTATTTGCATTGCCCAACCCAATCAAAGGTTCAACCTTTTAGATAAGATTGGTTTTTGACAATGGAAATGACTGTAAAAGATTTGAAATCATCCAATTTTATCTAATGTATTGTTATATACCTGTATTGCTGTATTAGCTTAAGTTCTTAATTTATTTATTTCTGAACCATAAAGATGATCTATAACCTCTTATTATATAGTATTATTATAATCAACCAATTTAAAAATCAGTTTAGACTCAGATCTCAACAGCAATTGGTCTTTTTCCTTGCAGATTATGAACACTCGCATGAACTTGAATGATGCATCATGCAAGGATGCCGGTTATTTTGAGGTGAAAAAATAATAATAAAAGGAAGAAGATGGTGAAAATCTAAGCGTGACAGGAATAAACATTAAAAATCTATCTTTTTTCCCTACAAAACATTGATACAAACATGAGATTCAAACTGTGAGAATATTACAAGAGTAGTCTCAACCGTCACGCTCTACCAGGTCATCTTTCTACTTCTAATATTCACTCTTAGTCATCTTTTTACTTCTAATATTCGCTCTTGTCATTCTCTACCACATTAAATTCTGACGCTCACGTAAACAGCTAAGCAACAAAACTATGTACCAAAGAATAACCTAAAGGGTAAAAGATCCCCTTTTATCTGCGTTGTTGCAATTTACATCTGTTGAAACACATCTACTAAAGTCACACGACATGTTGTCTGTAGATCGAAGTAAATTATCTTTTAATGATTTTAGAAATAACTAATATATATTTATAATGACATTTCTAACTCGGTTGGAAAGAAGGTACTGAAAACGGAGGAGAAGAATACAATGCAAATGACATCAAGGTTGACCAACCGTAGGTTTTCCATATTCAGATACAATCATCGAGGTTAAAGCCTAAATATGAAATAAAGGTCCTTAAAGATGGTTGTGAGTAGACTCGAGAAACATGTTTCATTTTGGTACGAGAAGAAGATCAAGACTTGTGCAACCTCAAAGAATGTATGCAAAAAAGGTTTGTTCCTCGTGCTTAAATACAAATCTTTTATTCAAACGAGAACTTTAAAAAGTGGACCAAGGAAGTTATAGACTATTTAAGAGAGTAAGTAGCTCAAATTCATACTGATACAAAGGAGGGTGAAGAGCACACCATCACAAAATCTGGTGTCAAAAAGGATCCTAAGTCGCCGTATTAACAAGATATACAAATATGAGAGCTTTCAACATCAAGAGCATCTTTCAACATTCGGACAAAGATACTGATAAAATAGTGAGATTACCTGTTGCCGCAACAAACATAATGCAACATGAGTGGGTCTCTTTCAACATCAAGAGCCTAGTAACATCATGAAAGCTAGCACAAGATCATGTTCATTTGCATGATCTTAACAAACCAAAATATGTATTATAAAAACAAACAAGTTTTCAAGATACATACGTACAATCGTAAATAAATTTTCCATTGTACGGCCGGATCTTGCAGTTGTAAAACGATGAGATTGATCACTTGAATTTCCTCTCTATATATCACTGAAAATCATGGGGTTTTTCTTCCTTTGAAACTCGTACGTAGCAAAACATTGACACTAGCTCTGCACATACGGGCTCAACTGCTTCATCGGTACTCTACCATTAAAACCAAATTTTAATAAGTTACCATCACCAAACAGTATATAAAGTAGAAAATTTAGAAGATGGACAAGATACTAAAGTGTTCCTAACTTTTTTTTTCCAACACTAAACTGAAGTAGTTCACTGATGAAGGCAAGAATTAAATAAAAAAATCAAATGCAGCAAAATAATTTGTAACAATTATTTTACGGAAAAACCCATACCATGGCAACTTCCGGTTAAAAATTACCTGATATCAGATATAACTGTGAGTTCTTCTGCTTAAGCAAAGCGATTACACTCTCATATTAATACAGGTGTAAGCAGCTTATTGGTTGATGCTGCCACAGGCTTGCCTGGAACCCAATCAAAATGAAAAGGTGGTTATGTTATCTGTATCTATGAGCCAGCTGGGTAAAGATCAAAAACAATTTGCAGGGAAATTACAGAAATTACAAATGGGGGACAATGCATTGAATACCAGCAATCTCTTTGACCCAAGTACAAAAGAGAACAATATCAGATAAAACTCAGCAACTACCGTAAACTTGCTATTTTTCCTTAATCAGAATCCTGCAATGCCACAGAATGTCTGGCAACTAAACACCAACTGTTAGCGCCATATTAAATAGAATTTTTAAATAAATTAAGCAGTCTAAGCAGATATACTGGTAAAATTATTCAACACAACCTACAAGAGGTCTATAAAACATTGTAATAAGTCACTGAAGCAAATAACCTGATTGTTCATTCTCAAATATTGAAATCATCAATGTATATCCAATTAACAGGTTATAAAGATACCATGTGGAATTTGACATGAACCATCAACTGAATAAATTGAGTGTATAATTGAGTACATGTTTGAGGTTTTCAAGCAAGAAAAAGTTCCATTTCTATCCATAGCTTTTTTTAAACAACAGAACACACACACACACACACACCCTAATCCTACTCCTAAATATACACATTTGTGCACTACAGGACTTGAACCGTAGCCTTTGGCAACACCTAATACACCTGATAACGCCGAGCTATAAGCCCTTTGGGCTTTGGGTCCATAGCCTTTTATTTTCCTTTAGAATGTGGTGAGACATTGAACCCTTTTTCCGCCAGCAGAAATTGTTCAATCCCTAGAATTCAAGAAGGTCGTAATATGCAGATGAACATTATTATGTGTTACCAAGGTGACTCAATGACTAGAGCCAACCTCATATCAAGGAATGAAGCTAACAATATCATGCTTCAATAACATGATGCAGGTAGCATCCCAGAAGACCATGAAGTTAGATAATCATTTTAACTCCATAAATCACAATCTTGTTAAAAGTTTATTAGATCTAATCACTTGAAATAACACAACTGCACACACATTGCTGAGCATACAAGACACACAATCTGTCAATCTGATGTGAAGGAGCCAGAAACATTGCATGCAAGGGCGATTAACAACAATTAATCAGCAAAGGCCCAAAAACTAAAGGTATTGTTCATCATGAAACTAATGTAAGATTATTCATGTCTATATAAAGACTTTACAATATATATATATACACATGCATAAACAAGTTTGCATAGAAGAGAAAGACTGCTTTTTCCACCAAGACATGTTTGAAAATCTGAGTTAAGACAAGCAGTCAGCAGATAGGAGAAATCAAATACATGCGACTATGGGAGGAACATTATATATATAATAGTATGTGCACATGATACTTCATATTGTGAACAACATATATTTATCTTCAACCTTAAAAAGAGAATTGTTGTGCTGATTGTATAACCCTGCTCTCAGCCCCGTCCCCATAAATATGGATCAAGGAGATATCCATAGGATCAAGGTCACACACACCCCTGTAAGTATATAACAAGGATATTCATGCAAAACCGCTTAACCAGTCGATCATGACAGATGAATATCCCAAGAAATCCAACAAAATTTATGTAAGAGAAGCACCCAAAAAAAAGAATAACTGCAGGGAGTTGTCGAAAAGTAAAAACGTTAAATACCTGAAGACGCACCATATGCATGAAGATATCTTCGATAGAGATAGAAATGAAGAGCAAGTCACATAACTTTGAAGAACAAGAAAACAAGAATCAAAAAGGTGATTAGCAGGCGGAGGAATCAGATATATAAATTCAAAAGGTAGAAGAAAGAAGGTTCGTAAAATAAGCTTTTGAAACACGATGCTTGAAACGATGGTATAGAGAAAAGAATCAATATATTGAAAGTCAATGACTAAATGAATTAATATGTTACACAATTACAGATTAAAAAAGGCACACGATAAACAAAGTATTACAAGTGTCAGAACTTTGCTACAAGAGGGATGGAATAGCATGCACTGTGAACGACCCTTATAGCAGTTCAACCACAGAAACTCATATGTGCACATTACAAATAGACTTCTGTGGCCTTCCATCCGATAGCTTACCATCAATTCAGTAAACTTTATTATGTTTGTTGTCTCTTTTAAGTTGAACCTTCAACTTCTTACCACCTAACTGGTATCCGTTCATTGTATTAATTGCAGATTGTGCAGCAGCCAGGGAGTCATAACTGACAAAACCTGTGAACACATGACCGGTTAAAGGCAGAATTCTTACTGTAAGGTAGTAATGGAATATATTGAAGTCCATACCAAAGCACTTGCTAACACCGGTTGCCTTGTCGACAAAAACCTTGGAACTCAAAACCCTTCCAAACGGTTGAAAGGCACTTGCAAGATCTTCATCACCATACTCTTGAGGGATGTGATAAATAAAGAGATTAGCACCAGGTGGGCCTGCACTGAAACAAACTGCTTAAATAAACAATAATAAGTGAAGGTTGCAATATTAGTCAGGTCAGGTGGATTAAGTAACTGGTCAATGAATAATTTTTGGTACTTGGGAAAATGGGTCTGTATAATCCACTGAATACACCATATGGGGGACTTTCAACACATTTGACGTGTTGCTTTTTTGCTTATTGATTTTCTCATTTAACTTGTTAGTTGGGAAGTAACTCCAATCGACCAATTCATAAGCATATGGGTTGAAATTGCCACCTCTAATAAAATGGTAAAAAAGAGAATGTTAAAAGAAGAACCATAATCTACAGTAGATTAAACAACCTTCAACATGGTCAGTGGGACTTCCACTGACAGTCGATGATGTTGCAGTTGCAGCATGATTATTAGCAACTTCAGGTGGTACTGGACTGGAAGGGCCACTGAAAGGCCTGATTCCCCCAGGGTATGCCAGAGGATATTGAAGTCTGGGCACGCTTGGATAGGCAGAACCCATATAACCGGCTGGGGGAACAGCATAGTTTCTTGGAGAGCCTGCTCTTAATGCATTTGCTTGGTTTGGGCTCAGGTTGGTGAAAGGAGGTTGATTCTGCACCGGGGGAAGGCGATACTGCATGAGCCCATAAGTTCCAGGAGCCTACTTACAAATCAACTCTTAATCACATAGCATCTTCAGCGTCGAATGGCAATAGCAACAATGTGCAAATGAAAGAAACTAAAAGGAATTGGGAGTGATGCGCCAAAAATGATGAAACAAACCTGATACCCATAACCGTTATATGGTGAAATATAACCCAGAGGAAGTGCTCCAAATAAAGATGGATGCTGTGTCGGGTCAACATTTGCCAAGGTAGAAGCCAGCGATTGAGCTTTCTGAGCCTTTCTAGCTTGTCTCTCCTTTTCAGTGTCTGCCCATTTAACAACCAAAGGGACGGTTGAACCCTAATATCGAGAAAAACAACAAGATTAAAACTAGACAAACAAACCGAGACACATAATCAGGTTAGAGATCTCGACTATCTATAGAAGTAAAAATGGAAAAACCCATGCACAACCTCCATCTTGTGTTTCCCATTAAGACCCTCTATGGCAGCAACAGCTTGTTCTTTTGTCTCATACTTCACGAAAGCACAACCTGCCACAATTAGCAATCTAAAAATGAAATGGAGCCCCAAAAATAATTCCAGAATTTGATAATCTGCACTACCAAATCGAGAGTCAGAAAATATTGTATGCACCTTTGCTAGTTTGTTGAGAACCTCTGAGAATCTGTAGGTCTTTTAAAGTTCCATATTGTGAAAATAATGCTGAAACTTCGCCTTCAGAAACATTCTTGGGAAGCATACCAATAAAAAGTTTGTGTTCTTGAGCCAAAGGTCAGAAAAACAATAAAGCTAGTCAGATAAATTATCATACGATCAAACAACCAACAGATACATGGCAGAACAACAAGTTTTTATTAAATCAATAAAATAGTATGGCATACCTAGCCGTTCCAACTCGCCATCAGCATACTTCACTTGTAACGGACTAGATGCCTGATGTGTAATAAAAGACATGCCTCATTAAATCAAAAGGGCAGAAAATGATGTGCAACGTTCAAATAATAGAAACACACACTCATGTCTACAGGGTGACATCCTATTGGCTTCAACTCACTAGTATAACAAACATCATAAGCCTCGTGAGAAGGAAAAAAATATTTTCCATTAGTTTAGTTCATTTCAATTCATCTCTCATTTTCATTTATTGTCCCAGTTCCATAATGCAAGGATAAATGGAGACCAGACTTCCAATTGGAATGCTCTAATCTCAATACAAGAATGCAGGAAAAGTAACATCTCACTTCATATAAGTGGTTTGACCAAGTAATATCTAAACGAAGATGAGTTATGAGTGTGATTATAAATTTATATGTAATGGTTCATAACTAATAAAGCATTTTGGAAGTGGGCTTAATATTTTGCGAGTTTTCTTGCTTCAACATTTTGGTAGTTGGTATAAAAAGATTGTGCTATTTGTTGAATCAAAACCCTCAACAAGAAGAGGGGGTGGGGGTTAACTAGTAGTACACAAGCCCACATATTATCCGCATGTATTGTATATGTTGATAAATTGTCATTACTTTAATATATATCATATTATATTACTAATTATAGTTGTAATATATCTTTTGAAATAATTGATGTCATGCCTGCAAGAGATATCAAATAGTTAACTTTAAATGAATGTCAAAGCAAGGATGATGTCCAGTTAAGCAAGTTGCTCCAGTATGCCAATTTTGCCTACAAGAACTTTACTAACTATATGATTTTGTTTCTTTTTCATTAAAAAAAGAAAAGGTAAACAAAACTCCCTTTCAAGAAGAAAACATGCATTCGAGTACATCCAGCATGAAGAAAATAATTTATCTTAAGGTGTAATATCACTCCTACATATAAACAATTATATTATTGAATTAGCACTTCACCTCCTCATCAGTAGTTTCTCATCAAATTTCACTTTATTTAAACGCAGATGCCAACTATTGTTTCATAATTCTCATGAAATATACAACGTTTGATTCAGCATGTACTCGTTCTAGTAAAACTGTTTAACCATTAGTTCAAAATACCTTCGATGATGACATAAAATCATCATCACGAATTTGTGACAGAACAATGAGCAAATAGGTACTAATATAAGGTCAAATATTTATTAAAACAATAACTTTGCAATTGCATAGGTGATAGGACATCCCAAAAATAGAAATTGTTACAAATTCCATGGATATCCCAAGATAGAAAAGTCTGTGAATTTCATGTAATGGAGAGGTAACAACATAGTTCTTCCTAATCCAACTTCTACCAACCACGTGAATTACCGCAATGCATTATATACAAGCTCTGAACCAACCGCGATAATGATAAAGTAGACTTCAAGAGAAAGATGAAGAAGATCTGAAAAATAATTAATTACCCCAGGCAGGGTTCTCTTATTATGAAACGCATCCACGGCCTTGTCCGCTTCCTCCCTCGACGGACATATAACAAAGCAACAGCCTGATAACAACAAACAATTAGGGCTACAATCAAACAATTCTCAATGGGGAAACACAAATCTCGATACCATAAAACTGAAATTAAATAAGAACGAATTGTTAACAACAACGTGAATCACGCATTGTGATCCGGAAGTAACATTGACGGAAAACGCGAAATGAGGAGAGAATCAACGAAGCGAAAGATTGAGAAATTATTCGGCGAAAGAAATTAACCTCGAGAAGCTCGCGTGGCCTTGTCTTTGATGATGTTGACTTCCTCCACAAGAGCAAACTCCTTGAACATTGCTATGAGTTGTGCCTCCGTCATATGCTTCGGAACTTGGCCGACGAACAGCTTAACACTCTCGTCGCTGTGTTTTCGCGGCATGTGACCTTCCGCCATTAATGCCGTCTATCTCTCTCCTCTTCTCGGTGATCTCGAACTTTCTCTCACTACAACTTTCTCTCTCTACACTTGATAGTCTTCGCTGTTGGAGTCCTGTTTGGGGAAAATAGGCAAAACTTTCTAGGAAAGACATAACTATGCCTTTGACCCCTATACCATAGTAAAAATACTATAAAGTCCTCGTACTATCTAGTTCTGTAATTTTGACCCCCTAATTACATGGGAAGGTCTTAAGGGGGCTGTTTTGTTGGAGGAATTTTAAGGGATTTTTTGGGAATTGGAATATAATTTCTAGCAAATCCTTTGCTTGGTTCAACTTTTGGTATGGAAATGATTCTTCATAAGGCTAAAAATCCATCAGATGTAGGATTTCAAAATCCATCCAAGTTTGGATGGAATTTACAATCCATCAAACAAGGATGGTGTAACGCCACCTCTAACGAGCTTAAAATTAGAGTTAATTTAAACTTTTTAAACAACGATTATCAAAAGCGTGTAGCGGAAAATAAACTCCATTTACAAAACAACGTGGTTTGACTCGGCTAATTAATTACATCAAAAATTAAGCCAATTTTGTTATCTACAAGCGTTACCAACAAGTTTCCAACCATCGGATCCAAACATAAAACGACGTGTTCCCCAAAAGGTATTTACAACAAAAACTACCACCAGTCCCGCCTCACCAGGCATCTAGCATCAACCTGCGAAAAAGGTAATCTTGCACCGTTAGCTACAACTAGCTAGTGAGCACCAATTACACATAAGCAACAATAAGCAGGCTATCATGTATCAGAACAGCACACAGGGCTATCCTATCATATTGCGGCGAGCCAAACGTGTCAGCAGGAGTCGTATATTGCAGGGGAGCCAACCCCGCTCAACAACCCAACAGCAGTCCACGTGGTAAGCCATGTCTTTCATGCTGGTTCCAATCTATCAAGGAACCCAGTCCCATAGAGGAACGGCGGCCTGCAGTGCCCTACCCAAGTGTATACTACTTGAGTACCGTTAGTTCCCCAATCCGTAGTCCCTAAGGACCCTGGGAACCCAGCCAGATACTAACACCCGTCTACCTGACTGACCTCCGTGTTCTCCAATTCAATGTCCGGACAAAACTTCATAAACAAATAGCTGATCCAATAAGGATCCAGTTCATGCGCGCATATAAACACAACAATATCTTTCATATCAATAATAAGCATGCTTGTACAACTCTATCATAACATACCTCCATTTTCACGCATCAACACACCAATCACATGTCAACAAGTACCACAGATAACTTACCTACTGAGACTCATGGGAAACCGGTACTCACCTCGAAACTACAAGAGGCAGATATGGATGCGGGAATCCCAAGAGCACACAGAATCGTCCGAGTCACCTAACACAGTAGGTTCAGGCTTAGACACCAATTAACAACACTTAATAAGGCTTATAACACAAGACAACAAGGCTGTCAACACAACCGCATAGCATACGATCGCAAGGCACCTCCATGCGATCGCAAAGGCTTATCCATGTGATCGCAAGGGATCTCCATGCGACCGCAAGGGCCCTGCCCAAACCACCCCAGCTTGCGACCGCAAGGACACAACCATGCAACCGCAAGGGTGGTATCTTGGGGGCTTACGATCGCAAGTTATGTACCTACGATCGCAAATTATGTTTCCTTCGTCCTTAGACGGTAAACCACGACAACATACCCCTTACGATCGCATGACCCATGCACGCGATCGCAAAGTACAACACACATGCATGCGACCACAAGGAACAACTATGCGATCGCAAGGCTTATCAAACATGCTTGCGATCGCAAGGCTTATCAAACATGCTTGCGATCGCAAGGACCCCGATTACAGTGGGTTCTTGCTCTGTTCGTAAACAGCAGCTGTTTCTCGGGTTTTTGACACAAAATCATACTTGAATCCATATCCAAGTGTTTATACACATTATCTAACACACATATGAACTAACTATCATGATTTGGACATAAGAACAACACAAAAACACACCTAAATCCACCCAAATGGATCTCCTTTTATATGAACTCAAGAACTAAATTTAACCCAAGAAAACTTACAAGGAGAAGATGATTATGGACTAAATGCTTCCGAAATCAGCTAAGAAAACTTCAATCAACAGTTTGCTTCACCAATTAATCTCCAAAAGATCAAGGGTTTGTGAGTTTATGTTTGTACGAATGTATGAAAGTGTATATGTGTGTTATTAGATTCAACAGGGGATAAGGAAGGTTGTTAAGCCGACCTTAAAAGCTAATACCCCTCTCGGGTATTTCGTTCTCCTATTCAACTTATTACACAACTTAGGGTTATCCGTTTCAACTAACAGTGATATTTTTGGAATCCTTATCCAAAACCATTCAACTATTTATCAACTTGGTCAACTTATGACACTTTTCATAATACTACATTTTTATCAACATTTAACACCAGTTAACACCATTTAGCAACAATTCACATTTAAAACGCCAATTAACATTTAGGACACCATTTAACAACATTTATAATACAGTTAGCAACAAAACACCAATTAAAGTCAACGTACAACTATTAAAGCTACACGTACTACAGTTTACAACTAGGCCCCATTTTGGGGTGTTACAAATCTACCCCCTTTAAGAAGATTCCGTCCTCGGAATCTGATCATCTACAAACAAGTGAGGGTATCTAACTTTCATGTCGTCTTACGTCTCCCAGGTCATATTCGAACCCAGGTTATGCTTCCATTTAACTAACACCAGTTTAATCAACTTTCTGCGCAACTTCTTGGTTTTAGAACCAAGTATCTCGACAGGTACTTCAACTAAACGCTTTGAAGCGTCAACCCTTTAATTCTTGTAGAGGCAGAATCTGGTTCTCCTCCACCTTACACTTACGCAGATAACACACGTTGAACGTGTTGTGGATTCCAGAAAGCTCTGGAGGCAACTCTAGCGTAACTGTCTGATCGTTAACCACGCGAATGATCCGAAATGGACCAATATAACGTGGACTCAACTTGCCCTTTCTACCAAAACGAATTACACCCTTCCAAGGAGAAACTTTCAGGAACACCCGATCGCCCTCCTGGAATACAACGGGTCTGCGTTTAGGGTCAGCATATACTTTTTGTCTGTCACGTGCTGCTTTAAGCTTTTCCCGCGCAATCTTCACTTTATCTGCCGTAATCTGAACAATTTCAGGTCCGGAAAACTACTTTTCACCGGGTTCTAACCAACATGTGGGAGTACGACAACACCTCCCATACAACATTTCATAAGGTGGCATCCCAATACTGGAGTGGTACGAGTTATTATAAGCGAACTCGACCAACGGCAAGTGAGAATCCCACGCACCACCAAATTCGAGAACACAAGCGCGAAGCATGTCCTCCAACGTCTGAATCGTTCTTTATGATTGGCCATCTGTCTGCGGATGATACGCCGTGCTCAGATGAACACGTGTACCAAGTTCATGCTGCAAACTCTGCCAAAAATGTGAAGCAAATCTCGCATCACGATCCGACACAATTAAACATGGCAAACCATGTCGTGACACCACTTCGTCTACATACAACTTTGCTAACTTCTCCAGCGGAGTAGACTCGCTGATAGCTAGAAAATGAGCGCTCTTGGTCAATCTATCGACAATGACCCAAATAGCATCATGACCTCTAAGGGTTTTCGGCAATTTCGTCACAAAATCCATCGTAATGTGATCTCACTTCCACTCAGGGATCTCAAGTTGCTGTAAACTGCCATAAGGCTTCTGATGTTCTGTCTTAACTTGTGCGCAGATCTGACATTTTTCCACAAAAGAAGCAATATCTCGCTTCAAAGTAGGTCACCAATACAATGCCTTTAAGTCATGATACATCTTTGTGCTGCCCGGATGAACCGACAGCCTAGACTTGTGAGCTTCCTGCAGTATCAACTCACGATTATCACCATGAAGAGGCACCCACACGCGAGACTGAAAAGTTTTAAGTCCGCGAGTATCATCAACAAGTTGATCCTTCAGCTTTTTCATCGTTTCTGTTTTGAGATTATCATCTTGCAACGCCACTTGCTGCGCTTCCTTCAATCGAGCAATGATATCTGGAACCACAGTAAGTTTCATAAATCTAGCATCTGCGGTAGAGCTCTTGCGACTCAATGCATCCGCCACCACGTTGGCCTTACCAGGATGGTAGCGAATTTCACAATCGTAATCTTTTATCAACTCTAGCCATCTACGTTGTCTCATGTTGAGCTCTTTCTGCGTGAACACATATTGTAGGCTCTTGTGATCCGTACAGACTCATTTGGTGCCATAGAGATAGTGTCTCCACAATTTCAACGCGAACACCACCGCTGCCAACTCAAGATCATGAGTCGGGTAGTTGCCTTCATGAGGTTTCAATTGCCTTGAAGCGTAGGCAATCACTTTATCTCGTTGCATCAATACACACCCCAATCCAGAATACGAAGCATCACAATAAACAACGAAGTCTTCAGATCCCTCTGGCAAGGAAAGTATTGGAGCCTCGCACAGTAGCCGTTTCAAAGACTGAAACGCTTGTTCTTGAGCTTCCGCCCAAACGAATGCAACATCTTTGCGAGTTAGTTTAGTTAACGGACCCGCAAGTTTAGAAAAGTCGAGGATAAACCGCCGATAGTAACCAGCTAAGCCGAGAAAACTTCTAACTTCAGATGGAGTTCGAGGAACTCCCCAATTCATAACCGCTTCGACTTTCGCCGGGTCAACTTTCACGCCATCACTACAGATCACGTGACCAAGAAAATGGACTTCTCTCAACCAGAACTCACACTTCGAGAACTTAGCGTACAACTTCTCCCGTTTAAGAGTTTCGAGAACCTCTCGCAAATGCGACTCATGTTCAGCTTCAGTCTTTGAGTAAATTAGAATATCGTCAATAAACACAATCACCGATTTATCGAGAAAAGGATGACAAACCCGATTAATCAGGTCCATGAAAACAGCAGGAGCATTGGTTAAGCCGAAAGGCATCACCAAAAACTCATAATGACCATAACGAGTACGGAAAGCCGTCTTTGGAACGTCTTCGTTAGCAACCAACACTTGGTGATATCCAGACCACAGATCAATCTTTGAGAAGCACGTC